>JAQBHY010000095.1:0-600000 GCA_027574665.1 Rhynochetos jubatus | reverse complement strand
ATATTCTCCCGGATGTGGGCTGGAATTTTGCTGCATTTTGGGCTGCAGATGCTCGTGGTTTGAGGCATGGCTTACTCCACGCCCTGCTCTTGAGATACTCCCGGATGTGGGCTGGAATTTGGCTGCCTTTTGGGCTGGAGCTTCTCGTGGTTTGAGGCCTGGCTTGCTCCACCCCCTGCTCTTGAGATTCTCCCAGATGTGGGCTGCATTGTGGCTGCCTTTTGGGCTGCAGGTTCCCGAGGTTTGAGGCCTGGCTTGCTCCACCCTCTGCTCTTGAGATTCTCCCGGATGTGGGCTGGATTTTGGCTGCCTTTTGGGCTGGAGCTTCTCGTGGTTTGAGGCCTGGCTTGCTCCACCCCCTGCTCTTGAGATTCTTCCAGAGGTGAGCTGTATTTTGGCTTTGTTTTTGGCTGGACCTTCTCGTGGTTTGAGGCCTGGCTTGCTCCACCCCCTACCCTTCATATTCTCCCAGATGTGGGCTGGATTATGGCTTTCTTCTGGGCTGGAGCTTCTTGAGGTTTGAGGCCTGGCTTGCTCAACCCCCTGCTCTTGAGATTCTCCCGGATGTGGACTGGATTTTGGCTGCCTTTTGGGCTGGAGCTTCTCGTGGTTTGAGGCCTGGCTTGCTCCAACCCCTGCTCTTGAGTTTCTCCCGGATGTGGGCTGCATTTTGGCTGCTCTTTGGGCTGGAGCTTCTCGTGGTTTGAGGCCTGGCTTGCTCCACCCCCTGCTCTTGAGATTCTCCTGCAGGTGGGCTGGATATTGGCTGCCTTTTGGGCTGGAGCTTCTTGTGGTTTGAGGCCTGGCTTGCTCCACCCCCTGCTCTTGAGATTCTCCCGGATGTGGGCTGCATTTTGGCTGCATTTTGGGCTGGAGCTTCTTGTGGTTTGAGGCCTCGCTTGCTCCCCTCCTTGCTCTTGAGTTTCTCCCGGATGTGGGCTGGAGTTTGGCTGCCTTTTGGGCTGGAGCTTCTCGTGGTTTGAGGCCTGGCTTACTCCCCTCCTTTCTCTTGAGATTCTCTGCGATGTGGGCTGCATTTTGGCTGCCTTTTGGGCTGGAGCTTCTCGTGGTTTGAGGCCTGGCTTTCTCCACCCTCTGCTCTTGAGTTTCTCCCGGATGTGGGCTGGATTTTGGCTGCCTTTTGGGCTGGAGCTTCTCGTGGTTTGAGGCCTGGCTTGCTCCACCCCCTGCTCTTGAGATTCTCCCAGATGTGGGTGGAGTTTGGCTGCCTTTTGGGCTGGAGCTTCTCGTGGTTTGAGGCCTGGCTTGCTCCACCCCCTGCTCTTGAGATTCTCCCGGAGGTGGGCTGCATTTTGGCTGCCTTTTGGGCTGGAGCTTCTCGTGGTTTGAGCCCTGGCTTGCTCCACCCCCTGCTCTTGAGATTCTTCCAGAGTTGAGCTGTATTTTGTATTTCTTTTTGGCTGGAGCTTCTCGTGGTTTGAGGCCTGGCTTGCTCCACCCCCTGCTCTTGAGATTCTCCCGGAGGTGGGCTGGATTTTGGCTGCCTTTTGGGCTGGAGCTTCTCGTGGTTTGAGGCCTGGCTTGCTCCACCCCCTGCTCTTGAGATTCTTCCAGAGTTGAGCTGTATTTTGGATATTTTTGGCTGGAGCTTCTCGTGGTTTGAGGCCTGGCTTGCTCCACCCCCTGCTCTTGAGATTCTCCCGGAGGTGGGCTGGATTATGGCTGCATTTTGGGTAGGAAGTTCTCGAGGTTTGAGGCCTGGCTTGCTCCAACCCCTTGCTCGTGAGATTCTCATGGAGGTGGGCTGGAGTTTGGCTGCCTTTTGGGCTGGAGCTTCTTGTGGTTTCAGGCCTGGCTTGCTCCACAACCTGCTCTTGAGATTCTCCCGGATGTGGGCTGCATTGTGGCTGCCTTTTGGGCTGGAGATTCTCTTGGTTTGAGGCCTGGCTTGCTCCACCCCCTGCTCTTGAGATTCTCCCGGAGGTGGGCTGGAATTTGGCTGCCTTTTGGACTGGAGCTTCTCGTGGTTTGAGGCCTGGCTTGCTCCACCCCCTGCTCTTGAGATTCTCCCGAAGGTGGGCTGGATTTTGGCTGCATTTGGGCTGGAGCTTCTCGTGGTTTGAGGCCTGGCTTGCTCCACCCCCTGCTCTTGAGATTCTTCCAGAGTTGAGCTGTATTTTGGATTTCTTTTTGGCTGGAGCTTCTCGTGGTTTGAGACCTGGCTTGCTCCACCCCCTGCTGTTGAGATTCTCACGGATGTGGGCTAGAGTTTGGCTGCCTTTTGGGCTGGAGCTTCTCATTGTTTGAGGAATGGCTTGCTCCACCCCCTGCTCTTGAGATTCTCCCGGATGTGGGCTGCATTTTCGCTGCATTTTGAGCTGGAGCTTCTCCTGGTTTGAGGCCTGCCTTGCTCCACCCCCTGCTCTTGAGATTCTCCCGGATGTGGGCTGCATTTTGGCTGCCTTTTGGGCTGGAGCTTCTCGTGGTTTGAGGCCTGGCTTGCCTCCACCCCCTGCTCTTGAGATTCTCCCGGAGGTGGGCTGGATTTTGGCTGCCTTTTGGGCTGGAGCTTCTCGTGGTTTGAGGCCTGGCTTGCTCCACCCCCTGCTCTTGAGATTCTCACGGAGGAGGACTGGAGTTTGGCTGGTTTGGGGCTGGAGCTTCTCGTGGTTTGAGGCCTGCCTTGCTCCACCTCCTGCTCTTGAGATTCTCCCGGATGTGGGCTGCATTTTGGCTGCCTTTTGGGCTGGAGCTTCTCGTGGTTTGAGGCCTGGCTTGCTCCACCCCCTGCTCTTGAGATTCTCCCGGAGGTGGGCTGGAGTTTGGCTGCCTTTTGGGCTGGAGCTTCTCGTGGTTTGAGGCCTGGCTTGCTCCACCCCCTGCTCTTGAGATTCTCCCGGAGGTGGGCTGGAGTTTGGCTGCCTTTTGGTCTGGAGCTTGTTGTGGTTTGAGGCCTGGCTTTCTCCACCCCCTGCTCTTGATATTCTCCCGGATGTGGGCTGGATTTTGGCTGCCTTTTGGGCTGGAGCTTCTCGTGGTTTGAGGCCTGGCTTGCTCCACCCCCTGCTCTTGAGATTCTCCCGGATGTGGGCTGGATTTTGGCTGCCTTTTGGGTTGGAGCTTCTCGTGGTTTGAGACCTGGCTTGCTCCACCCCCTGCTCTTGAGATTCTCCCGGACGTGGGCTGGATTATGGCTGCATTTTGGGCTGGAAGTTCTCGAGGTTTGAGGCCTGGCTTGCTCCAACCCCTTGCTCGTGAGATTCTCATGTAGGTGGGCTGGAGTTTGGCTGCCTTTTGGGCTGGAGCCTCTCGTGGTTTGAGGCCTGGCTTGCTCCACCCCCTTGCTCTTGATATTGTCCCCGATGTGGGCTGCATTTTGGCTGCCTTTTGGGCTGGAGCTTCTTGTGGTTTGAGGACTGGCTTGCTCCACCCCCTGCTCTTGAGTTTCTCCCGGATGTGGGCTGGATTTTGGCTGCCTTTTGGGCTGGAGCTTCTCGTGGTTTGAGGCCTGGCTTGCTCCACCCCCTGCTCTTGAGATTCTCACGGATGTGGGCTGGAGTTTGGCTGCCTTTTGGGCTGGAGCTTCTCATTGTTTGAGGCCTGGCTTGCTCCACCCCCTGCTCTTGAGATTCTCACGGATGTCGGCTGGAGTTTGGCTGCCTTTTGGGCTGGAGCTTCTTGTGGTTTCAGGCCTGGCTTGCTCCACCCCCTGCTCTTGAGATTCTCCCGCATGTGGGCTGCATTGTGGCTGCCTTTTGGGCTGGAGCTTCTCCTGGTTTGAGGCCTGGCTTGCTCCACCCCCTGCTCTTGAGATTCTCCCGGATGTGGGCTGCATTTTCGCTGCATTTTGGGCTGGAACTTCCCGTGGTTTGAGGCCTGGCTTGCTCCACCCCCTGCTCTTGAGATTCTCACGGAGGTGGGCTGGATTATGGCTGCATTTTGGGCTGGAGCTTCTCGTGGTTTGAGGCCTGGCTTGCTCCACCCCCTGCTCTTGAGATTCTCCCGGACGTGGGCTGCATTTTGGCTGCCTTTTGGGGTCTAGATTCTCGTGGTTTGAGGCCTGGCTTGCTCCACCCCCTGCTCTTGAGATTCTCCCGGTGGTGGGCTGGATTATGGCTGCATTTTGGGCTGGAAGTTCTCGAGGTTTGAGGCCTGGCTTGCTCCATCCCCTTGCTCTTGAGATTCTCATGGAGGTGGGCTGGAGTTTGGCTGCCTTTTGGGCTGGAGCTTCTCGTGGTTTGAGGCCTGGCTTGCTCCACCCCCTGCTCTTGAGATTCTCCCGCATGTGGGCTGGATTATGGCTGCCTTTTGGGCTGGAGCTTCTCCTGGTTTGAGGCCTGGCTTCCTCCACCCCCTTGCTCTTGAGATTCTCACGGAGGTGGGCTGGAGATTGGCTGCCTTTTGGGCTGGAGCTTCTCGTGGTTTGAGGCCTGGCTTGCTCCACCCCCTGCTCTTGAGATTCTCCCGGATGTGGGCTGCATTTTGGCTTTCTTTTGGGCTGGAGCTTCTCGTGGTTTGAGGCCTGGCTTGCTCCAACCCCTGCTCTTGATATTCTCCCGGATGTGGGCTGCATTTTGGCTGCCTTTTGGGTTGGAGCTTCTCGTGGTTTGAGGCCTGGCTTGCTCCACCCCCTGCTCTTGAGATTCTCCCTCATGTGGTCTGGATTATGGCTGCATTTTGGGCTGGAGCTTCTCGTGGTTTGAGGCCTGGCTTGCTCCACCCTCTGCTCTTGAGATTCTCCCGGATATGGGCTGCATTTTGGCTGCATTTTGGGCTGGAGGTTCTCGTGGTTTGAGGCCTGGCTTGCTCCACCCCCTTGCTCTTGAGATTCTCCCGGATGTGGGCTGGAGTTTGGCTGCCTTTTGGGCAGGAGCTTCTCGTGGTTTGAGGCCTGGCTTGCTCCACCCCCTGCTCTTGATATTCTAACGGAGGTGGGCTGGCATTTGGCTGCATTTTGGGCTGGAGATTCTCGTGGTTTGAGGCCTGGCTTGCTCCAGCCCCTGCTCTTGAGATTCTCCCGGATGTGGGCTGCATTTTGGCTGCCTTTTGGGCTGGAGCTTCTCGTGGTTTGAGGCCTGGCTTGCTCCAGCCCCTGCTCTTGAGATTCTCCCGGATGTGGGCTGCATTGTGGCTGCCTTTTGGGCTGGAGATTCTCTTGGTTTGAGGCCTGGCTTGCTCCACCCCCTGCTCTTGAGATTCTCCCGGAGGTGGGCTGCATTTTGGCTGCCTTTTGGGCTGGAGCTTCTCGTGGTTTGAGGCCTGGCTTGCTCCACCCCCTTGCTCTTGAGATTCTCCCGGTGGTGGGCTGGATTATGGCTGCATTTTGGGCTGGAAGTTCTCGAGGTTTGAGGCCTGGCTTGCTCCAACCCCTTGCTCTTGAGATTCTCATGGAGGTGGGCTGGAGTTTGGCTGCCTTTTGGGCTGGAGCTTCTCGTGGTTTGAGGCCTGGCTTGCTCCACCCCCTGCTCTTGAGATTCTCCCGCATGTGGGCTGGATTATGGCTGCCTTTTGGGCTGGAGCTTCTCCTGGTTTGAGGCCTGGCTTCCTCCACCCCCTGCTCTTGAGATTCTCCCGGATGTGGGCTGCATTTTGGCTTTCTTTTGGGCTGGAGCTTCTCGTGGTTTGAGGCCTGGCTTGCTCCAACCCCTGCTCTTGATATTCTCCCGGATGTGGGCTGCATTTTGGCTGCCTTTTGGGTTGGAGCTTCTCGTGGTTTGAGGCCTGGCTTGCTCCACCCCCTGCTCTTGAGATTCTCCCTCATGTGGTCTGGATTATGGCTGCATTTTGGGCTGGAGCTTCTCGTGGTTTGAGGCCTGGCTTGCTCCACCCTCTGCTCTTGAGATTCTCCCGGATATGGGCTGCATTTTGGCTGCATTTTGGGCTGGAGGTTCTCGTGGTTTGAGGCCTGGCTTGCTCCACCCCCTTGCTCTTGAGATTCTCCCGGATGTGGGCTGGAGTTTGGCTGCCTTTTGGGCAGGAGCTTCTCGTGGTTTGAGGCCTGGCTTGCTCCACCCCCTGCTCTTGAGATTCTCCTGGATGTGGGCTGGCATTTGGCTGCATTTTGGGCTGGAGATTCTCGTGGTTTGAGGCCTGGCTTGCTCCACCCCCTGCTCTTGATATTCTCCCGGATGTGGGCTGCATTGTGGCTGCCTTTTGGGCTGGAGATTCTCGTGGTTTGAGGCCTGGCTTGCTCCACCCCCTGCTCTTGAGATTCTCCCGGATGTGGGCTGGAGTTTGGCTGCCTTTTGGGCTGGAGCTTCTTGTGGTTTCAGGCCTGGCTTGCTCCACCCCCTGCTCTTGATTTTCTCCCGGATGTGGGCTGCATTTTGGCTGCCTTTTGGGCTGGAGCTTCTCGTGGTTTGAGGCCTGGCTTGCTCCAGCCCCTGCTCTTGAGATTCTCCCGGAGGTGGGCTGCATTGTGGCTGCCTTTTGGGCTGGAGATTCTCTTGGTTTGAGGCCTGGCTTGCTCCACCCCCTGCTCTTGAGATTCTCCCGGAGGTGGGCTGCATTTTGGCTGCCTTTTGGGCTGGAGCTTCTCGTGGTTTGAGGCCTGGCTTGCTCCACCCCCTGCTCTTGACATTCTCCCGGATTTGGGCTGGAATATGGCTGCCTTTTGGGCTGGAGCTTCTCCTGGTTTGAGGCCTGGCTTGCTCCACCCCCTTGCTCTTGAGATTCTCACGGAGGTGGGCTGGAGATTGGCTGCCTTTTGGGCTGGAGCTTCTCGTGGTTTGAGGCCTGGCTTGCTCCACCCCCTGCTCTTCAGATTCTCCCGGATGTGGGCTGCATTTTGGCTGCATTTTGGGCCGGAGGTTCTCGAGGTCTGAGGCCTGGCTTGCTCCACCCGCTTGCTCTTGATATTGTCCCGGATGTGGGCGGTATTTTGGGTGAATTTTGGGCTGGAGCTTCTCGTGGTTTGAGCCCTGGCTTGCTCCACCCCCTGCTCTTGAGATTCTCCCTCATGTGGTCTGGATTATATCTGCCTTTTGGGCTGGAGCTTCTCGTGGTTTGAGGCCTGGCTTGCTCCACCCTCTGCTCTTGAGATTCTCCCGGATATGGGCTGCATTTTGGCTGCCTTTTGGGCTGGAGCTTCTCGTGGTTTGAGGCCTGGCTTGCTCCACCCCCTGCTCTTGAGATTCTCCCGGATGTGGGCTGCATTTTGGCTTTCTTTTGGGCTGGAGCTTCTCGTGGTTTGAGGCCTGGCTTGCTCCAACCCCTGCTCTTGATATTCTCCCGGATGTGGGCTGCATTTTGGCTGCCTTTTGGGTTGGAGCTTCTCGTGGCTTGAGGCCTGGCTTGCTCCACCCCCTGCTCTTGAGATTCTCCCTCATGTGGTCTGGATTATGGCTGCATTTTGGGCTGGAGCTTCTCGTGGTTTGAGGCCTGGCTTGCTCCACCCTCTGCTCTTGAGATTCTCCCGGATATGGGCTGCATTTTGGCTGCATTTTGGGCTGGAGGTTCTCGTGGTTTGAGGCCTGGCTTGCTCCACCCCCTTGCTCTTGAGATTCTCCCGGATGTGGGCTGGAGTTTGGCTGCCTTTTGGGCAGGAGCTTCTCGTGGTTTGAGGCCTGGCTTGCTCCACCCCCTGCTCTTGATATTCTAACGGAGGTGGGCTGGCATTTGGCTGCATTTTGGGCTGGAGATTCTCGTGGTTTGAGGCCTGGCTTGCTCCAGCCCCTGCTCTTGAGATTCTCCCGGATGTGGGCTGCATTTTGGCTGCCTTTTGGGCTGGAGCTTCTCGTGGTTTGAGGCCTGGCTTGCTCCAGCCCCTGCTCTTGAGATTCTCCCGGATGTGGGCTGCATTGTGGCTGCCTTTTGGGCTGGAGATTCTCTTGGTTTGAGGCCTGGCTTGCTCCACCCCCTGCTCTTGAGATTCTCCCGGAGGTGGGCTGCATTTTGGCTGCCTTTTGGGCTGGAGCTTCTCGTGGTTTGAGGCCTGGCTTGCTCCACCCCCTTGCTCTTGAGATTCTCCCGGTGGTGGGCTGGATTATGGCTGCATTTTGGGCTGGAAGTTCTCGAGGTTTGAGGCCTGGCTTGCTCCAACCCCTTGCTCTTGAGATTCTCATGGAGGTGGGCTGGAGTTTGGCTGCCTTTTGGGCTGGAGCTTCTCGTGGTTTGAGGCCTGGCTTGCTCCACCCCCTGCTCTTGAGATTCTCCCGCATGTGGGCTGGATTATGGCTGCCTTTTGGGCTGGAGCTTCTCCTGGTTTGAGGCCTGGCTTCCTCCACCCCCTGCTCTTGAGATTCTCACGGATGTGGGCTGCATTTTGGCTTTCTTTTGGGCTGGAGCTTCTCGTGGTTTGAGGCCTGGCTTGCTCCAACCCCTGCTCTTGATATTCTCCCGGATGTGGGCTGCATTTTGGCTGCCTTTTGGGTTGGAGCTTCTCGTGGTTTGAGGCCTGGCTTGCTCCACCCCCTGCTCTTGAGATTCTCCCGGATGTGGGCTGGAGTTTGGCTGCCTTTTGGGCAGGAGCTTCTCGTGGTTTGAGGCCTGGCTTGCTCCACCCCCTGCTCTTGAGATTCTCCTGGATGTGGGCTGGCATTTGGCTGCATTTTGGGCTGGAGATTCTCGTGGTTTGAGGCCTGGCTTGCTCCACCCCCTGCTCTTGATATTCTCCCGGATGTGGGCTGCATTGTGGCTGCCTTTTGGGCTGGAGATTCTCGTGGTTTGAGGCCTGGCTTGCTCCACCCCCTGCTCTTGAGATTCTCCCGGATGTGGGCTGGAGTTTGGCTGCCTTTTGGGCTGGAGCTTCTTGTGGTTTCAGGCCTGGCTTGCTCCACCCCCTGCTCTTGATTTTCTCCCGGATGTGGGCTGCATTTTGGCTGCCTTTTGGGCTGGAGCTTCTCGTGGTTTGAGGCCTGGCTTGCTCCAGCCCCTGCTCTTGAGATTCTCCCGGAGGTGGGCTGCATTGTGGCTGCCTTTTGGGCTGGAGATTCTCGTGGTTTGAGGCCTGGCTTGCTCCACCCCCTGCTCTTGAGATTCTCCCGGAGGTGGGCTGCATTTTGGCTGCCTTTTGGGCTGGAGCTTCTCGTGGTTTGAGGCCTGGCTTGCTCCACCCCCTGCTCTTGACATTCTCCCGGATTTGGGCTGGAATATGGCTGCCTTTTGGGCTGGAGCTTCTCCTGGTTTGAGGCCTGGCTTGCTCCACCCCCTTGCTCTTGAGATTCTCACGGAGGTGGGCTGGAGATTGGCTGCCTTTTGGGCTGGAGCTTCTCGTGGTTTGAGGCCTGGCTTGCTCCACCCCCTGCTCTTCAGATTCTCCCGGATGTGGGCTGCATTTTGGCTGCATTTTGGGCCGGAGGTTCTCGAGGTCTGAGGCCTGGCTTGCTCCACCCCCTTGCTCTTGATATTGTCCCGGATGTGGGCGGTATTTTGGGTGAATTTTGGGCTGGAGCTTCTCGTGGTTTGAGCCCTGGCTTGCTCCACCCCCTGCTCTTGAGATTCTCCCTCATGTGGTCTGGATTATATCTGCCTTTTGGGCTGGAGCTTCTCGTGGTTTGAGGCCTGGCTTGCTCCACCCCCTGCTCTTGAGATTCTCCCGGATATGGGCTGCATTTTGGCTGCCTTTTGGGCTGGAGCTTCTCCTGGTTTGAGGCCTGGCTTGCTCCACCCCCTTGCTCTTGAGATTCTCACGGAGGTGGGCTGGAGATTGGCTGCCTTTTGGGCTGGAGCTTCTCGTGGTTTGAGGCCTGGCTTGCTCCACCCCCTGCTCTTCAGATTCTCACGGATGTGGGCTGCATTTTGGCTGCATTTTGGGCCGGAGGTTCTCGAGGTCTGAGGCCTGGCTTGCTCCACCCCCTTGCTCTTGATATTGTCCCGGATGTGGGCGGTATTTTGGGTGAATTTTGGGCTGGAGCTTCTCGTGGTTTGAGCCCTGGCTTGCTCCACCCCCTGCTCTTGAGATTCTCCCTCATGTGGTCTGGATTATATCTGCCTTTTGGGCTGGAGCTTCTCGTGGTTTGAGGCCTGGCTTGCTCCACCCTCTGCTCTTGAGATTCTCCCTGATATGGGCTGCATTTTGGCTGCATTTTGGGCTGGAAGTTCTCGAGGTTTGAGGCCTGGCTTGCTCCACCCCCTGCTCTTGAGATTCTCCCAGATGTGCGCTGGAGTTTGGCTGCATTTTGGGCTCGAGCTTCTCGTGGTTTGAGGCCTGCCTTGCTCCACCCCCTGCTCTTGAGATTCTCCCGGTGGTGGGCTGGGTTATGGCTGCATTTTGGGCTGGAAGTTCTCGAGGTTTGAGGCCTGGCTTGCTCCAACCCCTTGCTCGTGAGATTCTCATGGAGGTGGGCTGGAGTTTGGCTGCATTTTGGGCTGGAGCCCCTCGTGGTTTGAGGCCTGGCTTGCTCCACCCCCTGCTCTTGATATTCTCCCGCATGTGGGCTGCATTTTGGCTGCCTTTTGGGCTGGAGCTTCTTGTGGTCTGAGGCCTGGCTTGCTCCACCCCCTGCTCTTGATATTCTCCCAGATGTGGGCTGCATTGTGGCTGCCTTTTGGGCTGGAGGTTCCCGAGGTTTGAGGCCTGGCTTGCTCCACCCTCTGCTCTTGAGTTTCTCCCGGATGTGGGCTGGATTTTGGCTGCCTTTTGGGCTGGAGCTTCTCGTGGTTTGAGGCCTGGCTTGCTCCACCCCCTGCTCTTGAGTTTCTCACGGATGTCGGCTGGAGTTTGGCTGCCTTTTGGGCTGGAGCTTGTTGTGGTTTCAGGCCTGGCTTGCTCCACCCCCTGCTCTTGAGATTCTCCCGGAGGTGGGCTGCATTTTGGCTGCCTTTTGGGCTGGAGCTTCTCGTGGTTTGAGGCCTGGCTTGCTGCACCCCCTGCTCTTGAGATTCTCCCGGAGGTGGGCTGCATTTTGGCTGCCTTTTGGGCTGGAGCTTCTCCTGGTTTGAGGCCTGGCTTGCTCCACCCCCTGCTCTTGATATTCTCCCGGATGTGGGCTGCATTTTGCCTGCCTTTTGGGCTGGAGCTTCTCGTGGTTTGAGGCCTGGCTTGCTCCACCCCCTGCTCTTGAGTTTCTCTGGGACGTGGGCTGCATTTTGGCTGCCTTTTGGGCTGGAGCTTCTCGAGGTTTGAGGCCTGGCTTGCTCCACCCCCTGCTCTTGACATTCTCCCGGATTTGGGCTGGAATATGGCTGCCTTTTGGGCTGGAGCTTCTCATGGTTTGAGGCCTGGCTTGCTCCACCCCCTGCTCTTGAGATTCTCCCAGATGTGGGCTGCATTGTGGCTGCCTTTTGGGCTGGAGGTTCCCGAGGTTTGAGGCCTGGCTTGCTCCACCCCCTGCTCTTGAGATTCTCCCGGATGTGGGCTGCATTTTTGCTGCATTTTGGTCTGGAGCTTCTCGAGGTTTGAGGCCTGGCTTGCTCCACCCCCTGCTCTTGAGATTCTCCCGGAGGTGGGCTGCATTTTGGCTGCCTTTTGGGCTGGAGCTTCTCGTGGTTTGAGGCCTGGCTTGCTGCACCCCCTGCTCTTGAGATTCTCCCGGAGGTGGGCTGCATTTTGGCTGCCTTTTGGGCTGGAGCTTCTCGTGGTTTGAGGCCTGGCTTGCTCCACCCCCTGCTCTTGATATTCTCCCGGATGTGGGCTGCATTTTGCCTGCCTTTTGGGCTGGAGCTTCTCGTGGTTTGAGGCCTGGCTTGCTCCACCCCCTGCTCTTGAGATTCTCCCGGAGGTGGGCTGCAGTTTGGCTGCCTTTTGGGCTGGAGCTTCTCGTGGTTTGAGGCCTGTCTTGCTCCACCCCCTGCTCTTGAGATTCTCCCGGAGGTGGGCTGCATTTTCGCTGCATTTTGGGCTGGAACTTCTCGTGGTTTGAGGCCTGGCTTGCTCCACCCTCTGCTCTTGAGATTCTCCCGGATATGGGCTGCATTTTGGCTGCATTTTGGGCTGGAAGTTCTCGAGGTTTGAGGCCTGGCTTGCTCCACCCCCTGCTCTTGAGATTCTCCCGGATGTGCGCTGGAGTTTGGCTGCATTTTGGGCTCGAGCTTCTCGTGGTTTGAGGCCTGGCTTGCTCCACCCCCTGCTCTTGAGATTCTCCCGGTGGTGGGCTGGATTATGGCTGCATTTTGGGCTGGAAGTTCTCGAGGTTTGAGGCCTGGCTTGCTCCAACCCCTTGCTCGTGAGATTCTCATGGAGGTGGGCTGGAGTTTGGCTGCCTTTTGGGCTGGAGCCTCTCGTGGTTTGAGGCCTGGCTTGCTCCACCCCCTGCTCTTGATATTCTCCCGCATGTGGGCTGCATTTTGGCTGCCTTTTGGGCTGGAGCTTCTTGTGGTCTGAGGCCTGGCTTGCTCCACCCCCTGCTCTTGATATTCTCCCAGATGTGGGCTGCATTGTGGCTGCCTTTTGGGCTGGAGGTTCCCGAGGTTTGAGGCCTGGCTTGCTCCACCCCCTGCTCTTGAGTTTCTCAGGGATGTCGGCTGGAGTTTGGCTGCCTTTTGGGCTGGAGCTTCTTGTGGTTTCAGGCCTGGCTTGCTCCACCCCCTGCTCTTGAGATTCTCCCGGATGTGGGCTGCATTTTTGCTGCCTTTTGGGCTGGAGCTTCTTGTAGTTTGAGGCCTGGCTTGCTGCACCCCCTGCTCTTGAGATTCTCCCGGAGGTGGGCTGCATTTTGGCTGCCTTTTGGGCTGGAGCTTCTCGTGGTTTGAGGCCTGGCTTGCTGCACCCCCTGCTCTTGAGATTCTCCCGGAGGTGGGCTGCATTTTGGCTGCCTTTTGGGATGGAGCTTCTCGTGGTTTGAGGCCTGGCTTGCTCCACCCCCTGCTCTTGATATTCTCCCGGATGTGGGCTGCATTTTGCCTGCCTTTTGGGCTGGAGCTTCTCGTGGTTTGAGGCCTGGCTTGCTCCACCCCCTGCTCTTGAGATTCTCCCGGAGGTGGGCTGCAGTTTGGCTGCCTTTTGGGCTGGAGCTTCTCGTGGTTTGAGGCCTGTCTTGCTCCACCCCCTGCTCTTGAGATTCTCCCGGAGGTGGGCTGCATTTTCGCTGCATTTTGGGCTGGAACTTCCCGTGGTTTGAGGCCTGGCTTGCTCCACCCCCTGCTTTTGAGATTCTCCAGGAGGTGGGCTGCATTTTGGCTGCCTTTGGGGCTGAAGCTTCTTGTGGTTTGAGGCCTGGCTTGCTCCACCCCCTGCTCTTGAGATTCTCCCGGATGTGGGTGCATTTTGGCTGTCTTTTGTCTGGAGCTTCTCCTGGTTTGAGGCCTGGCTTTCTCCACCCCCTGCTCTTGAGATTCTCCCGGAGGTGGGCTGGATTTTGGCTGCCTTTAAGGCTAGAGCTTCTCGTGGTTTGAGGCCTGTCTTGAACCACCCCCTGCTCTTGAGATTCTCCCGGATGTGGGCTGGATTTTGGCTGCCTCTTGGGCTGGAGCTTCTCGTGGTTTGAGGCCTGGCTTGCTCCACCCCCTGCTCTTGATATTCTCCCGGATATGGGCTGCATTTTGGCTGCATTTTGGGTTGGAGCTTCTCGTGGTTTGAGGCCTGGCTTGCTCCACCCCCTGCTCTTGATTTCCTCCCGGATGTGGGCTGGATTTTGGCTGCCTTTTGGGCTGGAGCTTCTCGTGGTTTGAGGCCTGGCTTGCTCCACCCCCTGCTCTTGATTTTCTCCCGCATGTGGGCTGGATTTTGGCTGCCTTTAGGGCTGGAGCTTCTCGTGGTTTGAGGCCTGGCTTGCTCCACCCCCTGCTCTTGAGATTCTCCCGGATGTGGGCTGCATTTTGGCTGCATTTTGGTTTGGAGCTTCTCGTGGTTTGAGGCCTGGCTTGCTCCAACCTCTG
The DNA here is from genome assembly GCA_027574665.1 of Rhynochetos jubatus. Classification (NCBI taxonomy): domain Eukaryota; kingdom Metazoa; phylum Chordata; class Aves; order Eurypygiformes; family Rhynochetidae; genus Rhynochetos; species Rhynochetos jubatus. The sequence goes on along the minus strand of JAQBHY010000095.1, from coordinate 586,284 downwards.
CTCTTGAGATTCTCCCGGATGTGGGCTGCATTTTGGCTGCCTTTTGGGCTGGAGCTTCTTGTGGTTTGAGGCCTGGCTTGCTCCACCCCCTGCTCTTGAGATTCTCCCGGACGTGGGCTGGATTTTGGCTGCCTTTAAGGCTAGAGCTTCTCGTGGTTTGAGGCCTGTCTTGAACCACCCCCTGCTCTTGAGATTCTCCCGGATGTGGTCTGGATTTTGGCTGCATCTTGGGCTGGAGCTTCTCGTGGTTTGAGTCCTGGCTTGCTCCACCCCCTGCTCTTGATATTCTCCCGGATATGGGCTGCATTTTGGCTGCATTTTTGGTTGGAGCTTCTCGTGGTTTGAGGCCTGGCTTGCTCCACCCCCTGCTCTTGAGATTCTCCCGGACGTGGGCTGGATTTTGGCTGCCTTACGGCTGGAGCTTCTCGTGGTTTGGGGCCTGGCTTGCTCCACCCCCTGCTCTTGAGATTCTCACGGAGGTGGGCTGCATCTTGGCTGCATTTTGGGCTGGAGCTTCTCGTGGTTTGAGGCCTGGCTTGATCCACCCCCTGCTCTTGAGATTCTCCCGGGTGTGGGCTGGAGTTTGACTGCATTTTGGGCTTGAGCTTCTCGTGGTTTGAGGCCTGGCTTGCTCCACTCCCTGCTCTTGATATTCTCCCAGAGGTGGGCTGCATTTTCGCTGCATTTTGAGCTGGAGCTTCTCATGGTTTGAGGCCTGGCTTGCTCCACCCCCTGCTCTTGATATTCTCCCGGACGTGGGCTGGATTTTGGCTGCCTTTTGGGCTGGAGCTTCTCGTGGTTTGAGGCCTGGCTTGCTCCACCCCCTGCTCTTGAGATTCTCCCGGATGGGGGCTGCATTTTGGCTTTCTTTTGGGCTGGAGCTTCTCATGGTTTGAGGCCTGTCTTGCTCCACCCCTTGCTCTTGATATTCTCCCGGACGTGGGCTGCATTTTGGCTGCCTTTACGGCTGGAGCTTCTCGTGGTTTGAGGCCTGGCTTGCTCCACCCCCTGCTCTTGAGATTCTCCCATATGTGGGCTGTATTTTGGCTGCCTTTTGGGCTGGAGCTTCTCGTGGTTTGAGGCCTGTCTTGCTCCACCCCCTGCTCTTGAGATTCTCCCGGATGGGGGCTGCATTTTGACTGGATTTGGGCTGGAGCTTCTCATGGTTTGAGGCCTGTCTTGCTCCACCCCTTGCTCTTGAGATTCTCCCGGATGTGGGCTGGAGTTTGGCTGCCTTGTGGGCTGGAGCTTCTCGTGGTTTGAGGCCTGCCTTGCTCCCCCCCCTGCTCTTGAGATTCTCCCGGATGTGGGCTGGATTTTGGCTGCGTTTTGGGCTGGAGCTTCTCGTGGTTTGAGGCCTGGCTTGCTCCACCCCCTGCTCTTGAGATTCTCCCGGATGTGGGCTGGAGTTTGGCTGCCTTGTGGGCTGGAGCTTCTCGTGGTTTGAGGCCTGCCTTGCTCCACCCCCTGCTCTTGAGATTCTCCCGGATGTGGGCTGGAGTTTGGCTGCCTTTTGGGCTGGAGCTTCTCGTGGTTTGAGGCCTGGCTTCCTCCACCCCCTGCTCTTGATATTGTCCCGGATGTGGGCTGGATTTTGGCTGCCTTTTGGGCTGGAGCTTCTCCTGGTTTGAGGCCTGGCTTGCTCCACCCCCTGCTCTTGAATTTCTCCCGGATGTGGGCTGGATTTTGGCTGCCTTTTGGGCTGGAGCTTCTCGTGGTTTGAGGCCTGGCTTGCTCCACCCCCTGCTCTTGAGATTCTCCCGGATGTGGGCTGCATTTTGGCTGCCTTTTGGGCTGGAGCTTCTCGTGATTTGAGGCCTGGCTTGCTCCACCCCCTGCTCTTGAGATTCTCCCGGATGTGGGCTGGAGTTTGGCTGCCTTGTGGGCTGGAGCTTCTCATGGTTTGAGGCCTGGCTTCCTCCACCCCCTGCTCTTGAGATTCTCCCGGATGTGGGCTGGAGTTTGGCTGCCTTTTGGGCTGGAGCTTCTCGTGGTTTGAGGCCTGGCTTGCTCCACCCCCTGCTCTTGAGATTCTCCCGGATGTGGGCTGGAGTTTGGCTGCCTTTTGGGCTGGAGCTTCTCGTGGTTTGAGGCCTGGCTTGCTCCACCCCCTGCTCTTGAGATTCTCCCGCAGGTGGGCTGCATTTTGGCTGCCTTTTGGGCTGGAGCTTCTCGTGGTTTGAGGCCTGGCTTGCTCCACCCCCTGCTCTTGAGTTTCTCCCGGATGTGGGCTGGATTTTGGCTGCCTTTTTTGCTGGAGCTTCTCGTGTTTTGAGGCCTGGCTTGCTCCACCCCCTGCTCTTGAGATTCTCCCGGATGTGGGCTGCATTTTGGCTGCCTTTTGGGCTGGAGCTTCTCAAGGTTTGTGGCCTGGATTGCTCCACACACTGCTCTTGATTTTCTCCCGGATGTGGGCTGCATTTTGGATGCCTTTTGGGTTGGAGCTTCTCGTGGTTTGAGGCCTGGCTTGCTCCACCCCCTGCTCTTCATATTCTCCCCGATGTGGGCTGCGTTTTGGCTGCATTTTGGGCTGGAGCTTCTCCTGGTTTGAGGCCTGCCTTGCTCCACCCATTGCTCTTGAGATTCTCCCGGACGTGGGCTGGATTTTGGCTGCCTTTTGGGCTGGAGCTTCTCGTGGTTTGAGGCCTGCCTTGCTCCACCCCCTGCTCTTGAGATTCTCATGGATGTGGGCTGGAGTTTGGCTGCCTTGTGGGCTGGAGCTTCTCGTGGTTTGAGGCCTGCCTTGCTCCACCCCCTGCTCTTGAGATTCTCCCGCATGTGGGCTGGAGTTTGGCTGCCTTTTGGGCTGGAGCTTCTCGTGGTTTGAGGCCTGGCTTGCTCCACGCCCTGCTCTTGAGATTCTCCCGGATGTGGGCTGGAGTTTGGCTGCCTTTTGGGCTGGAGCTTCTCGTGGTTTGAGGCCTGGCTTGCTCCACCCCCTGCTCTTGAGATTCTCCCGGATGTGGGCTGGATTTTGGCTGCCTTTTGGGCTGGAGCTTCTCGTGGTTTGAGGCCTGGCTTGCTCCACCCCCTGCTCTTGAGTTTCTCCCGGATGTGGGCTGGATTTTGGCTGCCTTTTTTGCTGGAGCTTCTCGTGTTTTGAGGCCTGGCTTGCTCCAGCCCCTGCTCTTGAGATTCTCCCGGATGTGGGCTGGATTTTGGCTGCCTTTTGGGCTGGAGCTTCTCAAGGTTTGTGGCCTGGATTGCTCCACACACTGCTCTTGATTTTCTCCCGGATGTGGGCTGCATTTTGGATGCCTTTTGGGTTGGAGCTTCTCGTGGTTTGAGGCCTGGCTTGCTCCACCCCCTGCTCTTCATATTCTCCCCGATGTGGGCTGCGTTTTGGCTGCATTTTGGGCTGGAGCTTCTCCTGGTTTGAGGCCTGGCTTGCTCCACCCATTGCTCTTGAGATTCTCCCGGACGTGGGCTGGATTTTGGCTGCCTTTTGGGCTGGAGCTTCTCGTGGTTTGAGGCCTGGCTTGCTCCACCCCCTGCTCTTGAGATTATCCCGGAGGTGCGCTGGAGTTTGGCTGACATTTTGGGCTGGAGCTTCTCGTGGTTTGAGGCCTGGCTTGCTCCACCCCCTGCTCTTGAGATTCTCACAGAGGTGGGCTGGAGTTTGGCTGCCTTTTGGGCTGGAGCTTCTCGAGGTTTGAGGCCTGGCTTGCTCCACCCCCTGCTCTTGACATTCTCCAGGATGTAGGCTGGAGTTTGGCTTTCTTTTGGGCTGGAGCTTCTCGTGGTTTGAGGCCTGGCTTGCTCCACCCCCTGCTCTTCAGATTCTCCCGGATGTGGGCTGCATTTTGGCTGTCTTTTGGGCTGGAGCTTCTTGTGGTTTGAGGCCTGGCTTGCTCCACAAACTGCTCTTGATTTTCTCCCGGATGTGGGCTGCATTTTGGCTGCCTTTTGGGTTGGAGCTTCTCGTGGTTTGAGGCCTGGCTTTCTCCACCCCCCGCTCTTGAGATTCTCCCGGATGTGGGCTGCATTTTGGCTGCCTTTTGGGCTGGAGCTTCTCATGGTTTGAGGCCTGGCTTGCTCCACCCCCTGCTCTTGATATTCTCCCGGATGTGGGCTGGATTTTGGCTGCCTTTTGGGCTGGAGCTTCTCGTGGTTTGAGGCCTGGCTTGCTCCACCCCCTGCTCTTTATTTTCTCCCGGATGTGGGCTGGATTTTGGCTGCATTTTGGGCTGGATCTTCTTGTAGTTTGAGGCCTGGCTTGCTCCACCCCCTGTTCTTGAGTTTCTCCTGGATGTGGGCTGCATTTTGGCTGCCTTTTGGGCTGGAGCTTCTCCTGGTTTGAGGCCTGGCTTGCTCCACCCCCTGCTCTTGATATTCTCCCAGACGTGGGCTGGATTTTAGCTGCCTTTTGGGCTGGAGCTTCTCATGGTTTGAGGCCTGGCTTGCTCCACCCCCTGCTCTTGAGATTCTCCCGGATGTGGGCTGCATTTTGGCTGCCTTTAGGCTGGAGCTTCTCGTGGTTTGAGGCCTGGCTTGCTCCACCCCCTGCTCTTGAGATTCTCACGGATTTGGGCTGCATTTTGGCTGCCTTTTGGGCTGGAGCTTCTCGTGGTTTGAGGCCTGGCTTGCTCCACCCCCTGCTCTTGAGATTCTCACGGAGGTGGACTGGAGTTTGGCTGCCTTTAGGGCTGGAGCTTCTTGAGGTTTGAGGACTGGCTTGCTCCACCCCCTGCTCTTGATATTCTCCCGGATGTGTGCTGGATTTTGGCTGCCTTTTGGGCTGGAGCTTCTCGTGGTTTGAGGCCTGGCTTGCTCCACCCCCTGCTCTTGATATTCTCCCGGAGGTGGGCTGGATTTTGGCTGCCTTTTGGGCTGGAGCTTCTCCTGGTTTGAGGCCTGGCTTGCTCCACCCATTGCTCTTGAGATTCTCCCGGACGTGGGCTGGATTTTGGCTGCCTTTTGGGCTGGAGCTTCTCGTGGTTTGAGGCCTGGCTTGCTCCACCCCCTGCTCTTGAGATTATCCCGGAGGTGCGCTGGAGTTTGGCTGACATTTTGGGCTGGAGCTTCTCGTGGTTTGAGGCCTGGCTTGCTCCACCCCCTGCTCTTGAGATTCTCACAGAGGTGGGCTGGAGTTTGGCTGCCTTTTGGGCTGGAGCTTCTCGAGGTTTGAGGCCTGGCTTGCTCCACCCCCTGCTCTTCAGATTCTCCCGGATGTGGGCTGCATTTTGGCTGTCTTTTGGGCTGGAGCTTCTTGTGGTTTGAGGCCTGGCTTGCTCCACAAACTGCTCTTGATTTTCTCCCGGATGTGGGCTGCATTTTGGCTGCCTTTTGGGCCGGAGCTTCTCGTGGTTTGAGGCCTGGCTTTCTCCACCCCCCGCTCTTGAGATTCTCCCGGATGTGGGCTGCATTTTGGCTGCCTTTTGGGCTGGAGCTTCTCATGGTTTGAGGCCTGGCTTGCTCCACCCCCTGCTCTTGATATTCTCCCGGATGTGGGCTGGATTTTGGCTGCCTTTTGGGCTGGAGCTTCTCGTGGTTTGAGGCCTGGCTTGCTCCACCCCCTGCTCTTGAGATTCTCCCGGATGTGCGCTGGATTTTGGCTGCATTTTGGGCTGGATCTTCTTGTAGTTTGAGGCCTGGCTTGCTCCATCCCCTGTTCTTGAGTTTCTCCTGGATGTGGGCTGCATTTTGGCTGCCTTTTGGGCTGGAGCTTCTCCTGGTTTGAGGCCTGGCTTGCTCCACCCCCTGCTCTTGATATTCTCCCGGACGTGGGCTGGATTTTAGCTGCCTTTTGGGCTGGAGCTTCTCATGGTTTGAGGCCTGGCTTGCTCCACGCCCTGCTCTTGAGATTCTCCCGGATGTGGGCTGCATTTTGGCTGCCTTTAGGCTGGAGCTTCTCGTGGTTTGAGGCCTGGCTTGCTCCACCCCCTGCTCTTGAGATTCTCACGGATTTGGGCTGCATTTTGGCTGCCTTTTGGGCTGGAGCTTCTCGTGGTTTGAGGCCTGGCTTGCTCCACCCCCTGCTCTTGAGATTCTCACGGAGGTGGACTGGAGTTTGGCTGCCTTTTGGGCTGGAGCTTCTTGAGGTTTGAGGACTGGCTTGCTCCACCCCCTGCTCTTGAGATTCTCCCGGATGTCGGCTGCATTTTGGCTGCCTTTTGGGCTGGAGCTTCTCGTGGTTTGAGGCCTGGCTTGCTCCACCCCCTGCTCTTGAGATTCTCCCGGAGGTGGGCTGCATTTTGGCTGCCTTTTGGGCTGGAGCTTCTCGTGGTTTGAGGCCTGGCTTGCTCCACCCCCTGCTCTTGAGATTCTCCCGGAGGTGGGCTGCATTTTGGCTGCCTTTTGGGCTGGAGCTTCTCGTGGTTTGAGGCCTGGCTTGCTCCACCCCCTGCTCTTGACATTCTCCCGGAGGTGGGCTGCATTTTGGCTGCCTTTTGGGCTGGAGCTTCTCGTGGTTTGAGGCCTGGCTTGCTCCAACCCCTGCTCTTGATATTCTCCCGGATGTGGACTGGATTTTGGCTGCCTTTTGGGCTGGAGCTTCTCGTGGTTTGAGGCCTGGCTTGCTCCACCCCCTGCTCTTGATTTCCTCCCGGATGTGGGCTGGATTTTGGCTGCCTTTTGGGCTGGAGCTTCTCGTGGTTTGAGGCCTGGCTTTCTCCAACCCCTGCTCTTGATATTCTCCCGGACGTGGGCTGGATTTTGGCTGCATTTTGGGTTGGAGCTTCTCGTGGTTTGAGGCCTGGCTTGCTCCACCCCCTACTCTTGAGATTCTCCCGGATGTGGGCTGGATTTTGGCTGCCTTTAGGGCTGGAGCTTCTCGTGGTTTGAGGCCTGGCTTGCTCCACCCCCTGCTCTTGAGATTCTCCCGGAGGTGGGCTGCATTTTGGCTGCCTTTTGGGCTGGAGCTTCTCGTGGTTTGAGGCCTGGCTTGCTCCACCCCCTGCTCTTGATATTGTCCCGGATGTGGGCTGCATTTTGGCTGCCTTTTGGGTTGGAGCTTCTCGTGGTTTGAGGCCTGGCTTGCTCCACAACCTGCTCTTGAGATTCTCCCGGAGGTGGGCTGCATTTTGGCTGCCTTTTGGGCTGGAGCTTCTTGTGGTTTGAGGCCTGGCTTGCTCCACCCCCTGCTCTTCAGATTCTCCCGGATGTGGGCTGGTTTTTGGCTGCCTTTTAGGTTAGAGTTTCTCGTGGTTTGAGGCCTGGCTTTCTCCACCCCCTGCTCTTGATTTTCTCCCGGATGTGGGCTGGTTTTTGGCTGCCTTTTGGGTTAGAGTTTCTCGTGGTTTGAGGCCTGGTTTGCTCCACCCCCTGCTCTTGAGATTCTCCCAGATGTTTGCTGAATTTTGGCTTTCTTTTGGGCTGGAGCTTCTCGTGGTTTGAGCCCTGGCTTGCTCCAACCCCTGCTCTTGTTATTCTCCCGGATATGGGCTGCATTTTGGCTGCCTTTTGGGCTGGAGCTTCTCGTTGTTTGAGGCCTGGCTTGCTCCACCCCCTGCTCTTGAGATTCTCCTGGATGTGGGCTGGATTTTGGCTGCTTTTAGGGCTGGAGCTTCTCGTGGTTTGAGGCCTGTCTTGCTCCACCCCCTGCTCTTGAGATTCTCCCGGAGGTGGGCTGGATTTTGGCTGCCTTTTGGGCTGGAGCTTCTCGTGGTTTGAGGCCTGGCTTGCTCCATGCCCTGCTCTTGAGATTCTCCCGGGTGTGGGCTGCATTTTGGCTGCCTTTTGGGCTGGAGCTTCTCGTGGTTTGAGGCCTGGCTTGCTCCACCCCCTACTCTTGAGATTCTCCCGGATGTGGGCTGGATTTTGGCTGCCTTTAGGGCTGGAGCTTCTCGTGGTTTGAGGCCTGGCTTGCTCCACCCCCTGCTCTTGAGATTCTCCCAGAGTTGGGCTGCATTTTGTCTGCCTTTTGGGCTGGAGCTTCTCGTGGTTTGAGCCCTGGCTTGCTCCACCCCCTGCTCTTGAGATTCTCCCGGAGGTGGGCTGCATTTTGGCTGCCTTTTGGGCTGGAGCTTCTCGTGGTTTGAGGCCTGGCTTGCTCCACCCCCTGCTCTTGATATTGTCCCGGATGTGGGCTGCATTTTGGCTGCCTTTTGGGTTGGAGCTTCTCGTGGTTTGAGGCCTGGCTTGCTCCACAACCTGCTCTTGAGATTCTCCCGGAGGTGGGCTGCATTTTGGCTGCCTTTTGGGCTGGAGCTTCTTGTGGTTTGAGGCCTGGCTTGCTCCACCCCCTGCTCTTCAGATTCTCCCGGATGTGGGCTGGTTTTTGGCTGCCTTTTAGGTTAGAGTTTCTCGTGGTTTGAGGCCTGGCTTTCTCCACCCCCTGCTCTTGATTTTCTCCCGGATGTGGGCTGGTTTTTGGCTGCCTTTTGGGTTAGAGTTTCTCGTGGTTTGAGGCCTGGTTTGCTCCACCCCCTGCTCTTGAGATTCTCCCAGATGTTTGCTGGATTTTGGCTTTCTTTTGGGCTGGAGCTTCTCGTGGTTTGAGCCCTGGCTTGCTCCAACCCCTGCTCTTGATATTCTCGGGATATGGGCTGCATTTTGGCTGCCTTTTGGGCTGGAGCTTCTCGTTGTTTGAGGCCTGGCTTGCTCCACCCCCTGCTCTTGAGATTCTCACGGAGGTGGACTGGAGTTTGGCTGCCTTTTGGGCTGGAGCTTCTTGAGGTTTGAGGACTGGCTTGCTCCACCCCCTGCTCTTGAGATTCTCCCGGATGTCGGCTGCATTTTGGCTGCCTTTTGGGCTGGAGCTTCTCGTGGTTTGAGGCCTGGCTTGCTCCACCCCCTGCTCTTGAGATTCTCCCGGAGGTGGGCTGGATTTTGGCTGCCTTTTGGGCTGGAGCTTCTCGTGGTTTGAGGCCTGGCTTGCTCCACCCCCTGCTCTTGATATTCTCCCGGAGGTGGGCTGCATTTTGGCTGCCTTTTGGGCTGGAGCTTCTCGTGGTTTGAGGCCTGGCTTGCTCCACCCCCTGCTCTTGACATTCTCCCGGAGGTGGGCTGCATTTTGGCTGCCTTTTGGGCTGGAGCTTCTCGTGGTTTGAGGCCTGGCTTGCTCCAACACCTGCTCTTGATATTCTCCCGGATGTGGACTGGATTTTGGCTGCCTTTTGGGCTGGAACTTCTCGTGGTTTGAGGCCTGGCTTGCTCCACCCCCTGCTCTTGATATTGTCCCGGATGTGGGCTGCATTTTGGCTGCCTTTTGGGTTGGAGCTTCTCGTGGTTTGAGGCCTGGCTTGCTCCACAACCTGCTCTTGAGATTCTCCCGGAGGTGGGCTGCATTTTGGCTGCCTTTTGTGCTGGAGCTTCTTGTGGTTTGAGGCCTGGCTTGCTCCACCCCCTGCTCTTCAGATTCTCCCGGATGTGGGCTGGTTTTTGGCTGCCTTTTAGGTTAGAGTTTCTCGTGGTTTGAGGCCTGGCTTTCTCCACCCCCTGCTCTTGATTTTCTCCCGGATGTGGGCTGGTTTTTGGCTGCCTTTTGGGTTAGAGTTTCTCGTGGTTTGAGGCCTGGTTTGCTCCACCCCCTGCTCTTGAGATTCTCCCAGATGTTTGCTGGATTTTGGCTTTCTTTTGGGCTGGAGCTTCTCGTGGTTTGAGCCCTGGCTTGCTCCACCCCCTGCTCTTGATTTTCTCCCGGATGTGGGCTGCATTTTGGCTGCCTTTTGGGCTGGAGCTTCTCGTGGTTTGAGGCCTGGCTTGCTCCACCCCCTGCTCTTGAGATTCTCCTGGATGTGGGCTGGATTTTGGCTGCTTTTAGGGCTGGAGCTTCTCGTGGTTTGAGGCCTGTCTTGCTCCACCCCCTGCTCTTGATTTTCTCGCGCATGTGGGCTGGATTTTGGCTGCCTTTTGGGCTGGAGCTTCTCGTGGTTTGAGGCCTGGCTTGCTCCATGCCCTGCTCTTGAGATTCTCCCGGGTGTGGGCTGCATTTTGGCTGCCTTTTGGGCTGGAGCTTCTCGTGGTTTGAGGCCTGGCTTGCTCCACCCCCTACTCTTGAGATTCTCCCGGATGTGGGCTGGATTTTGGCTTTCTTTTGGGCTGGAGCTTCTCGTGGTTTGAGGCCTGGCTTGCTCCACCCCCTGCTCTTGATATTCTCCCGGATGTGGGCTGGATTTTGGCTGCATTTTGGGCTGGAGCTTCTCGTGGTTTGAGGCCTGGCTTGCTCCACCCCCTGCTCTTGAGATTCTCCCGGATGTGGGCTGCATTTTGGCTGCCTTTTGGGCTGGAGCTTCTCGTGGTTTGAGGCCTGGCTTGCTCCACAACCTGCTCTTGAGATTCTCCCGGATGTGGGCTGCATTTTGGCTGCCTTTTGGGCTGGAGCTTCTCGTGGTTTGAGGCCTGGCTTGCTCCACCCCCTCCTCTTGAGATTCTCCCGAATGTGGGCTGGATTTTGGCTGCCTTTTGGGCTGGAGCTTCTCGTGGTTTGAGGCCTGGCTTGCTCCACCCCCTACTCTTGAGATTCTCCCGGATGTGGGCTGGATTTTGGCTTTCTTTTGGGCTGGAGCTTCTCGTGGTTTGAGGCCTGGTTTGCTCCACCCCCTGCTCTTGATATTCTCCCGGATGTGGGCTGCATTTTGGCTGCCTTTTGGGCTGGAGCTTCTCGTGGTTTGAGGCCTGGCTTGCTCCACCCCCTGCTCTTGAGATTCTCCCGGATGTGGGCTGGATTTTGGCTGCCTTTTGGGCTGGAGCTTCTCGTGGTTTGAGGCCTGGCTTGCTCCACCCCCTGCTCTTGAGATTCTCCCGGATGTGGGCTGGATTTTGGCTTTCTTTTGGGATGGAGCTTCTCGTGGTTTGAGACCTGGATTGCTCCACCCCCTGCTCTTGAGATTCTCCCGGAGATGGTCTGCATTTTGGCTGCATTTTGTGCTGGAGCTTCTCGTGGTTTGAGGCCTGGCTTGCTCCACCCCCTGCTCTTGAGATTCTCCCGGATGTGGGCTGGATTTTGGCTGCCTTTTGGGCTGGAGCTTCTCGTGGTTTGAGGCCTGGCTTCCTCCACCCCCTGCTCTTGAGATTCTCCCGGAGATGGTCTGCATTTTGGCTGCATTTTGGGCTGGAGCTTCTCGTGGTTTGAGGCCTGGCTTGCTCCACCCCCTGCTCTTGAGATTCTCCCGGATGTGGGCTGGATTTTGGCTGCCCTTTGGGCTGGAGGTTCTCGTGGTTTGAGGCCTGGCTTGCTCCAACCCCTGCTCTTGATATTCTCCCGGATGTGGGCTGCATTTTGGCTGCCTTTTGGGCTGGAGGTTCTCGTGGTTTGAGGCCTGGCTTGCTCCACCCCCTGCTCTTGAGATTCTCCCGTACGTGTGCTGGATTTTGGCTGCCTTTTGGGCTGGAGCTTCTCCTGGTTTGAGCCCTGGCTTGCTCCACCCCCTGCTCTTGAGATTCTCCCGGATGTGGGCTGCATTTTGGCTGCCTTTTGGGCTGGAGCTTCTCGTGGTTTGAGGCCTGGCTTGCTCCACCCCCTGCTCTTGAGATTCTCCCAGATGTGGTCTGGAATTTGGCTGCCTTTACGGCTGGAGCTTCTCGTGGTTTGAGGCCTGTCTTGCTCCACCCCCTGCTCTTGAGATTCTCCTGGATGTGGGCTGCATTTTGGCTGCCTTTTGGGCCGGAGCTTCTCGTGGTTTGAGGCCTGGCTTGCTCCACCCCCTACTCTTGAGATTCTCCCGGATGTGGTCTGGAATTTGGCTGCCTTTAGGGCTGGAGCTTCTCCTGGTTTGAGGCCTGGCTTGCTCCACCCCCTGCTCTTGAGATTCTCCCGGATGTGGGCTGCATTTTGGCTGCCTTTTGGGTTGGAGCTTCTCCTGGTTTGAGGCCTGCCTTGCTCCACAACCTGCTCTTGAGATTCTCCCGGACGTGGGCTGCATTTTGGCTGCCTTTTGGGCTGGAGCTTCTCGTGGTTTGAGGCCTGGCTTGCTCCACCCCCTGCTCTTGAGATTCTCCCGGATGTGGGCTGGATTTTGGCTGCATTTTGGGCTGGAGCTTCTCGTGGTTTGAGGCCTGGCTTGCTCCACCCCCTGCTCTTGATATTGTCCCGGATGTGGGTTTGCATTTTGGCTGCCTTTTGGGTTGGAGCTTCTCCTGGTTTGAGGCCTGGCTTGCTCCACAACCTGCTCTTGAGATTCTCCCGGAGGTGGGCTGCATTTTGGCTGCCTTTTGGGCTGGAGCTTCTCGTGGTTTGAGGCCTGGCTTGCTCCACCCCCTGCTCTTGAGATTCTCCCGAATGTGGGCTGGATTTTGGCTTTCTTTTGGGCTGGAGCTTCTCGTGGTTTGAGGCCTGGCTTGCTCCAACCCCTGCTCTTGAGTATCTCCCGGATGTGGGCTGCATTTTGGCTGCCTTTTGGGCTGGAGCTTCTCGTGGTTTGAGGCCTGGCTTGCTCCACCCCCTGTTCTTGATTTTCTCCCGGATGTGGGCTGCATTTTGGCTGCCTTTTGGGGTGGAGCTTCTCGTGGTTTGAGGCCTGGCTTGCTCCACCCCCTGTTCTTTATATTCTCCCGGACGTGGGCTGCATTTTGGCTGCCTTTTGGGCTGGAGCTTCTCGTGGTTTGAGGCCTGGGTTGCTCCACCCCCTACTCTTGAGATTCTCCCGGATGTGGGCTGGAATTTGGCTGCGTTTAGGGCTGGAGCTTCTCCTGGTTTGAGGCCTGGCTTGCTCCACCCCCTGCTCTTGATATTCTCCCGGATGTGGGCTGCATTTTGGCTGCCTTTTGGGCTGGAGCTTCTCGTGGTTTGAGGCCTGGCTTGCTCCAACCCCTGCTCTTGATATTCTCCCGGATGTGGGCTGCATTTTGGCTGCCTTTTGGGTTGGAGCTTCTCCTCGTTTGAGGCCTGCCTTGCTCCACAACCCGCTCTTGAGATTCTTCCAGAGGTGGGCTGCATTTTGGCTGCATTTTGGGCTGGAGCTTCTCGTGGTTTGAGGCCTGGCTTGCTCCACCCCCTGCTCTTGAGATTCTCCCGGAGATGGTCTGCATTTTGGCTGCATTTTGGGCTGGAGCTTCTCGTGGTTTGAGGCCTGGCTTGCTCCACCCCCTGCTCTTGAGATTCTCCCGGAGGTGGGCTGGATTTTGACTGCCTTTTGGGCTGGAGGTTCTCGTGGTTTGAGGCCTGGCTTGCTCCACCCCCTGCTCTTGAGATTCTCCCGGATGTGGGCTGCATTTTGGCTTTCTTTTGGGCTGGAGCTTCTCGTGGTTTGAGGCCTGGCTTGCTCCACCCCCTGCTCTTGAGATTCTCCCGGATGTGGGCTGCATTTTGGCTGCCTTTTGGGTTGGAGCTTCTCGTGGTTTGAGGCCTGGTTTGCTCCACCCCCTGCTCTTGATATTCTCCCGTACGTGTGCTGGATTTTGGCTGCCTTTTGGGGTCTAGCTTCTCGTGGTTTGAGGCCTGGCTTGCTCCACCCCCTGCTCTTGAGATTCTCACGGATGTGGGCTGGAATTTGGCTGCCTTTAGGGCTGGAGCTTCTCGTGGTTTGAGGCCTGGCTTGCTCCACCACCTGCTCTTGAGATTCTCCCGGATGTGGGCTGCATTTTGGCTGCCTTTTGGGCTGGAGCTTCTCGTGGTTTGAGGCCTGGCTTGCTCCACCCCCTGCTCTTGAGATTATCCCGGACGTGGGCTGGATTTTGGCTGCCTTTTGGGCTGGAGCTTCTCGTGGTTTGAGGCCTGGCTTGCTCCACCCCCTGCTCTTGAGATTCTCCCAGATGTGGTCTGGAATTTGGCTGCCTTTAGAGCTGGAGCTTCTCGTGGTTTGAGGCCTGTCTTGCTCCACCCCCTGCTCTTGAGATTCTCCTGGATGTGGGCTGCATTTTGGCTGCCTTTTGGGCTGGAGCTTCTCGTGGTTTGAGGCCTGGCTTGCTCCACCCCCTACTCTTGAGATTCTCCCGGATGTGGTCTGGAATTTGGCTGCCTTTTGAGCTGGAGCTTCTCCTGGTTTGAGGCCTGGCTTGCTCCACCCCCTGCTCTTGAGATTCTCCCGGAGGTGGGCTGTATTTTGGCTGCATTTTGGGTTGGAGCTTCTCCTGGTTGAGGCCTGCCTTGCTCCACAACCTGCTCTTGAAATTCTCACGGAGGTGGGCTGGAGTTTGGCTGCATTTTGGGCTGGAGCTTCTCGAGGTTTGAGGCCTGGCTTGCTCCACACCCTACTCTTGAGATTCTCCCGGATGTGGGCTGGAGTTTGGCTTTCTTTTGGGCGGGAGCTTCTCGTGGTTTGAGGCCTGGCTTGCTCCAACCCCTGCTCTTGATATTCTCCCGAATGTGGGCTGGATTTTGGCTTTCTTTTGGGCTGGAGCTTCTCGTGGTTTGAGGCCTGGCTTGCTCCAACCCCTGCTCTTGAGTATCTCCCGGATGTGGGCTGCATTTTGGCTGCCTTTTGGGCTGGAGCTTCTCGTGGTTTGAGGCCTGGCTTGCTCCACCCCCTGTTCTTGATTTTCTCCCGGATGTGGGCTGCATTTTGGCTGCCTTTTGGGGTGGAGCTTCTCGTGGTTTGAGGCCTGGCTTGCTCCACCCCCTGTTCTTTATATTCTCCCGGACGTGGGCTGCATTTTGGCTGCCTTTTGGGCTGGAGCTTCTCGTGGTTTGAGGCCTGGGTTGCTCCACCCCCTACTCTTGAGATTCTCCCGGATGTGGGCTGGAATTTGGCTGCGTTTAGGGCTGGAGCTTCTCCTGGTTTGAGGCCTGGCTTGCTCCACCCCCTGCTCTTGAGATTCTCCCGGAGTTGGGCTGCATTTTGGCTGCCTTTTGGGCTGGAGCTTCTCGTGGTTTGAGGCCTGGCTTGCTCCACCCCCTGCTCTTGAGATTCTCCCGAATGTGGGCTGGATTTTGGCTTTCTTTTGGGCTGGAGCTTCTCGTGGTTTGAGGCCTGGCCTGCTCCACCCCCTGCTCTTGAGATTCTCCCGGATGTGGGCTGGATTTTGGCTGCATTTTGGGCTGGAGCTTCTCGTGGTTTGAGGCCTGGCTTGCTCCACCCCCTGCTCTTGATATTGTCCCGGATGTGGGCTGCATTTTGGCTGCCTTTTGGGTTGGAGCTTCTCCTGGTTTGAGGCCTGGCTTGCTCCACAACCTGCTCTTGAGATTCTCCCGGAGGTGGGCTGCATTTTGGCTGCCTTTTGGGCTGGAGCTTCTCGTGGTTTGAGGCCTGGCTTGCTCCACCCCCTGCTCTTGAGATTCTCCCGAATGTGGGCTGGATTTTGGCTTTCTTTTGGGCTGGAGCTTCTCGTGGTTTGAGGCCTGGCTTGCTCCAACCCCTGCTCTTGAGTATCTCCCGGATGTGGGCTGCATTTTGGCTGCCTTTTGGGCTGGAGCTTCTCGTGGTTTGAGGCCTGGCTTGCTCCACCCCCTGTTCTTGATTTTCTCCCGGATGTGGGCTGCATTTTGGCTGCCTTTTGGGGTGGAGCTTCTCGTGGTTTGAGGCCTGGCTTGCTCCACCCCCTGTTCTTTATATTCTCCCGGACGTGGGCTGCATTTTGGCTGCCTTTTGGGCTGGAGCTTCTCGTGGTTTGAGGCCTGGGTTGCTCCACCCCCTACTCTTGAGATTCTCCCGGATGTGGGCTGGAATTTGGCTGCGTTTAGGGCTGGAGCTTCTCCTGGTTTGAGGCCTGGCTTGCTCCACCCCCTGCTCTTGATATTCTCCCGGATGTGGGCTGCATTTTGGCTGCCTTTTGGGCTGGAGCTTCTCGTGGTTTGAGGCCTGGCTTGCTCCAACCCCTGCTCTTGATATTCTCCCGGATGTGGGCTGGAATTTGGCTGCCTTTTGGGCTGGAGCTTCTCTTTGTTTGAGGCCTGGCTTGCTCCACAACCTGCTCTTGAGATTCTCTCGGAGGTGGGCTGCATTTTGGCTGCCTTTTGGGCTGGAGCTTCTCGTGGTTTGAGGCCTGGGTTGCTCCACCCCCTGCTCTTGATATTCTCCCGGATGTGGGCTGCATTTTGGCTGCCTTTTGGGTTGGAGCTTCTCCTCGTTTGAGGCCTGCCTTGCTCCACAACCCGCTCTTGAGATTCTTCCAGAGGTGGGCTGCATTTTGGCTGCATTTTGGGCTGGAGCTTCTCGTGGTTTGAGGCCTGGCTTGCTCCACCCCCTGCTCTTGAGATTCTCCCGGAGATGGTCTGCATTTTGGCTGCATTTTGGGCTGGAGCTTCTCGTGGTTTGAGGCCTGGCTTGCTCCACCCCCTGCTCTTGAGATTCTCCCGGAGGTGGGCTGGATTTTGACTGCCTTTTGGGCTGGAGGTTCTCGTGGTTTGAGGCCTGGCTTGCTCCACCCCCTGCTCTTGAGATTCTCCCGGATGTGGGCTGCATTTTGGCTTTCTTTTGGGCTGGAGCTTCTCGTGGTTTGAGGCCTGGCTTGCTCCAACCCCTGCTCTTGATATTCTCCCGGATGTGGGCTGCATTTTGGCTGCCTTTTGGGCTGGAGCTTCTCGTGGTTTGAGGCCTGGTTTGCTCCACCCCCTGCTCTTGATATTCTCCCGTACGTGTGCTGGATTTTGGCTGCCTTTTGGGGTCTAGCTTCTCGTGGTTTGAGGCCTGGCTTGCTCCACCCCCTGCTCTTGAGATTATCCCGGATGTGGGCTGGAATTTGGCTGCCTTTAGGGCTGGAGCTTCTCGTGGTTTGAGCCCTGGCTTGCTCCACCACCTGCTCTTGAGATTCTCCCGGATGTGGGCTGCATTTTGGCTGCCTTTTGGGCTGGAGCTTCTCGTGGTTTGAGGCCTGGCTTGCTCCACCCCCTGCTCTTGAGATTATCCCGGACGTGGGCTGGATTTTGGCTGCCTTTTGGGCTGGAGCTTCTCGTGGTTTGAGGCCTGGCTTGCTCCACCCCCTACTCTTGAGATTCTCCCGGATGTGGTCTGGAATTTGGCTGCCTTTTGAGCTGGAGCTTCTCGTGGTTTGAGGCCTGGCTTGCTCCACCCCCTGCTCTTGAGATTCTCCCGGAGGTGGGCTGCATTTTGGCTGCATTTTGGGTTGGAGCTTCTCCTGGTTTGAGGCCTGCCTTGCTCCACAACCTGCTCTTGAGATTCTCACGGAGGTGGGCTGGAGTTTGGCTGCCGTTTGGGCTGGAGCTTCTCGAGGTTTGAGGCCTGGCTTGCTCCACACCCTACTCTTGAGATTCTCCCGGATGTGGGCTGGAGTTTGGCTTTCTTTTGGGCGGGAGCTTCTCGTGGTTTGAGGCCTGGCTTGCTCCAACCCCTGCTCTTGATATTCTCCCGGATGTGGGCTGCATTTTGGCTGCCTTTTGGGCTGGAGCTTCTCGTGGTTTGAGGCCTGGCCTGCTCCACCCCCTGCTCTTGATTTTCTCCCGGATGTGGGCTGCATTTTGGCTGCCTTTTGGGCTGGAGCTTCTCGTGATTTGAGGCCTGGCTTGCTCCACCCCCTGCTCTTGAGATTATGCCGGACATGGTCTGGATTTTGGCTGCCTTTTGGGCTGGAGCTTCTCGTGGTTTGAGGCCTGGCTTGCTCCACCCCGTACTCTTGAGATTCTCCCGGATGTGGTCTGGAATTTGGCTGCATTTAGGGCTGGAGCTTCTCGTGGTTTGAGGCCTGGCTTGCTCCACCCCCTGCTCTTGATATTCTCCCGGATGTGGGCTGCATTTTGGCTGCCTTTTGGGCCGGAGCTTCTCGTGGCTTGAGGCCTGGCTTGCTCCACCCCCTGCTCTTGATATTCTCCCGGATGTGGGCTGCATTTTGGCTGCCTTTTGGGCTGGAGCTTCTCGTGGTTTGAGGCCTGGCTTGCCCCACCCCCTGCTCTTGATATTGTCCTGGATGTGGGCTGCATTTTGGCTGCTTTTTGGGTTGGAGCTTCTCCTGGTTTGAGGCCTGCCTTGCTCCACAACCTGCTCTTGGGATTCTCCCGGAGGTGGGCTGCATTTTGGCTGCATTTTGGGCTGGAGCTTCTCGTGGTTTGAGGCCTGGCTTGCTCCACCCCCTGCTCTTGATATTGTCCCGGATGTGGGCTGGATTTTGGCTGCCTTTTGGGCTGGAGCTTCTCGTGGTTTGAGGCCTGGCTTGCTCCACCCCCTGCTCTTGAGATTCTCCCGGATGTGGGCTGGATTTTGGCTGCCTTTTGGTCTGGAGCTTCTCGTGGTTTGAGGCCTGGCTTGCTCCACCCCCTACTCTTGAGATTCTCCCGGATGTGGTCTGGAATTTGGCTGCCTTTAGGGCTGGAGCTTCTCGTGGTTTGAGGCCTGGCTTGCTCCACCCCCTGCTCTTGATATTCTCCCGGATGTGGGCTGCATTTTGGCTGCCTTTTGGGCTGGAGCTTCTCGTGGCTTGAGGCCTGGCTTGCTCCACCCCCTGCTCTTGATATTGTCCCAGATGTGGGCTGAATTTTGGCTGCCTTTTGGGTTGGAGCTTCTCCTGGTTTTAGGCCTGCCTTGCTCCACAACCTGCTCTTGAGATTCTCCCGGATGTGGGCTGCATTTTGGCTGCCTTTTGGGCTGGAGCTTCTCGTGGTTTGAGGCCTGGCTTGCTCCAACCCCTGCTCTTGAGTTTCTTCCGGATGTGGGGTGGATTTTGGCTGCCTTTTGGGCTGGAGCTTCTCGTGGTTTGAGGCCTGCCTTGCTCCACCCCCTGCTCTTGAGATTCTCCCGGATGTGGGCTGGATTTTGGCTGCCTTTAAGGCTGGAGCTTCTCGTGGTTTGAGGCCTGGCTTGCTCCACCCCCTGCTCTTGAGATTCTCCCGGATGTGGGCTGCATATTGGCTGATTCTTGGGCTCGAGCTTCTCGTGGTTTGAGGCCTGGCTTGCTCCACCCCCTGCTCTCGATATTGTCCCCGATGTGGGGTGTATTTTGGCTGCCTTTTGGGTTGGAGCTTCTCCTGGTTTGAGGCCTGCCTTGCTCCACAACCTGCTCTTGAGATTCTCCCGGATGTGGGCTGCATTTTGGCTGCCTTTTGGGCTGGAGCTTCTCGTGGTTTGTGGCCTGGCTTGCTCCACCCCCTGCTCTTGAGATTCTCCCGGATGTGGGCTGCATTTTGGCTGCATTTTGGGCTGGAGCTTCTCGTGGTTTGAGGCCTGCCTTGCTCCACCCCCTGCTCTTGAGATTCTCACGGAGGTGGGCTGGATTTTGGCTGCCTTTTGGGCTGGAGCTTCTCGTGGTTTGAGGCCTGGCTTGCTCCAGCCCCTGCTCTTGATATTGTCCCGGAGGTGGGCTGCATTTTGGCTGCCTTTTGGGCTGGAGCTTCTCCTGCTTTGAGGCCTGCCTTGCTCCACCCCCTGCTCTTGAGTTTCTCCCGGATGTGGGCTGGATTTTGGCTGCTTTTTGGGCTGGAGCTTCTCGTGGTTTGAGGCCTGGCTTGCTCCACCCCCTGCTCTTGATATTTTTCCAGAGGTGGGCTGCATTTTGGCTGCATTTTGGGCTGGAGCTTCTCCTGGTTTGAGGCCTGGCTTGCTCCACCCCCTTCTCTTGAGTTTCTCCCGGATATGGGCTGGATTTTGGCTGCCTTTTGAGCTGGAGCTTCTCGTGGTTTGAGGCCTGCCTTGCTCCACCCCCTGCTCTTGATATTCTCCCGGATGTGGGCTGGATTATGGCTGCCTTTTGGGCTGGAGCTTCTCGTGGTTTGAGGCCTGGCTTGCTCCACCCCCTGCTCTTGAGATTCTCCCGGAGGTGGGCTGCATTTTGGCTGCATTTTGGGCTGGAGCTTCTCGTGGTTTGAGGCCTGGCTTGCTCCACCCCCTGCTCTTGAGATTCTCACGGATGTGGGCTGGAGTTTGGATGCATTTTGGGCTGGAGCTTCTCATTGTTTGAGGCCTGGCTTGCTCCACCCCCTGCTCTTGAGATTCTCCCGGATGTGGGCTGCATTTTCGCTGCATTTTGAGCTGGAGCTTCTCCTGGTTTGAGGCCTGGCTTGCTCCACCTCCTGCTCTTGAGATTCTCCCGGATTTGGGCTGCATTTTGGCTGCCTTTTGGGCTGGAGCTTCTCGTGGTTTGAGGCCTGGCTTGCTCCACCCCCTGCTCTTGATATTCTCCCGGATGTGTGCTGGATTTTGGCTGCCTTTTGGGCTGGAGCTTCTTGTGGTTTGAGGCCTGGCTTGCTCCACCCCCTGCTCTTGAGATTCTCCCGGATGTGGGCTGCATTTTGGCTGCCTTTTGGGGTGGAGCTTCTCGTGGTTTGAGGCCTGGCTTGCTCCACCCCCTGCTCTTGAGATTCTCCCGGAGGTGGGCTGGAGTTTGGCTGCCTTTTGGGCTGGAGCTTCTCGTGGTTTGAGGCCTGCCTTGCTCCACCCCCTGTTCTTTATATTCTCCCGGACGTGGGCTGCATTTTGGCTGCCTTTTGGGCTGGAGCTTCTCGTGGTTTGAGGCCTGGGTTGCTCCACCCCCTACTCTTGAGATTCTCCCGGATGTGGGCTGGAATTTGGCTGCGTTTAGGGCTGGAGCTTCTCCTGGTTTGAGGCCTGGCTTGCTCCACCCCCTGCTCTTGATATTCTCCCGGATGTGGGCTGCATTTTGGCTGCCTTTTGGGCTGGAGCTTCTCGTGGTTTGAGGCCTGGCTTGCTCCAACCCCTGCTCTTGATATTCTCCCGGATGTGGGCTGCATTTTGGCTGCCTTTTGGGCTGGAGCTTCTCTTTGTTTGAGGCCTGGCTTGCTCCACAACCTGCTCTTGAGATTCTCCCGGAGATGGTCTGCATTTTGGCTGCATTTTGGGCTGGAGCTTCTCGTGGTTTGAGGCCTGGCTTGCTCCACCCCCTGCTCTTGAGATTCTCCCGGAGGTGGGCTGGATTTTGACTGCCTTTTGGGCTGGAGGTTCTCGTGGTTTGAGGCCTGGCTTGCTCCACCCCCTGCTCTTGAGATTCTCCCGGATGTGGGCTGGATTTTGGCTTTCTTTTGGGCTGGAGCTTCTCGTGGTTTGAGGCCTGGCTTGCTCCAACCCCTGCTCTTGATATTCTCCCGGATGTGGGCTGCATTTTGGCTGCCTTTTGGGTTGGAGCTTCTCGTGGTTTGAGGCCTGGTTTGCTCCACCCCCTGCTCTTGAGATTATCCCGGACGTGGGCTGGATTTTGGCTGCCTTTTGGGCTGGAGCTTCTCGTGGTTTGAGGCCTGGCTTGCTCCACCCCCTGCTCTTGAGATTCTCCCAGATGTGGTCTGGAATTTGGCTGCCTTTAGAGCTGGAGCTTCTCGTGGTTTGAGGCCTGTCTTGCTCCACCCCCTGCTCTTGAGATTCTCCTGGATGTGGGCTGCATTTTGGCTGCCTTTTGGGCTGGAGCTTCTCGTGGTTTGAGGCCTGGCTTGCTCCACCCCCTACTCTTGAGATTCTCCCGGATGTGGTCTGGAATTTGGCTGCCTTTTGAGCTGGAGCTTCTCCTGGTTTGAGGCCTGGCTTGCTCCACCCCCTGCTCTTGAGATTCTCCCGGAGGTGGGCTGCATTTTGGCTGCATTTTGGGCTGGAGCTTCTCCTGGTTTGAGGCCTGCCTTGCTCCACAACCTGCTCTTGAGATTCTCACGGAGGTGGGCTGGAGTTTGGCTGCATTTTGGGCTGGAGCTTCTCGAGGTTTGAGGCCTGGCTTGCTCCACCCCCTACTCTTGAGATTCTCCCGGATGTGGGCTGGAGTTTGGCTTTCTTTTGGGCGGGAGCTTCTCGTGGTTTGAGGCCTGGCTTGCTCCAACCCCTGCTCTTGATATTCTCCCGGATGTGGGCTGCATTTTGGCTGCCTTTTGGGCTGGAGCTTCTCCTGGTTTGAGGCCTGGCCTGCTCCACCCCCTGCTCTTGATTTTCTCCCGGATGTGGGCTGCATTTTGGCTGCCTTTTGGGCTGGAGCTTCTCGTGATTTGAGGCCTGGCTTGCCCCACCCCCTGCTCTTGATATTGTCCTGGATGTGGGCTGCATTTTGGCTGCTTTTTGGGTTGGAGCTTCTCCTGGTTTGAGGCCTGCCTTGCTCCACAACCTGCTCTTGGGATTCTCCCGGAGGTGGGCTGCATTTTGGCTGCCTTTTGGGCTGGAGCTTCTCGTGGTTTGAGGCCTGTCTTGCTCCACCCCCTGCTCTTGAGATTCTCCTGGATGTGGGCTGCATTTTGGCTGCCTTTTGGGCTGGAGCTTCTCGTGGTTTGAGGCCTGGCTTGCTCCACCCCCTACTCTTGAGATTCTCCCGGATGTGGTCTGGAATTTGGCTGCCTTTAGGGCTGGAGCTTCTCCTGGTTTGAGGCCTGCCTTGCTCCACGCCCTGCTCTTGAGATTCTCCCGGACGTGGGCTGCATTTTGGCTGCATTTTGGGCTGGAGCTTCTCGTGGTTTGAGGCCTGGCTTGCTCCACCCCCTGCTCTTGATATTGTCCCGGATGTGGGCTGGATTTTGGCTGCCTTTTGGGCTGGAGCTTCTCGTGGTTTGAGGCCTGGCTTGCTCCACCCCCTGCTCTTGAGATTCTCCCGGATGTGGGCTGGATTTTGGCTGCCTTTTGGTCTGGAGCTTCTCGTGGTTTGAGGCCTGTCTTGCTCCACCCCCTGCTCTTGAGATTCTCCTGGATGTGGGCTGCATTTTGGCTGCCTTTTGGGCCGGAGCTTCTCGTGGTTTGAGGCCTGGCTTGCTCCACCCCCTACTCTTGAGATTCTCCCGGATGTGGTCTGGAATTTGGCTGCCTTTAGGGCTGGAGCTTCTCCTGGTTTGAGGCCTGCCTTGCTCCACCCCCTGCTCTTGATATTGTCCCGGATGTGGGCGGCATTTTGGCTGCCTTTTGGGTTGGAGCTTCTCCTGGTTTGAGGCCTGCCTTGCTCCACAACCTGCTCTTGGGATTCTCCCGGAGGTGGGCTGCATTTTGGCTGCCTTTTGGGCTGGAGCTTCTCGTGGTTTGAGGCCTGGCTTGCTCCACCCCCTGCTCTTGAGTTTCTCCTGGATGTGGGCTGGATTTTGGCTGCTTTTTGGGCTGGAGCTTATCGTGGGTTGAGGCCTGGCTTGCTCCACCCCCTGCTCTTGAGATTCTCCCAGATGTGGTCTGGCATTTGGCTGCCTTTAGAGCTGGAGCTTCTCGTGGTTTGAGGCCTGTCTTGCTCCACCCCCTGCTCTTGAGATTCTCCCGGATGTGGGCTGCATTTTGGCTGCATTTTCGGCCGGAGCTTCTCGTGGTTTGAGGCCTGGCTTGCTCCACCCCCTACTCTTGAGATTCTCCCGGATGTGGTCTGGAATTTGGCTGCTTTAGGGCTGGAGCTTCTCGTGGTTTGAGGCCTGGCTTGCTCCACCCCCTGCTCTTGATATTGTCCCGGATGTGGGCTGCATTTTGGCTGCCTTTTGGGTTGGAGCTTCTCCTGGTTTGAGGCCTGCCTTGCTCCACAACCTGCTCTTGAGATTCTCCCGGACGTGGGCTGCATTTTGGCTGCATTTTGGGCTGGAGCTTCTCGTGGTTTGAGGCCTGGCTTGCTCCACCCCCTGCTCTTGAGATTCTCCCGGAGGTGGGCTGCATTTTGACTGCATTTTGGGCTGGAGCTTCTCGTGGTTTGAGGCCTGGCTTGCTCCACCCCCTACTCTTGAGATTCTCCCGGAGGTGGGCTGGATTTTGGCTTTGTTTTGGGCTGGAGCTTCTCGTGGTTTGAGGCCTGGCTTGCTCCAACCCCTGCTCTTGATATTCTCCCGGATGTGGGCTGCATTTTGGCTGCCTTTTGGGCTGGAGCTTCTCGTGGTTTGAGGCCTGGTTTGCTCCACCCCCTGCTCTTGAGATTCTCCCGGATGTGGGCTGCATTTTGGCTGCCTTTTGGGCTGGAGCTTCTCGTGGTTTGAGGCCTGGCTTGCTCCACCCCCTGCTCTTGATATTCTCCCGGATGTGGGCTGCATTTTGGCTGCATTTTGGGCTGGAGCTTCTCGTGGTTTGAGGCCTGGCTTGCCCCACCCCCCGCTCTTGAGATTGTCCTGGATGTGGGCTGCATTTTGGCTGCTTTTTGGGCTGGAGCTTATCGTGGGTTGAGGCCTGGCTTGCTCCACCCCCTGCTCTTGAGATTCTCCCAGATGTGGTCTGGCATTTGGCTGCCTTTAGAGCTGGAGCTTCTCGTGGTTTGAGGCCTGTCTTGCTCCACCCCCTGCTCTTGAGATTCTCCTGGATGTGGGCTGCATTTTGGCTGCATTTTGGGTTGGAGCTTCTCGTGGTTTGATGCCTGGCTTGCTCCATCCTCTACTCTTGAGATTCTCCCGGATGTGGTCTGGAATTTGGCTGCTTTAGGGCTGGAGCTTCTCCTGGTTTGAGGCCTGCCTTGCTCCACCCCCTGCTCTTGATATTGTCCCGGATGTGGGCTGCATTTTGGCTGCCTTTTGGGTTGGAGCTTCTCCTGGTTTGAGGCCTGCCTTGCTCCACAACCTGCTCTTGAGATTCTCCCGGACGTGGGCTGCATTTTGGCTGCATTTTGGGCTGGAGCTTCTCGTGGTTTGAGGCCTGGCTTGCTCCACCCCCTGCTCTTGAGATTCTCCCGGAGGTGGGCTGCATTTTGACTGCATTTTGGGCTGGAGCTTCTCGTGGTTTGAGGCCTGGCTTGCTCCACCCCCTACTCTTGAGATTCTCACGGATGTGGGCTGGATTTTGGCTTTCTTTTGGGCGGGAGCTTCTCGTGGTTTGAGGCCTGGCTTGCTCCAACCCCTGCTCTTGATATTCTCCCGGAGGTGGGCTGCATTTTGGCTGCCTTTTGGTCTGGAGCTTCTCGTGGTTTGAGTCCTGGTTTGCTCCACCCCCTGCTCTTTATTTTCTCCCGTACGTGGGCTGGATTTTGGCTGCCTTTTGGGCTAGAGCTTCTCGTGGTTTGAGGCCTGGCTTGCTCCACCCCCTACTCTTGAGATTCTCCCGGATGTGGTCTGGAATTTGGCTGCCTTTAGGGCTGGAGCTTCTCGTGGTTTGAGGCCTGGCTTGCTCCACACCCTGCTCTTGATATTCTCCCGGATGTGGGCTGCATTTTGGCTGCCTTTTGGGCTGGAGCTTCTCGTGGTTTGAGGCCTGGCTTGCTCCACCCCCTGCTCTTGATATTCTCCCGGATGTGGGCTGCATTTTGGCTGCCTTTTGGGCTGGAGCTTCTCGTGGTTTGAGGCCTGGCTTGCTCCAACCCCCGCTCTTGAGATTGTCCTGGATGTGGGCTGCATTTTGGCTGCCTTTTGGGTTGGAGCTTCTCCTGGTTTGAGGCCTGCCTTGCTCCACAACCTGCTCTTGAGATTCTCCCGGATGTGGGCTGGATTTTGGCTGCTTTTTGGGCTGGAGCTTCTCGTGGTTTGAGGCCTGGCTTGCTCCACCCCCTGCTCTTGAGATTCTCCCTGATGTGGGCTGCATTTTGGCTGCCTTTTGGGCTGGAGCTTCTCGTGGTTTGCGGCCTGCCTTGCTCCACCCCCTACTCTTGAGATTCTCCCGGATGTGGGCTGGATTTTGGCTTTCTTTTGGGCTGGAACTTCTCGTGGTTTGAGGCCTGGCTTGCTCCAACCCCTGCTCTTGATATTCTCCCGGATGTGGGCTGCATTGTGGCTGCCTTTTGGGCTGGAGCTTCTCGTGGTTTGAGGCCTGGCTTGCTCCACCCCCTGCTCTTGAGTTTCTCCTGGATGTGGGCTGGCATTTGGCTGCTTTTTGGGCTGGAGCTTCTCGTGGTTTGAGGCCTGGCTTGCTCCACCCCCTGCTCTTGATATTGTCCCGGATGTGGGCTGAATTTTGGCTGCCTTTTGGGTTGGAGCTTCTCGTTGTTTTAGGCCTGCCTTGCTCCACAACCTGCTCTTGAGATTCTCCCGGAGGTGGGCTGCATTTTGGCTGCCTTTTGGGCTGGAGCTTCTCGTGGTTTGAGGCCTGGCTTGCTCCACCCCCTGCTCTTGAGTTTCTTCCGGATGTGGGGTGGATTTTGGCTGCCTTTTGGGCTGGAGCTTCTCGTGGTTTGAGGCCTGCCTTGCTCCACCCCCTGCTCTTGAGATTCTTCCAGAGTTGGGCTGCATTTTGGCTGTCCTTTGGGCTGGAGCTTCTCGTGGTTTGAGGCCTGGCTTCCTCCACCCCCTGCTCTTGAGATTCTCCCGGATGTGGGCTGCATTTTGGCTGCCTTTAAGGCTGGAGCTTCTCGTGGTTTGAGGCCTGGCTTGCTCCACCCCCTGCTCTTGAGATTCTCCCGGATGTGGGCTGCATATTGGCTGATTCTTGGGCTCGAGCTTCTCGTGGTTTGAGGCCTGGCTTGCTCCACCCCCTGCTCTCGATATTGTCCCCGATGTGGGCTGCATTTTGGCTGCCTTTTGGGTTGGAGCTTCTCCTGGTTTGAGGCCTGCCTTGCTCCACAACCTGCTCTTGAGATTCTCCCGGATGTGGGCTGCATTTTGGCTGCCTTTTGGGCTGGAGCTTCTCGTGGTTTGAGGCCTGGCTTGCTCCACCCCCTGCTCTTGAGATTCTCCCGGATGTGGGCTGCATTTTGGCTGCATTTTGGGCTGGAGCTTCTCGTGGTTTGAGGCCTGCCTTGCTCCACCCCCTGCTCTTGAGATTCTCCCGGATGTGGGCTGGATTTTGGCTGCCTGTTGGGCTGGAGCTTCTCGTGGTTTGAGGCCTGGCTTGCTCCACCCCCTGCTCTTGAGATTCTCCCGGAGGTGGGCTGCATTTTGGCTGCCTTTTGGGCTGGAGCTTCTCCTGGTTTGAGGCCTGCCTTGCTCCACCCCCTGCTCTTGAGTTTCTCCCGGATGTGGGCTGGGTTTTGGCTGCTTTTTGGGCTGGAGCTTCTCGTGGTTTGAGGCCTGGCTTGCTCCACCCCCTGCTCTTGATATTTTTCCAGAGGTGGGCTGCATTTTGGCTGCATTTTGGGCTGGAGCTTCTCGTGGTTTGGGGCCTGGCTTGCTCCACCCCCTTCTCTTGAGTTTCTCCCGGATATGGGCTGGATTTTGGCTGCCTTTTGAGCTGGAGCTTCTCGTGGTTTGAGGCCTGCCTTGCTCCACCCCCTGCTCTTGATATTCTCCCGGATGTGGGCTGGATTATGGCTGCCTTTTGGGCTGGAGCTTCTCGTGGTTTGAGGCCTGGCTTTCTCCACCCCCTGCTCTTGAGATTCTCCCGGAGGTGGGCTGCATTTTGGCTGCATTTTGGGCTGGAGCTTCTCGTGGTTTGAGGCCTGGCTTGCTCCACCCCCTGCTGTTGAGATTCTCACGGATGTGGGCTGGAGTTTGGCTGCATTTTGGGCTGGAGCTTCTCATTGTTTGAGGCCTGGCTTGCTCCACCCCCTGCTCTTGAGATTCTCCCGGATGTGGGCTGCATTTTCGCTGCATTTTGAGCTGGAGCTTCTCGTGGTTTGAGGCCTGCCTTGCTCCACCTCCTGCTCTTGAGATTCTCCCGGATGTGGGCTGCATTTTGGCTGCCTTTTGGGCTGGAGCTTCTCGTGGTTTGAGGCCTGGCTTGCTCCACCCCCTGCTCTTGAGATTCTCCCGGAGGTGGGCTGGAGTTTGGCTGCCTTTTGGGCTGGAGCTTCTCGTGGTTTGAGGCCTGGCTTGCTCCACCCCCTGCTCTTGATATTCTCCCGGATGTGTGCTGGATTTTGGCTGCCTTTTGGGCTGGAGCTTCTTGTGGTTTGAGGCCTGGCTTGCTCCACCCCCTGCTCTTGAGATTCTCCCGGATGTGGGCTGCATTTTGGCTGCCTTTTGGGGTGGAGCTTCTCGTGGTTTGAGGCCTGCCTTGCTCCACCCCCTGCTCTTGAGATTCTCCCGGAGGTGGGCTGGATTTTGGCTGCCTTTTGGGCTGGAGCTTCTCGTGGTTTGAGGCCTGGCTTGCTCCACCCCCTGCTCTTGAGATTCTCCCGGATGTGGGCTGGATTTTGGCTGCCTTTTGGGCTGGAGCTTCTCGTGGTTTGAGGCCTGCCTTGCTCCACCCCCTGCTCTTGATTTTCTCCCGGATGTGGGCTGGATTTTGGCTGCCTTTTGGGATGGAGCTTCTCGTGGTTTGAGGCCTGGCTTGATCCACCCCCTGCTCTTGATATTCTCCCGGATGTGGGCTGCATTTTGGCTGCATTTTGGGCTGGAGCTTCTTGTGGTTTGAGGCCTGGCTTGATCCACCCCATGATCTTGAGATTCTCCCGGATGTGGGCTGCATTTTGGCTGCCTTTTGGGGTGGAGCTTCTCGTGGTTTGAGGCCTGGCTTGCTCCACCCCCTGCTCTTGAGATTCTCCCGGAGGTGGGCTGGATTTTGGCTGCCTTTTGGGCTGGAGCTTCTCGTGGTTTGAGGCCTGGCTTGCTCCACCCCCTGCTCTTGAGATTCTCCCGAATGTGGGCTGCATTTTGGCTGCCTTTTGGGCTGGAGCTTCTCGTGGTTTGAGGCCTGGCTTGCTCCACCCCCTGCTCTTGAGATTCTCCCGGAGGTGGGCTGCATTTTGGCTGCCTTTTGGGCTGGAGCTTCTCGTGGTTTGAGGCCTGGCTTGCTCCACCCCCTGCTCTTGAGATTCTCCCGGATGTGGGCTGCATTTTGGCTGCCTTTTGGGCTGGAGCTTCTCCTGGTTTGAGGCCTGCCTTGCTCCACAACCTGCTCTTGAGATTCTCCCGGAGGTGGGCTGCATTTTGGCTGCCTTTTGGGCTGGAGCTTCTCGTGGTTTGAGGCCTGGCTTGCTCCACCCCCTGCTCTTGATATTCTCCCGGAGGGGGGCTGCATTTTGGCTGCCTTTTGCGTTGGAGCTTCTCCTGGTTTCAGGCCTGCCTTGCTCCACAACCTGCTCTTGAGATTATCCCGGAGGTGGGCTGCATTTTGGCTGACTTTTGGGCTGGAGCTTCTTGTGGTTTGAGGCCTGGCTTTCTCCACCCCCTGCTCTTGAGATTCTCCCGGATGTGGGCTGCATTTTGGCTGCCTTTTGGGTTGGAGCTTCTCCTGGTTTTAGGCCTGCCTTGCTCCACCCCCTTCTCTTGAGATTCTCCCGGATGTGGGCTGGAGTTTGGCTGCATTTTGGGCTGGAGCTTCTCGTGGTTTGAGGCCTGGCTTGCTCCACAACCTGCTCTTGAGATTCTCCCGGATGTGGGCTGCATTTTGGCTGCCTTTTGGGCTGGAGCTTCTCGTGGTTTGAGGCCTGGCTTGCTCCACCCCCTGCTCTTGATTTTCTCCCGGATGTGTGCTGGATTTTGGCTGCCTTTTGGGCTGGAGCTTCTCGTGGTTTGAGGCCTGGCTTGCTCCACCCCCTGCTCTTGAGATTCTCCCAGATGTGGGCTGCATTTTGGCTGCCTTTTGGGCTGGAGCTTCTCGTCGTTTGAGGCCTGGCTTGCTCCACCCCCTGCTCTTGATATTCTCCCGGATGTGGGCTGCATTTTGGCTGCCTTTTGGGCTGGAGCTTCTCGTGGTTTGAGGCCTGGCTTGCTCCACCCCCTGCTCTTGAGATTCTCCCGGAGGTGGGCTGCATTTTGGCTGCCTTTTGGGCTGGAGCTTCTCGTGGTTTGAGGCCTGGCTTGCTCCACCCCCTGCTCTTGAGATTCTCCCGGATGTGTGCTGGATTTTGGCTGCCTTTTGGGCTGGAGCTTCTCCTGGTTTGAGGCCTGCCTTGCTCCACAACCTGCTCTTGAGATTCTCCCGGAGGTGGGCTGCATTTTGGCTGCCTTTTGGGCTGGAGCTTCTCGTGGTTTGAGGCCTGGCTTGCTCCACCCCCTGCTCTTGATATTCTCCCGGAGGTGGGCTGCATTTTGGCTGCCTTTTGCGTTGGAGCT
The DNA here is from genome assembly GCA_027574665.1 of Rhynochetos jubatus. Lineage (NCBI taxonomy): Eukaryota > Metazoa > Chordata > Aves > Eurypygiformes > Rhynochetidae > Rhynochetos > Rhynochetos jubatus. The sequence continues at coordinate 556,793 of JAQBHY010000095.1, read as the reverse complement.
TCTCCTGGTTTCAGGCCTGCCTTGCTCCACAACCTGCTCTTGAGATTATCCCGGAGGTGGGCTGCATTTTGGCTGACTTTTGGGCTGGAGCTTCTTGTGGTTTGAGGCCTGGCTTGATCCACCCCCTGCTCTTGAGATTCTCCCGGATGTGGGCTGCATTTTGGCTGCCTTTTGGGTTGGAGCTTCTCCTGGTTTTAGGCCTGCCTTGCTCCACCCCCTTCTCTTGAGATTCTCCCGGATGTGGGCTGGAGTTTGGCTGCATTTTGGGCTGGAGCTTCTCGTGGTTTGAGGCCTGGCTTGCTCCACAACCTGCTCTTGAGATTCTCCCGGATGTGGGCTGCATTTTGGCTGCCTTTTGGGCTGGAGCTTCTCGTGGTTTGAGGCCTGGCTTGCTCCACCCCCTGCTCTTGATTTTCTCCCGGATGTGTGCTGGATTTTGGCTGCCTTTTGGGCTGGAGCTTCTCGTGGTTTGAGGCCTGGCTTGCTCCACCCCCTGCTCTTGAGATTCTCCCAGATGTGGGCTGCATTTTGGCTGCCTTTTGGGCTGGAGCTTCTCGTCGTTTGAGGCCTGGCTTGCTCCACCCCCTGCTCTTGATATTCTCCCGGATGTGGGCTGCATTTTGGCTGCCTTTTGGGCTGGAGCTTCTCGTGGTTTGAGGCCTGGCTTGCTCCACCCCCTGCTCTTGAGATTCTCCCGGAGGTGGGCTGCATTTTGGCTGCATTTTGGGCTGGAGCTTCTCGTGGTTTGAGGCCTGGCTTGCTCCACCCCCTGCTCTTGAGATTCTCCCGGATGTGGGCTGGATTTTGGCTGCCTTTTGGGCTGGAGCTTCTCGTGGTTTGAGGCCTGCCTTGCTCCACCCCCTGCTCTTGATATTGTCCCGGAGGTGGGCTGCATTTTGGCTGCCTTTTGGGTTAGAGCTTCTCGTGGTTTGAGGCCTGCCTTGCTCCACCCCCTGCTCTTGAGATTCTCCCAGAGGTGGGCTGCATTTTGGCTGCCTTTTGGGCTGGAGCTTCTCGTGGTTTGAGGCCTGGCTTGCTCCACCCCCTGCTCTTGAGATTCTCCCGGAGGTGGGCTGGAGTTTGGCTGCCTTTTGGGCTGGAGCTTCTCGTGGTTTGAGGCCTGGCTTTCTCCACCCCCTTCTCTTGAGTTTCTCCCGGATATGGGCTGGATTTTGGCTGCCTTTTGAGCTGGAGCTTCTCGTGGTTTGAGGCCTGCCTTGCTCCAACCCCTGCTCTTGATATTCTCCTGGATGTGGGCTGGATTATGGCTGCCTTTTGGGCTGGAGCTTCTCGTGGTTTGAGGCCTGGCTTGCTCCACCCCCTGCTCTTGAGATTCTCCCGGAGGTGGGCTGCATTTTGGCTGCCTTTTGGGCTGGAGCTTCTCGTGGTTTGAGGCCTGGCTTGCTCCACCCCCTGCTGTTGAGATTCTCACGGATGTGGGCTGGAGTTTGGCTGCCTTTTGGGCTGGAGCTTCTCATTGTTTGAGGCCTGGCTTGCTCCACCCCCTGCTCTTGAGATTCTCCCGGATGTGGGCTGCATTTTCGCTGCATTTTGAGCTGGAGCTTCTCCTGGTTTGAGGCCTGCCTTGCTCCACCTCCTGCTCTTGAGATTCTCCCGGATCTGGGCTGCATTTTGGCTGCCTTTTGGGCTGGAGCTTCTCGTGGTTTGAGGCCTGGCTTGCTCCACCCCCTGCTCTTGAGATTCTCCCGGAGGTGGGCTGGAGTTTGGCTGCCTTTTGGGCTGGAGCTTCTCGTGGTTTGAGGCCTGGCTTGCTCCACCCCCTGCTCTTGATATTCTCCCGGATGTGGGCTGGATTTTGGCTGCCTTTTGGGCTGGAGCTTCTTGTGGTTTGAGGCCTGGCTTGCTCCACCCCCTGCTCTTGAGATTCTCCCGGATGTGGGCTGCATTTTGGCTGCCTTTTGGGGTGGAGCTTCTCGTGGTTTGAGGCCTGGCTTGCTCCACCCCCTGCTCTTGAGATTCTCCCGGAGGTGGGCTGGATTTTGGCTGCCTTTTGGGCTGGAGCTTCTCGTGGTTTGAGGCCTGGCTTGCTCCACCCCCTGCTCTTGAGATTCTCCCGGATGTGGGCTGGATTTTGGCTTTCTTTTGGGCTGGAGCTTCTCGTGGTTTGAGGCCTGGCTTGCTCCACCCCCTGCTCTTGATTTTCTCCCGGATGTGGGCTGGATTTTGGCTGCCTTTTGGGATGGAGCTTCTCGTGGTTTGAGGCCTGGTTTGCTCCACCCCCTGCTCTTGATATTCTCCCGGATGTGGGCTGCATTTTGGCTGCATTTTGGGCTGGAGCTTCTTGTGGTTTGAGGCCTGGCTTGATCCACCCCATGATCTTGAGATTCTCCCGGATGTGGGCTGCATTTTGGCTGCCTTTTGGGGTGGAGCTTCTCGTGGTTTGAGGCCTGCCTTGCTCCACCCCCTGCTCTTGAGATTCTCCCGGACGTGGGCTGCATTTTGGCTGCATTTTGGGCTGGAGCTTCTCGTGGTTTGAGGCCTGGCTTGCTCCACCCCCTGCTCTTGAGATTCTCCCGGATGTGGGCTGCATTTTGGCTGCCTTTTGGGTTGGAGCTTCTCCTGGTTTGAGGCCTGGCTTGCTCCACCCCCTGCTCTTGAGATTCTCCCGGAGGTGGGCTGCATTTTGGCTGCATTTTGGGCTGGAGCTTCTCGTGGTTTGAGGCCTGGCTTCCTCCACCCCCTGCTCTTGAGATTCTCCCGGATGTGGGCTGCATTTTGGCTGCCTTTTGGGCTGGAGCTTCCCGTGGTTTGAGGCCTGGCTTGCTCCACCCCCTGCTCTTGAGATTCTCCCGGATGTGGGCTGCATTTTGGCTTTATTTTGGGCTGGAGCTTCTCGTGGTTTGAGGCCTGGCTTGCTCCACCCCCTGCTCTTGAGATTCTCCCGGAGGTGGGCTGGATTTTGGCTGCATTTTGGGCTGGAGCTTCTCGTGGTTTGAGGCCTGGCTTGCTCCACCCCCTGCTCTTGAGATTCTCCCGGATGTGGGCTGGATTTTGGCTTTCTTTTGGGCTGGAGCTTCTCGTGGTTTGAGGCCTGCCTTGCTCCACCCCCTGCTCTTGATTTTCTCCCGGATGTGGGCTGGATTTTGGCTGCCTTTTGGGATGGAGCTTCTCGTGGTTTGAGGCCTGGTTTGCTCCACCCCCTGCTCTTGATATTCTCCCGGATGTGGGCTGCATTTTGGCTGCATTTTGGGCTGGAGCTTCTTGTGGTTTGAGGCCTGGCTTGATCCACCCCATGATCTTGAGATTCTCCCGGATGTGGGCTGCATTTTGGCTGCCTTTTGGGGTGGAGCTTCTCGTGGTTTGAGGCCTGCCTTGCTCCACCCCCTGCTCTTGAGATTCTCCCGGACGTGGGCTGCATTTTGGCTGCATTTTGGGCTGGAGCTTCTCGTGGTTTGAGGCCTGGCTTGCTCCACCCCCTGCTCTTGAGATTCTCCTGGATGTGGGCTGCATTTTGGCTGATTCTTGGGCTGGAGCTTCTCCTGGTTTGAGGCCTGCCTTGCTCCACAACCTGCTCTTGAGATTCTCCCAGATGTGGGCTGCATTTTGGCTGCCTTTTGGGCTGGAGCTTCTCGTGATTTGAGGCCTGGCTTGCTCCACCCCCTGCTCTTGAGATTCTCCGGGAGGTGGGCTGCATTTTGGCTGCCTTTTGAGCTGGAGCTTCTTGTGGTTTGAGGCCTGCCTTGCTCCAACCCCTACTCTTGAGATTCTCCCAGATGTGGGCTGGATTACGGCTGCATTTTGGGCTGGAGCTTCTCGTGGTTTGAGGCCTGGCTTGCTCCACCCCCTGCTCTTGATTTTCTCCCGGATGTGGGCTGCATTTTGGCTGCCTTTTGGGCTGGAGCTTCTCGTGGTTTGAGGCCTGCCTTGCTCCACCCCCTGCTCTTGAGATTCTCCCGGATGTGGGCTGGATTTTGGCTGCCTTTTGGGCTGGAGCTTCTCGTGGTTTGAGGCCTGGCTTGCTCCACCCCCTGCTCTTGAGTTTCTCCCGGATGTGGGCTGCATTTTGGCTGCCTTTTGGGCTGGAGCTTCTCGTGGTTTGAGGCCTGGCTTGCTCCACCCCCTGCTCTTGAGATTCTCCCGGATGTGGGCTGCATTTTGGCTGCATTTTGGGCTGGAGCTTCTCGTGGTTTGAGGCCTGGCTTGCTCCACCACCTGCTCTTGAGATTCTCCCAGAGGTGGGCTGCATTTTGGCTGCCTTTTGGGCTGGAGCTTCTCATGGTTTGATGCCTGTCTTGCTCCACCCCTTGCTCTTGATATTCTCCCGGACGTGGGCTGGATTTTGGCTGCCTTTTGGGCTGGAGCTTCTCGTGGTTTGAGGCCTGGCTTGCTCCACCCCCTGCTCTTGAGATTCTCCCGGATGTGGGCTGCATATTTGCTGCCTTTTGGGCTGGAGCTTCTCGTGGTTTGAGGCCTGGCTTGATCCACCCCCTGCTCTTGAGATTCTCCCGGATGTGGGCTGCATTTTGGCTGCCTTTTGGGCTGGAGCTTCTCATGGTTTGAGGCCTGGCTTGCTCCACCCCCTGCTCTTGAGATTCTCCCGGATGTGGGCTGCATTGTGGCTGCATTTTGGGCTGGAGCTTCTCGTGGTTTAAGGCCTGGCTTGCTCCACCCCCTGCTCTTTATTTTCTCCCGGATGTGGGCTGGATTTTGGCTGCCTTTTGGGCTGGAGCTTCTCGTGGTTTGAGGCCTGCCTTGCTCCACCCCCTTGCTCTTGATATTCTCCTGGATGTGGGCTGGAGTTTGGCTGCATTTTGGGCTGGAGCTTCTCGTGGTTTGAGGCCTGGCTTGCTCCACAACCTGCTCTTGAGATTCTCCCGGAGGTGGGCTGCATTTTGGCTGCCTTTTGGGGTGGAGCTTCTCGTGGTTTTAGGCCTGCCTTACTCCACCCCCTTCTCTTGAGATTCTCCCGGATGTGGGCTGGAGTTTGGCTGCATTTTGGGCTGGAGCTTCTCGTGGTTTGAGGCCTGGCTTGCTCCACCCCCTGCTCTTGAGATTCTCCCGAATGTGGGCTGCATTTTGGCTGCCTTTTGGGCTGGAGCTTCTCGTGGTTTGAGGCCTGGCTTGCTCCACCCCCTGCTCTTGATATTGTCCCGGATGTGGGCTGCATTTTGGCTGCCTTTTGCGTTGGAGCTTCTCCTGGTTTCAGGCCTGCCTTGCTCCACAACATGCTCTTGAGATTATCCCGGAGGTGGGCTGCATTTTGGCTGCCTTTTGGGCTGGAGCTTCTCGTGGTTTGAGGCCTGGCTTGCTCCACCCCCTGCTCTTGAGATTCTCCCGGATGTGGGCTGGAGTTTGGCTGCCTTTTGGGCTGGAGCTTCTCGTGGTTTGAGGCCTGGCTTGCTCCAACCCCTGCTCTTGAGATTCTCCCAGATGTGGGCTGGATTTTGGCTGCATTTTGGGCTGGAGCTTCTCGTGGTTTGAGGCCTGGCTTGCTCCACCCCCTACTCTTGAGATTCTCCCGGATGTGGGCTGCATTTTGGCTGCCTTTTGGGCTGGAGCTTCTCGTGGTTTGAGGCCTGGCTTGCTCCACCCCCTGCTCTTGATATTGTCCCGGATGTGGGCTGCATTTTGGCTGCCTTTTGGGTTGGAGCTTCTCCTGGTTTCAGGCCTGCCTTGCTCCACAACCTGCTCTTGAGATTATCCCGGAGGTGGGCTGCATTTTGGCTGCCTTTTGGGCTGGAGCTTCTCGTGGTTTGAGGCCTGTCTTGCTCCACCCCCTGCTCTTGAGATTCTCCCAGATGTGGGCTGCATTTTGGCTGCCTTTTGGGCTGGAGCTTCTCGTGATTTGAGGCCTGGCTTGCTCCACCCCCTGCTCTTGAGATTCTCCGGGAGGTGGGCTGCATTTTGGCTGCCTTTTGAGCTGGAGCTTCTTGTGGTTTGAGGCCTGCCTTGCTCCAACCCCTGCTCTTGAGATTCTCCCAGATGTGGGCTGGATTACGGCTGCATTTTGGGCTGGAGCTTCTCGTGGTTTGAGGCCTGGCTTGCTCCACCCCCTGCTCTTGATTTTCTCCCGGATGTGGGCTGCATTTTGGCTGCCTTTTGGGCTGGAGCTTCTCGTGGTTTGAGGCCTGCCTTGCTCCACCCCCTGCTCTTGAGATTCTCCCGGATGTGGGCTGGATTTTGGCTGCCTTTTGGGCTGGAGCTTCTCGTGGTTTGAGGCCTGGCTTGCTCCACCCCCTGCTCTTGAGTTTCTCCCGGATGTGGGCTGCATTTTGGCTGCCTTTTGGGCTGGAGCTTCTCGTGGTTTGAGGCCTGGCTTGCTCCACCCCCTGCTCTTGAGATTCTCCCGGATGTGGGCTGCATTTTGGCTGCATTTTGGGCTGGAGCTTCTCGTGGTTTGAGGCCTGGCTTGCTCCACCACCTGCTCTTGAGATTCTCCCAGAGGTGGGCTGCATTTTGGCTGCCTTTTGGGCTGGAGCTTCTCATGGTTTGATGCCTGTCTTGCTCCACCCCTTGCTCTTGATATTCTCCCGGACGTGGGCTGGATTTTGGCTGCCTTTTGGGCTGGAGCTTCTCGTGGTTTGAGGCCTGGCTTGCTCCACCCCCTGCTCTTGAGATTCTCCCGGATGTGGGCTGCATATTTGCTGCCTTTTGGGCTGGAGCTTCTCGTGGTTTGAGGCCTGGCTTGATCCACCCCCTGCTCTTGAGATTCTCCCGGATGTGGGCTGCATTTTGGCTGCCTTTTGGGCTGGAGCTTCTCATGGTTTGAGGCCTGGCTTGCTCCACCCCCTGCTCTTGAGATTCTCCCGGATGTGGGCTGCATTGTGGCTGCATTTTGGGCTGGAGCTTCTCGTGGTTTAAGGCCTGGCTTGCTCCACCCCCTGCTCTTTATTTTCTCCCGGATGTGGGCTGGATTTTGGCTGCCTTTTGGGCTGGAGCTTCTCGTGGTTTGAGGCCTGCCTTGCTCCACCCCCTTGCTCTTGATATTCTCCTGGATGTGGGCTGGAGTTTGGCTGCATTTTGGGCTGGAGCTTCTCGTGGTTTGAGGCCTGGCTTGCTCCACCCCCTGCTCTTGAGATTCTCCCGGATGTGGGCTGGAGTTTGGCTGCCTTTTGGGCTGGAGTTTCTCGTGGTTTGAGGCCTGGCTTGCTCCACCCCCTGCTCTTGATTTTCTCCAGGATGTGTGCTGGATTTTGGCTGCCTTTTGGGCTGGAGCTTCTCGTGGTTTGAGGCCTGGCTTGCTCCACCCCCTGCTCTTGATATTGTCCCGGATGTGGGCTGCATTTTGGCTGCCTTTTGGGTTGGAGCTTCTCCTGGTTTCAGGCCTGCCTTGCTCCACAACCTGCTCTTGAGATTATCCCGGAGGTGGGCTGCATTTTGGCTGCCTTTTGGGCTGGAGCTTCTCGTGGTTTGAGGCCTGTCTTGCTCCACCCCCTGCTCTTGAGATTCTCCCGGATGTGGGCTGCATTTTGGCTGCCTTTTGGGCTGGAGCTTCTCGTGATTTGAGGCCTGGCTTGCTCCACCCCCTGCTCTTGAGATTCTCCGGGAGGTGGGCTGCATTTTGGCTGCCTTTTGAGCTGGAGCTTCTTGTGGTTTGAGGCCTGCCTTGCTCCAACCCCTGCTCTTGAGATTCTCCCAGATGTGGGCTGGATTACGGCTGCATTTTGGGCTGGAGCTTCTCGTGGTTTGAGGCCTGGCTTGCTCCACCCCCTGCTCTTGATATTCTCCCGGAGGTGGGCTGCATTTTGGCTGCATTTTGGGCTGGAGCTTCTCGTGGTTTGAGGCCTGGCTTGCTCCACCCCCTACTGTTGAGATTCTCCCGAATGTGGGCTGGATTTTGGCTTTCTTTTGGGCTGGAGCTTCTCGTGGTTTGAGGCCTGGCTTGCTCCACCCCCTGCTCTTGATTTTCTCCCGGATGTGGGCTGCATTTTGGCTGCCTTTTGGGCTGGAGCTTCTCGTGGTTTGAGGCCTGCCTTGCTCCACCCCCTGCTCTTGAGATTCTCCCGGATGTGGGCTGGATTTTGGCTGCCTTTTGGGCTGGAGCTTCTCGTGGTTTGAGGCCTGGCTTGCTCCACCCCCTGCTCTTGAGTTTCTCCCGGATGTGGGCTGCATTTTGGCTGCCTTTTGGGCTGGAGCTTCTCGTGGTTTGAGGCCTGGCTTGCTCCACCCCCTGCTCTTGAGATTCTCCCGGATGTGGGCTGCATTTTGGCTGCATTTTGGGCTGGAGCTTCTCGTGGTTTGAGGCCTGGCTTGCTCCACCCCCTGCTCTTGAGATTCTCCCAGAGGTGGGCTGCATTTTGGCTGCCTTTTGGGCTGGAGCTTCTCATGGTTTGAGGCCTGTCTTGCTCCACCCCTTGCTCTTGATATTCTCCCGGACGTGGGCTGGATTTTGGGTGCCTTTTGGGCTGGAGCTTCTCGTGGTTTGAGGCCTGGCTTGCTCCACCCCCTGCTCTTGAGATTCTCCCGGATGTGGGCTGCATTTTTGCTGCCTTTTGGGCTGGAGCTTCTCGTGGTTTGAGGCCTGGCTTGATCCACCCCCTGCTCTTGAGATTCTCCCGGATGTGGGCTGCATTTTGGCTGCCTTTTGGGCTGGAGCTTCTCATGGTTTGAGGCCTGGCTTGCTCCACCCCCTGCTCTTGAGATTCTCCCGGATGTGGGCTGCATTGTGGCTGCATTTTGGGCTGGAGCTTCTCATGGTTTAAGGCCTGGCTTGCTCCACCCCCTGCTCTTTATTTTCTCCCGGATGTGGGCTGGATTTTGGCTGCCTTTTGGGCTGGAGCTTCTCGTGGTTTGAGGCCTGCCTTGCTCCACCCCCTTGCTCTTGAGATTCTCCTGGATGTGGGCTGGAGTTTGGCTGCCTTTTGGGCTGGAGCTTCTCGTGATTTGAGGCCTGGCTTGCTCCACCCCCTGCTCTTGAGATTCTCCCGGATGTGGGCTGGAGTTTGGCTGCCTTTTGGGCTGGAGCTTCTCGTGGTTTGAGGCCTGGCTTGCTCCACCCCCTGCTCTTGATTTTCTCCAGGATGTGTGCTGGATTTTGGCTGCCTTTTGGGCTGGAGCTTCTCGTGGTTTGAGGCCTGGCTTGCTCCACCCCCTGCTCTTGAGTTTCTCCCGGATGTGGGCTGGATTTTGGCTGCCTTTTGGGCTGGAGCTTCTCGTGGTTTGAGGCCTGGCTTGCTCCACCCCCTTGCTCTTGATATTCTCCTGGATGTGGGCTGGAGTTTGGCTGCCTTTTGGGCTGGAGCTTCTCGTGGTTTGAGGCCTGACTTGCTCCACACCCTGCTCTTGAGATTATCCCGGAGGTGCGTTGGAGTTTGGCTGACATTTTGGGCTGGAGATTCTCGTGGTTTGAGGCCTGGCTTGCTCCACCCCCTGCTCTTGAGATTCTCCCGGAGGTGGGCTGGATTATGGCTGCATTTTGGGCTGGATGTTCTCGTGGTTTGAGGCCTGGCTTGCTCCACCCCCTGCTCTTGAGATTCTCACGGAGGTGGGCTGGAGTTTGGCTGCCTTTTGGGCTGGAGCTTCTCGTGGTTTGAGGCCTGCATTGCTCCACCCCCTGATCTTGATATTCTCCCGGATGTGGGCTGCATTTTGGCTGCCTTTTGGGCTGGAGCTTTTCCTGGTTTGAGGCCTGGCTTGCTCCACCCATTGCTCTTGAGATTCTCCCGGACGTGGGCTGCATTTTGGCTGCCTTTTGGGCTGGAGCTTCTCGTGGTTTGAGGCCTGGCTTGCTCCACACACTGCTCTTGATTTTCTCCCGGATGTGGGCTGCATTTTGGCTGCCTTTTGGGTTGGAGCTTCTCGTGGTTTGAGGCCTGGCTTGCTCCACCCCCTGCTCTTCATATTCTCCCCGATGTGGGCTGCGTTTTGGCTGCTTTTTGGGCTGGAGCTTCTCCTGGTTTGAGGCCTGGCTTGCTCCACCCATTGCTCTTGAGATTCTCCCGGACGTGGGCTGCATTTTGGCTGCCTTTTGGGCTGGAGCTTCTCGTGGTTTGAGGCCTGGCTTGCTCCACCCCCTGCTCTTGAGATTATCCCGGAGGTGCGCTGGAGTTTGGCTGACATTTTGGGCTGGAGCTTCTCGTGGTTTGAGGCCTGGCTTCCTCCACCCCCTGCTCTTGAGATTCTCCCGGAGGTGGGCTGGATTATGGCTGCATTTTGGGCTGGAGATTCTCGTGGTTTGAGGCCTGGCTTGCTCCACCCCCTGCTCTTGAGATTCTCACAGAGGTGGGCTGGAGTTTGGCTGCCTTTTGGGCTGGAGCTTCTCGAGGTTTGAGGCCTGGCTTGCTCCACCCCCTGCTCTTGACATTCTCCAGGATGTGGGCTGGAGTTTGGCTTTGTTTGGGTTGGAGCTTCTCGTGGTTTGAGGCCTGGCTTGCTCCACCCCCTGCTCTTGAGATTCTCCCGGATGTGGGCTGCATTTTGGCTGCCTTTTGGGCTGGAGCTTCTTGTGGTTTGAGGCCTCGCTTGCTCCACAAACTGCTCTTGATTTTCTCCCGGATGTGGGCTGCATTTTGGCTGCCTTTTGGGTTGGAGCTTCTCGTGGTTTGAGGCCTGGCTTGCTCCACCCCCTGCTCTTGAGATTCTCCCGGATGTGGGCTGCATTTTGGCTGCCTTTTGGGCTGGAGCTTCTCCTGGTTTGAGGCCTGTCTTGATCCACCCCCTGCTCTTGAGTTTCTCCGGGACGTGGGCTGGATTTTGGCTGCATTTTGGGCTGGAGCTTCTCGTGGTTTGAGGCCTGGCTTGCTCCACCCCCTGCTCTTGAGATTCTCACGGAGGTGGGCTGGAGTTTGGCTGCCTTTTGGGCTGGAGCTTCTCGTGGTTTGAGGCCTGGCTTGCTCCACCCCCTGCTCTTGAGATTCTCACAGAGGTGGGCTGGAGTTTGGCTGCCTTTTGGGCTGCAGCTTCTCGAGGTTTGAGGCCTGGCTTGCTCCACCCCCTGCTCTTGACATTCTCCAGGATGTGGGCTGGAGTTTGGCTTTCTTTTGGGTTGGAGCTTCTCGTGGTTTGAGGCCTGGCTTGCTCCACCCCCTGCTCTTGAGATTCTCCCGGATGTGGGCTGCATTTTGGCTGCCTTTTGGGCTGGAGCTTCTCATGGTTTGAGGCCTGGCTTGCTCCACCCCCTGCTCTTGATATTCTCCCGGATGTGGGCTGGATTTTGGCTGCCTTTTGGGCTGGAGCTTCTCGTGGTTTGAGGCCTGGCTTGCTCCACCCCCTGCTCTTGATATTCTCACGGAGGAGGACTGGAGTTTGGCTGCCTTTAGGGCTGGAGCTTCTCATGGTGTGAGGCCTGGCTTGCTCCACCCCCTGCTCTTGAGATTCTCACGGAGGTGGACTGGAGTTTGGCTGCCTTTTGGGCTGGAGCTTCTCATGGTTTGAGGCCTGGCTTGCTCCACCCCCTGCTCTTGAGTTTCTCCCGGAGGTGGGATGCATTTTGGCTGCCTTTTGGGCTGGAGCTTCTCGTGGTTTGAGGCCTGTCTTGCTCCACCCCCTGCTCTTCATTTTCTCCCGCATGTGGGCTGGATTTTGGCTGCCTTTTGGGCTGGAGCTTCTCGTGGTTTGAGGCCTGGCTTGCTCCACCCCCTGCTCTTGAGATTCTCCCGGATGTGGGCTGGATTTTGGCTGCATTTTGGGCTGGAGCTTCTCGTGGTTTGAGGCCTGGCTTGCTCCACCCCCTGCTCTTGAGATTCTCCCGGATGTGGGCTGCATTTTGGCTGCCTTTTGGGTTGGAGCTTCTCCTGGTTTGAGGCCTGGCTTGCTCCACAACCTACTCTTGAGATTCTCCCGGAGGTGGGCTGCATTTTGGCTGCCTTTTGGGCTGGAGCTTCTCGTGGTTTGAGGCCTGGCTTGCTCCACCCCCTGCTCTTGAGATTCTCCCGAATGTGGGCTGGATTTTGGCTGCCTTTTGGGCTGGAGCTTCTCGTGGTTTGAGACCTGGCTTGCTCCAACCCCTGCTCTTGATATTCTCCCGCATGTGGGCTGCATTTTGGCTGCCTTTTGGGCTGGAGCTTCTCGTGGTTTGAGGCCTGGCTTGCTCCACCCCCTGTTCTTGATTTTCTCCCGGATGTGGGCTGCATTTTGGCTGCATTTTGGGTTAGAGCTTCTCGTGGTTTGAGGCCTGGTTTGCTCCACCCCCTACTCTTGAGATTCTCCCGGATGTGGTCTGGAATTTGGCTGCGTTTAGGGCTGGAGCTTCTCCTGGTTTGAGGCCTGGCTTGCTCCACCCCCTGCTCTTGATATTCTCCCGGATGTGGGCTGCATTTTGGCTGCCTTTTGGGTTGGAGCTTCTCCTTGTTTGAGGCCTGGCTTGCTCCACAACCTGCTCTTGAGATTCTCTCAGAGGTGGGCTGCATTTTGGCTGCCTTTTGGCCCGGAGCTTCTCGTGGCTTGAGGCCTGGCTTGCTCCACCCCCTGCTCTTGATATTCTCCCGGATGTGGGCTGCATTTTGGCTGCTTTTTGGGCTGGAGCTTCTCGTGGTTTGAGGCCTGGCTTGCCCCACCCCCCGCTCTTGAGATTGTCCTGGATGTGGGCTGCATTTTGGCTGCCTTTTGGGTTGGAGCTTCTCTAGGTTTGAGGCCTGCCTTGCTCCACAACCTGCTCTTGAGATTCTCCCGGAGGTGGGCTGCATTTTGGCTCCCTTTTGGGCTGGAGCTTCTTGTGGTTTGAGGCCTGGCTTGCTCCACCCCCTGCTCTTGATATTCTTCCAGAGGTGGGCTGCATTTTGGCTGCATTTTGGGCTGGAGCTTCTCGTGGTTTGAGGCCTGGCTTCCTCCACCCACTGCTCTTGAGATTCTCCCGGATGTGGGCTGCATTTTGGCTGCCTTTAAGGCTGGAGCTTCTCGTGGTTTGAGGCCTGGCTTGCTCCACCCCCTGCTCTTGAGATTCTCCCGGATGTGGGCTGCATTTTGGCTGCCTTTTGGGCTGGAGCTTCTCGTGGTTTGAGGCCTGGCTTGCTCCAACCCCTGCTCTTGAGATTCTCCCGGATGTGGGCTGCATTTTGGCTGTCTTTTGGTTTGGAGCTTCTCGTGGTTTGAGGCCTGGTTTGCTCCACCCCCTGCTCTTTATTTTCTCCCGGACGTGGGCTGGATTTTGGCTGCCTTTTGGGCTGGAGCTTCTCGTGGTTTGAGGCCTGGCTTGCTCCACCCCCTGCTCTTGAGATTATCCCGGAGGTGGGCTGGATTTTGGCTGCCTTTTGGGCTGGAGCTTCTCGTGGTTTGAGGCCTGGCTTGCTCCACCCCCTACTCTTGAGATTCTCCCGGATGTGGTCTGGAATTTGGCTGCCTTTAGGGCTGGAGCTTCTCGTGGTTTGAGGCCTGGCTTGCTCCACCCCCTGCTCTTGATATTCTCCCGGATGTGGGCTGCATTTTGGCTGCCTTTTGGCCCGGAGCTTCTCGTGGCTTGAGGCCTGGCTTGCTCCACCCCCTGCTCTTGATATTCTCCCGGATGTGGGCTGCATTTTGGCTGCCTTTTGGGCTGGAGCTTCTCATGCTTTGAGGCCTGGCTTACCCACCCCCTGCTCTTGAGATTCTCCCGGATGTGGGCTGCATTTTGGCTGCCTTTTGGGTTGGAGCTTCTCCTGGTTTGAGGCCTGCCTTGCTCCACAACCTGCTCTTGAGATTCTCCCGGAGGTGGTCTGCATTTTGGCTCCCTTTTGGGCTGGAGCTTATCGTGGGTTGAGGCCTGGCTTGCTCCACCCCCTGCTCTTGAGTTTCTCCCGGATGTGGGCTGGATTTTGGCTGCTTTTTGGGCTGGAGATTATCGTGGGTTGAGGCCTGGCTTGCTCCACCCCCTGCTCTTGAGATTCTCCGGGAGGTGGGCTGCATTTTGGCTGCCTTTTGAGCTGGAGCTTCTTGTGGTTTGAGGCCTGCCTTGCTCCACCCCCTGCTCTTGATATTCTCCCAGATGTGGGCAGGATTATGGCTGCATTTTGGGCTGGAGCTTCTCGTGGTTTGAGGCCTGGCTTGCTCCACCCCCTGCTCTTGAGATTCTCCCGGAGGTGGGCTGCATTTTGGCTGCCTTTTGGGCTGGAGCTTCTCGTGGTTTGAGGCCTGGCTTGCTCCACCCCCTACTCTTGAGATTCTCCCGGATGTGGTCTGGAATTTGGCTGCCTTTAGGGCTGGAGCTTCTCGTGGTTTGAGGCCTGGTTTGCTCCACCCCCTGCTCTTGAGATTCTCCCAGATGTGGGCTGCATTTGGCTGCCTTTTGGGCTGGAGCTTCTTGTGGTTTGAGGCCTGGCTTGATCCACCCCCTGCTCTTGAGATTCTCCCGGATGTGGGCTGCATTTTGGCTGCCTTTTGAGCTGGAGCTTCTTGTGGTTTGAGGCCTGCCTTGCTCCAAACCCTGCTCTTGAGATTCTCCCAGATGTGGGCTGGATTACGGCTGCATTTTGGGCTGGAGCTTCTCGTGGTTTGAGGCCTGGCTTGCTCCAGCCCCTGCTGTTGATATTCTCCCGGAGGTGGGCTGCATTTTGGCTGCATTTTGGGCTGGAGCTTCTCGTGGTTTGAGGCCTGGCTTGCTCCACCCCCTACTCTTGAGATTCTCCCGGATGTGGGCTGGATTTTGGCTGCCTTTTGGGCTGGAGCTTCTCGTGGTTTGAGGCCTGGCTTGCTCCACCCCCTGCTCTTGATTTTCTCCCGGATGTGGGCTGGATTTTGGCTGCCTTTTGGGTTGGAGCTTCTCCTGGTTTGAGGCCTGGCTTGATCCACCCCCTGCTCTTGAGATTCTCCCGGATGTGGGCTGCATTTTGGCTGCCTTTTGGGGTGGAGCTTCTCGTGGTTTTAGGCCTGCCTTGCTCCACCCCCTGCTCTTGAGATTCTCCCGGATGTGGGCTGGAGTTTGGCTGCATTTTGGGCTGGAGCTTCTCGTGGTTTGAGGCCTGGCTTGCTCCACCCCCTGCTCTTGAGATTCTCCATGAGGTGTGCTGCATTTTGGCTGCCTTTTGGGTTGGAGCTTCTAGTGGTTTGAGGCCTGGTTTGCTCCACCCCCTGCTCTTGATGTTCTCCCGGATGTGGGCTGGATTTTGGCTGCCTTTTGGGCTGGAGCTTCTCGTGGTTTGAGCCCTGGCTTGCTCCACCCCCTGCTCTTGAGATTATCCCGGACGTGGGCTGCATTTTGGCTGCATTTTGGGCTGGAGCTTCTCGTGGTTTGAGGCCTGCCTTGCTCCACCCCCTACTCTTGAGATTCTCCTGGATGTGGTCTGGAATTTGGCTGCCTTTAGGGCTGGAGCTTCTCGTGGTTTGAGGCCTGGCTTGCTCCACCCCCTGCTCTTGAGATTCTCCCGGATGTGGGATGCATTTTCGCTGCCTTTAGGGCTGGAGCTTCTCGTGGTTTGAGGCCTGCCTTGCTCCACAACCTGCTCTTGAGATTCTCCCAGATGAGGGCTGGATTATGGCTGCCTTTTGGGCTGGAGCTTCTCGTGGTTTGAGACCTGGCTTGCTCCACCCCCTACTCTTGAGATTCTCCCGGATGTGTGCTGGATTTTGGCTGACTTTTGGGATGGAGCTTCTCGTGGTTTGAGGCCTGGTTTGCTCCACCCCCTGCTCTTGAGATTCTCTTGGACGTGGGCTGCATTTTGGCTGCCTTTTGGGCTGGAGCTTCTCGTGGTTTGAGGCCTGCCTTGCTCCAACCCCTGCTCTTGATATTCTCCCAGATGTATGCTGGATTATGGCTGCCTTTTGGGCTGGAGCTTCTCGTGGTTTGAGGCCTGGCTTGATCCACCCCCTGCTCTTGAGATTCTCCCGGAGGTGGGCTGCATTTTGGCTGCATTTTGGGCTGGAGCTTCTCGTGGTTTGAGGCCTGGCTTGCTCCACCCCCTGCTCTTGATTTTCTCCCGGATGTGGGCTGGATTTTGGCTGCATTTTGGGCTGGAGCTTCTTGTGGTTTGAGGCCTGGCTTGCTCCACCCCCTGCTCTTGAGATTCTCCCGGATGTGGGCTGCATTTTGGCTGCCTTTTGGGGTGGAGCTTCTCGTGGTTTGAGGCCTGCCTTGCTCCACACCCTGCTCTTGAGATTCTCCCGGAGGTGGGCTGCATTTTGGCTGCCTTTTGGGCTGGAGCTTCTCCTGGTTTGAGGCCTGGCTTGCTCCACCCCCTACTCTTGAGATTCTCCCGGATGTGGGCTGCATTTTGGCTGCCTTTTGGGCTGGAGCTTCTCATGGTTTGAGGCCTGGCTTGCTCCACCCCCTGCTCTTGAGACTCTCCCGGATGTGGGCTGGATTTTGTCTGCCTTTTGGGCTGGAGCTTCTCGTGGTTTGAGGCCTGGTTTGCTCCACCCCCTGCTCTTGAGATTCTCCCGGATGTGGGCTGCATTTTGGCTGCCTTTTGGGCTGGAGCTTCTTGTGGTTTGAGGCCTGGCTTGATCCACCCCCTGCTCTTGAGATTCTCCCGGATGTGGGCTGCATTTTGGCTCCCTTTTGGGCTGGAGCTTCTCGTGGTTTGAGGCCTGCCTTGCTCCACACCCTTCTCTTGAGATTCTCCTGGATGTGGGCTGGAGTTTGGCTGCATTTTGGGCTGGAGCTTCTCGTGGTTTGAGGCCTGGCTTGCTCCACCCCCTGCTCTTGAGATTCTCCCGGATGTGGGCTGCATTTTGTCTGCCTTTTGGGCTGGAGCTTCTCGTGGTTTGATGCCTGGCTTGCTCCACCCCCTGCTCTTGAGATTCTCCCGGATGTGGGATGCATTTTCGCTGCCTTTAGGGCTGGAGCTTCTCGTGGTTTGAGGCCTGCCTTGCTCCACAACCTGCTCTTGAGATTCTCCCAGATGAGGGCTGGATTATGGCTGCCTGTTGGGCTGGAGCTTCTCGTGGTTTGAGGCCTGGCTTGCTCCACCCCCTACTCTTGAGATTCTCACGGAGGTGGGCTGGATTTTGGCTTTCTTTTGGGCTGGAGCTTCTCGTGGTTTGAGGCCTGCCTTGCTCCAACCCCTGCTCTTGATATTCTCCCAGATGTACGCTGGATTATGGCTGCCTTTTGGGCTGGAGCTTCTCGTGGTTTGAGGCCTGGCTTGCTCCACCCCCTGCTCTTGAGATTCTCCCGGAGGTGGGCTGGATTTTGGCTGCATTTTGGGCTGGAGCTTCTCGTGGTTTGAGGCCTGGCTTGCTCCACCCCCTGCTCTTGATTTTCTCCCGGATGTGGGCTGGATTTTGGCTGCCTTTTGGGTTGGAGCTTCTAGTGGTTTGAGGCCTGGCTTGCTCCACCCCCTGCTCTTGATATTCTCCCGGACGTGGGCTGGATTTTGGCTGCCTTTTGGGCTGGAGCTTCTCGTGGTTTGAGGCCTGGCTTGCTCCACCCCCTGCTCTTGAGATTATCCTGGACGTGGGCTGGATTTTGGCTGCCTTTTGGGCTGGAGATTCTCGTGGTTTGAGGCCTGGCTTGCTCCACCCCGTACTCTTGAGATTCTCCCGGATGTGGTCTGGAATTTGGCTGCATTTAGGGCTGGAGCTTCTCGTGGTTTGAGGCCTGGCTTGCTCCACCCCCTGCTCTTGAGATTCTCCCGGATGTGGGATGCATTTTGGCTGCCTTTTGGGCTGGAGCTTCTCGTGGTTTGAGGCCTGGCTTGCTCCACCCCCTACTCTTGAGATTCTCCCGGATGTGGGCTGCATTTTGGCTGCCTTTAGGGCTGGAGCTTCTCGTGGTTTGAGGCCTGGCTTGCTCCACCCCCTGCTCTTGAGATTATCCCGGACGTGGGCTGGATTTTGGCTGCCTTTTGGGCTGGAGCTTCTCGTGGTTTGAGGCCTGGCTTGCTCCACCCCCTGCTCTTGAGATTCTCCCGGATGTGGGCTGAATATTGGCTGCCTTTTGGGTTGGAGCTTCTCGTGGTTTGAGGCCTGCCTTGCTCCACAACCTGCTCTTGATTTTCTCCCGGCTGTGGGCTGCATTTTGGCTGCATTTTGGGCTGGAGCTTCTCGTGGTTTGAGGCCTGGCTTGCTCCATCCCCTGCTCTTGAGATTCTCCCGAATGTGGGCTGCATTTTGTCTGCCTTTTGGGCTGGAGCTTCTCGTGGTTTGAGGCCTGTCTTGCTCCACACCCTGCTCTTGATTTTCTCCCCGATGTGGGCTGGATTTTGGCTGCCTTTTGGGCTGGAGCTTCTCGTGGTTTCAGGCCTGGCTTGCTCCACAACCCGCTCTTGAGATTCTCCCGGAGGTGTGCTGCATTTTGGCTGCCTTTTGGGCCGGAGCTTCTCGTGGTTTGAGGCCTGCCTTGCTCCACCCCCTGCTCTTGAGATTCTCCCGGACGTGGGCTGGAATTTGGCTGCATTTTGGGCTGGAGCTTCTCATGGTTTGAGGCCTGGCTTGCTCCACCCCCTGCTCTTGAGATTCTCCCGAATGTGGGCTGCATTTTGGCTGCCTTTTGGGCTGGAGCTTCTCGTGATTTGAGGCCTGGCTTGCTCCACCCCCTACTCTTGAGATTCTCCCGGATGTGGTCTGGAATTTGGCTGCCTTTAGGGCTGGAGCTTCTCGTGGTTTGAGGCCTGGCTTGCTCCACCCCCTGCTCTTGAGATTCTCCCGGATGTGGGCTGGAGTTTGGCTGCATTTTGGGCTGGAGCTTCTTGTGGTTTGATACCTGGCTTGCTCCACCCCCTGCTCTTGAGAATCTCCCGAATGTGGGCTGCATTTTGTCTGCCTTTTGGGCTGGAGCTTCTCGTGGTTTGAGGCCTGGCTTGCTCCACCCCCTGCTCTTGAGATTCTCCCGGATGTGGGATGCATTTTCGCTGCCTTTAGGGCTGGAGCTTCTCGTGGTTTGAGGCCTGCCTTGCTCCACAACCTGCTCTTGAGATTCTCCCAGATGAGGGCTGGATTATGGCTGCCTTTTGGGCTGGAGCTTCTCGTGGTTTGAGGCCTGGCTTGCTCCACCTCCTACTCTTGAGATTCTCACGGATGTGGGCTGGATTTTGGCTTTCTTTTGGGCTGGAGCTTCTCGTGGTTTGAGGCCTGCCTTGCTCCAACCCCTGCTCTTGATATTCTCCCAGATGTATGCTGGATTATGGCTGCCTTTTGGGCTGGAGCTTCTCGTGGTTTGAGGCCTGGCTTCCTCCACCCCCTGCTCTTGAGATTCTCCCGGAGGTGGGCTGGATTTTGGCTGCATTTTGGGCTGGAGCTTCTCGTGGTTTGAGGCCTGGCTTGCTCCACCCCCTACTCTTGAGATTCTCCCGGATATGGGCTGGATTTTGGCTTTCTTTTGGGCTGGAGCTTCTCGTGGTTTGAGGCCTGGCTTGCTCCACCCCCTGCTCTTGATTTTCTCCTGGATGTGGGCTGGATTTTGGCTGCCTTTTGGGTTGGAGCTTCTAGTGGTTTGAGGCCTGGTTTGCTCCACCCCCTGCTCTTGATATTCTCCCGGACGTGGGCTGGATTTTGGCTGCCTTTTGGGCTGGAGCTTCTCGTGGTTTGAGGCCTGGCTTGCTCCACCCCCTGCTCTTGAGATTATCCTGGACGTGGGCTGGATTTTGGCTGCCTTTTGGGCTGGAGATTCTCGTGGTTTGAGGCCTGGCTTGCTCCACCCCCTGCTCTTGATATTCTCCCGGATGTGGGCTGAATTTTGGCTGCATTTTGGGTTGGAGCTTCTCCTGGTTTGAGGCCTGGCTTGCTCCACAACCTGCTCTTGAGATTCTCCCGGAGGTGGGCTGCATTTTGGCTGCATTTTGGGCTGGAGCTTCTCGTGGTTTGAGGCCTGGCTTGCTCCACCCCCTGCTCTTGAGATTCTCCCGAATGTGGGCTGCATTTTGTCTGCCTTTTGGGCTGGAGCTTCTCGTGGTTTGAGGCCTGGCTTGCTCCACCCCCTGCTCTTGATTTTCTCCCGGATGTGGGCTGGATTTTGGCTGCATTTTGGGCTGGAGCTTCTCGTGGTTTGAGGCCTGGCTTGCTCCACCCCCTGCTCTTGAGATTCTCCCGCATGTGGGCTGCATTTTGGCTGCATTTTGGGCTGGAGCTTCTCGTGGTTTGAGGCCTGGCTTGCTCCACCCCCTGCTCTTGAGATTCTCCCGGACAGGGGCTGCATTTTGGCTGCATTTTGGGCTGGAGCTTCTCGTGGTTTGAGGCCTGGCTTGCTCCACCCCCTGCTCTTGAGATTCTCCCGAATGTGGGCTTCATTTTGGCTGCCTTTTGGGCTGGAGCTTCTCGTGATTTCAGGCCTGGCTTGCTCCACAACATGCTCTTGAGATTCTCCCGGATGTGGGATGCATTTTTGCTGCCTTTAGGGCTGGAGCTTCTCGTGGTTTGAGGCCTGGCTTGCTCCACCCCCTGCTCTTGATATTCTCCCGAATGTGGGCTGCATTTTGGCTGCCTTTTGGGCTGGAGCTTCTCGTGCTTTGAGGCCTGGCTTGCTCCACCCCCTGCTCTTGAGATTCTCCCGGATGTGGGCTGCATTTTGGCTGCCTTTTGGGCTGGAACTTCTCCTGGTTTGAGGCCTGGCTTGCTCCACAACATGCTCTTGATATTCTCCCGGATGTGTTCTGCATTTTGGCTGCCTTTTGGGCTGGAGCTTCTCGTGGTTTGAGGCCTGGCTTGCTCCACCCCCTGCTCTTGAGATTCTCCCGGAGGTGGGCTGGATTTTGGCTGCCTTTTGGGCTGGAGCTTCTCGTGGTTTGAGGCCTGGCTTGCTCCACCCCCTACTCTTGAGATTCTCCCGGATGTGGGCTGCATTTTGGCTGCATTTTGGGCTGGAGCTTCTCGTGGTTTGAGGCCTGGCTTCCTCCACCCCCTGCTCTTGAGTTTCTCCCGGATGTGGGCTGCATTTTGGCTGCCTTTTGGGCTGGAGCTTCTCCTGGTTTGAGGCCTGGCTTGCTCCACCCCCTGCTCTTGATATTCTCCCGGAGGTGGGCTGGATTTTGGCTGCCTTTTGGGCTGGAGCTTCTCGTGGTTTGAGGCCTGGCTTGCTCCACCCCCTGCACTTGAGATTCTCCCGGATGTGGGCTGCATTTTGGCAGCCTTTTGGGCTGGAGCTTCTCGTGGTTTGAGGCCTGGCTTGCTCCACCCCCTGCTCTTGAGATTCTCCCAGAGGTGGGCTGCATTTTGGCTGCCTTTTGGGCTGGAGCTTCTCGTGGTTTGAGGCCTGGCTTGCTCCACCCCCTGCTCTTGATTTTCTCCCGGATGTGGGCTGCATTTTGGCTGCCTTTTGGGCTGGAGCTTCTCGTGGTTTGAGGCCTGGCCTGCTCCACCCCCTGCTCTTGAGATTATCCCGGATGTGGGCTGGATTATGGCTGCCTTTTGGGCTGGAGCTTCTCGTAGTTTGAGGCCTGGCTTGCTCCACCCCCTGCTCTTGAGATTCTCCCCGATGTGGGCTGCATTTTGGCTGCCTGTTGAGCTGGAGCTTCTCGTGGTTTGAGGCCTGGCTTGCTCCACCCCCTGCTCTTGAGATTCTCCCGGAGGTGGGCTGGATTTTGGCTGCATTTTGGGCTGGAGCTTCTCGTGGTTTGAGGCCTGGCTTGCTCCACCCCCTGCTCTTGAGATTCTCCCGCATGTGGGCTGCATTTTGGCTGCATTTTGGGCTGGAGCTTCTCGTGGTTTGAGGCCTGGCTTGCTCCACCCCCTGCTCTTGAGATTCTCCCGGACAGGGGCTGCATTTTGGCTGCATTTTGGGCTGGAGCTTCTCGTGGTTTGAGGCCTGGCTTGCTCCACCCCCTGCTCTTGAAATTCTCCCGAATGTGGGCTTCATTTTGGCTGCCTTTTGGGCTGGAGCTTCTCGTGATTTCAGGCCTGGCTTTCTCCACAACATGCTCTTGAGATTCTCCCGGATGTGGGATGCATTTTTGCTGCCTTTAGGGCTGGAGCTTCTCGTGGTTTGAGGCCTGGCTTGCTCCACCCCCTGCTCTTGATATTCTCCCGAATGTGGGCTGCATTTTGGCTGCCTTTTGGGCTGGAGCTTCTCGTGCTTTGAGGCCTGGCTTGCTCCACCCCCTGCTCTTGAGATTCTCCCGGATGTGGGCTGCATTTTGGCTGCCTTTTGGGCTGGAGCTTCTCGTGGTTTGAGGCCTGGCTTGCTCCACCCCCTGCTCTTGAGATTCTCCCGGATGTGGGCTGCATTTTGGCTGCCTTTTGGGCTGGAGCTTCTCGTGGTTTGAGGCCTGCCTTGCTCCACCCCCTGCTCTTGAGATTCTCACGGAGGTGGGCTGCATTTTGGCTGCCTTTTGGGCTGGAGCTTCTCGTGGTTTGAGGCCTGGCTTGCTCCACCCCCTGCACTTGAGATTCTCCCGGATGTGGGCTGCATTTTGGCAGCCTTTTGGGCTGGAGCTTCTCGTGGTTTGAGGCCTGGCTTGCTCCACCCCCTGCTCTTGAGATTCTCCCAGAGGTGGGCTGCATTTTGGCTGCCTTTTGGGCTGGAGCTTCTCGTGGTTTGAGGCCTGGCTTGCTCCACCCCCTGCTCTTGATTTTCTCCCGGATGTGGGCTGCATTTTGGCTGCCTTTTGGGCTGGAGCTTCTCGTGGTTTGAGGCCTGGCCTGCTCCACCCCCTGCTCTTGAGATTATCCCGGATGTGGGCTGAATTATGGCTGCCTTTTGGGCTGGAGCTTCTCGTGGTTTGAGGCCTGGCTTGCTCCACCCCCTGCTCTTGAGATTCTCCCCGATGTGGGCTGCATTTTGGCTGCCTGTTGAGCTGGAGCTTCTCGTCTTTTGAGGCCTGGCCTGCTCCACCCCCTGCTCTTGAGATTCTCCCGGATGTGCGCTGGATTTTGGCTGCCTTTTGGGCTGGAGCTTCTCGTGGTTTGAGGCCTGGCTTGCTCCACCCCCTGCTCTTGAGATTCTCCCCGATGTGGGCTGCATTTTGGCTGCCTTTTGGGCTGGAGCTTCTCGTGGTTTGAGGCCTGGTTTGCTCGATTCCAGCTCTTGAGATTCTCCCGGATGTGCGCTGGATTTTGGCTGCCTTTTGGGCTGGAGCTTCCCGTGGTTTGAGGCCTGGCTTGCTCCACCCCCTGCTCTTGAGATTCTCCCCGATATGGGCTGCATTTTCGCTGCCTTTTGGGGTGGAGCTTCTCGTGGTTTGAGGCCTGGCTTGCTCCACCCCCTGCTCTTGAGATTATCCCGGATGTGGGATGCATTTTGGCTGCCTTTTGGGCTGGAGCTTCTCGTGGTTTGAGGCCTGGCTTGCTCCACCCCCTGCTCTTGAGATTCTCCCGGATGTGGGCTGCATTTTGGCTGCCTTTTGGGCTGGAGCTTCCCGTGCTGTGAGGCCTGGCTTGCTCCACTCCCTGCTCTTGATATTGTCCCGGATGTGGGCTGCATTTTGGCTGCCTTTTGGGATGGAACTTCTCCTGGTTTGAGGCCTGGCTTGCTCCACCCCCTGCTCTTGATATTCTCCCGGATGTGTTCTGCCTTTTGGCTGCCTTTTGGGCTGGAGCTTCTCGTGGTTTGAGGCCTGGCTTGCTCCACCCCCTGCTCTTGAGATTCTCCCGGACGTGGGCTGGATTTTGGCTGCCTTTTGGGCTGGAGCTTCTCGTGGTTTGAGGCCTGGCTTGCTCCACCCCCTGCTCTTGAGATTCTCCCAGAGGTGGGCTGCATTTTCGCTGCCTTTTGGGCTGGAGCTTCTCGTGGTTTGAGGCCTGGCTTGCTCCAACCCCTGCTCTTGAGATTCTCCTCGATGTGGGCTGCATTTTGGCTGCCTTTTGGGCTGGAGCTTCTCGTGGTTTGAGGCCTGGCTTGCTCGATTCCAGCTCTTGAGATTCTCCCGGATGTGGGCTGCATTTTGGCTGCCTTTTGGGCTGGAGCTTCTCGTGGTTTGAGTCCTGGCTTCCTCCACCCCCTGCTCTTGAGATTCTCCCCGATATGGGCTGCATTTTCGCTGCCTTTTGGGCTGGAGCTTCTCGTGGTTTGAGGCCTGGCTTGCTCCACCCCCTACTCTTGAGATTATCCCGGACGTGGGCTGGATTTTGGCTGCCTTTTGGGCTGGAGCTTCTCGTGGTTTGAGGCCTGGCTTGCTCCACCCCCTACTCTTGAGATTCTCCCGGACGTGGTCTGGCATTTGTCTGCCTTTAGGGCTGGAGCTTCTCGTGGTTTGAGGCCTGGCTTGCTCCAGCCCCTGCT
Organism: Rhynochetos jubatus; assembly: GCA_027574665.1. Taxonomy (NCBI): domain Eukaryota; kingdom Metazoa; phylum Chordata; class Aves; order Eurypygiformes; family Rhynochetidae; genus Rhynochetos; species Rhynochetos jubatus. Next base: position 532,834 of record JAQBHY010000095.1, on the reverse strand, counting down.
CTTGAGATTCTCCCGGATGTGGGCTGCATTTTGGCTGCCTTTTGGGCTGGAGCTTCTCGTGGTTTGAGGCCTGGCTTGCTCCACCCCCTGCTCTTGAGATTCTCCCAGAGGTGGGCTGCATTTTGGCTGCCTTTTGGGCTGGAGCTTCTCGTGGTTTGAGGCCTGGCTTGCTCCACCCCCTGCTCTTGAGATTCTCCCGGACATGCATTTTGGCTGCATTTTGGGCTGGAGCTTCTCCTGGTTTGAGGCCTGGCTTGCTCCACCCTCTGCTCTTGAGATTCTCCCGAATGTGGGCTGCATTTTGGCTGCCTTTTGGGCTGGAGCTTCTCGAGGTTTGAGGCCTGGCTTGCTCCACCCCCTGCTCTTGAGATTCTCCTGGATGTGTGCTGGATTTTGGCTGCCTTTTGGGCTGGAGCTTCTCGTGGTTTGAGGCCTGGCTTCCTCCACCCCCTGCTCTTGAGATTCTCCCGCATGTGGGCTGCATTTTGGCTGCATTTTTTGCTGGAGCTTCTCGTGGTTTGAGGCCTGGCTTGCTCCAACCCCTGCTCTTGATATTCTCCCGGATGTGGGTTGCATTTTGGCTGCCTTTTGGGCTGGAGCTTCTCGTGGTTTGAGGCCTGGCTTGCTCCACCCCCTGCTCTTGATTTTCTCCCGGATGTGGGCTGGATTTTGGCTGCCTTTTGGGCTGGAGATTCTCGTGGTTTGAGGCCTGGCCTGCTCCACCCCCTGCTCTTGAGTTTCTCCCGGATGTGGGCTGGATTATGGCTACCTTTTGGGCTGGAGCTTCTCGTGGTTTGAGGCCTGCCTTGCTCCACCCCCTGCTCTTGAGATTCTCCCGGATGTGGGCTGGAGTTTGGCTGCATTTTGGGCTGGAGCTTCTCGAGGTTTGAGGCCTGGCTTGCTCCACCCCCTGCTCTTGAGATTCTCCCGGATGTGGGCTGCATTTTGGCTTTCTTTTGGACTGGAGCTTCTCGTGGTTTGAGCCCTGGCTTGCTCCAACCCCTGCTCTTGAGATTCTCCTGGATGTGGGCTGCATTTTGGCTTTCTTTTGGACTGGAGCTTCTCGAGGTTTGAGGCCTGGCTTGCTCGATTCCAGCTCTTGAGATTCTCCCGGATGTGCGCTGGATTTTGGCTGCCTTTTGGACTGGAGCTTCTCGTGGTTTGAGGCCTGGCTTGCTCCACCCCCTGCTCTTGAGATTCTCCCCGATATGGGCTGCATTTTCGCTGCCTTTTGGGGTGGAGCTTCTCGTGGTTTCAGGCCTGGCTTGCTCCACCCCCTGCTCTTGAGATTATCCCGGACGTGGGCTGGATTTTGGCTGCCTTTTGTGCTGGAGCTTCTCGTGGTTTGAGGCCTGGCTTGCTCCACCCCCTACTCTTGAGATTCTCCCGGACGTGGTCTGGCATTTGGCTGCCTTTAGGGCTGGAGCTTCTCCTGGTTTGAGGCCTGGCTTGCTCCACCCCCTGCTCTTGATATTCTCCCGGATGTGGGCTGAATTTTGGCTGCCTTTTGGGCTGGAGCTTCTCCTGGTTTGAGGCCTGCCTTGCTCCACAACCTGCTCTTGAGATTCTCCCGGATGTGGGCTGCATTTTGGCTGCATTTTGGGCTGGAGCTTCTCGTGGTTTGAGGCCTGGCTTGCTCCACAACCTGCTCTTGAGATTCTCCCGAATGTGGGCTGCATTTTGGCTGCATTTTGGGCTGGAGCTTCTCGTGGTTTGAGGCCTGTCTTGCTCCACCCCCTGCTCTTGATTTTCTCCCGGATGTGGGCTGGATTTTGGCTGCCTTTTGAGCTGGAGCTTCTCGTGGTTTGAGGCCTGGCTTGCTCCACCCCCTGCTCTTGAGATTCTCCCGGATGGGGGCTGCATTTTGGCTGCCTTTTGGGCTGGAGCTTCTCGTGGTTTGAGTCCTGGCTTGCTCCACCCCCTGCTCTTGAGATTCTCCCAGAGGTGGGCTGCATTTTGGCTGCATTTTGGGCTGGAGCTTCTCGTGGTTTGAGGCCTGTCTTGCTCCACCCCCTGCTCTTGAGATTCTCCCGGACATGGGCTGCATTTTGGCTGCATTTTGGGCTGGAGCTTCTCGTGGTTTGAGGCCTGGCTTGCTCCACCCCCTGCTCTTGAGATTCTCCCGAATGTGGGCTGCATTTTGGCTGCCTTTTGGGCTGGAGCTTCTCGAGGTTTGAGGCCTGGCTTGCTCCACCCCCTGCTCTTGAGATTCTCCTGGATGTGTGCTGGATTTTGGCTGCCTTTTGGGCTGGAGCTTCTCGTGGTTTGAGGCCTGGCTTGCTCCATCCCCTGCTCTTGAGATTCTCCCGGATGTGGGCTGCATTTTGGCTGCCTTTTGGGTTGGAGCTTCTCGTGGTTTGAGGCCTGCCTTGCTCCACAACCTGCTCTTGAGATTCTCCCGGAGGTGGGCTGCATTTTGGCTGCGTTTTTTGCTGGAGCTTCTCGTGGTTTGAGGCCTGGCTTGCTCCACCCCCTGCTCTTGAGATTCTCCCGGAGGTGGGCTGCATTATGGCTGCATTTTGGGCTGGAGCTTCTCGTGGTTTGAGGCCTGGCTTGCTCCACCCTCTGCTCTTGATATTCTCCCGGAGGTCGGCTGGAGTTTGGCTGCTTTTGGGCTGGAGCTTCTCGTGGTTTGAGGCCTGCCTTGCTCCACCCCCTGCTCTTGAGATTCTCCCAGAGGTGGGCTGCATTTTGGCTGCCTGTTGGGCTGGAGCTTCTCGTGATTTGAGGCCTGGCTTGCTCCACCCCCTGCTCTTGATATTCTCCCGGATGTGGACTGCATTTTGGCTGCCTTTTGGGCTGGAGCTTCTCGTGGTTTGAGGCCTGGCTTGCTCGATCCCAGCTCTTGAGATTCTCCCGGATGTGGTCTGGCATTTGGCTGCCTTTAGGGCTGGAGCTTCTCGTGGTTTGAGGCTTGGCTTGCTCCACCCCCTGCTCTTGATATTCTCCCGGATGTGGGCTGAATTTTGGCTGCCTTTTGGGTTGGAGCTTCTCATGGTTTGAGGCCTGGCTTGCTCCACCCCCTGCTCTTGAGATTCTCCCGAATGTGGGCTGCATTTTGGCTGCCTTTTGGGCTGGAGCTTCTCGTGGTTTGAGGCCTGGCTTGCTCCACCCCCTGCTCTTGAGATTCTCCCGGATGTGGGCTGCATTTTGGCTGCATTTTGGGCTGGAGCTTCTCGAGGTTTGAGCCCTGGCTTGCTCCACCCCCTGCTCTTGAGATTCTCACGGATGTGGGCTGGATTTTGGCTTTCTTTTGGGCTGGAGCTTCTCGTGGTTTGAGGCCTGGCTTGCTCCAACCCCTGCTCTTGAGATTCTCCCGGAGGTGGGCTGCATTTTGGCTGCCTTTTGGGCTGGAGCTTCTCGTGGTTTGAGGCCTGGCTTGCTCCACAACCTGCTCTTGAGAGTCTCCCGGAGGTGGGCTGCATTTTGGCTGCATTTTGGGCTGGAGCTTCTCCTGGTTTGAGGCCTGGCTTGCTCCACCCCCTGCTCTTGACTTTCTCCCGGATGTGGGCTGGATTTTGGCTGCTTTTTGGGCTGGAGCTTCTCGTGGTTTGAGGCCTGGCTTGCTCCACCCCCTGCACTTGAGATTCTCCCGGATGTGGGCTGCATTTTGGCAGCCTTTTGGGCTGGAGCTTCTCGTGGTTTGAGGCCTGGCTTGCTCCACCCCCTGCTCTTGAGATTCTCAGGAGTTGGGCTGCATTTTGGCTGCATTTTGGGCTGGAGCTTCTCGTGGTTTGAGGCCTGGCTTGCTCCACCCCCTGCTCTTGATATTGTCCCGGATGTGGGCTGCATTTTGGCTGCCTTTTGGGCTGGAGCTTCTCCTGGTTTGAGGCCTGCCTTGCTCCACAACCCCTACTCTTGAGATTCTCACGGAGGTGGGCTGCATTTTGGCTGCCTTTTGGGCTGGAGCTTCTCGTGGTTTGAGGCCTGGCTTGCTCCACCCCCTGCTCTTGATATTCTCCCGGATGTGGGCTGCATTTTGGCTGCCTTTTGGGCTGGAGCTTCTCGTGGTTTGAGGCCTGGCTTGCTCGATCCCAGCTCTTGAGATTCTCCCGGATGTGGTCTGGCATTTGGCTGCCTTTAGGGCTGGAGCTTCTCGTGGTTTGAGGCCTGGCTTGCTCCACCCCCTGCTCTTGAGATTCTCCCGAATGTGGGCTGCATTTTGGCTGCCTTTTGGGCCGGAGCTTCTCGTGGTTTGAGGCCTGGCTTGCTCCACCCCCTGCTCTTGAGATTCTCCCGGATGTGGGCTGCATTCTGGCTGCATTGTGGGCTGGAGCTTCTCGAGGTTTGAGCCCTGGCTTGCTCCACCCCCTGCTCTTGAGATTCTCACGGATGTGGGCTGGATTTTGGCTTTCTTTTGGGCTGGAGCTTCTCGTGGTTTGAGGCCTGGCTTGCTCCAACCCCTGCTCTTGAGATTCTCCCGGATGTGGGCTGCATTTTGGCTGCATTTTGGGTTGGAGCTTCTCCTAGTTTGAGGCCTGCCTTGCTCCACAACCTGCTCTTGAGAGTCTCCCGGAGGTGGGCTGCATTTTGGCTGCCTTTTGGGCTGGAGCTTCTCGTGGTTTGAGGCCTGGCTTGCTCGATTCCAGCTCTTGAGATTCTCCCGGATGTGGGCTGCATTTTGGCTGCCTTTTGGGCTGGAGCTTCTCGTGGCTTGAGGCCTGGCTTCCTCCACCCCCTGCTCTTGAGATTCTCCCGGATGTGGGCTGCATTTTCGCTGCCTTTTGGGGTGGAGCTTCTCGTGGTTTGAGGCCTGGCTTGCTCCACCCCCTACTCTTGAGATTATCCCGGACGTGGGCTGGATTTTGGCTGCCTTTTGGGCTGGAGCTTCTCGTGGTTTGAGGCCTGGCTTGCTCCACCCCCTACTCTTGAGATTCTCCCGGACGTGGTCTGGCATTTGGCTGCCTTTAGGGCTGGAGCTTCTCGTGGTTTGAGGCCTGGCTTGCTCCAGCCCCTGCTCTTGAGATTCTCCCGGATGTGGGCTGCATTTTGGCTGCCTTTTGGGCTGGAGCTTCTCGTGGTTTGAGGCCTGGCTTGCTCCACCCCCTGCTCTTGAGATTCTCCCGGATGTGGGCTGCATTTTGGCTGCCTTTTGGGCTGGAGCTTCTCGTGGTTTGAGGCCTGGCTTGCTCCACCCCCTGCTCTTGAGATTCTCCCAGAGGTGGGCTGCATTTTGGCTGCCTTTTGGGCTGGAGCTTCTCGAGGTTTGAGGCCTGCCTTGCTCCACCCCCTGCTCTTGAGATTCTCACGGATGTGGGCTGGATTTTGGCTTTCTTTTGGGCTGGAGCTTCTCGTGGTTTGAGGCCTGGCTTGCTCCTACCCCTGCTCTTGATATTCTCCCGGATGTGGGCTGCATTTTGGCTGCATTTTGGGTTGGAGCTTCTCCTAGTTTGAGGCCTGCCTTGCTCCACAACCTGCTCTTGAGAGTCTCCCGGAGGTGGGCTGCATTTTGGCTGATACTTGGGCTGGAGCTTCTCGTGGTTTGAGGCCTGTCTTGCTCCACCCCCTGCTCTTGAGTTTCTCCCGGATGTGGGCTGGATTTTGGCTGCTTTTTGGGCTGGAGCTTCTCGTGGTTTGAGGCCTGGCTTGCTCCACCCCCTGCACTTGAGATTCTCCCGGATGTGGGCTGCATTTTGGCAGCCTTTTGGGCTGCAGCTTCTCGTGGTTTGAGGCCTGGCTTGCTCCACCCCCTGCTCTTGAGATTCTCCCGGACATGCATTTTGGCTGCATTTTGGGCTGGAGCTTCTCCTGGTTTGAGGCCTGGCTTGCTCCACCCCCTGCTCTTGAGATTCTCCCGAATGTGGGCTGCATTTTGGCTGCCTTTTGGGCTGGAGCTTCTCGAGGTTTGAGGCCTGGCTTGCTCCACCCCCTGCTCTTGAGATTCTCCTGGATGTGTGCTGGATTTTGGCTGCCTTTTGGGCTGGAGCTTCTCGTAGTTTGAGGCCTGGCTTCCTCCACCCCCTGCTCTTGAGATTCTCCCGCATGTGGGCTGCATTTTGGCTGCCTTTTGGGCTGGAGCTTCTCGTGGTTTGAGGCCTGGCTTGCTCCACCCCCTTCTCTTGAGATTCTCAGGAGGTGGGCTGCATTTTGGCTGCATTTTTTGCTGGAGCTTCTCGTGGTTTGAGGCCTGGCTTGCTCCAACCCCTGCTCTTGATATTCTCCCGGATGTGGGTTGCATTTTGGCTGCCTTTTGGGCTGGAGATTCTCGTGGTTTGAGGCCTGGCTTGCTCCACCCCCTGCTCTTGATTTTCTCCCGGATGTGGGCTGGATTTTGGCTGCCTTTTGGGCTGGAGCTTCTCGTGGTTTGAGGCCTGGCCTGCTCCACCCCCTGCTCTTGAGTTTCTCCAGGATGTGGGCTGGATTATGGCTACCTTTTGGGCTGGAGCTTCTCGTGGTTTGAGGCCTGCCTTGCTCCACCCCCTGCTCTTGAGATTCTCCCGGAGGTGGGCTGGAGTTTGGCTGCATTTTGGGCTGGAGCTTCTCGAGGTTTGAGGCCTGGCTTGCTCCACCCCCTGCTCTTGAGATTCTCCTGGATGTGGGCTGCATTTTGGCTTTCTTTTGGACTGGAGCTTCTCGTGGTTTGAGCCCTGGCTTGCTCCAACCCCTGCTCTTGAGATTCTCCTGGATGTGGGCTGCATTTTGGCTTTCTTTTGGACTGGAGCTTCTCGAGGTTTGAGGCCTGGCTTGCTCGATTCCAGCTCTTGAGATTCTCCCGGATGTGCGCTGGATTTTGGCTGCCTTTTGGACTGGAGCTTCTCGTGGTTTGAGGCCTGGCTTGCTCCACCCCCTGCTCTTGAGATTCTCCCCGATATGGGCTGCATTTTCGCTGCCTTTTGGGGTGGAGCTTCTCGTGGTTTGAGGCCTGGCTTGCTCCACCCCCTGCTCTTGAGATTATCCCGGACGTGGGCTGGATTTTGGCTGCCTTTTGTGCTGGAGCTTCTCGTGGTTTGAGGCCTGGCTTGCTCCACCCCCTACTCTTGAGATTCTCCCGGACGTGGTCTGGCATTTGGCTGCCTTTAGGGCTGGAGCTTCTCGTGGTTTGAGGCCTGGCTTGCTCCACCCCCTGCTCTTGATATTCTCCCGGATGTGGGCTGAATTTTGGCTGCCTTTTGGGCTGGAGCTTCTCCTGGTTTGAGGCCTGCCTTGCTCCACAACCTGCTCTTGAGATTCTCCCGGATGTGGGCTGCATTTTGGCTGCATTTTGGGCTGGAGCTTCTCGTGGTTTGAGGCCTGGCTTGCTCCACAACCTGCTCTTGAGATTCTCCCGAATGTGGGCTGCATTTTGGCTGCATTTTTGGGCTGGAGCTTCTCGTGGTTTGAGGCCTGTCTTGCTCCACCCCCTGCTCTTGATTTTCTCCCGGATGTGGGCTGGATTTTGGCTGCCTTTTGGGCTGGAGCTTCTCGTGGTTTGAGTCCTGGCTTGCTCCACCCCCTGCTCTTGAGATTCTCCCAGAGGTGGGCTGCATTTTGGCTGCCTTTTGGGCTGGAGCTTCTCGTGGTTTGAGGCCTGTCTTGCTCCACCCCCTGCTCTTGAGATTCTCCCGGACATGGGCTGCATTTTGGCTGCATTTTGGGCTGGAGCTTCTCGTGGTTTGAGGCCTGGCTTGCTCCACCCCCTGCTCTTGAGATTCTCCCGAATGTGGGCTGCATTTTGGCTGCCTTTTGGGCTGGAGCTTCTCGAGGTTTGAGGCCTGGCTTGCTCCACCCCCTGCTCTTGAGATTCTCCTGGATGTGTGCTGGATTTTGGCTGCCTTTTGGGCTGGAGCTTCTCGTGGTTTGAGGCCTGGCTTGCTCCATCCCCTGCTCTTGAGATTCTCCCAGATGTGGGCTGCATTTTGGCTGCCTTTTGGGTTGGAGCTTCTCGTGGTTTGAGGCCTGCCTTGCTCCACAACCTGCTCCTGAGATTCTCCCGGAGGTGGGCTGCATTTTGGCTGCGTTTTGGGCTGGAGCTTCTCGTGGTTTGAGGCCTGGCTTGCTCCACCCCCTGCTCTTGAGATTCTCCTGGATGTGGGCTGCATTTTGGCTTTCTTTTGGACTGGAGCTTCTCGTGGTTTGAGCCCTGGCTTGCTCCAACCCCTGCTCTTGAGATTCTCCTGGATGTGGGCTGCATTTTGGCTTTCTTTTGGACTGGAGCTTCTCGAGGTTTGAGGCCTGGCTTGCTCGATTCCAGCTCTTGAGATTCTCCCGGATGTGCGCTGGATTTTGGCTGCCTTTTGGACTGGAGCTTCTCGTGGTTTGAGGCCTGGCTTGCTCCACCCCCTGCTCTTGAGATTCTCCCCGATATGGGCTGCATTTTCGCTGCCTTTTGGGGTGGAGCTTCTCGTGGTTTGAGGCCTGGCTTGCTCCACCCCCTGCTCTTGAGATTATCCCGGACGTGGGCTGGATTTTGGCTGCCTTTTGTGCTGGAGCTTCTCGTGGTTTGAGGCCTGGCTTGCTCCACCCCCTACTCTTGAGATTCTCCCGGACGTGGTCTGGCATTTGGCTGCCTTTAGGGCTGGAGCTTCTCGTGGTTTGAGGCCTGGCTTGCTCCACCCCCTGCTCTTGATATTCTCCCGGATGTGGGCTGAATTTTGGCTGCCTTTTGGGCTGGAGCTTCTCCTGGTTTGAGGCCTGCCTTGCTCCACAACCTGCTCTTGAGATTCTCCCGGATGTGGGCTGCATTTTGGCTGCATTTTGGGCTGGAGCTTCTCGTGGTTTGAGGCCTGGCTTGCTCCACAACCTGCTCTTGAGATTCTCCCGAATGTGGGCTGCATTTTGGCTGCATTTTTGGGCTGGAGCTTCTCGTGGTTTGAGGCCTGTCTTGCTCCACCCCCTGCTCTTGATTTTCTCCCGGATGTGGGCTGGATTTTGGCTGCCTTTTGGGCTGGAGCTTCTCGTGGTTTGAGTCCTGGCTTGCTCCACCCCCTGCTCTTGAGATTCTCCCAGAGGTGGGCTGCATTTTGGCTGCCTTTTGGGCTGGAGCTTCTCGTGGTTTGAGGCCTGTCTTGCTCCACCCCCTGCTCTTGAGATTCTCCCGGACATGGGCTGCATTTTGGCTGCATTTTGGGCTGGAGCTTCTCGTGGTTTGAGGCCTGGCTTGCTCCACCCCCTGCTCTTGAGATTCTCCCGAATGTGGGCTGCATTTTGGCTGCCTTTTGGGCTGGAGCTTCTCGAGGTTTGAGGCCTGGCTTGCTCCACCCCCTGCTCTTGAGATTCTCCTGGATGTGTGCTGGATTTTGGCTGCCTTTTGGGCTGGAGCTTCTCGTGGTTTGAGGCCTGGCTTGCTCCATCCCCTGCTCTTGAGATTCTCCCAGATGTGGGCTGCATTTTGGCTGCCTTTTGGGTTGGAGCTTCTCGTGGTTTGAGGCCTGCCTTGCTCCACAACCTGCTCCTGAGATTCTCCCGGAGGTGGGCTGCATTTTGGCTGCGTTTTGGGCTGGAGCTTCTCGTGGTTTGAGGCCTGGCTTGCTCCACCCCCTGCTCTTGAGATTCTCCCGGAGGTGGGCTACATTATGGCTGCATTTTGGGCTGGAGCTTCTCGTGGTTTGAGGCCTGGCTTGCTCCACCCTCTGCTCTTGAGATTCTCCCGGAGGTCGGCTGGAGTTTGGCTGCCTTTTGGGCTGGAGCTTCTCGTGGTTTGAGGCCTGCCTTGCTCCACCCCCTGCTCTTGAGATTCTCCCAGAGGTGGGCTGCATTTTGGCTGCCTGTTGGGCTGGAGCTTCTCGTGATTTGAGGCCTGGCTTGCTCCACCCCCTGCTCTTGATATTCTCCCGGATGTGGACTGCATTTTGGCTGCCTTTTGGGCTGGAGCTTCTCGTGGTTTGAGGCCTGGCTTGCTCGATCCCAGCTCTTGAGATTCTCCCGGATGTGGTCTGGCATTTGGCTGCCTTTTGGGCTGGAGCTTCTCGTGGTTTGAGGCCTGGCTTGCTCCACCCCCTGCTCTTGAGATTCTCACGGATGTGGGCTGGATTTTGGCTTTCTTTTGGTCTGGAGCTTCTCGTGGTTTGAGGCCTGGCTTGCTCCAACCCCTGCTCTTGAGATTCTCCCGGAGGTGGGCTGCATTTTGGCTGCATTTTGGGTTGGAGCTTCTCCTGGCTTGAGGCCTGCCTTGTCCACCCCCTGCTCTTGAGAGTCTCCCGGAGGTGGGCTGCATTTTGGCTGATACTTGGGCTGGAGCTTCTCGTGGTTTGAGGCCTGGCTTGCTCCACCCCCTGCTCTTGACTTTCTCCCGGATGTGGGCTGGATTTTGGCTGCTTTTTGGGCTGGAGCTTCTCGTGGTTTGAGGCCTGGCTTGCTCCACCCCCTGCACTTGAGATTCTCCCGGATGTGGGCTGCATTTTGGCAGCCTTTTGGGCTGGAGCTTCTCGTGGTTTGAGGCCTGGCTTGCTCCACCCCCTGCTCTTGAGATTCTCAGGAGTTGGGCTGCATTTTGGCTGCATTTTGGGCTGGAGCTTCTCGTGGTTTGAGGCCTGGCTTGCTCGATCCCAGCTCTTGAGATTCTCCCGGATGTGGTCTGGCATTTGGCTGCCTTTAGGGCTGGAGCTTCTCGTGGTTTGAGGCCTGGCTTGCTCCACCCCCTGCTCTTGAGATTCTCCCGAATGTGGGCTGCATTTTGGCTGCCTTTTGGGCCGGAGCTTCTCGTGGTTTGAGGCCTGGCTTGCTCCACCCCCTGCTCTTGATATTCTCCCGGATGTGGGCTGCATTCTGGCTGCCTTTTGTGCTGGAGCTTCTCGAGGTTTGAGCCCTGGCTTGCTCCACCCCCTGCTCTTGAGATTCTCAGGAGTTGGGCTGCATTTTGGCTGCATTTTGGGCTGGAGCTTCTCGTGGTTTGAGGCCTGGCTTGCTCGATCCCAGCTCTTGAGATTCTCCCGGATGTGGTCTGGCATTTGGCTGCCTTTAGGGCTGGAGCTTCTCGTGGTTTGAGGCCTGGCTTGCTCCACCCCCTGCTCTTGAGATTCTCCCGAATGTGGGCTGCATTTTGGCTGCCTTTTGGGCCGGAGCTTCTCGTGGTTTGAGGCCTGGCTTGCTCCACCCCCTGCTCTTGAGATTCTCCCGGATGTGGGCTGCATTCTGGCTGCCTTTTGTGCTGGAGCTTCTCGAGGTTTGAGCCCTGGCTTGCTCCACCCCCTGCTCTTGAGATTCTCACGGATGTGGGCTGGATTTTGGCTTTCTTTTGGGCTGGAGCTTCTCGTGGTTTGAGGCCTGGCTTGCTCCAACCCCTGCTCTTGAGATTCTCCCGGATGTGGGCTGCATTTTGGCTGCATTTTGGGTTGGAGCTTCTCCTAGTTTGAGGCCTGCCTTGCTCCACAACCTGCTCTTGAGAGTCTCCCGGAGGTGGGCTGCATTTTGGCTGATACTTGGGCTGGAGCTTCTCGTGGTTTGAGGCCTGGCTTGCTCCACCCCCTCCTCTTGAGTTTCTCCCGGATGTGGGCTGGATTTTGGCTGCTTTTTGGGCTGGAGCTTCTCGTGGTTTGAGGCCTGGCTTGCTCCACCCCCTGCACTTGAGATTCTCCCGGATGTGGGCTGCATTTTGGCAGCCTTTTGGGCTGGAGCTTCTCGTGGTTTGAGGCCTGGCTTGCTCCACCCCCTGCTCTTGAGATTCTCAGGAGGTGGGCTGGATTTTGGCTGCCTTTTGGGCTGGAGCTTCTCGTGGTTTGAGGCCTGGCTTGCTCCAACCCCTGCTCTTGATATTCTCAGGGAGGTGGGTTGCATTTTGGCTGCCTTTTGGGCTGCAGATTCTCGTGGTTTGAGGCCTGGCTTGCTCCACCCCCTGCTCTTGATTTTCTCCCGGATGTGGGCTGGATTTTGGCTGCCTTTTCGGCTGGAGCTTCTCGTGGTTTGAGGCCTGGCCTGCTCCACCCCCTGCTCTTGAGTTTCTCCTGGATGTGGGCTGGATTATAGCTGCATTTTGGGCTGGAGCTTCTCGAGGTTTGAGCCCTGGCTTGCTCCACCCCCTGCTCTTGAGATTTTCCCGGATGTGGGCTGGATTATGTCTGCCTTTTGGGCTGGAGCTTCTCGTGGTTTGAGGCCTGGCTTGCTCCAACCCCTGCTCTTGAGATTCTCCTGGATGTGTGCTGGATTTTGGCTGCCTTTTTGGCTGGAGCTTCTCGTGGTTTGAGGCCTGGCTTGCTCCACCCCCTGCTCTTGATATTGTCCCGGAGGTGGGCTGGATTTTGGCTGCCTTTTGGGCTGGAGCTTCTCGTGGTTTGAGGCCTGGCTTGCTCCACCCCCTGCTCTTGAGATTCTCCCGGATGTGGGCTGCATTTTGGCTGCCTTTTGGGCTGGAGCTTCTCGTGGTTTGAGGCCTGGCTTGCTCCACCCCCTGCTCTTGAGTTTCTCCGGGACGTGGGCTGGATTTTGGCTGCATTTTGGGGTGGAGCTTCTCCTGGTTTGAGGCCTGGCTTGCTTCACCCCCTGCTCTTGAGATTCTCCCGGATGTGGGCTGCATTTTGGCTGCCTTTTGAGCTGGAGCTTCTTGTGGTTTGAGGCCTGGCTTGCTCCACCCCCTGCTCTTGAGATTCTCCCGGAGGTGGGCTGCATTTTGGCTGCCTTTTGGGCTGGAGCTTCTCGTGGTTTGAGGCCTGGCTTGCTCCACCCCCTGCTCTTGAGATTCTCCTGGATGTGGGCTGCATTTTGGCTGCATTTTGGGCTGGAGCTTCTCGTGGTTTGAGGCCTGGCTTGCTCCATCCCCTGCTCTTGAGATTCTCCCAGACGTGGGCTGCATTTTGGCTGCATTTTGGGCTGGAGCTTCTCGTGGTTTGAGGCCTGGCTTGCTCCAACCCCTGCTCTTGAGATTATCCCAGATGTGGGCTGCATTTTGGCTGCCTTTTGGGCTGGAGCTTCTCGTGGTTTGAGGCCTGGCTTGCTCCACCCCCTGCTCTTGAGATTCTCCCAGATGTGGGCTGGATTTTGGCTGCCTTTTGGGCTGGAGCTTCTCATGGTTTGAGGCCTGGCTTGCTCCAACCCCTACTCTTGATATTCTCCCGGATGTGGGCTGCATTTTGGCTGCCTTTTGGGCTGGAGCTTCTCGTGGTTTGAGGCCTGGCTTGCTCCACCCCCTGCTCTTGAGATTCTCCCGGATGTGGGCTGGATTGTGGCTTTTTTTGGGCTGGAGCTTCTCATGGTTTGAGGCCTGGCTTGCTCCAACCGCTGCTCTTGATATTCTCCCAGATGTGGGCTGCATTTTCGCTGCATTTTGGGCTGGAGCTTCTCGTGGTTTGAGCCCTGGCTTGCTCCAACCCCTGCTATTGATATTCTCCCGCATGTGGGCTGCATTTTGGCTGCCTTTTGGGCTGGAGCTTCTCGTTTTTTGAGGCCTGGCTTGCTCCAACCCCTGCTCTTGAGTTTCTCTGGGACGTGGGCTGGATTTTGGCTGACTTTTGGGCTGGAGCTTCTCGTGGTTTGAGGCCTGGCTTGCTCCACCCCCTGCTCTTGAGATTCTCCCGGACGTGGGCTGGATTATGGCTGCTTTTGGGCTGGAGCTTCTCGTGGTTTGAGGCCTGGCTTGCTCCACCCAAGCTCTTGAGATTCTCCTGCATGTGGGCTGCATTTTGGCTGCCTTCTGGGCTGGAGCTTCTCGTGGGTTCAGGCCTGGCTTGCTCCACCCCCTGCTCTTCATATTCTCCCGCATGTGGGCTGGATTTTGGCTGCCTTTTGGGCTGGAGCTTCTCGTGGTTTGAGGCCTGGCTTGCTCCACCCCCTGCTCTTGATATTGTCCCGGATGTGGGCTGAATTTTGGCTGCATTTTGGGCTGGAGCTTCTCGTGGTTTGAGGCCTGGATTGCTCCACCCCCTGCTCTTGAGATTCTCCCAGATGTGGGCTGGATTATGGCTGCGTTTTTGGGGTGGAGCTTCTCGTGGTTTGAGGCCTGCCTTGCTCCAACCCCTGCTCTTGATATTCTCCCGGAGGTGGGCTGCATTTTAGCTGCCTTTTTGGCTGGAGCTTCTCGTGGTATGAGGCCTGGCTTGCTCCACCCCCTGCTCTTGAGATTCTCCCGGATGTGGGCTGCATTTTGGCTGCATTTTGGGCTGGAGCTTCTCGTGGTTTGAGGCCTGGCTTGCTCCACCCCCTGCTCTTGAGATTCTCCCGAATGTGGGCTGCATTTTGGCTGCATTTTTGGGCTGGAGCTTCTCGTGGTTTGAGGCCTGTCTTGCTCCACCCCCTGGTCTTGATTTTCTCCCGGATGTGGGCTGGATTTTGGCTGCCTTTTGAGCTGGAGCTTCTCGTGGTTTGAGGCCTGCCTTGCTCCACCCCCTGCTCTTGAGATTCTCCCAGAGGTGGGCTGCATTTTGGCTGCCTTTTGGGCTGGAGCTTCTCATGGTTTGAGGCCTGGCTTGCTCCACCCCCTGCTCTTGAGATTCTCCCGGACATGGGCTGCATTTTGGCTGCATTTTGGGCTGGAGCTTCTCGTGGTTTGAGGCCTGGCTTGCTCCACCCCCTGCTCTTGAGATTCTCCCGAATGTGGGCTGCATTTTGGCTGCCTTTTGGGCTGGAGCTTCTCGAGGTTTGAGGCCTGGCTTGCTCCACCCCCTGCTCTTGAGATTCTCCTGGATGTGTGCTGGATTTTGGCTGCCTTTTGGGCTGGAGCTTCTTGTGGTTTGAGGCCTGGCTTGCTCCATCCCCTGCTCTTGAGATTCTCCCGGATGTGGGCTGCATTTTGGCTGCCTTTTGGGTTGGAGCTTCTCGTGGTTTGAGGCCTGCCTTGCTCCACAACCTGCTCTTGAGATTCTCCCGCATGTGGGCTGCATTTTGGCTGCCTTTTGGGCTGGAGCTTCTCGTGATTTGAGGCCTGGCTTGCTCCACCCCCTGCTCTTGAGATTCTCCCGGAGGTGGGCTGCATTATGGCTGCATTTTGGGCTGGAGCTTCTCGTGGTTTGAGGCCTGGCTTGCTTCACCCTCTGCTCTTGATATTCTCCCGGAGGTCGGCTGGAGTTTGGCTGCCTTTTGGGCTGGAGCTTCTCGTGGTTTGAGGCCTGCCTTGCTCCACCCCCTGCTCTTGAGATTCTCCCAGAGGTGGGCTGCATTTTGGCTGCCTGTTGGGCTGGAGCTTCTCGTGATTTGAGGCCTGGCTTGCTCCACCCCCTGCTCTTGAGTTTCTCCCGGATGTGGGCTGGATTATGTCTGCCTTTTGGGCTGGAGCTTCTCGTGGTTTGAGGCCTGGCTTGCTCCACCCCCTGCTCTTGAGATTCTCCCGGATGTGGGCTGCATTTTCGCTGCATTTTGGGCTGGAGCTTCTCGTGGTTTGAGGCCTGGCTTGCTCCACCCCCTGCTCTTGAGATTCTCCCCGATATGGGCTGCATTTTCGCTGCCTTTTGGGGTGGAGCTTCTCGTGGTTTGAGGCCTGGCTTGCTCCACCCCCTGCTCTTGATATTCTCCCGGATGTGGGCTGCATTTTGGCTGCCTTTTGGGCTGGAGCTTCTCGTGGTTTGAGGCCTGGCTTGCTCGATCCCAGCTCTTGAGATTCTCCCGGATGTGGTCTGGCATTTGGCTGCCTTTAGGGCTGGAGCTTCTCGTGGCTTGAGGCCTGGCTTGCTCCACCCCCTGCTCTTGATATTCTCCCGGATGTGGGCTGAATTTTGGCTGCATTTTGGGTTGGAGCTTCTCCTGGTTTGAGGCCTGGCTTGCTCCACCCCCTGCTCTTGAGATTCTCCCGAATGTGGGCTGCATTTTGGCTGCCTTTTGGGCTGGAGCTTCTCGTGGTTTGAGGCCTGGCTTGCTCCACCCCCTGCTCTTGAGATTGTCCCGGATGTGGGCTGCATTTTGGCTGCATTTTGGGCTGGAGCTTCTCGGGGTTTGAGCCCTGGCTTGCTCCACCCCCTGCTCTTGAGATTCTCACGGATGTGGGCTGGATTTTGGCTTTCTTTTGGTCTGGAGCTTCTCGTGGTTTGAGGCCTGGCTTGCTCCAACCCCTGCTCTTGAGATTCTCCCGGAGGTGGGCTGCATTTTGGCTGCATTTTGGGTTGGAGCTTCTCCTGGCTTGAGGCCTGCCTTGCTCCACAACCTGCTCTTGAGAGTCTCCCGGAGGTGGGCTGCATTTTGGCTGATACTTGGGCTGGAGCTTCTCGTGGTTTGAGGCCTGGCTTGCTCCACCCCCTGCTCTTGACTTTCTCCCGGATGTGGGCTGGATTTTGGCTGCTTTTTGGGCTGGAGCTTCTTGTGGTTTGAGGCCTGGCTTGCTCCACCCCCTGCACTTGAGATTCTCCCGGATGTGGGCTGCATTTTGGCAGCCTTTTGGGCTGGAGCTTCTCGTGGTTTGAGGCCTGGCTTGCTCCACCCCCTGCTCTTGAGATTCTCAGGAGTTGGGCTGCATTTTGGCTGCATTTTGGGCTGGAGCTTCTCGTGGTTTGAGGCCTGGCTTGCTCCACCCCCTGCTCTTGATATTGTCCCGGATGTGGGCTGCATTTTGGCTGCCTTTTGGGCTGGAGCTTCTCCTGGTTTGAGGCCTGCCTTGCTCCACAACCCCTGCTCTTGAGATTCTCACGGAGGTGGGCTGCATTTTGGCTGCCTTTTGGGCTGGAGCTTCTCGTGGTTTGAGGCCTGGCTTGCTCCACCCCCTGCTCTTGAGATTCTCCCGGATGTGGGCTGCATTTTGGCTGCCTTTTGGGCTGGAGCTTCTCGTGGTTTGAGGCCTGGCTTGCTCGATCCCAGCTCTTGAGATTCTCCCGGATGTGGTCTGGCATTTGGCTGCCTTTAGGGCTGGAGCTTCTCGTGGTTTGAGGCCTGGCTTGCTCCACCCCCTGCTCTTGAGATTCTCCCGAATGTGGGCTGCATTTTGGCTGCCTTTTTGGCCGGAGCTTCTCGTGGTTTGAGGCCTGGCTTGCTCCACCCCCTGCTCTTGAGATTCTCCCGGATGTGGGCTGCATTCTGGCTGCATTTTGGGCTGGAGCTTCTCGAGGTTTGAGCCCTGGCTTGCTCCAACCCCTGCTCTTGAGATTCTCCCGGATGTGGGCTGCATTTTGGCTGCATTTTGGGTTGGAGCTTCTCCTAGTTTGAGGCCTGCCTTGCTCCACAACCTGCTCTTGAGAGTCTCCCAGAGGTGGGCTGCATTTTGGCTGATACTTGGGCTGGAGCTTCTCGTGGTTTGAGGCCTGGCTTGCTCCACCCCCTGCTCTTGAGTTTCTCCCGGATGTGGGCTGGATTTTGGCTGCTTTTTGGGCTGGAGCTTCTCGTGGTTTGAGGCCTGGCTTGCTCCACCCCCTGCACTTGAGATTCTCCCGGATGTGGGCTGCATTTTGGCAGCCTTTTGGGCTGGAGCTTCTCGTGGTTTGAGGCCTGGCTTGCTCCACCCCCTGCTCTTGAGATTCTCAGGAGGTGGGCTGCATTTTGGCTGCATTTTGGGCTGGAGCTTCTCGTGGTTTGAGGCCTGGCTTGCTCCAACCCCTGCTCTTGATATTCTCAGGGAGGTGGGATGCATTTTGGCTGCCTTTTGGGCTGCAGATTCTCGTGGTTTGAGGCCTGGCTTGCTCCACCCCCTGCTCTTGATTTTCTCCCGGATGTGGGCTGGATTTTGGCTGCCTTTTGGGCTGGAGCTTCTCGTGGTTTGAGGCCTGGCCTGCTCCACCCCCTGCTCTTGAGTTTCTCCTGGATGTGGGCTGGATTATAGCTGCATTTTGGGCTGGAGCTTCTCGAGGTTTGAGCCCTGGCTTGCTCCACCCCCTGCTCTTGAGATTCTCCCGGATGTGGGCTGGATTATGTCTGCCTTTTGGGCTGGAGCTTCTCGTGGTTTGAGGCCTGGTTTGCTCCAACCCCTGCTCTTGAGATTCTCCTGGATGTGTGCTGGATTTTGGCTGCCTTTTTGGCTGGAGCTTCTCGTGGTTTGAGGCCTGGCTTGCTCCACCCCCTGCTCTTGATATTGTCCCGGATGTGGGCTGCATTTTGGCTGCCTTTTCGGATGGAGCTTCTCCTGGTTTGAGGCCTGCCTTGCTCCACAACCCCTGCTCTTGAGATTCTCCCGGAGGTGGGCTGCATTTTGGCTGCCTTTTGGGCTGGAGCTTCTCGTGGTTTGAGGCCTGGCTTGCTCCATCCCCTGCTCTTGAGATTCTCCCGAATGTGGGCTGCATTTTGGCTGCCTTTTGGGCTGGAGCTTCTCGTGGTTTGAGGCATGGCTTGCTCCACCCCCTGCTCTTGAGATTCTCCCAGAGGTGGGCTGCATTATGGCTGCCTTTTGGGCTGGAGCTTCTCGTGGTTTGAGGCCTGGCTTGCTCCACCCCCTGCTCTTGATATTCTCTCGGAGTTGGGCTGCATTTTGGCTGCCTTTTGGGCTGGAGCTTCTCGTGGTTTGAGGCCTGGCTTGCTCCACCCCCGCTCTTGAGATTCTCCCGGAGGTGGGCTGGATTTTGGCTGCCTTTTGGGCTGGAGCTTCTCGTGGTTTGAGGCCTGGCTTGCTCCACCCCCTGCTCTTGATATTCTCCCGGATGTGGGCTGGATTTTGGCTGCCTTTTGGGCTGGAGCTTCTTGTGGTTTGAGGCCTGGCTTGCTCCACCCACTCCTATTCATATTCTCCCGGAGGTGGGCTGGAGTTTGGCGGCCTTTTGGGCTGGAGCTTCTCGAGGTTTGAGGCCTGCCTTGCTCCACCCCCTGCTCTTGAGATTCTCCCGTATGTGGGCTGCATTTTGGCTGCCTTTTGTGTTGGAGCTTCTCCTGGTTTGAGGCCTGCCTTTCTCCACAATCTGCTCTTGAGATTCTCCCGGAGGTGGGCTGCATTTTGGCTGCCTTTTGTGTTGGAGCTTCTCCTGGTTTGAGGCCTGCCTTTCTCCACAATCTGCTCTTGAGATTCTCCCGGAGGTGGGCTGCATTTTGGCTGCCTTTTGGGCTGGAGCTTCTCGTGGTTTGAGGCCTGGCTTGCTCCACCCCCTGCTCTTGAGATTCTCCCGGATGTGGGCTGCATTTTGGCTGCCTTTTGGGCTGGAGATTCTCGTGGTTTGAGGCCTGGCTTGCTCCACCCCCTGCTCTTGAGATTCTCCTGGATGTGGGCTGCATTTTGGATGCCTTTTGGGCTGGAGCTTCTTCTGGTTTGAGGCCTGGCTTGCTCCACCCACTGCTATTCATATTCTCCCGGAGGTGGGCTGGAGTTTGGCGGCCTTTTGGGCTGGAGCTTCTCGAGGTTTGAGGCCTGCCTTGCTCCACCCCCTGCTCTTGAGATTCTCCCGTATGTGGGCTGCATTTTGGCTGCCTTTTGTGTTGGAGCTTCTCCTGGTTTGAGGCCTGCCTTTCTCCACAATCTGCTCTTGAGATTCTCCCGGAGGTGGGCTGCATTTTGGCTGCCTTTTGGGCTGGAGCTTCTCGTGGTTTGAGGCCTGGCTTGCTCCACCCCCTGCTCTTGAGATTCTCCCGGATGTGGGCTGCATTTTGGCTGCCTTTTGGGCTGGAGCTTCTCGTGGTTTGAGGCCTGGCTTGCTCCACCCCCTGCTCTTGAGTTTCTCCGGGACGTGGGCTGGATTTTGGCTGCATTTTGGGTTGGAGCTTCTCCTGGTTTGAGGCCTGGCTTGCTTCACCCCCTGCTCTTGAGATTCTCCCGGATGTGGGCTGCATTTTGGCTGCCTTTTGGGCTGGAGCTTCTCCTGGTTTGAGGCCTGGCTTGCTCCACCCCCTGCTCTTGAGATTCTCCCGGATGTGGGCTGCATTTTGGCTGCCTTTTGGGCTGGAGATTCTCGTGGTTTGAGGCCTGGCTTGCTCCACCCCCTGCTCTTGAGATTCTCCTGGATGTGGGCTGCATTTTGGCTGCATTTTGGGCTGGAGCTTCTCGTGGTTTGAGGCCTGGCTTGCTCCATCCCCTGCTCTTGAGATTCTCCCAGACGTGGGCTGCATTTTGGCTGCATTTTGGGCTGGAGCTTCTCGTGGTTTGAGGCCTGGCTTGCTCCAACCCCTGCTCTTGAGATTATCCCAGATGTGGGCTGCATTTTGGCTGCCTTTTGGGCTGGAGCTTCTCGTGGTTTGAGGCCTGGCTTGCTCCACCCCCTGCTCTTGAGATTCTCCCAGATGTGGGCTGGATTTTGGCTGCCTTTTGGGCTGGAGCTTCTCATGGTTTGAGGCCTGGCTTGCTCCACCCCCTGCTCTTGATAATCTCCCAGATGTGGGCTGGATTATGGCTGCCTTTTGGGCTGGAGCTTCTCGTGGTTTGAGGCCTGGCTTGCTCCAACCCCTACTCTTGAGATTCTCCCGGAGGTGGGCTGCATTTTGGCTGCCTTTTGGGCTGGAGCTTCTCGTGGTTTGAGGCCTGGCTTGCTCCACCCCCTGCTCTTGAGATTCTCCCGGATGTGGGCTGGATTGTGGCTTTTTTTGGGCTGGAGCTTCTCATGGTTTGAGGCCTGGCTTGCTCCAACCCCTGCTATTGATATTCTCCCGGATGTGGGCTGCATTTTGGCTGCCTTTTGGGCTGGAGCTTCTCGTGGTTTGAGCCCTGGCTTGCTCCAACCCCTGCTATTGATATTCTCCCGGATGTGGGCTGCATTTTGGCTGCCTTTTGGGCTGGAGCTTCTCGTTTTTTGAGGCCTGGCTTGCTCCACCCCCTGCTCTTGAGTTTCTCTGGGACGTGGGCTGGATTTTGGCTGCCTTTTGGGCTGGAGCTTCTCGTGGTTTGAGGCCTGGCTTGCTCCACCCCCTGCTCTTGAGATTCTCCCGGACGTGGGCTGGATTATGGCTGCTTTTGGGCTGGAGCTTCTCGTGGTTTGAGGCCTGGCTTGCTCCACCCAAGCTCTTGAGATTCTCCTGCATGTGGGCTGCATTTTGGCTGCCTTCTGGGCTGGAGCTTCTCGTGGGTTCAGGCCTGGCTTGCTCCACCCCCTGCTCTTCATATTCTCCCGGAGGTGGGCTGGATTTTGGCTGCCTTTTGGGCTGGAGCTTCTCGTGGTTTGAGGCCTGGCTTGCTCCACCCCCTGCTTTTGAGATTCTCCCGGATGTGGGCTGAATTTTGGCTGCATTTTGGGCTGGAGCTTCTCGTGGTTTGAGGCCTGGATTGCTCCACCCCCTGCTCTTGAGATTCTCCCAGATGTGGGCTGGATTATGGCTGCGTTTTTGGGGTGGAGCTTCTCGTGGTTTGAGGCCTGCCTTGCTCCAACCCCTGCTCTTGATATTCTCCCGGAGGTGGGCTGCATTTTGGCTGCCTTTTTGGCTGGAGCTTCTCGTGGTTTGAGGCCTGGCTTGCTCCACCCCCTGCTCTTGAGATTCTCCCAGATGTGGGCTGCATTTTCGCTGCATTTTGAGCTGGAGCTTCTCGTGGTTTGAGGCCTGGCTTGCTCCACCCCCTGCTCTTGAGATTCTCCCGGATGTGCGCTGGATTTTGGCTGCATTTTGGGCTGGACCTTCTTGTGGTTTGAGGCCTGGCTTGCTCCACCCCCTGCTCTTGAGATTCTCCCGGATGTGGGCTGGATTTTGGCTGCCTTTTGGGCTGGAGCTTCTCGTGGTTTGAGGCCTGGCTTGCTCCACCCCCTGCTCTTGAGATTCTCCCGGATGTGGGCTGGAGTTTGGCTGCCTTTTGGGCTGGAGCTTCTCGTGGTTTGAGGCCTGGCTTGCTTCACTACCTGCTCTTGATATTCTCCCGGAGGTGGTCTGGATTTTGGCTGCCTTTTGGGCTGGAGCTTCTTGTGGTTTGAGGCCTGGCTTGCTCCACCCCCTGCTCTTGAGATTCTCCCGGAGGTGGGCTGGAGTTTGGCTGCATTTTGGGCTGGAGCTTCTCATGGTTTGAGGCCTGGCTTGCTCCACCCCCTGCTCTTGATATTGTCCCGGATGTGGGCTGGATTTTGGCTGCATTTTGGGCTGGAGCTTCTCGTGGTTTGAGGCCTGGCTTGCTCCACCCCCTGCTCTTGAGATTCTCCCGGAGGTGGGCTGAATTTTGGCTGCCTGTTGAGCTGGAGCTTCTCGTGGTTTGAGGCCTGGCTTGCTCCACCCCCTGCTCTTGAGTTTCTCCGGGACGTGGGCTGCATTTTGGCTGCCTTTTGGGCTGGAGCTTCTCGTGGTTTGAGGCCTGGCTTGCTCCACCCCCTGCTCTTGAGATTCTCCCGGAGGTGGGCTGCATTTTGGCTGCCTTTTGAGCTCGAGCTTCTTGTGGTTTGAGGCCTGGCTTGCTCCACCCCCTGCTCTTGAGATTCTCCCGGATATGCGCTGGATTTTGGCTGCCTTTTGGGCTGGAGCTTCTCGTGGTTTGAGGCCTGGCTTGCTCTACCCCCTGCTCTTGAGTTTCTCCGGGACGTGGGCTGGATTTTGGCTGCCTTTTGGGCTGGAGCTTCTCGTGGTTTGAGGCCTGGCTTGCTCCACCCCCTGCTCTTGAGATTCTCCCGGAGGTGGGCTGCATTTTGGCTGCCTTTTGAGCTCGAGCTTCTTGTGGTTTGAGGCCTGGCTTGCTCCACCCCCTGCTCTTGAGATTCTCCCGGATATGCGCTGGATTTTGGCTGCCTTTTGGGCTGGAGCTTCTCGTGGTTTGAGGCCTGGCTTGCTCCACCCCCTGCTTTTGAGATTCTCCCGGATGTGGGCTGAATTTTGGCTGCATTTTGGGCTGGAGCTTCTCGTGGTTTGAGGCCTGGATTGCTCCACCCCCTGCTCTTGAGATTCTCCCAGATGTGGGCTGGATTATGGCTGCGTTTTTGGGGTGGAGCTTCTCGTGGTTTGAGGCCTGCCTTGCTCCAACCCCTGCTCTTGATATTCTCCCGGAGGTGGGCTGCATTTTGGCTGCCTTTTTGGCTGGAGCTTCTCGTGGTTTGAGGCCTGGCTTGCTCCACCCCCTGCTCTTGAGATTCTCCCAGATGTGGGCTGCATTTTCGCTGCATTTTGAGCTGGAGCTTCTCGTGGTTTGAGGCCTGGCTTGCTCCATCCCCTGCTCTTGAGATTCTCCCGGATGTGCGCTGGATTTTGGCTGCATTTTGGGCTGGACCTTCTTGTGGTTTGAGGCCTGGCTTGCTCCACCCCCTGCTCTTGAGATTCTCCCGGATGTGGGCTGGATTTTGGCTGCCTTTTGGGCTGGAGCTTCTCGTGGTTTGAGGCCTGGCTTGCTCCACCCCCTGCTCTTGAGATTCTCCCGGATGTGGGCTGGAGTTTGGCTGCCTTTTGGGCTGGAGCTTCTCGTGGTTTGAGGCCTGGCTTGCTTCACTACCTGCTCTTGATATTCTCCCGGAGGTGGTCTGGATTTTGGCTGCCTTTTGGGCTGGAGCTTCTTGTGGTTTGAGGCCTGGCTTGCTCCACCCCCTGCTCTTGAGATTCTCCCGGATGTGGGCTGGAGTTTGGCTGCATTTTGGGCTGGAGCTTCTCATGGTTTGAGGCCTGGCTTGCTCCACCCCCTGCTCTTGATATTGTCCCGGATGTGGGCTGGATTTTGGCTGCATTTTGGGCTGGAGCTTCTCGTGGTTTGAGGCCTGGCTTGCTCCACCCCCTGCTCTTGAGATTCTCCCGGAGGTGGGCTGAATTTTGGCTGCCTGTTGAGCTGGAGCTTCTCGTGGTTTGAGGCCTGGCTTGCTCCACCCCCTGCTCTTGAGTTTCTCCGGGACGTGGGCTGCATTTTGGCTGCCTTTTGGGCTGGAGCTTCTCGTGGTTTGAGGCCTGGCTTGCTCCACCCCCTGCTCTTGAGATTCTCCCGGAGGTGGGCTGCATTTTGGCTGCCTTTTGAGCTCGAGCTTCTTGTGGTTTGAGGCCTGGCTTGCTCCACCCCCTGCTCTTGAGATTCTCCCGGATATGCGCTGGATTTTGGCTGCCTTTTGGGCTGGAGCTTCTCGTGGTTTGAGGCCTGGCTTGCTCCACCCCCTGCTCTTGAGTTTCTCCGGGACGTGGGCTGGATTTTGGCTGCCTTTTGGGCTGGAGCTTCTCGTGGTTTGAGGCCTGGCTTGCTCCACCCCCTGCTCTTGAGATTCTCCCGGAGGTGGGCTGCATTTTGGCTGCCTTTTGAGCTCGAGCTTCTTGTGGTTTGAGGCCTGGCTTGCTCCACCCCCTGCTCTTGAGATTCTCCCGGATATGCGCTGGATTTTGGCTGCCTTTTGGGCTGGAGCTTCTCGTGGTTTGAGGCCTGGCTTGCTCCACCCCCTGCTCTTGAGATTCTCCCGGATGTGGGCTGCATTTTGGCTGCCTTTTGAGCTGGAGCTTCTTGTGGTTTGAGGCCTGGCTTGCTCCACCCCCTGCTCTTGAGATTCTCCCGGATGTGGGCTGGATTTTGGCTGCCTTTTGGGCTGGAGCTTCTCGTGGTTTGAGGCCTGGCTTGCTCCACCCCCTGCTCTTGAGATTCTCCCGGATGTGGGCTGCATTTTGGCTGCATTTTGGGCTGGAGCTTCTCGTGGTTTGAGGCCTGGCTTGCTCCATCCCCTGCTCTTGAGATTCTCCCGGACGTGGGCTGCATTTTGGCTGCACTTTGGGCTGGAGCTTCTCGTGGTTTGAGGCCTGGCTTGCTCCACCCCCTGCTCTTGAGATTATCCCAGATGTGGGCTGCATTTTGGCTGCCTTTTGGGCTGGAGCTTCTCGTGGTTTGAGGCCTGGCTTGCTCCACCCCCTGCTCTTGAGATTCTCCCGGAGGTGGGCTGCATTTTGGCTGCATTTTGGGCTGGAGATTCTCGTGGTTTGAGGCCTGGCTTGCTCCACCCCCTGCTCTTGAGATTCTCCCGGAGGTGGGCTGAATTTTGGCTGCCTGTTGAGCTGGAGCTTCTCGTGGTTTGAGGCCTGGCTTGCTCCACCCCCTGCTCTTGAGTTTCTCCGGGACGTGGGCTGGATTTTGGCTGCATTTTGGGCTGGAGCTTCTCGTGGTTTGAGGCCTGGCTTGCTCCACCCCCTGCTCTTGAGATTATCCCAGATCTGGGCTGCATTTTGGCTGCCTTTTGGGCTGGAGCTTCTCGTGGTTTGAGGCCTGGCTTGCTCCACCCCC
The DNA here is from genome assembly GCA_027574665.1 of Rhynochetos jubatus. Lineage (NCBI taxonomy): Eukaryota > Metazoa > Chordata > Aves > Eurypygiformes > Rhynochetidae > Rhynochetos > Rhynochetos jubatus. Next base: position 508,023 of record JAQBHY010000095.1, on the reverse strand, counting down.
TGCTCTTGAGATTCTCCCAGATGTGGGCTGGATTTTGGCTGCCTTTTGGGCTGGAGCTTCTCATGGTTTGAGGCCTGGCTTGCTCCACCCCCTGCTCTTGATAATCTCCCAGATGTGGGCTGGATTATGGCTGCCTTTTGGGCTGGAGTTTCTCGTGGTTTGAGGCCTGGCTTGCTCCACCCCCTGCTCTTGAGATTCTCCCGGAGGTGGGCTGCATTTTGGCTGCCTTTTGGGCTGAGCTTCTCGTGGTTTGAGGCCTGGCTTGCTCCACCCCCTGCTCTTGAGATTCTCCCGGATGTGGGCTGGATTGTGGCTTTTTTTGGGCTGGAGCTTCTCGTGGTTTGAGGCCTGGCTTGCTCCACCCCCTGCTCTTGATATTCTCCCAGACGTGGGCTGCATTTTCGCTGCATTTTGGGCTGGAGCTTCTCGTGGTTTGAGGCCTGGCTTGCTCCACCCCCTGCTCTTCATATTGTCCCGGATGTGGGCTGCATTTTGGCTGCCTTTTGGGCTGGAGCTTCGCCGTTTTTTGAGGCCTGGCTTGCTCCACCCCCTGCTCATGAGTTTCTCTGGGACGTGGGCTGGATTTTGGCTGCCTTTTGGGCTGGAGATTCTCGTGGTTTGAGGCCTGGCTTGCTCCACCCCCTGCTCTTGAGATTCTCCCGGACGTGGGCTGGATTATGGCTGCTTTTGGGCTGGAGCTTCTCGTGGTTTGAGGCCTGGCTTGCTCCACCCAAGCTCTTGAGATTCTCCCGCATGTGGGCTGCATTTTGGCTGCCTTCTGGGCTGGAGCTTCTCGTGGGTTCAGGCCTGGCTTGCTCCACCCCCTGCTCTTGAGATTCTCCCGGAGGTGGGCTGGATTTTGGCTGCCTTTTGGGCTGGAGCTTCTCGTGGTTTGAGGCCTGGCTTGCTCCACCCCCTGCTCTTGATATTCTCCCGGAGGTGGGCTGCATTTTGGCTGCCTTTTTGGCTGGAGCTTCTCGTGGTTTGAGGCCTGGCTTGCTCCACCCCCTGCTCTTGAGATTCTCCCAGATGTGGGCTGCATTTTCGCTGCATTTTGAGCTGGAGCTTCTCGTGGTTTGAGGCCTGGCTTGCTCCACCCCCTGCTCTTGAGATTCTCCCGGATGTGCGCTGGATTTTGGCTGCATTTTGGGCTGGACCTTCTTGTGGTTTGAGGCCTGGCTTGCTCCACCCCCTGCTCTTGAGATTCTCCCGGATGTGGGCTGGATTTTGGCTGCCTTTTGGGCTGGAGCTTCTCGTGGTTTGAGGCCTGGCTTGCTCCACCCCCTGCTCTTGAGATTCTCCCGGATGTGGGCTGGAGTTTGGCTGCGTTTTGGGCTGGAGCTTCTCGTGGTTTGAGGCCTGGCTTGCTTCACTACCTGCTCTTGATATTCTCCCGGAGGTGGTCTGGATTTTGGCTGCCTTTTGGGCTGGAGCTTCTCATGGTTTGAGACCTGGCTTGCTCCACCCCCTGCTCTTGAGATTCTCCCGGAGGTGGGCTGCATTTTGGCTGCATTTTGGGCTGGAGCTTCTTGTGGTTTGAGGCCTGGCTTGCTCCACCCACTGCTTTTCATATTCTCCCGGAGGTGGGCTGGAGTTTGGCTGCCTTTTGGGCTGGAGCTTCTCGAGGTTTGAGGCCTGCCTTGCTCCACCCCCTGCTCTTGAGATTCTCCCGGAGGTGGGCTGCATTTTGGCTGCCTTTTGGGATGGAACTTCTCCTGGTTTGAGGCCTGGCTTGCTCCACAACCTGCTCTTGATATTCTCCCGGATGTGTTCTGCATTTTGGCTGCCTTTTGGGCTGGAGCTTCTCGTGGTTTGAGGCCTGGCTTGCTCCACCCCCTGCTCTTGAGATTCTCCCGCATGTGGGCTGCATTTTGGCTGCCTTTTGGGCTGGAGCTTCTCGTGGTTTGAGGCCTGGCTTGCTCCACCCCCTACTCTTGAGATTCTCCCGGATGTGGGCTGCATTTTGGCTGCATTTTGGGCTGGAGCTTCTCGTGGTTTGAGGCCTGGCTTCCTCCACCCCCTGCTCTTGAGATTCTCCCGGATGTGGGCTGGATTTTGGCTGCCTTTTGGGCTGGAGCTTCTCGTGGTTTGAGGCCTGGCTTGCTCCACCCCCTCCTCTTGATATTCTCCCGGAGGTGGGCTGGATTTTGGCTGCCTTTTGGGCTGGAGCTTCTCGTGGTTTGAGGCCTGGCTTGCTCCACCCCCTGCACTTGAGATTCTCCCTGATGTGAGCTGCATTTTGGCTGCCTTTTGGGCTGGAGCTTCTCGTGGTTTGAGGCCTGGCTTGCTCCACCCCCTGCTCTTGAGATTCTCAGGAGGTGGGCTGCATTTTGGCTGCATTTTTTGCTGGAGTTTCTCGTGGTTTGAGGCCTGGCTTGCTCCAACCCCTGCTCTTGATATTCTCCCGGATGTGGGTTGCATTTTGGCTGCCTTTTGGGCTGGAGATTCTCGTGGTTTGAGGCCTGGCTTGCTCCACCCCCTGCTCTTGATTTTCTCCCGGATGTGGGCTGCATTTTGGCTGCCTTTTGGGCTGGAGCTTCTCGTGGTTTGAGGCCTGGCCTGCTCCACCCCCTGCTCTTGAGATTATCCCGGATGTGGGCTGGATTATGGCTGCCTTTTGGGCTGGAGCTTCTCGTGGTTTGAGGCCTGGCTTGCTCCACCCCCTGCTCTTGAGATTCTCCCGGAGGTGGGCTGGAGTTTGGCTGCCTTTTGGGCTGGAGCTTCTCGTGGTTTGAGGCCTGGCTTGCTCCACCCCCTGCTCTTGAGATTCTCCCGGATGTGGGCTGCATTTTGGCTGCTTTTGTGTTGGAGCTTCTCCTGGTTTGAGGCCTGCCTTGCTCCACAACCTGCTCTTGAGATTATCCCGGATGTGGGATGCATTTTGGCTGCCTTTTGGGCTGGAGCTTCCCGTGCTGTGAGGCCTGGCTTGCTCCACCCCCTGCTCTTGATATTGTCCCGGATGTGGGCTGCATTTTGGCTGCCTTTTGGGATGGAACTTCTCCTGGTTTGAGGCCTGGCTTGCTCCACCCCCTGCTCTTGATATTCTCCCGGATGTGTTCTGCATTTTGGCTGCCTTTTGGGCTGGAGCTTCTCGTGTTTTGAGGCCTGGCTTGCTCCACCCCCTGCTCTTGAGATTCTCCCGGACGTGGGCTGGATTTTGGCTGCCTTTTGGGCTGGAGCTTCTCGTGGTTTGAGGCCTGGCTTGCTCCACCCCCTACTCTTGAGATTCTCCCGGATGTGGGCTGCATTTTGGCTGCATTTTGGGCTGGAGCTTCTCGTGGTTTGAGGCCTGGCTTGCTCCACCCCCTGCTCTTGAGATTCTCCCGCATGTGGGCTGGATTTTGGCTGCCTTTTGGGCTGGAGCTTCTCGTGGTTTGAGGCCTGGCTTGCTCCACCCCCTGCTCTTGAGATTCTCAGGGGGTGGGCTGCATTTTGGCTGCATTTTTTGCTGGAGCTTCTCGTGGTTTGAGGCCTGGCTTGCTCCAACCCCTGCTCTTGATATTCTCCCGGATGTGGGTTGCATTTTGGCTGCCTTTTGGGCTGGAGATTCTCGTGGTTTGAGGCCTGGCTTGCTCCACCACCTGCTCTTGATTTTCTCCCGGAGGTGGGCTGCATTTTCGCTGCCTTTTGGGCTGGAGCTTCTCGTGGTTTGAGGCCTGGCTTGCTCCAACCCCTGCTCTTGAGATTCTCCCCGATGTGGGCTGCATTTTGGCTGCCTTTTGGGCTGGAGCTTCTCGTGGTTTGAGGCCTGGCTTGCTCGATTCCAGCTCTTGAGATTCTCCCGGATGTGGGCTGGATTTTGGCTGCCTTTTGGGCTGGAGCTTCTCGTGGTTTGAGGCCTGTCTTGCTCCACCCCCTACTCTTGAGATTCTCCCGGACGTGGTCTGGCATTTGGCTGCCTTTAGGGCTGGAGCTTCTCCTGGTTTGAGGCCTGGCTTGCTCCACCCCCTGCTCTTGATATTGTCCCGGATGTGGGCTGAATTTTGGCTGCCTTTTGGGTTGGAGCTTCTTGTGGTTTGAGGCCTGCCTTGCTCCACAACCTGCTCTTGAGATTCTCCCAGAGGTGGGCTGCATTTTGGCTGCATTTTGGGCTGGAGCTTCTCGTGGTTTGAGGCCTGGCTTGCTCCAACCGCTGCTCTTGAGATTCTCCCGGATGGGGGCTGCATTTTCGCTGCCTTTAGGGCTGGAGCTTCTCGTGGTTTGAGGCCTGGCTTGCTCCACCCCCTGCTCTTGAGATTCTCCCGGATGTGGGCTGCATTTTGGCTGCCTTTTGGGATGGAACTTCTCGTGGTTTGAGGCCTGGCTTGCTCCACCCCCTGCTCTTGATATTCTCCCGGATGTGTTCTGCATTTTGGCTGCCTTTTGGGCTGGAGCTTCTCGTGGTTTGAGGCCTGGCTTGCTCCACCCCCTGCTCTTGAGATTCTCCCGGACGTGGGCTGGATTTTGGCTGCCTTTTGGGCTGGAGCTTCTCGTGGTTTGAGGCCTGGCTTGCTCCACCCCCTACTCTTGAGATTCTCCCGGATGTGGGCTGCATTTTGGCTGCATTTTGGGCTGGAGCTTCTCGTGGTTTGAGGCCTGGCTTGCTCCACCCCCTGCTCTTGAGATTCTCCCGCATGTGGGCTGGATTTTGGCTGCCTTTTGGGCTGGAGCTTCTCGTGGTTTGAGGCCTGGCTTGCTCCACCCCCTGCTCTTGAGATTCTCAGGAGGTGGGCTGCATTTTGGCTGCATTTTTTGCTGGAGCTTCTCGTGGTTTGAGGCCTGGCTTGCTCCAACCCCTGCTCTTGATATTCTCCCGGATGTGGGTTGCATTTTGGCTGCCTTTTGGGCTGGAGATTCTCGTGGTTTGAGGCCTGGCTTGCTCCACCACCTGCTCTTGATTTTCTCCCGGATGTGGGCTGCATTTTCGCTGCATTTTGGGCTGGAGCTTCTTGTAGTTTGAGGCCTGGCTTGCTCCACCCCCTGCTCTTGAGATTCTCCCCGATGTGGGCTGCATTTTGGCTGCCTTTTGGGCTGGAGCTTCTCGTGGTTTGAGGCCTGGCTTGCTCGATTCCAGCTCTTGAGATTCTCCCCGATATGGGCTGCATTTTCGCTGCCTTTTGGGGTGGAGCTTCTCGTGGTTTGAGGCCTGGCTTGCTCCACCCCCTACTCTTGAGATTATCCCGGACGTGGGCTGGATTTTGGCTGCCTTTTGGGCTGGAGCTTCTCGTGGTTTGAGGCCTGACTTGCTCCACTCCCTACTCTTGAGATTCTCCCGGACGTGGTCTGGCATTTGGCTGCCTTTAGGGCTGGAGTTTCTCCTGGTTTGAGGCCTGGATTCCTCCACCCCCTGCTCTTGATATTGTCCCGGATGTGGGCTGAATTTTGGCTGCCTTTTGGGTTGGAGCTTCTCCTGGTTTGAGGCCTGCCTTGCTCCACAACCTGCTCTTGAGATTCTCCCAGAGGTGGGCTGCATTTTGGCTGCATTTTGGGCTGGAGCTTCTCGTGGTTTGAGGCCTGGCTTGCTCCACCCCCTGCTCTTGAGATTCTCCCGGATGGGGGCTGCATTTTGGCTGCCTTTTGGGCTGGAGCTTCTCGTGGTTTGAGGCCTGGCTTGCTCCACCCCCTGCTCTTGAGATTCTCCCAGAGGTGGGCTGCATTTTGGCTGCCTTTTGGGCTGGAGCTTCTCGTGGTTTGAGGCCTGGCTTGCTCCACCCCCTGCTCTTGAGATTCTCCCGGACATGCATTTTGGCTGCCTTTTGGGCTGGAGCTTCTCGTGGTTTGAGGCCTGGCTTGCTCCACCCCCTGCTCTTGAGATTCTCCCGAAAGTGGGCTGCATTTTGGCTGCCTTTTGGGCTGGAGCTTCTCGAGGTTTGAGGCCTGGCTTGCTCCACCCCCTGCTCTTGAGATTCTCCTGGATGTGTGCTGGATTTTGGCTGCCTTTTGGGCTGGAGCTTCTCGTGGTTTGAGGCCTGGCTTCCTCCACCCCCTGCTCTTGATATTGTCCCGGATGTGGGCTGGATTTTGGCTGCCTTTTGGGTTGGAGCTTCTCCTGGTTTGAGGCCTGCCTTGCTCCACAACCTGCTCTTGAGATTCTCCCGGAGGTGGGCTGCATTTTGGCTGCCTTTTGGGCTGGAGCTTCTCGTGATTTGAGGCCTGGCTTGCTCCACCCCCTGCTCTTGAGATTCTCCCGGATGTGTTCTGCATTTTGGCTGCCTTTTGGGCTGGAGCTTCTCGTGGTTTGAGGCCTGGCTTGCTCCACCCCCTGCTCTTGAGATTCTCCCGGACGTGGGCTGGATTTTGGCTGCTCTTTGGGCTGGAGCTTCTCGTGGTTTGAGGCCTGGTTTGCTCCACCCCCTGCTCTTGATTTTCTCCCGGATGTGGGCTGCATTTTGGCTGCATTTTGGGCTGGAGCTTCTCGTGGTTTGAGGCCTGGCTTCCTCCACCCCCTGCTCTTGAGATTCTCCCGCATGTGGCCTGCATTTTGGCTGCCTTTTGGGCTGGAGCTTCTCGTGGTTTGAGGCCTGGCTTGCTCCACCCCCTGCTCTTGAGATTATCCCGGACGTGGGCTGGATTTTGGCTGCCTTTTGTGCTGGAGCTTCTCGTGGTTTGAGGCCTGGCTTGCTCCACCCCCTGCTCTTGATATTCTCCCGGATGTGGGTTGCATTTTGGCTGCCTTTTGGGCTGGAGATTCCCGTGGTTTGAGGCCTGGCTTGCTCCACCCCCTGCTCTTGATTTTCTCCCGGATGTGGGCTGGATTTTGGCTGCCTTTTGGGCTGGAGCTTCTCGTGGTTTGAGGCCTGGCCTGCTCCACCCCCTGCTCTTGAGTTTCTCCCGGATGTGGGCTGGATTATGGCTGCCTTTTGGGCTGGAGCTTCTCGTGGTTTGAGGCCTGGCTTGCTCCACCCCCTGCTCTTGAGATTCTCCCGGAGGTGGGCTGGAGTTTGGCTGCATTTTGGGCTGGAGCTTCTCGAGGTTTGAGGCCTGGCTTGCTCCACCCCCTGCTCTTGAGATTCTCCTGGATGTGGGCTGCATTTTGGCTTTCTTTTGGACTGGAGCTTCTCGTGGTTTGAGCCCTGGCTTGCTCCAACCCCTGCTCTTGAGATTCTCCTGGATGTGGGCTGCATTTTGGCTTTCTTTTGGACTGGAGCTTCTCGAGGTTTGAGGCCTGCCTTGCTCCACCCCCTGCTCTTGAGATTCTCCCGGAGGTGGGCTGCATTTTGGCTGCCTGTTGAGCTGTAGCTTCTCATCTTTTGAGGCCTGGCCTGCTCCACCCTCTGCTCTTGAGTTTCTCCCGGATATGGGCTGGATTATGTCTGCCTTTTGGGCTGGAGCTTCTCGTGGTTTGAGGCCTGGCTTGCTCCACCCCCTGCTCTTGAGTTTCTCCCGGATGTGGGCTGGATTATGTCTGCCTTTTGGGCTGGAGCTTCTCGTGGTTTGAGGCCTGGCTTGCTCCACCCCCTGCTCTTGAGATTCTCCCGGATGTGGGCTGCATTTTCGCTGCATTTTGGGCTGGAGCTTCTCGTGGTTTGAGGCCTGGCTTGCTCGATTCCAGCTCTTGAGATTCTCCCGGATGTGCGCTGGATTTTGGCTGCCTTTTGGACTGGAGCTTCTCGTGGTTTGAGGCCTGGCTTGCTCCACCCCCTGCTCTTGAGATTCTCCCCGATATGGGCTGCATTTTCGCTGCCTTTTGGGGTGGAGCTTCTCGTGGTTTGAGGCCTGGCTTGCTCCACCCCCTGCTCTTGAGATTATCCCGGACGTGGGCTGGATTTTGGCTGCCTTTTGTGCTGGAGCTTCTCCTGGTTTGAGGCCTGGCTTGCTCCACCCCCTGCTCTTGATATTCTCCCGGATGTGGGCTGAATTTTGGCTGCCTTTTGGGTTGGAGCTTCTCCTGGTTTGAGGCCTGCCTTGCTCCACAACCTGCTCTTGAGATTCTCCCGGAGGTGGGCTGCATTTTGGCTGCATTTTGGGCTGGAGCTTCTCGTGGTTTGAGGCCTGGCTTGTTCCACAACCTGCTCTTGAGATTCTCCCGAATGTGGGCTGCATTTTGGCTGCATTTTTGGGCTGGAGCTTCTCGTGGTTTGAGGCCTGGCTTGCTCCACCCCCTGCTCTTGATTTTCTCCCGGATGTGGGCTGGATTTTGGCTGCCTTTTGAGCTGGAGCTTCTCGTGGTTTGAGGCCTGGCTTGCTCCACCCCCTGCTCTTGAGATTCTCCCGGATGGGGGCTGCATTTTGGCTGCCTTTTGGGCTGGAGCTTCTCGTGGTTTGAGTCCTGGCTTGCTCCACCCCCTGCTCTTGAGATTCTCCCAGAGGTGGGCTGCATTTTGGCTGCCTTTTGGGCTGGAGCTTCTCATGGTTTGAGGCCTGTCTTGCTCCACCCCCTGCTCTTGAGATTCTCCCGGACATGGGCTGCATTTTGGCTGCCTTTTGGGTTGGAGCTTCTCCTGGTTTGAGGCCTGCCTTGCTCCACAACCTGCTCTTGAGATTCTCCCGGAGGTGGGCTGCATTTTGGCTGCGTTTTGGGCTGGAGCTTCTCGTGATTTGAGGCCTGGCTTGCTCCACCCCCTGCTCTTGAGATTCTCCCGGAGGTGGGCTGCATTATGGCTGCATTTTGGGCTGGAGCTTCTCGTGGTTTGAGGCCTGGCTTGCTCCACCCTCTGCTCTTGATATTCTCCCGGCGGTCGGCTGGAGTTTGGCTGCTTTTTGGGCTGGAGCTTCTCGTGGTTTGAGGCCTGCCTTGCTCCACCCCCTGCTCTTGAGATTCTCCCAGAGGTGGGCTGCATTTTGGCTGCCTGTTGGGCTGGAGCTTCTCGTGATTTGAGGCCTGGCTTGCTCCACCCCCTGCTCTTGAGTTTCTCCCGGATGTGGGCTGGATTATGTCTGCCTTTTGGGCTGGAGCTTCTCGTGGTTTGAGGCCTGGCTTGCTCCACCCCCTGCTCTTGAGATTCTCCCGGATGTGGGCTGCATTTTCGCTGCATTTTGGGCTGGAGCTTCTCGTGGTTTGATGCCTGGCTTGCTCCACCCCCTGCTCTTGAGATTCTCCCGAATGTGGGCTGCATTTTGGCTGCCTTTTGGGCTGGAGCTTCTCGTGGTTTGAGGCCTGGCTTCCTCCACCCCCTGCTCTTGAGATTCTCCCCGATATGGGCTGCATTTTCGCTGCCTTTTGGGGTGGAGCTTCTCGTGGTTTGAGGCCTGGCTTGCTCCACCCCCTGCTCTTGATATTCTCCCGGATGTGGGCTGCATTTTGGCTGCCTTTTGGGCTGGAGCTTCTCCTGGTTTGAGGCCTGGCTTGCTCGATCCCAGCTCTTGAGATTCTCCCGGATGTGGTCCTGCATTTGGCTGCCTTTAGGGCTGGAGCTTCTCGTGGTTTGAGGCCTGGCTTGCTCCAACCCCTGCTCTTGATATTCTCCCGGATGTGGGCTGAATTTTGGCTGACTTTTGGGTTGGAGCTTCTCCTGGTTTGAGGCCTGGCTTGCTCCACCCCCTGCTCTTGAGATTCTCCCGAATGTGGGCTGCATTTTGGCTGCCTTTTGGGCTGGAGCTTCTCGTGGTTTGAGGCCTGGCTTGCTCCACCCCCTGCTCTTGAGATTCTCCCGGATGTGGGCTGCATTTTGGCTGCATTTTGGGCTGGAGCTTCTCGAGGTTTGAGCCCTGGATTGCTCCACCCCCTGCTCTTGAGATTCTCACGGATGTGGGCTGGATTTTGGCTTTCTTTTGGGCTGGAGCTTCTCGTGGTTTGAGGCCTGGCTTGCTCCAACCCCTGCTCTTGAGATTCTCCCGGAGGTGGGCTGCATTTTGGCTGCATTTTGGGTTGGAGCTTCTCCTGGCTTGAGGCCTGCCTTGCTCCACAACCTGCTCTTGAGAGTCTCCCGGAGGTGGGCTGCATTTTGGCTGATACTTGGGCTGGAGCTTCTCGTGGTTTGAGGCCTGGCTTGCTCCACCCCATGCTCTTGAGTTTCTCCCGGATGTGGGCTGGATTTTGGCTGCTTTTTGGGCTGGAGCTTCTCGTGGTTTGAGGCCTGGCTTGCTCCACCCCCTGCACTTGAGATTCTCCCGGATGTGGGCTGCATTTTGGCAGCCTTTTGGGCTGGAGCTTCTCGTGGTTTGAGGCCTGGCTTGCTCCACCCCCTGCTCTTGAGATTCTCAGGAGTTGGGCTGCATTTTGGCTGCATTTTGGGCTGGAGCTTCTCGTGGTTTGAGGCCTGGCTTGCTCCAACCCCTGCTCTTGATTTTCTCCCGGAGGTGGGCTGCATTTTGGCTGCCTTTTGGGCTGGAGCTTCTCGTGGTTTGAGGCCTGGCCTGCTCCACCCCCTGCTCTTGAGTTTCTCCTGGATGTGGGCTGGATTATAGCTGCATTTTGGGCTGGAGCTTCTCGAGGTTTGAGCCCTGGCTTGCTCCACCCCCTGCTCTTGAGATTCTCCCGGATGTGGGCTGGATTATGTCTGCCTTTTGGGCTGGAGCTTCTCGTGGTTTGAGGCCTGGCTTGCTCCAACCCCTGCTCTTGAGATTCTCCTGGATGTGGGCTGCATTTTGGCTGCCTTTTTGGCTGGAGCTTCTCGTGGTTTGAGGCCTGGCTTGCTCCACCCCCTGCTCTTGATATTGTCCCGGATGTGGGCTGCATTTTGGCTGCCTTTTCGGTTGGAGCTTCTCCTGGTTTGAGGCCTGCCTTGCTCCACAACCCCTGCTCTTGAGATTCTCCCGGAGGTGGGCTGCATTTTGGCTGCCTTTTGGGCTGGAGCTTCTCGTGGTTTGAGGCCTGGCTTGCTCCATCCCCTGCTCTTGAGATTCTCCCGAATGTGGGCTGCATTTTGGCTGCCTTTTGGGCTGGAGCTTCTCGTGGTTTGAGGCCTGGCTTGCTCCACCCCCTGCTCTTGAGATTCTCCCAGAGGTGGGCTGCATTATGGCTGCCTTTTGGGCTGGAGCTTCTCATGGTTTGAGGCCTGGCTTGCTCCACCCCCTGCTCTTGAGATTCTCTCGGAGTTGGGCTGCATTTTGGCTGCCTTTTGGGCTGGAGCTTCTCGTGGTTTGAGGCCTGGCTTGCTCCACCCCCGCTCTTGAGATTCTCCCGGAGGTGGGCTGGATTTTGGCTGCCTTTTGGGCTGGAGCTTCTCATGGTTTGAGGCCTGGCTTGCTCCACCCCCTGCTCTTGATATTCTCCCGGATGTGGGCTGGATTTTGGCTGCCTTTTGGGCTGGAGCTTCTTGTGGTTTGAGGCCTGGCTTGCTCCACCCACTGCTTTTCATATTCTCCCGGAGGTGGGCTGGAGTTTGGCGGCCTTTTGGGCTGGAGCTTCTCGAGGTTTGAGGCCTGCCTGGCTCCACCCCCTGCTCTTGAGATTCTCCCGCATGTGGGCTGCATTTTGGCTGCCTTTTGTGTTGGAGCTTCTCCTGGTTTGAGGCCTGCCTTTCTCCACAATCTGCTCTTGAGATTCTCCCGGAGGTGGGCTGCATTTTGGCTGCCATTTGGGCTGGAGCTTCTCGAGGTTTGAGGCCTGGCTTGCTCCACCCCCTGCTCTTGATATGCTCCCGGACGTGGACTGCATTTTGGCTGCATTTTGGGCTGGAGCTTCTCGTGGTTTGAGGCCTGGCTTGCTGCACCCCCTGCTCTTGATTTTCTCCGGGACGTGGGCTGGATTTGGCTGTCTTTTGGGCTGGAGCTTCTCGTGGTTTGAGGCCTGGCTTGCTCCACCCCCTGCTCTTGAGATTCTCCCGGATGTGGGCTGCATTTTGGCTGCCTTTTGAGCTCGAGCTTCTTGTGGTTTGAGGCCTGGCTTGCTCCACCCCCTGCTCTTGAGATTCTCCTGGATATGCGCTGGATTTTGGCTGCCTTTTGGGTTGGAGCTTCTCGTGGTTTGAGGCCTGGCTTGCTCCACCGCCTGCTCTTGATATTCTCCCGGAGGTGGGCTGCATTTTGGCTGCCTTTTGAGCTGGAGCTTCTTGTGGTTTGAGGCCTGGCTTGCTCCACCCCCTGCTCTTGAGATTCTCCCGGATGTGGGCTGCATTTTGGCTGCCTTTTGGGCTGGAGATTCTCGTGGTTTGAGGCCTGGCTTGCTCCACCCCCTGCTCTTGAGATTCTCCTGGATGTGGGCTGCATTTTGGCTGCATTTTGGGCTGGAGCTTCTCGTGGTTTGAGGCCTGGCTTGCTCCATCCCCTGCTCTTGAGATTCTCCCGGACGTGGGCTGCATTTTGGCTGCATTTTGGGCTGGAGCTTCTCGTGGTTTGAGGCCTGGCTTGCTCCAACCCCTGCTCTTGAGATTATCCCAGATGTGGGCTGCATTTTGGCTGCCTTTTGGGCTGGAGCTTCTCGTGGTTTGAGGCCTGGCTTGCTCCACCCCCTGCTCTTGAGATTCTCCCAGATGTGGGCTGGATTTTGGCTGCCTTTTGGGCTGGAGCTTCTCATGGTTTGAGGCCTGGCTTGCTCCACCCCCTGCTCTTGATAATCTCCCAGATGTGGGCTGGATTATGGCTGCCTTTTGGGCTGGAGCTTCTCGTGGTTTGAGGCCTGGCTTGCTCCACCCCCTGCTCTTGAGATTCTCCCGGACGTGGGCTGGATTATGGCTGCTTTTTGGGCTGGAGCTTCTCAAGGTTTGAGTCCTGGCTTGCTCCACCCAAGCTCTTGAGATTCTCCCGCATGTGGGCTGCATTTTGGCTGCCTTCTGGGCTGGAGCTTCTCGTGGGTTCAGGCCTGGCTTGCTCCACCCCCTGCTCTTGAGATTCTCCCGGAGGTGGGCTGGATTTTGGCTGCCTTTTGGGCTGGAGCTTCTCGTGGTTTGAGGCCTGGCTTGCTCCACCCCCTGCTCTTGATATTGTCCCGGATGTGGGCTGAATTTTGGCTGCATTTTGGGCTGCAGCTTCTCGTGGTTTGAGGCCTGGATTCCTCCACCACTTGCTCTTGAGATTCTCCCAGATGTGGGCTGGATTATGGCTGCGTTTTTGGGGTGGAGCTTCTCGTGGTTTGAGGCCTGCCTTGCTCCAACCCCTGCTCTTGATATTCTCCCGGAGGTGGGCTGCATTTTGGCTGCATTTTTGGCTGGAGCTTCTCGTGGTTTGAGGCCTGGCTTGCTCCACCCCCTGCTCTTGAGATTCTCCCGGATGTGCGCTGGATTTTGGCTGCATTTTGGGCTGGACCTTCTTGTGGTTTGAGGCCTGGCTTGCTCCACCCCCTGCTCTTGAGATTCTCCCGGAGGTGGGCTGCATTTTGGCTGCATTTTGGGCTGGAGCTTCTTGTGGTTTGAGGCCTGGCTTGCTCCACCCACTGCTTTTCATATTCTCCCGGAGGTGGGCTGGAGTTTGGCGGCCTTTTGGGCTGGAGCTTCTCGAGGTTTGAGGCCTGCCTTGCTCCACCCCCTGCTCTTGAGATTCTCCCGGATTTGGGCTGGATTTTGGCTGCCTTTTGTGTTGGAGCTTCTCCTGGTTTGAGGCCTGCCTTTCTCCACAATCTGCTCTTGAGATTCTCCCGGAGGTGGGCCGCATTTTGGCTGCATTTTGGGCTGGAGCTTCTCATGGTTTGAGGCCTGGCTTGCTCCACCCCCTGCTCTTGATATTGTCCCGGATGTGGGCTGGATTTTGGCTGCATTTTGGGCTGGAGCTTCTCGTGGTTTGAGGCCTGGCTTGCTCCACCCCCTGCTCTTGAGATTCTCCCGGAGGTGGGCTGAATTTTGGCTGCCTGTTGAGCTGGAGCTTCTCGTGGTTTGAGGCCTGGCTTGCTCCACCCCCTGCTCTTGAGTTTCTCCGGGACGTGGGCTGGATTTTGGCTGCATTTTGGGCTGGAGCTTCTCGTGGTTTGAGGCCTGGCTTGCTCCACCCCCTGCTCTTGAGATTCTCCCGGATGTGGGCTGCATTTTGGCTGCCTTTTGAGCTCGAGCTTCTTGTGGTTTGAGGCCTGGCTTCCTCCACCCCCTGCTCTTGAGATTCTCCCGGATATGCGCTGGATTTTGGCTGCCTTTTGGGCTGGAGCTTCTCGTGGTTTGAGGCCTGGCTTGCTCCACCCCCTGCTCTTGAGATTCTCCCGGAGGTGGGCTGCATTTTGGCTGCCTTTTGAGCTGGAGCTTCTTGTGGTTTGAGGCCTGGCTTGCTCCACCCCCTGCTCTTGAGATTCTCCCGGATGTGGGCTGCATTTTGGCTGCTTTTTGGGCTGGAGATTTTCGTGGTTTGAGGCCTGGCTTGCTCCACCCCCTGCTCTTGAGATTCTCCTGGATATGGGCTGCATTTTGGCTGCATTTTGGGCTGGAGCTTCTCGTGGTTTGAGGCCTGGCTTGCTCCACCCCCTGCTCTTGAGATTATCCCAGATGTGGGCTGCATTTTGGCTGCCTTTTGGGCTGGAGCTTCTCGTGGTTTGAGGCCTGGCTTCCTCCACCCCCTGCTCTTGAGATTCTCCCGGAGGTGGGCTGCATTTTGGCTGCCTTTTGGGCTGGAGCTTCTCGTGGTTTGAGGCCTGGCTTGCTCCATCCCCTGCTCTTGAGATTCTCCCGGATGTGGGCTGGATTGTGGCTTTTTTTGGGCTGGAGCTTCTCGTGGTTTGAGGCCTGGCTTGCTCCACCCCCTGCTCTTGATATTCTCCCAGACGTGGGCTGCATTTTCGCTGCATTTTGGGCTGGAGCTTCTCGTGGTTTGAGCCCTGGCTTGCTCCAACCCCTGCTATTGATATTCTCCCGGATGTGGGCTGCATTTTGGCTGACTTTTGGGCTGGAGCTTCTCGTTTTTTGAGGCCTGGCTTGCTCCACCCCCTGCTCATGAGTTTCTCTGGGACGTGGGCTGGATTTTGGCTGCCTTTTGGGCTGGATCTTCTCGTGGTTTGAGGCCTGGCTTGCTCCACCCCCTGCTCTTGAGATTCTCCCGGACGTGGGCTGGATTTTGGCTGCCTTTTGGGCTGGAGCTTCTCATGGTTTGAGGCCTGGCTTGCTCCACCCCCTGCTCTTGAGATTCTCCCGGAGGTGGGCTGCATTTTGGCTGCATTTTGGGCTGGAGCTTCTTGTGGTTTGAGGCCTGGCTTGCTCCACCCACTGCTTTTCATATTCTCCCGGAGGTGGGCTGGAGTTTGGCGGCCTTTTGGGCTGGAGCTTCTCGAGGTTTGAGGCCTGCCTTGCTCCACCCCCTGCTCTTGAGATTCTCCCGGATTTGGGCTGGATTTTGGCTGCCTTTTGTGTTGGAGCTTCTCCTGGTTTGAGGCCTGCCTTTCTCCACAATCTGCTCTTGAGATTCTCCCGGAGGTGGGCCGCATTTTGGCTGCATTTTGGGCTGGAGCTTCTCATGGTTTGAGGCCTGGCTTGCTCCACCCCCTGCTCTTGATATTGTCCCGGATGTGGGCTGGATTTTGGCTGCATTTTGGGCTGGAGCTTCTCGTGGTTTGAGGCCTGGCTTGCTCCACCCCCTGCTCTTGAGATTCTCCCGGAGGTGGGCTGAATTTTGGCTGCCTTTTGGGTTGGAGCTTCTCCTGGTTTGAGGCCTGGCTTGCTGCACCCCCTGCTCTTGAGATTCTCCCGGATGTGGGCTGCATTTTGGCTGCCTTTTGGGCTGGAGCTTCTCGTGGTTTGAGGCCTGGCTTGCTCCACCCCCTGCTCTTGAGATTCTCCCGGATGTGGGCTGCATTTTGGCTGCCATTTGGGCTGGAGCTTCTCGTCGTTTGAGGCCTGGCTTGCTCCACCCCCTGCTCTTGAGATTCTCCCGGAGGTGGGCTGCATTTTGGCTGCCTGTTGAGCTGGAGCTTCTCGTGGTTTGAGGCCTGGCTTGCTCCACCCCCTGCTCTTGAGATTCTCCCGGAGGTGGGCTGGATTATGGCTGCTTATGGGCTGGAGCTTCTCGTGGTTTGAGGCCTGGCTTGCTCCACCCAAGCTCTTGAGATTCTCCCGCATGTGGGCTGCATTTTGGCTGCCTTCTGGGCTGGAGCTTCTCGTGGGTTCAGGCCTGGCTTGCTCCACCCCCTGCTCTTCATATTGTCCCGGATGTGGGCTGAATTTTGGCTGCCTTTTGAGCTGGAGCTTCTCGTGGTTTGAGGCCTGGCTTGCTCCACCCCCTGCTCTTGACAATCTCCCAGATGTGCGCTGGATTTTGGCTGCATTTCGGGCTGGAGCTTCTCATGGTTTGAGGCCTGGCTTGCTCCACCCCCTGCTCTTGAGATTCTCCCGGAGGTGGGCTGCATTTTGGCTGCATTTTGGGCTGGAGCTTCTTGTGGTTTGAGGCCTGGCTTGCTCCACCCACTGCTTTTCATATTCTCCCGGAGGTGGGCTGGAGTTTGGCGGCCTTTTGGGCTGGAGCTTCTCGAGGTTTGAGGCCTGCCTTGCTCCACCCCCTGCTCTTGAGATTCTCCCGGATTTGGGCTGGATTTTGGCTGCCTTTTTTGTTGGAGCTTCTCCTGGTTTGAGGCCTGCCTTTCTCCACAATCTGCTCTTGAGATTCTCCCGGAGGTGGGCCGCATTTTGGCTGCATTTTGGGCTGGAGCTTCTCATGGTTTGAGGCCTGGCTTGCTCCACCCCCTGCTCTTGATATTGTCCCGGATGTGGGCTGGATTTTGGCTGCATTTTGGGCTGGAGCTTCTCGTGGTTTGAGGCCTGGCTTGCTCCACCCCCTGCTCTTGAGATTCTCCCGGAGGTGGGCTGAATTTTGGCTGCCTTTTGGGTTGGAGCTTCTCCTGGTTTGAGGCCTGGCTTGCTCCACCCCCTGCTCTTGAGATTCTCCCGGATGTGGGCTGCATTTTGGCTGCCATTTGGGCTGGAGCTTCTCGTCGTTTGAGGCCTGGCTTGCTCCACCCCCTGCTCTTGAGATTCTCCCGGAGGTGGGCTGAATTTTGGCTGCCTGTTGAGCTGGAGCTTCTCGTGGTTTGAGGCCTGGCTTGCTCCACCCCCTGCTCTTGAGATTCTCCCGGAGGTGGGCTGGATTATGGCTGCTTATGGGCTGGAGCTTCCCGTGGTTTGAGGCCTGGCTTGCTCCACCCAAGCTCTTGAGATTCTCCCGGATGTGGGCTGCATTTTGGCTGCCTTCTGGGCTGGAGCTTCTCGTGGGTTCAGGCCTGGCTTGCTCCACCCCCTGCTCTTCATATTGTCCCGGATGTGGGCTGAATTTTGGCTGCATTTTGGGCTGGAGCTTCTCGTGGTTTGAGGCCTGGCTTGCTCCACCCCCTGCTCTTGACAATCTCCCATATGTGCGCTGGATTTTGGCTGCATTTCGGGCTGGAGCTTCTTGTGGTTTGAGGCCTGGCTTGCTCCACCCCCTGCTCTTGAGATTCTCCCGGATGTGGGCTGCATTTTGGCTGCCTTTTGGGCTGGAGCTTCTCATGGTTTGAGGCCTGGCTTGCTCCACCCCCTGCTCTTGAGATTCTCCCGGAGGTGGGCTGCATTTTGGCTACATTTTGGGCTGGAGCTTCTTGTGGTTTGAGGCCTGGCTTGCTCCACCCCCTGCTCTTGATATTCTCCCGGATGTGGGCTGGATTTTGGCTGCATTTTGGGCTGGAGCTTCTCGTGGTTTGAGGCCTGGCTTGCTCCACCCCCTGCTCTTGAGATTCTCCCGGATGTAGGCTGCATTTTCGCTGCCTTTTGGGCTGGAGCTTCTCGTGGTTTGAGGCCTGGCCTGCTCCACCCCCTGCTCTTGAGATTCTCCGGCATTTGGGCTGGATTATGGCTGCCTTTTGGGCTGGAGCTTCTCGTGGTTTGAGCCCTGGCTTGCTCCACCCCCTGCTCTTGAGTTTCTCCTGGACGTGGGCTGCATTTTGGCTGCCTTTTGGGTTGGAGCTTCTCCTGGTTTGAGGCCTGGCTTGCTCCACCCCCTGCTCTTGACAATCTCCCAGATGTGGGCTGGATTATGGCTGCGTTTTTGGGGTGGAGCTTCTCGTGGTTTGAGGCCTGGCTTGCTCCAACCCCTGCTCTTGATATTCTCCCGGAGGTGGGCTGCATTTTGGCTGCCTTTTTGGCTGGAGCTTCTCGTGGTTTGAGGCCTGGCTTGCTCCACCCCATGCTCTTGAGATTCTCCCGGATGTGCGCTGGATTTTGGCTGCATTTCGGGCTGGAGCTTCTTGTGGTTTGAGGCCTGGCTTGCTCCACCCCCTGCTCTTGAGATTCTCCTGGATGTGGGCTGCATTTTGGCTGCCTTTTGGGCTGGAGCTTCTCATGGTTTGAGGCCTGGCTTGCTCCACCCACTGCTTTTCATATTCTCCTGGAGGTGGGCTGGAGTTTGGCGGCCTTTTGGGCTGGAGCTTCTCGTGGTTTGAGGCCTGGCTTGCTCCACACCCTGCTCTTGAGATTCTCCCGCACGTGGGCTGCATTTTGGCTGCCTTTTGTGCTGGAGCTTCTCGTGGTTTGAGGCCTGGCCTGCTCCACCCCCTGCTCTTGAGATTCTCCCGCATTTGGCCTGGATTATGGCTGCCTTTTGGGCTGGAGGTTCTCGTGGTTTGAGCCCTGGCTTGCTCCACCCCCTGCTCTTGATATTCTCCTGGACGTGGGCTGCATTTTGGCTGCCTTTTGGGTTGGAGCTTCTCCTGGTTTGAGGCCTGGCTTGCTCCACCCCCTGCTCTTGAGATTCTCCCGCAGGTGGGCTGCATTTTGGCTGCCTTTTGGGCTGGAGCTTCTCGTGGTTTGAGGCCTGGCTTGCTCCACCCCCTGCTCTTGAGATTCTCCTGGATGTGGGCTGCATTTGGCTGCCTGTTGAGCTGGAGCTTCTCGTGGTTTGAGGCCTGGCTTGCTCCACCCCCTGCTCTTGAGATTCTCCCGGATGTGGGCTGCATTTTGGCTGCCATTTGGGCTGGAGCTTCTCGTCGTTTGAGGCCTGGCTTGCTCCACCCCCTGCTCTTGAGATTCTCCCGGAGGTGGGCTGAATTTTGGCTGCCTGTTGAGCTGGAGCTTCTCGTGGTTTGAGGCCTGGCTTGCTCCACCCCCTGCTCTTGAGATTCTCCCGGAGGTGGGCTGGATTATGGCTGCTTATGGGCTGGAGCTTCTCGTGGTTTGAGGCCTGGCTTGCTCCACCCAAGCTCTTGAGATTCTCCCACATGTGGGCTGTATTTTGGCTGCCTTCTGGGCTGGAGCTTCTCGTGGGTTCAGGCCTGGCTTGCTCCACCCCCTGCTCTTCATATTGTCCCGGATGTGGGCTGAATTTTGGCTGCATTTTGGGCTGGAGCTTCTCGTGGTTTGAGGCCTGGCTTGCTCCACCCCCTGCTCTTGACAATCTCCCAGATGTGGGCTGGATTATGGCTGCGTTTTTGGGGTGGAGCTTCTCGTGGTTTGAGGCCTGGCTTGCTCCACCCCCTGCTCTTGAGATTCTCCCGGAGGTGGGCTGCATTTTGGCTGCCTTTTTGGCTGGAGCTTCTCGTGGTTTGAGGCCTGGCTTGCTCCACCCCATGCTCTTGAGATTCTCCCGGATGTGTGCTGGATTTTGGCTGCATTTCGGGCTGGAGCTTCTCGTGGTTTGAGGCCTGGCTTGCTCCACCCCCTGCTCTTGAGATTCTCCCGGATGTGGGCTGCATTTTGGCTGCCTTTTGGGCTGGAGCTTCTCGTGGTTTGAGGCCTGGCTTGCTCCACCCCCTGCTCTTGAGATTCTCCCGGATGTGGGCTGGAGTTTGGCTGCCTTTTGGGCTGGAGCTTCTCGTGGTTTGTGGCCTGGCTTGCTTCACTACCTGCTCTTGATATTCTCCCGGAGGTGGTCTGGATTTTGGCTGCCTTTTGGGCTGGAGCTTCTCATGGTTTGAGGCCTGGCTTGCTCCACCCCCTGCTCTTGAGATTCTCCCGGAGGTGGGCTGCATTTTGGCTGCATTTTGGGCTGGAGCTTCTCGTGGTTTGAGGCCTGGCTTGCTCCACCCCCTGCTCTTGAGATTCTCCCGGATGTAAGCTGCATTTTGGCTGCATTTTGGGCTGGAGCTTCTCGTGGTTTGAGGCCTGGCTTGCTCCACCCCCTGCTCTTGAGATTCTCCTGCAGGTGGGCTGGATTTTGGCTGCCTTTTGGGCTGGAGCTTCTCCTGGTTTGAGGCCTGGCTTGCTCCAACCCCTGCTCTTGAGATTCTCCCGGATGTGGGCTGGAGTTTGGCTGCCTTTTGGGCTGGAGCTTCTCGTGGTTTGTGGCCTGGCTTGCTCCACCCCCTGCTCTTGAGATTCTCCTGCAGGTGGGCTGGATTTTGGCTGCCTTTTGGGCTGGAGCTTCTCGTGGTTTCAGGCCTGGCTTGCTCCATCCCCTGCTCTTGAGATTCTCCCAGAGGTGGGCTGAATTTTGGCTGCCTGTTGAGCTGGAGCTTCTCGTGGTTTGAGGCCTGGCTTGCTCCACCCCCTGCTCCTGAGATTCTCTGGGACGTGGGCTGGATTTTGGCTGCCTTTTGGGCTGGAGCTTCTCGTGGTTTGAGGCCTGGCTTGCTCCACCCCCTGCTCTTGAGTTTCTCCCGGATGTGGGCTGGATTTTGGCTGCATTTTGGGCTGGAGCTTCTCGTGGTTTGAGGCCTGGCTTGCTCCACCCCCTGCTCTTGAGATTCTCCCGGAGGTGGGCTGGATTATGGCTGCATTTGGGGTGGAGCTTCTCCTGGTTTGAGGCCTGGCTTGCTCCAACCAAGCTGTTGAGATTCTCCCGGATGTGGGCTGCATTTTGGCTGCCTTCTGGGCTGGAGCTTCTCGTGGGTTCAGGCCTGGCTTGCTCCACCCCCTGCTCTTCATATTCTCCCGGATGTGGGCTGGATTTTGGCTGCCTTTTGGGCTGGAGCTTCTCGTGGTTTGAGGCCTGGCTTGCTCCACCCCCTGCTCTTGAGATTCTCCCGGAGGTGGGCTGCATTTTGGCTCCATTTTGGGCTGGAGCTTCTCGTGGTTTGAGGCCTGGCTTGCTCCAACCCATGCTCTTGAGATTCTCCCGGATGTGCGCTGGATTTTGTCTGCATTTCGGGCTGGAGCTTCTTGTGGTTTGAGGCCTGGCTTGCTCCACCCCCTGCTCTTGAGATTCTCCCGGATGTGGGCTGCATTTTGGCTGCCTTTTGGGCTGGAGCTTCTCATGGTTTGAGGCCTGGCCTGCTCCACCCCCTGCTCTTGAGATTCTCCCGCATTTGGGCTGGATTATGGCTGCCTTTTGGGCTGGAGCTTCTCGTGGTTTGAGCCCTGGCTTGCTCCACCCCCTGCTCTTGATATTCTCCTGGACGTGGGCTGCATTTTGGCTGCCTTTTGGGTTGGAGCTTCTCCTGGTTTGAGGCCTGGCTTGCTGCACCCCCTGCTCTTGAGATTCTCCCGGATGTGGGCTGCATTTTGGCTGCCTTTTGGGCTGGAGCTTCTCGAGGTTTGAGGCCTGCCTTGCTCCACCCCTTGCTCTTGAGATTCTGCCGGATGTGGGCTGGATTTTGGCTGCCTTTTGTGTTGGATCTTCTCCTGGTTTGAGGCCTGCCTTTCTCCACAATCTGCTCTTGAGATTCTCCCGGAGGTGGGCCGCATTTTGGCTGCATTTTGGGCTGGAGCTTCTCATGGTTTGAGGCCTGGCTTGCTCCACCCCCTGCTCTTGATATTGTCCCGGATGTGGGCTGGATTTTGGCTGCATTTTGGGCTGGAGCTTCTCGTGGTTTGAGGCCTGGCTTGCTCCACCCCCTGCTCTTGAGATTCTCCCGGATGTAGGCTGCAATTTGGCTGCCTTTTGTGCTGGAGCTTCTCGTGGTTTGAGGCCTGGCCTGCTCCACCCCCTGCTCTTGAGATTCTCCCGCATTTGGGCTGGATTATGGCTGCCTTTTGGGCTGGAGCTTCTCGTGGTTTGAGCCCTGGCTTGCTCCACCCCCTGCTCTTGATATTCTCCTGGACGTGGGCTGCATTTTGGCTGCCTTTTGGGTTGGAGCTTCTCCTGGTTTGAGGCCTGGCTTGCTGCACCCCCTGCTCTTGAGATTCTCCCGGATGTGGGCTGCATTTTGGCTGCCTTTTGGGCTGGAGCTTCTCGTGGTTTGAGGCCTGGCTTGCTCCACCCCCTGCTCTTGAGATTCTCCTGGATGTGGGCTGCATTTTGGCTGCCTGTTGAGCTGGAGCTTCTCGTGGTTTGAGGCCTGGCTTGCTCCACCCCCTGCTCTTGAGATTCTCCCGGATGTGGGCTGCATTTTGGCTGCCATTTGGGCTGGAGCTTCTCGTCGTTTGAGGCCTGGCTTGCTCCACCCCCTGCTCTTGAGATTCTCCCGGAGGTGGGCTGAATTTTGGCTGCCTGTTGAGCTGGAGCTTCTCGTGGTTTGAGGCCTGGCTTGCTCCACCCCCTGCTCTTGAGATTCTCCCGGAGGTGGGCTGGATTATGGCTGCTTATGGGCTGGAGCTTCTCGTGGTTTGAGGCCTGCCTTCCTCCACCCAAGCTCTTGAGATTCTCCCGCATGTGGGCTGCATTTTGGCTGCCTTCTGGGCTGGAGCTTCTCGTGGGTTCAGGCCTGGCCTGCTCCACCCCCTGCTCTTGAGATTCTCCTGGATGTGGGCTGCATTTTGGCTGCCTGTTGAGCTGGAGCTTCTCGTGGTTTGAGGCCTGGCTTGCTCCACCCCCTGCTCTTGACAATCTCCCAGATGTGGGCTGGATTATGGCTGCGTTTTTGGGGTGGAGCTTCTCGTGGTTTGAGGCCTGGCTTGCTCCAACCCCTGCTCTTGATATTCTCCCGGAGGTGGGCTGCATTTTGGCTGCCTTTTTGGCTGGAGCTTCTCGTGGTTTGAGGCCTGGCTTGCTCCACCCCATGCTCTTGAGATTCTCCCGGATGTGGGCTGCATTTTGGCTGCCTTTTGGGCTGGAGCTTCTCATGGTTTGAGGCCTGGCTTGCTCCACCCCCTGCTCTTGACAATCTCCCAGATGTGGGCTGGATTATGGCTGTGTTTTTGGGGTGGAGCTTCTCGTGGTTTGAGGCCTGGCTTGCTCCAACCCCTGCTCTTCATATTCTCCCGGAGGTGGGCTGCATTTTGGCTGCCTTTTGGGCTGGAGCTTCTCGTGGTTTGAGGCCTGGCTTGCTCCACCCCCTGCTCTTGAGATTCTCCCGGATGTGGGCTGGATTTTGGCTGCATTTCGGGCTGGAGCTTCTTCTGGTTTGAGGCCTGGCTTGCTCCACCCCCTGCTCTTGAGATTCTCCCGGATGTGGGCTGGAGTTTGGCTGCCTTTTGGGCTGGAGCTTCTCGTGGTTTGTGGCCTGGCTTGCTTCACTACCTGCTCTTGATATTCTCCCGGAGGTGGTCTGGATTTTGGCTGCCTTTTGGGCTGGAGCTTCTCATGGTTTGAGGCCTGGCTTGCTCCACCCCCTGCTCTTGAGATTCTCCTGCAGGTGGGCTGGATTTTGGCTGATTTTTGGGCTGGAGCTTCTCATGGTTTGAGGCCTGGCTTGCTCCACCCCCTGCTCTTGAGATTCTCCCGGATGTGGGCTGCATTTTGGCTGCCATTTGGGCTGGAGCTTCTCGTCGTTTGAGGCCTGGCTTGCTCCACCCCCTGCTCTTGAGATTCTCCCGGAGGTGGGCTGAATTTTGGCTGCCTGTTGAGCTGGAGCTTCTCGTGGTTTGAGGCCTGGCTTGCTCCACCCCCTGCTCTTGAGATTCTCCCGGAGGTGGGCTGGATTATGGCTGCTTATGGGCTGGAGCTTCTCGTGGTTTGAGGCCTGCCTTCCTCCACCCAAGCTCTTGAGATTCTCCCGCATGTGGGCTGCATTTTGGCTGCCTTCTGGGCTGGAGCTTCTCGTGGGTTCAGGCCTGGCCTGCTCCACCCCCTGCTCTTGAGATTCTCCTGGATGTGGGCTGCATTTTGGCTGCCTGTTGAGCTGGAGCTTCTCGTGGTTTGAGGCCTGGCTTGCTCCACCCCCTGCTCTTGACAATCTCCCAGATGTGGGCTGGATTATGGCTGCGTTTTTGGGGTGGAGCTTCTCGTGGTTTGAGGCCTGGCTTGCTCCAACCCCTGCTCTTGATATTCTCCCGGAGGTGGGCTGCATTTTGGCTGCCTTTTTGGCTGGAGCTTCTCGTGGTTTGAGGCCTGGCTTGCTCCACCCCATGCTCTTGAGATTCTCCCGGATGTGGGCTGCATTTTGGCTGCCTTTTGGGCTGGAGCTTCTCATGGTTTGAGGCCTGGCTTGCTCCACCCCCTGCTCTTGACAATCTCCCAGATGTGGGCTGGATTATGGCTGTGTTTTTGGGGTGGAGCTTCTCGTGGTTTGAGGCCTGGCTTGCTCCAACCCCTGCTCTTCATATTCTCCCGGAGGTGGGCTGCATTTTGGCTGCCTTTTGGGCTGGAGCTTCTCGTGGTTTGAGGCCTGGCTTGCTCCACCCCCTGCTCTTGAGATTCTCCCGGATGTGGGCTGGATTTTGGCTGCATTTCGGGCTGGAGCTTCTTGTGGTTTGAGGCCTGGCTTGCTCCACCCCCTGCTCTTGAGATTCTCCCGGATGTGGGCTGGAGTTTGGCTGCCTTTTGGGCTGGAGCTTCTCGTGGTTTGTGGCCTGGCTTGCTTCACTACCTGCTCTTGATATTCTCCCGGAGGTGGTCTGGATTTTGGCTGCCTTTTGGGCTGGAGCTTCTCATGGTTTGAGGCCTGGCTTGCTCCACCCCCTGCTCTTGAGATTCTCCTGCAGGTGGGCTGGATTTTGGCTGATTTTTGGGCTGGAGCTTCTCATGGTTTGAGGCCTGGCTTGCTCCACCCCCTGCTCTTGAGATTCTCCCGGATGTGGGCTGCATTTTGGCTGCATTTTGGGCTGGAGCTTCTCGTGGTTTGAGGCCTGGCTTGCTCCACCCCCTGCTCTTGAGATTCTCCCGGATGTAGGCTGCATTTTGGCTTCCTTTTGGGCAGGAGATTCTCGTGGTTTGAGGCCTGGCTTGCTCCACCCCCTGCTCTTGAGTTTCTCCCGGAGGTGGTCTGGATTTTGGCTGCCTTTTGGGCTGGAGCTTCTCATGGTTTGAGGCCTGGCTTGCTCCACCCCCTGCTCTTGAGATTCTCCCGGATGTGGGCTGCATTTTGGCTGCCTTTTGGGCTGGAGCTTCTCATGGTTTGAGGCCTGGCTTGCTCCACCCCCTGCTCTTGAGATTCTCCCGGAGGTGGGCTGCATTTTGGCTACATTTTGGGCTGGAGCTTCTTGTGGTTTGAGGCCTGGCTTGCTCCACCCACTGCTTTTCATATTCTCCCGGATGTGGGCTGCATTTTGGCTGCCTTTTGGGCTGGAGCTTCTCATGGTTTGAGGCCTGGCTTGCTCCACCCCCTGCTCTTGATATTCTCCCGGATGTGGGCTGGATTTTGGCTGCATTTTGGGCTGGAGCTTCTCGTGGTTTGAGGCCTGGCTTGCTCCACCCCCTGCTCTTGAGATTCTCCCGGATGTAGGCTGCATTTTGGCTGCCTTTTGGGCTGGAGCTTCTCGTGGTTTGAGGCCTGGCCTGCTCCACCCCCTGCTCTTGAGATTCTCCGGCATTTGGGCTGGATTATGGCTGCCTTTTGGGCTGGAGCTTCTCGTGGTTTGAGCCCTGGCTTGCTCCACCCCCTGCTCTTGATATTCTCCTGGACGTGGGCTGCATTTTGGCTGCCTTTTGGGTTGGAGCTTCTCGTGGTTTGAGGCCTGGCTTGCTCCACCCCCTGCTCTTGAGATTCTCCCGGATGTGGGCTGAATTTTGGCTGCATTTTGGGCTGGAGCTTCTCGTGGTTTGAGGCCTGGCTTGCTCCACCCCCTGCTCTTGACAATCTCCCAGATGTGGGCTGGATTATGGCTGCGTTTTTGGGGTGGAGCTTCTCGTGGTTTGAGGCCTGGCTTGCTCCAACCCCTGCTCTTGATATTCTCCCGGAGGTGGGCTGCATTTTGGCTGCCTTTTGGGCTGGAGCTTCTCGTGGTTTGAGGCCTGGCTTGCTCCACCCCATGCTCTTGAGATTCTCCCGGATGTGCGCTGGATTTTGGCTGCATTTCGGGCTGGAGCTTCTTGTGGTTTGAGGCCTGGCTTGCTCCACCCCCTGCTCTTGAGATTCTCCCGGATGTGGGCTGCATTTTGGCTGCCTTTTGGGCTGGAGCTTCTCATGGTTTGAGGCCTGGCTTGCTCCACCCCCTGCTCTTGAGATTCTCACGGAGGTGGGCTGCATTTTGGCTACATTTTGGGCTGGAGCTTCTTGTGGTTTGAGGCCTGGCTTGCTCCACCCACTGCTTTTCATATTCTCCTGGAGGTGGGCTGGAGTTTGGCGGCCTTTTGGGCTGGAGCTTCTCTAGGTTTGAGGCCTGCCTTGCTCCACCCCCTGCTCTTGAGATTCTCCCGGATGTGGGCTGGATTTTGGCTGCCTTTTGTGTTGGAGCTTCTCCTGGTTTGAGGCCTGCCTTTCTCCACAATCTGCTCTTGAGATTCTCCCGGAGGTGGGCCGCATTTTGGGTGCATTTTGGGCTGGAGCTTCTCATGGTTTGAGGCCTGGCTGGCTCCAACCCCTGCTCTTGATATTGTCCCGGATGTGGGCTGGATTTTGGCTGCATTTTGGGCTGGAGCTTCTCGTGGTTTGAGGCCTGGCTTGCTCCACCCCCTGCTCTTGAGATTCTCCCGGATGTAGGCTGCATTTTGGCTGCCTTTTGTGCTGGAGCTTCTCGTGGTTTGAGGCCTGGCCTGCTCCACCCCCTGCTCTTGAGATTCTCCCGCATTTGGCCTGGATTATGGCTGCCTTTTGGGCTGGAGGTTCTCGTGGTTTGAGCCCTGGCTTGCTCCACCCCCTGCTCTTGATATTCTCCTGGACGTGGGCTGCATTTTGGCTGCCTTTTGGGTTGGAGCTTCTCCTGGTTTGAGGCCTGGCTTGCTCCACCCCCTGCTCTTGAGATTCTCCCGCAGGTGGGCTGCATTTTGGCTGCCTTTTGGGCTGGAGCTTCTCGTGGTTTGAGGCCTGGCTTGCTCCACCCCCTGCTCTTGAGATTCTCCTGGATGTGGGCTGCATTTGGCTGCCTGTTGAGCTGGAGCTTCTCGTGGTTTGAGGCCTGGCTTGCTCCACCCCCTGCTCTTGAGATTCTCCCGGATGTGGGCTGCATTTTGGCTGCCATTTGGGCTGGAGCTTCTCGTCGTTTGAGGCCTGGCTTGCTCCACCCCCTGCTCTTGAGATTCTCCCGGAGGTGGGCTGAATTTTGGCTGCCTGTTGAGCTGGAGCTTCTCGTGGTTTGAGGCCTGGCTTGCTCCACCCCCTGCTCTTGAGATTCTCCCGGAGGTGGGCTGGATTATGGCTGCTTATGGGCTGGAGCTTCTCGTGGTTTGAGGCCTGGCTTGCTCCACCCAAGCTCTTGAGATTCTCCCACATGTGGGCTGCATTTTGGCTGCCTTCTGGGCTGGAGCTTCTCGTGGGTTCAGGCCTGGCTTGCTCCACCCCCTGCTCTTCATATTGTCCCGGATGTGGGCTGAATTTTGGCTGCATTTTGGGCTGGAGCTTCTCGTGGTTTGAGGCCTGGCTTGCTCCACCCCCTGCTCTTGACAATCTCCCAGATGTGGGCTGGATTATGGCTGCGTTTTTGGGGTGGAGCTTCTCGTGGTTTGAGGCCTGGCTTGCTCCACCCCCTGCTCTTGAGATTCTCCCGGAGGTGGGCTGCATTTTGGCTGCCTTTTTGGCTGGAGCTTCTCGTGGTTTGAGGCCTGGCTTGCTCCACCCCATGCTCTTGAGATTCTCCCGGATGTGGGCTGCATTTTGGCTGCATTTCGGGCTGGAGCTTCTCGTGGTTTGAGGCCTGGCTTGCTCCACCCCCTGCTCTTGAGATTCTCCCGGATGTGGGCTGCATTTTGGCTGCCTTTTGGGCTGGAGCTTCTCGTGGTTTGAGGCCTGGCTTGCTCCACCCCCTGCTCTTGAGATTCTCCCGGATGTGGGCTGGAGTTTGGCTGCCTTTTGGGCTGGAGCTTCTCGTGGTTTGTGGCCTGGCTTGCTTCACTACCTGCTCTTGATATTCTCCCGGAGGTGGTCTGGATTTTGGCTGCCTTTTGGGCTGGAGCTTCTCATGGTTTGAGGCCTGGCTTGCTCCACCCCCTGCTCTTGAGATTCTCCCGGAGGTGGGCTGCATTTTGGCTGCATTTTGGGCTGGAGCTTCTCGTGGTTTGAGGCCTGGCTTGCTCCACCCCCTGCTCTTGAGATTCTCCCGGATGTAAGCTGCATTTTGGCTGCATTTTGGGCTGGAGCTTCTCGTGGTTTGAGGCCTGGCTTGCTCCACCCCCTGCTCTTGAGATTCTCCTGCAGGTGGGCTGGATTTTGGCTGCCTTTTGGGCTGGAGCTTCTCGTGGTTTGAGGCCTGGCTTGCTCCAACCCCTGCTCTTGAGATTCTCCCGGATGTGGGCTGGAGTTTGGCTGCCTTTTGGGCTGGAGCTTCTCGTGGTTTGTGGCCTGGCTTGCTCCACCCCCTGCTCTTGAGATTCTCCTGCAGGTGGGCTGGATTTTGGCTGCCTTTTGGGCTGGAGCTTCTCGTGGTTTCAGGCCTGGCTTGCTCCATCCCCTGCTCTTGAGATTCTCCCAGAGGTGGGCTGAATTTTGGCTGCCTGTTGAGCTGGAGCTTCTCGTGGTTTGAGGCCTGGCTTGCTCCACCCCCTGCTCCTGAGATTCTCTGGGACGTGGGCTGGATTTTGGCTGCCTTTTGGGCTGGAGCTTCTCGTGGTTTGAGGCCTGGCTTGCTCCACCCCCTGCTCTTGAGTTTCTCCCGGATGTGGGCTGGATTTTGGCTGCATTTTGGGCTGGAGCTTCTCGTGGTTTGAGGCCTGGCTTGCTCCACCCCCTGCTCTTGAGATTCTCCCGGATGTGGGCTGCATTATGGCTGCATTTGGGGTGGAGCTTCTCGTGGTTTGAGGCCTGGCTTGCTCCACCCCCTGCTCTTGAGTTTCTCCCGGATGTGGGCTGGATTTTGGCTGCCTTCTGGGCTGGAGCTTCTCGTGGGTTCAGGCCTGGCTTGCTCCACCCCCTGCTCTTCATATTCTCCCGGATGTGGGCTGGATTTTGGCTGCCTTTTGGGCTGGAGCTTCTCGTGGTTTGAGCCCTGGCTTGCTCCACCCCCTGCTCTTGATATTCTCCTGGACGTGGGCTGCATTTTGGCTGCCTTTTGGGTTGGAGCTTCTCCTGGTTTGAGGCCTGGCTTGCTGCACCCCCTGCTCTTGAGATTCTCCCGGATGTGGGCTGCATTTTGGCTGCCTTTTGGGCTGGAGCTTCTCGAGGTTTGAGGCCTGCCTTGCTCCACCCCTTGCTCTTGAGATTCTGCCGGATGTGGGCTGGATTTTGGCTGCCTTTTGTGTTGGATCTTCTCCTGGTTTGAGGCCTGCCTTTCTCCACAATCTGCTCTTGAGATTCTCCCGGAGGTGGGCCGCATTTTGGCTGCATTTTGGGCTGGAGCTTCTCATGGTTTGAGGCCTGGCTTGCTCCACCCCCTGCTCTTGATATTGTCCCGGATGTGGGCTGGATTTTGGCTGCATTTTGGGCTGGAGCTTCTCGTGGTTTGAGGCCTGGCTTGCTCCACCCCCTGCTCTTGAGATTCTCCCGGATGTAGGCTGCAATTTGGCTGCCTTTTGTGCTGGAGCTTCTCGTGGTTTGAGGCCTGGCCTGCTCCACCCCCTGCTCTTGAGATTCTCCCGCATTTGGGCTGGATTATGGCTGCCTTTTGGGCTGGAGCTTCTCGTGGTTTGAGCCCTGGCTTGCTCCACCCCCTGCTCTTGATATTCTCCTGGACGTGGGCTGCATTTTGGCTGCCTTTTGGGTTGGAGCTTCTCCTGGTTTGAGGCCTGGCTTGCTGCACCCCCTGCTCTTGAGATTCTCCCGGATGTGGGCTGCATTTTGGCTGCCTTTTGGGCTGGAGCTTCTCGTGGTTTGAGGCCTGGCTTGCTCCACCCCCTGCTCTTGAGATTCTCCTGGATGTGGGCTGCATTTTGGCTGCCTGTTGAGCTGGAGCTTCTCGTGGTTTGAGGCCTGGCTTGCTCCACCCCCTGCTCTTGAGATTCTCCCGGATGTGGGCTGCATTTTGGCTGCCATTTGGGCTGGAGCTTCTCGTCGTTTGAGGCCTGGCTTGCTCCACCCCCTGCTCTTGAGATTCTCCCGGAGGTGGGCTGAATTTTGGCTGCCTGTTGAGCTGGAGCTTCTCGTGGTTTGAGGCCTGGCTTGCTCCACCCCCTGCTCTTGAGATTCTCCCGGAGGTGGGCTGGATTATGGCTGCTTATGGGCTGGAGCTTCTCGTGGTTTGAGGCCTGCCTTGCTCCACCCAAGCTCTTGAGATTCTCCCGCATGTGGGCTGCATTTTGGCTGCCTTCTGGGCTGGAGCTTCTCGTGGTTTGAGGCCTGGCTTGCTCCACCCCCTGCTCTTGACAATCTCCCAGATGTGGGCTGGATTATGGCTGCGTTTTTGGGGTGGAGCTTCTCGTGGTTTGAGGCCTGGCTTGCTCCACCCCCAGCTCTTGATATTCTCCCGGAGGTGGGCTGCATTTTGGCTGCCTTTTTGGCTGGAGCTTCTCGTGGTTTGAGGCCTGGCTTGCTCCACCCCATGCTCTTGAGATTCTCCCGGATGTGGGCTGCATTTTGGCTGCCTTTTGGGCTGGAGCTTCTCATGGTTTGAGGCCTGGCTTGCTCCACCCCCTGCTCTTGACAATCTCCCAGATGTGGGCTGGATTATGGCTGCGTTTTTGGGGTGGAGCTTCTCGTGGTTTGAGGCCTGGCTTGCTCCAACCCCTGCTCTTCATATTCTCCCGGAGGTGGGCTGCATTTTGGCTGCCTTTTGGGCTGGAGCTTCTCGTGGTTTGAGGCCTGGCTTGCTCCACCCCCTGCTCTTGAGATTCTCCCGGATGTGGGCTGGATTTTGGCTGCATTTCGGGCTGGAGCTTCTTGTGGTTTGAGGCCTGGCTTGCTCCACCCCCTGCT
Organism: Rhynochetos jubatus; assembly: GCA_027574665.1. NCBI lineage: Eukaryota > Metazoa > Chordata > Aves > Eurypygiformes > Rhynochetidae > Rhynochetos > Rhynochetos jubatus. The sequence continues at coordinate 477,317 of JAQBHY010000095.1, read as the reverse complement.
CTTGAGATTCTCCCGGATGTGGGCTGGAGTTTGGCTGCCTTTTGGGCTGGAGCTTCTCGTGGTTTGTGGCCTGGCTTGCTTCACTACCTGCTCTTGATATTCTCCCGGAGGTGGTCTGGATTTTGGCTGCCTTTTGGGCTGGAGCTTCTCATGGTTTGAGGCCTGGCTTGCTCCACCCCCTGCTCTTGAGATTCTCCTGCAGGTGGGCTGGATTTTGGCTGATTTTTGGGCTGGAGCTTCTCATGGTTTGAGGCCTGGCTTGCTCCACCCCCTGCTCTTGAGATTCTCCCGGATGTGGGCTGCATTTTGGCTGCATTTTGGGCTGGAGCTTCTCGTGGTTTGAGGCCTGGCTTGCTCCACCCCCTGCTCTTGAGATTCTCCCGGATGTAGGCTGCATTTTGGCTTCCTTTTGGGCAGGAGATTCTCGTGGTTTGAGGCCTGGCTTGCTCCACCCCCTGCTCTTGAGTTTCTCCCGGAGGTGGTCTGGATTTTGGCTGCCTTTTGGGCTGGAGCTTCTCATGGTTTGAGGCCTGGCTTGCTCCACCCCCTGCTCTTGAGATTCTCCCGGAGGTGGGCTGCATTTTGGCTGCCTTTTGGGCTGGAGCTTCTCGTGGTTTGAGGCCTGGCTTGCTCCACACCCTGCTCTTGAGATTCTCCCGGATGTGGGCTGGAGTTTGGCTGCCTTTTGGGCTGGAGCTTCTCGTGGTTTGTGGCCTGGCTTGCTCCACCCCCTGCTCTTGAGATTCTCCTGCAGGTGGGCTGGATTTTGGCTGCTTTTTGGGCTGGAGCTTCTCCTGGTTTGAGGCCTGGCTTGCTCCACCCCCTGCTCTTGAGATTCTCCCGGATGTGGGCTGCATTTTGGCTGCATTTTGGGCTGGAGCTTCTCGTGGTTTGAGGCCTGGCTTGCTCCACCCCCTGCTCTTGAGATTCTCCCGGATGTAGGCTGCATTTTGGCTTCCTTTTGGGCTGGAGCTTCTCGTGGTTTGTGGCCTGGCTTGCTTCACTACCTGCTCTTGATATTCTCCCGGAGGTGGTCTGGATTTTGGCTGCCTTTTGGGCTGGAGCTTCTCATGGTTTGAGGCCTGGCTTGCTCCACCCCCTGCTCTTGAGATTCTCCCGGAGGTGGGCTGCATTTTGGCTGCCTTTTGGGCTGGAGCTTCTCGAGGTTTGAGGCCTGGCTTGCTCCACCCCCTGCTCTTGATATTGTCCCGGATGTGGGCTGCATTTTGGCTGCATTTTGGGCTGGAGCTTCTCGTGGTTTGAGGCCTGGCTTGCTCCACCCCCTGCTCTTGAGATTCTCCCGGATGTAAGCTGCATTTTGGCTGCCTTTTGTGCTTTAGCTTCTCGTGGTTTGAGGCCTGGCTTGCTCCACCCCCTGCTCTTGAGATTCTCCTGCAGGTGGGCTGGATTTTGGCTGCCTTTTGGGCTGGAGCTTCTCGTGGTTTGAGGCCTGGCTTGCTCCAACCCCTGCTCTTGAGATTCTCCCGGATGTGGGCTGCATTTTGGCTGCCTTTTGGGCTGGAGCTTCTCGTGGTTTGAGGCCTGGCTTGCTCCACACCCTGCTCTTGAGATTCTCCCGGATGTGGGCTGGAGTTTGGCTGCCTTTTGGGCTGGAGCTTCTCGTGGTTTGTGGCCTGGCTTGCTCCACCCCCTGCTCTTGAGATTCTCCTGCAGGTGGGCTGGATTTTGGCTGCTTTTTGGGCTGGAGCTTCTCATGGTTTGAGGCGTGGCTTGCTCCACCCCCTGCTCTTGAGATTCTCCCGGATGTGGGCTGCATTTTGGCTGCATTTTGGGCTGGAGCTTCTCGTGGTTTGAGGCCTGGCTTGCTCCACCCCCTGCTCTTGAGATTCTCCCGGATGTAGGCTGCATTTTGGCTTCCTTTTGGGCAGGAGATCCTCGTGGTTTGAGGCCTGGCTTGCTCCACCCCCTGCTCTTGAGTTTCTCCCGGAGGTGGGCTGGATTTTGGCTGCCTTTTGGGCTGGAGCTTCTCGTGGTTTGAGGCCTGGCTTGCTCCACCCCCTGCTCTTGAAATTCTCCAAATCCAAAATGCAGCCCACATCCGGGAGAATCTCAAGAGCAGGGGGTGGAGCAAGCCAGGCCTCAAACCACAAGAAGCTCCAGCCCAAAATGCAGCCAAAATGCAGCCCACATCCGGGAGAAACTCAAGAGCAGGGGGTGGAGCAAGCCAGGCCTCAAACCACGAGAAGCTCCAGCCCAAAAGGCAGCCAAAATGCAGCCCACATCCGGGAGAATCTCAAGAGCAGGGGGTGGAGCAAGCCAGGCCTCAAACCACGAGATACTCCAGCCCAAAAAGCAGCCAAAATCCAGCCCACATCCGGGAGAATCTCAAGAGCAGGGGGTGGAGCAAGCCAGGCCCCAAACCACGAGAAGCTCCAGCCCAAAAGGCAGCCAAAATGCAGCCCACATCCGGGAGAATATCAAGAGGAGGGGGTGGAGCAAGTCAGGCCTCAAACCACGAGATTTTCCAGCCCAAATTTCAGCCAAAATCAATCCCACCTGCAGGAGAATATCAAGAGCTGGGGTTGGAGCAATGCAGGCCTCAAACCACGAGAAGCTCCAGCCCAAAAGGCAGCCAAAATGCAGCCCACATATGGGAGAATATCAAGAGCAGGGGGTGGAACAAGGCAGGCCTCAAACCACGAGAAGATCCAGCCCAAAATTCAGCCGAAATCCAGCGCACATCTGGGAGAATATTATGAGCAGGGGCTGGAGCAAGTCAGGCCTCAAACCACGAGAAGCTCTAGCCCAAAATAAAGCTAAACTCCAGCCCACATCCGGGAGAATCTCAAGAGCAGGGCATGGAGCAAGGCAGGCCTCAAACCATGAGAATTTCCAGCCCAAAAGTCAGCCAAAATCCAGCCCACCTGCAGGAGAATATCAAGAGCTGGGGTTGGAGCAATGCAGGCCTCAAACCACGAGAAGCTCCAGCCCGAAAGGCAGCCAAAATGCAGCCCACATCCGGGAGAATCTCAAGAGCAGGGGGTGGAGCAAGCCAGGCCTCAAACCACAAGAAGCTCCAGCCCAAAATGCAGCTAAACTCCAGCCCAAATCCGGGAGAATTTCAAAACCAGGGGATAGAGCAAGCCAGGCCTCAAACCACGAGAAGCTCCAGCCCAAAAGGCAGCCAAAATGCAGCCCACATCCGGGAGAATATCATGGGCAGGGAGCGGAGAAAACCAGGCCTCAAACCACGAGAAGCTCCAGCTCAAAATGCAGCCAAAATGCAGCCCACATCCGGGAGAATCTCAAGAGCAGGGGGTGGAGCAAGCCAGGCCTCAAACCATGAGAAGCTCCAGCCCAAAAGGCAGCCAAAATGCAGTCCAGATCCGGGAGAATATCAAGAGCAGGGGGTGGAGAAAGCCAGGCCTCAAACCACGAGAAGCTCCAGCCCAAAAGGCAGCCAAAATGCAGGCCACATCCGGGAGAATATCAAGAGCAGGGGGTGGAGCAAGCCAGGCCTCAAACATGAGAAGCTCCAGCCCAAAATGCAGCCAAAATGCAGCCCACATCTGGGAGAATATCAAGAGCGGAGGGTGGAGCAAGCCAGGCCCCAAACCACGAGAAGCTCCAGCCCAAAAGGCAGCCAAAATGCAGCAGACTTCTGGGAGAATCTCAAGAGCAGGGGGTGGAGCAAGCCAGGCCTCAAACCACGAGAATCTCCAGCCCAAACGGCAGCGAAAATGCAGCCCACATCCGGGAGAATAGCAAGAGCAGGGGGTGGAGCAAGCCAGGCCTCAAACCATGAGAAGCTCCAGCCCAAAAGGCAGCCAAAATGCAGCCCACATCCGGGAGAATACCAAGAGCAGGGGGTGGAGCAAGCCAGGCCTCAAACCACGAGAAGCTCCCGCCCAAAAGGCAGCCAAAATGCAGCATATATCTGGGAGAATCTCAAGAGCAGGGGGTGGAGCCAGCCAGGCCTCAAACCACAAGAAGCTCCAGCTCAAAATGCAGCTAAAATCCAGAGTACATCTGGGAGAATATCAAGAGCTGTTGGTGGCGAAAGCCAGGCCTCAAACTGCGAGAAGCTCTAGCCCAAAATGCAGCTAAACTCCAGCCCACATCCGGGAGAATATCAAGAGCAGGGGTTGGAGCAATCCAGGCCTCAAACCACAAGAAGCTCCAGCCCAAAATGCAGCTAAACTCCAGCCCACATCGGGGAGAATTTCAAGAGCAGGGGACGGAGCAAGGAAGGCCTCAAACCACGAGAATTTCAAGCCCAAAAGGCAGCCAAAATGCAGCCCACCTGCAGGAGAATATCAAGAGCAGGGGTTGGAGCAATGCAGGCCTCAAACCACGAGAAGCTCCAGCCGAAATGGCAGCAAAAGTGCAGCCCACATCCGGGAGAATCTCAAGAGCAGGGGGTGGAGCAAGCCAGGCCTCAAACCACGAGAAGCTCCAGCCCAAAAGGCAGCCAAAATGCAGCCCACATCCGGGAGAATCTCAAGAGCAGGGGGTGGAGCAAGTCAGGCCTCAAACCTTGAGAAGCTCCACCCAATAGGCAGCCAAAATGCAGCCCACATCCTGGAGAATATCAAGAGCAGGGGGTGGAGCAAGCCAGGCCTCAAACCACGAGAAGCTCCAGCCCAAAAGGCAGCCAAAATGCAGCCCACCTCCGGGAGAATATCATGGGCAGGGAGCAGAGCAAATCAGGCCTCAAACCACGAGAAGCTCCAGCCCAAAAGGCAGCCAAAATGCAGCCCACATCCGGGAGAATCTCAAGAGCAGGGGGTGGAGCAAGCCAGGCCTCAAACCACGAGAAGCTCCAGCCCAAAAGGCAGCCAAAATGCAGCCCACATCTGGGAGAAACTCAAGAGCAGGGGGTGGAGCAAGCCAGGCCTCAAACCACGAGAATTTCCAACCCAAAAGGCAGCAAAACTCCAGCCCACATCCGGGAGAGTTTCAAAACCAGGGGATGAAGCAAGCCAGGCCTCAAACCTCGAGAAGCTCCAGCCCAAAGAGCAACCAAAATGCAGCCCACATCCGGGAGAATCTCAAGAGCAGGGGGTGGAGCAAGCCAGGCCTCAAACCACGAGAAGCTCCAGCCCAAAAGGCAGCCAAAATGCAGCCCACATCCGGAGAATCTCAAGAGCAGGGGGTGGAGCAAGCCAGGCCTCAAACCACGAGAAGCTCCAGCCCAAAAGGCAGCCAAAATGCAGCCCACCTCCGGGAGAATCTCAAGAGCAGGGGGTGGAGCAAGGCAGGCCTCAAACCACGAGAAGCTCCAGCCGAAATGGCAGCAAAAATGCAGCCCACATCCAGGAGAATATCAAGAGCAGTGCTTGGAGGAAGCCAGGCCTCAAACCACGAGAAGCTCCAGCCCAAAATGCAGCCAAAATCAAGCCCACCTCCGGGAGAATCTCAAGAGCAGGGGGTGGAGCAAGCCAGGCCTCAAACCATGAGAAGCTCCAGCCCAATAGGCAGCAAAAATGGAGCCCACATCCGGGAGAATATCAAGAGCACGGGGTGGAGCAAGCTAGGCCTCAAACCACGAGAAGCTCCAGCCCAAAAGGCAGCCAAAATGCAGCCCACCTCCGGGAGAATCTCAAGAGCAGGGGGTGGAGCAAGCCAGGCCTCAAACCACGAGAAGCTCCAGCCCAAAAGGCAGCCAAAATCCAGCCCACATCCGGGAGAATCTCAAGAGCAGGGGGTGGAGCAATCCAGGCCTCAAACCACGAGAAGCTCCAGCCCAAAAGGCAGCCAAAATCCAGCCCACCAGCGGGAGAATAGCAAGAGCTTGGGTTGGAACAATGCAGGCCTCAAACCACGAGAAGCTCCAGCCCAAAAGAAAGCCAAAATCCAGCCCACATCCGGGAGAATCTCAAGAGCAGGGGGTGGAGCAAGCCAGGCCTCAAACCACGAGAAGCTCCAGCCGAAATTTCAACAAAAATGCAGCCCACATCTGGGAGAATATCAAGAGCAGGGGTTGGAGGAAGGCAGGCCTCAAACCACGAGAAGCTCCAGCCCAAAAGGCAGCTAAAATCCAGCGCAAATCTGGGAGAATATCAAGAGAAGTTGGTGGAGCAAGCCAGGCCTCAAAGCACGAGAATCTCCAGCCCAAAGGGCAGTGAAAATCCAGCCCACATCTGAGAGAATCTCAACAGCAGGGGGTGGAGCAAGCCAGGCCCCAAACAACAAGAAGCTCTAGCCCAAAAGGCAGCTAAAATCGAGCGCACATCTGGGAGAATATCAACAGCTTTTGGTGGCGAAAGCCAGGCCTCAAACCGCGAGAAGCTCTAGCCCAAAAGGCAGCCAAAATGCAGCCCACATCCGGGAGAATCTCAAGAGCAGGGGGTGGAGCAAGCCAGGCCTCAAACCACGAGAAGCTCCAGCCCAAAAGGCAGCCAAAATGCAGCCCAGGTCCGGGAGAATCTCAAGAGCAGGGGGTGGAGCAAGCCAGGCCTCAAACCACGAGAAGCTCCAGCCCAAAAGGCAGCCAAAATGCAGCCCACATCCGGGAGAATATCATGAGCAGTGAGTGGAGCAAGCCAGGCCTCAAACCACGAGAAGCTCCAGCCCAAAAGGCAGCCAAAATGCAACCCACATCCGGGAGAATCTCAAGAGCAGGGGTTGGAGCAAGCCAGGCCTCAAACCATGAGAAGCTCCAGACCAAAAAGCAGCCAAAATGCAGCCCACATCCGGGAAAATATCAAGAGCAGGGGGTGGAGCAAGCCAGGCCCCAAACCACGAGAATTTCCATCCCAAAAAGCAGCCAAAATGCAGCCCAACTCCGGGAGAATCTCAAGAGCAGGGAGTGGAGCAAGCCAGGCCTCAAACCACGAGAAGCTCCAGCCCAAAAGGCAGCCAAAATGCAGCCCACATCCGGGAGAATATCAAGAGCAGGGGGTGGAGCAAGCCAGGCCTCAAAGCATGAGAAGGTCCAGCCCAAAAGGCAGCCAAAATGCATCCCACATCCGGGAGAATATCAAGAGCAGGGGGTGGAGCAAGCCAGGCCTCAAACCACGAGAAGCTCCAGCCCAAAAGGCAGCCAAAATGCAGCCCACATCCGGGAGAATATCAAGAGCAGGGGGTGGAGCAAGCCAGGCCTCAAACCACGGGAAGCTCCAGTTCAAAAGGCAGCCAAAATCCAGCTCACATCCGGGAGAATCTCAAGAGCAGGGGGTGGAGCAAGCCAGGCCTCAAACCATGAGAATCTCCAGCCCAAAATGCAGCCAAAATCCAGCCCACATCCGGGAGAATCTCAAGAGGAGGGGTTGGAGCAAGCCAGGCCTAAAACCATGAGAAGCTCCAGCCCAAAAGGCAGCCAAAATGAAGCCCACCTCCGGGAGAATCTCAAGAGCAGGGGGTGGAGCAAGCCAGGCCTCAAACCACGAGAAGCTCCAGCCCAAAAGGCAGCCAAAATGCAGCCCACCTCCGGGAGAATCTCAAGAGCAGGGGGTGGAGCAAGCCAGGCCTCAAACCACGAGAAGCTCCAGCCCAAAAGGCAGCCAAAATGCAGCCCAACTCCGGGAGAATCTCAAGAGCAGGGGGTGGAGCAAGCCAGGCCTCAAACCACGAGAAGCTCCAGCCCAAAACGCAGCCAAAATGCAGCCCACCTCCGGGAGAATCTCAAGAGCAGGGGGTGGAGCAAGCCAGGCCTCAAACCACGAGAATCTCCAGCCCAAAGTGCAGCGAAAATCCAGACCACACCTGGGAGAATCTCAAGAGCAGGGGGTGGAGCAAGCCAGGCCTCAAACCACGAGAATTTCCAGCCCAAAAAGGCAGCCATAATGCAGCCCACATCTGGGAGAATATCATGGGCAGGGGGTGGAGCAAGCCAGACCTCAAACCATGAGAAGCTCCAGCCAAAAAAGCAGCCAAAATGCAGCCCACATCCGGGAAAATATCAAGAGCAGGGGGTGGAGCAAGCCAGGCCTCAAACCACGAGAAGCTCCAGCCCAAAAGGCAGCCAAAATCCAGCCCACATCCGGGAGAATCTCAAGAGCAGGGGGTGGAGCAAGCCAGGCCTCAAACCACGAGAAGCTCCAGCCCAAAAGGCAGCCAAAATGCAGCCCACATCCGGGAGAATCTCAAGAGCAGGGGGTGGAGCAAGCCAGGCCTCAAACCATGAGAAGCTCCAGCCCAAAAGGCAGCCAAAATGCAGCCCACCTCCGGGAGAATCTCAAGAGCAGGGGGTGGAGCAAGCCAGGCCTCAAACCACGAGAAGCTCCAGCCCAAAAGGCAGCCAAAATGCAGCCCACATCCAGGAGAATCTCAAGAGCAGGGGTTGGAGCAAGCCAGGCCTCAAACCACGAGAAGCTCCAGCCCAAAAGGCAGCCAAACTCCAGCCCACATCCGGGAGAATCTCAAGAGCAGGGGGTGGAGCAAGCGAGGCCTCAAACCACGAGAAGCTCCAGCCCAAAATGCAGCCAAAATGCAGCCCACCTCCGGGAGAATCTCAAGAGCAGGGGGTGGAGCAAGGCAGGCCTCAAACCACGAGAAGCTCCAGCCGAAATGGCAGCAAAAATGCAGCCCACATCCAGGAGAATATCAAGAACAGTGCTTGGAGGAAGCCAGGCCTCAAACCACGAGAAGCTCCAGCCCAAAATGCAGCCAAAATCAAGCCCACCTCCGGGAGAATCTCAAGAGCAGGGGGTGGAGCAAGGCAGGCCTCAAACCACGAGAAGCTCCAGCCCAAAAGGCAGCCAAAATCCAGCCCACATCCGGGAGAATCTCAAGAGCAGGGGGTGGAGCAATCCAGGCCTCAAACCACGAGAAGCTCCAGCCCAAAAGGCAGCCAAAATGCAGCCCACCTCCGCGAGAATCTCAAGAGCAGGGGGTGGAGCAAGCCAGGCCTCAAACCACGAGAAGCTCCAGCCCAAAAGGCAGCCAAAATGCAGCCCACCTCCGGGAGAATCTCAAGAGCAGGGGGTGGAGCAAGCCAGGCCTCAAACCACGAGAAGCTGCAGCCCAAAAGGCAGCCAAACTCCAGACCACATCCGGGAGAATCTCAAGAGCAGGGGGTGGAGCAAGCCAGGCCTCAAACCACGAGAAGCTCCAACCCAAAAGGCAGCCAAAATGCAGCCCACATCCGGGAGAATCTCAAGAGCAGGGGGTGGAGCAAGCCAGGCCTCAAACCACGAGAAGCTCCAGCCCAAGAATCAGCCAAAATGCAGCACACATCCGGGAGAATCTCAAGAGCAGGGGGTGGAGCAAGCGAGGCCTCAAACCACGAGAAGCTCCAGCCCAAAAGGCAGCCAAAATGCAGCCCACCTCCGGGAGAATCTCAAGAGCAGGGGGTGGAGCAAGCCAGGCCTCAAACCACGAGAAGCTCCAGCCGAAATGGCAGCAAAAATGCAGCCCACATCCAGGAGAATCTCAAGAGCAGTGCTTGGAGGAAGCCAGGCCTCAAACCACGAGAAGCTCCAGCCCAAAATGCAGCCAAAATCAAGCCCACTTCCGGGAGAATCTCAAGAGCAGGGGGTGGAGCAAGCCAGGCCTCAAACCATGAGAAGCTCCAGCCCAATAGGCAGCAAAAATGGAGCCCACATCCGGGAGAATATCAAGAGCAGGGGGTGGAGCAAGCTAGGCCTCAAACCACGAGAAGCTCCAGCCCAAAAGACAGCCAAAATGCAGCCCACATCCGGGAGAATCTCAAGAGCAGGGGGTGGAGCAAGCCAGGCCTCAAACCACGAGAAGCTCCAGCCCAAAAGGCAGCCAAAATCCAGCCCACATCCGGGAGAATCTCAAGAGCAGGGGTTGGAGCAATCCAGGCCTCAAACCACGAGAAGCTCCAGCCCAAAAGGCAGCCAAAATCCAGCCCACCAGCGGGAGAATAGCAAGAGCTTGGGTTGGAACAATGCAGGCCTCAAACCACGAGAAGCTCCAGCCCAAAAGGCAGCCAAAATGCAGCCCACATCTGGGAGAATATCAAGAGCAGAGGGTGGAGCAAGCCAGGCCTCAAACCACGAGAAGCTCCAGCCCAAAAGGCAGCCAAAATGCAGCCCAGGTCCGGGAGAATCTCAAGAGCAGGGGGTGGAGCAAGCCAGGCCTCAAACCACGAGAAGCTCCAGCCCAAAAGGCAGCCAAAATGCAGCCCACATCCGGGAGAATATCATGAGCAGGGAGTGGAGCAAGCCAGGCCTCAAACCACGAGAAGCTCCAGCCCAAAAGGCAGCCAAAATGCAACCCACATCCAGGAGAATCTCAAGAGCAGGGGGTGGAGCAAGCCAGGCCTCAAACCATGAGAAGCTCCAGACCAAAAAGCAGCCAAAATCCAGCCCACATCCGGGAGAATCTCAAGAGGAGGGGTTGGAGCAAGCCAGGCCTAAAACCATGAGAAGCTCCAGCCCAACAGGCAGCCAAAATGAAGCCCACCTCCGGGAGAATCTCAAGAGCAGGGGGTGGAGCAAGCCAGGCCTCAAACCACGAGAAGCTCCAGCCCAAAAGGCAGCCAAAATGCAGCTTAACTCCGGGAGAATATGAAGAGCAGGGGGTGGAGCAAGCCAGGCCTCAAACCACGAGAAGCTCCAGCCCAAAACGCAGCCAAAATACAGCCCACCTCCGGGAGAATCTCAAGAGCAGGGGGTGGAGCAAGCCAGGCCTCAAACCATGAGAATCTCCAGCCCAAAGTGCAGCGAAAATCCAGACCACACCTGGGAGAATCTCAAGAGCAGGGGGTGGAGCAAGCCAGGCCTCAAACCATGAGAAGCTCCAGCCCAAAAGGAAGTCAAAATGCAGCCCACATCTTGGAGAATATCAAGAGCAGACGGTGGAGCAAGCCAGGCCCCAAACCACGACAAGCTCCAGCCCAAAAGGCAGCCAACATGCAGCCCACATCCGGGAGAATCTCAAGAGCAGGGGGTGGAGCAATGCAGGCCTCAAACCACGAGAAGCTCCAGCCCAAAATGCAGCCAAAATGCAGCCCACCTCCGGGAGAATCTCAAGAGCAGGGGGTGGAGCAAGCCAGGCCTCTAATAACGAGAAGCTCCAGCCCAAAATGCAGCCAAAATGCAGCCCACATCCGTGAGAATCTCAAGAGCAGGGGGTGGAGCCAGCCATACCCCAAACAACGAGAAGCTCCAGCCCAAAAGGCAGCCAAAATGCAGCCCACCTCCGGGAGAATCTCAAGAGCAGGGGGTGGAGCAAGCCAGGCCTCAAACCACGAGAATTTCCAGCCCGAAAAAGGCAGCCATAATGCAGCCCACATCCGGGAGAATATCATGGGCAGGGGGTGGAGCAAGCCAGACCTCAAACCATGAGAAGCTCCAGCCCAAAAAGCAGCCAAAATGCAGCCCACATCCGGGAAAATATCAAGAGCAGGGGGTGGAGCAAGCCAGGCCTCAAACCACGGGAAGCTCCAGTTCAAAAGGCAGCCAAAATCCAGCTCACATCCGGGAGAATCTCAAGAGCAGGGTGTGGAGCAAGCCAGGCCTCAAACCATGAGAATCTCCAGCGGAAAAGGCAGCCAAAATCCAGCCCACATCCGGGAGAAAATCAAGAACAGGGGTTGGAGCAAGCCAGGCCTCAAACCATGAGAAGCTCCAGCCCAAAAGGCAGCCAAAATCCAGCCCACATCCGGGAGAATCTCAAGAGCAGGGGGTGGAGCAAGCCAGGCCTCAAACCATGAGAAGCTCCAGCCCAAAAGGCAGCCAAAATGCAGCCCACATCCGGGAGAATCTCAAGAGCAGGGAGTGGAGCAAGCCAGGCCTCAAACCATGAGAAGCTCCAGCCCAAAAGGCAGCCAAAATGCAGCCCAACTCCGGGAGAATCTCAAGAGCAGGGAGTGGAGCAAGCCAGGCCTCAAACCACGAGAAGCTCCAGCCCAAAAGGCAGCCAAAATGCAGCCCACATCCGGGAGAATATCAAGAGCAGGGGGTGGAGCAAGCCAGGCCTCAAACCACGAGAAGCTCCAGCCCAAAATGCAGCTAAACTCCAGGCCACATCCGGTAGAATTTCAAGAGCAGGGGATGGAGCAAGCCAGGCCTCAAACCACAAGAAGGTCCAGCCGAAATGGCAGCAAAAATGCAGCCCACATCCGGGAGAATCTCAAGACCAGGGGGTGGAGCAAGCCAGGCCTCAAACCACGAGAAGATCCAGCCCATAATGCAGCCAAAATGCAGCACACATCTGGGAGAATCTCAAGAGCAGGGGGTGGAGCAAGCCAGGCCTCAAACCACGAGAAGCTCCAGCCCAAAATAAAGCCAAAATGCAGCCCACATCCGGGAGAATATCATGGGCAGGGAGCGGACACAACCAGGCCTCAAACCATGAGAAGCTCCAGCCCAAAATGCAGCCAAAATGCAGCCTACGTCTGGGAGAATACCAAGAGCAGGGGGTGGAGCAAGCCAGGCCTCAAACCACGAGAAGCTCCAGCCCAAAAGGCAGCCAAAATGCAGCATACATCTGGGAGAATCTCAAGAGCAGGGGGTGGAGCAAGCCAGGCCTCAAACCACGAGAAGCTCCAGCTCAAAATGCAGCTAAAATCCAGCGCACATCCGGGAGAATCTCAAGAGCTGTTGGTGGCGAAAGCCAGGCCTCAAACTGCGAGAAGCTCTAGCCCAAAATGCAGCTAAACTCCAGCCCACATCCGGGAGAATATCAAGAGCAGGGGTTGGAGCAATCCAGGCTTCAAACCACAAGAAGCTCCAGCCCAAAATGCAGCTAAACTCCAGCCCACATCCGGGAGAATTTCAAGAGCAGGGGACGGACCAAGGAATGCCTCAAACCACGAGAATTTCAAGCCCAAAAGGCAGCCAAAATGCAGCCCAAATCCGGGAGAATCTCAACAGCAGGGGGTGGAGCAAGCCAGGCCTCAAACCACTTGAAGCTCCAGCCGAAATGGCAGCAAAAGTGCAGCCCACATCCGGGAGAATCTCAAGAGCAGGGGGTGGAGCAAGCCAGGCCTCAAACCACGAGAAGCTCCAGGCCAAAAGGCAGCCAAAATGCAGCCCACATCCGGGAGAATCTCAAGAGCAGGGGGTGGAGGAAGCCAGGCCTCAAACCACAAGAAGCTCCAGCCCGAAAAACAGCCAAAATCCAGCCAACATCCAGGAGAATATCAAGAGCAGGTGCTGGAGCAAGCCAGGCCCCAAACCACGAGAAGCTCCAGCCCAAAAGGCAGCTAAAATGCAGCCCACCTCCGGGAGAATCTCAAGAGCAGGGGGTGGAGCAAGCCAGGCCTCAAACCACGAGAAGCTCCAGCCCAAACGGCAGCCAAAATGCAGCCCACCTCCGGGAGAATCTCAAGAGCAGGGGGTGGAGCAAGCCAGGCCTCAAACCACGAGAAGCTCCAGCCCAAAGAGCAACCAAAATGCAGCCCACATCCGGGAGAATCTCAAGAGCAGGGAGTGGAGCAAGCCAGGCCTCAAACCACGAGAAGCTCCTGCCCAAAATGCAGCCAAAATGCAGCCCACATCTGGGAGAATACCATGGGCAGGGGGTGGAGGAAGCCAGGCCTCAAACCACGAGAAGCTCCAGCCCAAAATGCAGCCAAAATGCAGCCCACATCCGGGAGAATCTCAAGAGCAGGGGGTGGAGCAAGCCAGGCCTCAAACCACGAGAAGCTCCAGCCCAAAGACCAACCAAAATGCAGCCCACATCTGGGAGAATATCAAGAGCAGGGGCTGGAGCAAGCCAGGGCTCAAACCACGAGACCTCCAACCCTAAATGCAGCCAAAATCCTGCCCACATCCGCGAGAATCTCAAGAGCAGGGGGTGGAGCAAGACAGGCCTCAAACCACGAGAAGCTCCAGCCCAAAAGGCAGCCAAAATGCAGCCCACCTCCGGGAGAATCTCAAGAGCAGGGGGTGGAGCAAGCCAGGCCTCAAACCACGAGAAGTTCCAGCCCAAAAGGCAGCCAAAATCCAGCCCACATCCGGGAGAATATCAAGAGCAGGGTGTGGAGCAATCCAGGCCTCAAACCACGAGAAGCTCCAGCCCAAAAGGCAGCCAAAATGCAGCCCACATCCGGGAGAATAGCAAGAGCTTGGGTTGGAACAATGCAGGCCTCAAACCACGAGAAGCTCCAGCCCAAAAGGCAGCCAAAATCCAGCCCACCTTCGGGAGAATCTCAAGAGCAGGGGGTGGAGCAAGCCAGGCCTCAAACCACGAGAAGCTCCAGCTCAAAAGGCAGCCAAAATGCAGCCCACATCTGGGAGAATATCAAGAGCAGGGGGTGGAGGAAGGCAGGCCTCAAACCACGAGAAGCTCCAGCCCAAAAGGCAGCTAAAATCCAGCCCACATCCGGGAGAATCTCAAGAGCAGGGGGTGGAGCAAGCCAGGCCTCAAACCATGAGAAGCTCCAGCCCAAAAGGCAGCCAAAATGCAGCCCACATCCGGGAGAATCTCAAGAGCAGGGGGTGGAGCAAGCCAGGCCTCAAACCACGAGAAGCTCCAGCTCAAAATGCAGCTAAATTCCAGCCCACATCCGGGAGAATATCAAGAGCAGGGCGTGGAGCAATCCAGGCCTCAAACCACAAGAAGCTCCAGCCCAAAAGGCAGCCAAAATCCAGCCCACATCCGCGACAATCTCAAGAGCAGGGGGTGGAGCAAGCCAGGCCTCAAAGCATGAGAAGCTCCAGCCGAAATGGCAGCAAAAATGCAGCCCACATCTGGGAGACTATCAAGAGCAGGGGTTGGAGGAAGGCAGGCCTCAAACCACAAGAAGCTCCAGCCCAAAATGCAGCCAAACTCCAGCCCACATCCGGGAGAATCTCAAGAGCAGGGGGTGGAGCAAGCCAGGCCTCAAACCACGAGAAGCTCCAGCCCAAAAGGCAGCCAAAATGCAGCCCACCTCCGGGAGAATGTCAAGAGCAGGGGGTGGAGCAAGCCAGGCCTCAAACCACGAGAAGCTCCAGCCCAAAAGGCAGCCAAACTCCAGCCCACATCCGGGAGAATCTCAAGAGCAGGGGGTGGAGCAAGCCAGGCCTCAAACCACGAGAAGCTCCAGCCCAAAAGGCAGCCAAAATGCAGCCCACATCCGGGAGAATATCATGGGCAGGGAGTGGAGCAAGCCAGGCCTCAAACCACGAGAAGCTCCAGCCCAAAAGGCAGCCAAAATGCAGCCCACATCCGGGAGAATCTCAAGAGCAGGGGGTGGAGCAAGCCAGGCCTCAAACCATGAGAAGCTCCAGACCAAAATGCAGCCAAAATGCAGCCCACATCCGGGAAAATCTCAAGAGCAGGGGGTGGAGCAATCCAGGCCTCAAACCACAAGAAGCTCCAGCCCAAAAGGCAGCTAAAATCCAGCGCAATTCTGGGAGAATATCAAGAGAAGTTGGTGGAGCAAGCCAGGCCTCAAACCACGAGAAGCTCCAGCCCAAAATGCAGCCAAACTCCAGCCCAAATCCGGGAGAATTTCAAAACCAGGGGGTGGAGCAAGCCAGGCCTCAAACCACGAGAAGCTCCAGCCCAAAAGCAGCCAAAATGCAGCCCACATCCGGGAGAATCTCAAGAGCAGGGGGTGGAGCAAGCCAGGCCTCAAACCACGAGAAGCTCCAGCCCTAAAGGCAGCCAAAATGCAGCCCACATCCGGGAGAATCTCAAGAGCAGGGGGTGGAGCAAGCCAGGCCTCAAACCATGAGAAGCTCCAGCCCAAAAGGCAGCCAAAATGCAGCCCACATCCGGGAGAATCTCAAGAGCAGGGGGTGGAGCAAGCCAGGCCTCAAACCACGAGAAGCTCCAGCCCAAAATGCAGCCAAAAGACAGCCCACATCCGTGAGAATCTCAAGAGCAGGGGCTGGAGCAAGCCAGGCCTCAAACCACGAGAAGCTCCAGCCCAAAAGGCAGCCAAAATGCAGCCCACATCCGGGAGAATCTCAAGAGCAGGGGGTGGAGCAAGCCAGGCCTCAAACCACGAGAAGCTCCAGCCCAAAAGGCAGCCAAAATGCAGCCCACATCTGAGAGAATCTCAAGAGCAGGGGGTGGAGCCAGCCATGCCCCAAACAACGAGAAGCTCCAGCCCAAAAGGCAGCCAAAATGCAGCCCAGCTCCGGGAGAATCTCAAGAGCAGGGGGTGGAGCAAGCCAGGCCTCAAACCACGAGAAGCTCCAGCCCAAAAGGCAGCCAAAATGCAGCCCACATCCGGGAGAATATCATGGGCAGGGAGTGGAGCAAGCCAGGCCTCAAACCACGAGAAGCTCCAGCCCAAAAGGCAGCCAAAATGCAGCCCACATCCGGGAGAATCTCAAGAGCAGGGGGTGGAGCAAGCCAGGCCTCAAACCATGAGAAGCTCCAGACCAAAAAGCAGCCAAAATGCAGCCCACATCCGGGAGAATATCAAGAGCAGGGGGTGGAGCAAGCCAGGCCTCAAACCACGAGAATTTCCAGCCCAAAAATGAAGCCAAAATGCAGCCCACATCCGGGAGAATATCAAGAGCAAGGGGTGGAGCAAATCAGGAGTCAAACCACGAGAAGCTCCATGCCCAAAATGCAGTTAAACTCCAGCCCACCTCCGGGAGAATCTCAAGAGCAGGGGGTGGAGCAAGCCAGGCCTCAAACCATGAGAAGCTCCAGCCCAATAGGCAGCAAAAATGCAGCCCAAATCCGGGAGAATATCAAGAGCAGGGGGTGGAGCAAGCTAGGCCTCAAACCACGAGAAGCTCCAGCCCAAAAGACAGCCAAAATGCAGCCCACCTCCGGGAGAATCTCAAGAGCAGGGGGTGGAGCAAGCCAGGCCTCAAACCACGAGAATTTCCAGCCCAAAAGGCAGCCAAAATCCAGCCCACATCCGGGAGAATATCAAGAGCAGGGGGTGGAGCAATCCAGGCCTCAAACCACGAGAAGCTCCAGCCCAAAAGGCAGCCAAAATGCAGCCCACCAGCGGGAGAATAGCAAGAGCTTGGGTTGGAACAATGCAGGCCTCAAACCACGAGAAGCTCCAGCCCAAAAGGCAGCCAAAATGCAACCCACATCCGGGAGAATCTCAAGAGCAGGGGGTGGAGCAAGCCAGGCCTCAAACCACGAGAAGCTCCAGCTCAAAAGGCAGCCAAAATGCAGCCCACATCTGGGAGAATATCAAGAGCAGGGGGTGGAGGAAGGCAGGCCTCAAACCACGAGAAGCTCCAGCCCAAAAGGCAGCTAAAATCCAGCCCACATCCGGGAGAATCTCAAGAGCAGGGGGTGGAGCAAGCCAGGCCTCAAACCTCGAGAAGCTCCAGCCCAAAAGGCAGCCAAAATGCAGCCCACATCCGGGAGAATCTCAAGAGCAGGGGGTGGAGCAAGCCAGGCCTCAAACCACGAGAAGCTCCAGCTCAAAATGCAGCTAAATTCCAGCCCACATCCGGGAGAATATCAAGAGCAGGGCGTGGAGCAATCCAGGCCTCAAACCACAAGAAGCTCCAGCCCAAAAGGCAGCCAAAATCCAGCCCACATCCGCGAGAATCTCAAGAGCAGGGGGTGGAGCAAGCCAGGCCTCAAAGCATGAGAAGCTCCAGCCCAAAAGGCAGCCAAAATGGAGCCCACATCCGGGAGAATATCAAGAGCAGGGGGTGGAGCAAGCCAGGCCTCAAACCACGAGAATTTCCAGCCCAAATATCAGCCAAAATCCAGCCCACATCCGGGAGAATCTCAAGAGCTGGGGTTGGAGCAATGCAGGCCTCAAACCACGAGAAGCTCCAGCCCAAAATGCAGCCAAAATGCAGCCCACATCTGGGAGAATCTCAAGAGCAGGGGGTGGAGCAAGCCAGGCCTCAAACCTAGAGAAGTTCCAGCCGAAATGGCAGCAAAAATGCAGCCCACATCTGGGAGAATATCAAGAGCAGGGGTTGGAGGAAGGCAGGCCTCAAACCACAAGAAGCTCCAGCCCAAAATGCAGCCAAACTCCAGCCCACATCCGGGAGAATCTCAAGAGCAGGGGGTGGAGCAAGCCAGGCCTCAAACCACGAGAAGCTCCAGCCCAAAAGGCAGCCAAAATGCAGCCCACCTCCGGGAGAATGTCAAGAGCAGGGGGTGGAGCAAGCCAGGCCTCAAACCACGAGAAGCTCCAGCCCAAAAGGCAGCCAAACTCCAGCCCACATCCGGGAGAATCTCAAGAGCAGGGGGTGGAGCAAGCCAGGCCTTAAACCACGAGAAGCTCCAGCCCAAAAGGCAGCCAAAATGCAGCCCACATCCGGGAGAATATCATGGGCAGGGAGTGGAGCAAGCCAGGCCTCAAACCACGAGAAGCTCCAGCCCAAAAGGCAGCCAAAATGCAGCCCACCTCCTGGAGAATCTCAAGAGCAGGGGGTGGAGCAAGCCAGGCCTCAAACCATGAGAAGCTCCAGACCAAAATGCAGCCAAAATGCAGCCCACATCCGGGAAAATCTCAAGAGCAGGGGGTGGAGCAAGCCAGGCCTCAAACCACGAGAAGCTCCAGCCCAAAAGGCAGCCAAAATGCAGCCCACATCTGGGAGAATATCAAGAGCAGGGGGTGGAGCAAGGCAGGCCTCAAACAACGAGAATCTCCAGCCCAAAAGGCAGCCAAAATGCAGCCCACATCTGTGAGAATCTCAAGAGCAGGGGGTGGAGCAAGCCAGGCCTCAAACCACGAGAAGCTCCAGCCCAAAAGGCAGCCAAAATGCAGCCCACATCCGGGAGAATATCAAGAGCAGGGGGTGGAGCAAGCCAGGCCTCAAACCACGAGAAGCTCCAGCCCAAAGAGCAACCAAAATGCAGCCCACATCCGGGAGAATCTCAAGAGCAGGGGGTGGAGCCAGCCATGCCCCAAACAACGAGAAGCTCTAGCCCAAAAGGCAGCTAAAATCCAGCGCACATCTGGGAGAATATCAACAGCTTTTGGTGGCGAAAGCCAGGCCTCAAACCGCGAGAAGCTCTAGCCCAAAATGCAGCTAAACTCCAGCCCACATCCGAGAGAATATCAAGAGCAGGGGTTGGAGCAAGACAGGCCTCAAACCACAAGAAGCTCCAGCCCAAAAGGCAGCCAAAATGCAGCCCACATCCGGGAGAATAGCAAGAGCTTGGGTTGGAACAATGCAGGCCTCAAACCACGAGAAGCTCCAGCCCAAAATGCAGCCAAAATGCAGCCCACATCTGGGAGAATCTCAAGAGCAGGGGGTGGAGCAAGCCAGGCCTCAAACCACGAGAAGCTCCAGCCGAAATTTCAGCAAAAATGCAGCCCACATCCGGGAGAATCTCAAGAGCAGGGGTTGGAGGAAGGCAGGCCTCAAACCACGAGAAGCTCCAGCCCAAAAGGCAGCTAAAATCCAGCGCAATTCTGGGAGAATATCAAGAGAAGTTGGTGGAGCAAGCCAGGCCTCAAACCACGAGAATCTCCAGCCCAAAGGGCAGCGAAAATCCAGCCCACATCTGGGAGAATCTCAAGAGCAGGGGGTGGAGCAAGCCAGGCCTCAAACCACGAGAAGCTCCAGCCCAAAAGGCAGCCAAAATGCAGCCCACATCCGGGAGAATCTCAAGAGCAGGGGGTGGAGCAAGCCAGGCCTCAAACCACGAGAAGCTCCAGCTCAAAATGCACCTAAATTCCAGCCCACATCCGGGAGAATATCAAGAGCAGGGCGTGGAGCAATCCAGGCCTCAAACCACAAGAAGCTCCAGCCCAAAAGGCAGCTAAAATCCAGCGCAATTCTGGGAGAATATCAAGAGAAGTTGGTGGAGCAAGCCAGGCCTCAAACCACTAGAAGCTCCAGCCGAAATTGCAGCAAAAATGCAGCCCACATCTGGGAGAATATCAAGAGCAGGGGTTGGAGGAAGGCAGGCCTCAAACCACGAGAAGCTCCAGCCCAAAATGCAGCCAAACTCCAGCCCAAATCCGGGAGAATTTCAAAACCAGGGGGTGGAGCAAGCCAGGCCTCAAACCACGAGAAGCTCCAGCCCAAAAGGCAGCCAAAATGCAGCCCACATCCGGGAGAATCACAAGAGCAGGGGGTGGAGCAAGCCAGGCCTCAAACCACGAGAAGCTCCAGCCCTAAAGGCAGCCAAAATGCAGCCCACATCCGGGAGAATCTCAAGAGCAGGGGGTGGAGCAAGCCAGGCCTCAAACCATGAGAAGCTCCAGCCCAAAAGGCAGCCAAAATGCAGCCCACATCCGGGAGAATCTCAAGAGCAGGGGCTGGAGCAAGCCAGGCCTCAAACCACGAGAAGCTCCAGCCCAAAAGGCAGCCAAAATGCAGCCCACATCCGGGAGAATCTCAAGAGCAGGGGGTGGAGCAAGCCAGGCCTCAAACCACGAGAAGCTCCAGCCCAAAAGGCAGCCAAAATGCAGCCCACATCTGGGAGAATATCAAGAGCAGGGGGTGGAGCCAGCCATGCCCCAAACAACGAGAAGCTCCAGCCCAAAAGGCAGCCAAAATGCAGCCCAGCTCCGGGAGAATCTCAAGAGCAAGGGGTGGAGCAAGCCAGGCCTCAAACCACGAGAAGCTCCAGCCCAAAAGGCAGCCAAAATGCAGCCCACATCCGGGAGAATATCATGGGCAGGGAGTGGAGCAAGCCAGGCCTCAAACCACGAGAAGCTCCAGCCCAAAAGGCAGCCAAAATGCAGCCCACATCCGGGAGAATCTCAAGAGCAGGGGGTGGAGCAAGCCAGGCCTCAAACCATGAGAAGCTCCAGCCCAAAAGGCAGCCAAAATGCAGCCCACATCCGGGAGAATCTCAAGAGCAGGGGGTGGAGCAAGCCAGGCCCCAAACCACGAGAATTTCCAGCCCAAAAAGCAGCCAAAATGCAGCCCACATCCGGGACAATATCAAGAGCAGGGGGTGGAGCAAGCCAGGCCTCAAACCACGAGAAGCTCCAGCCCAAAAGGCAGCCAAAATGCAGCCCACATCCGGGAGAATCTCAAGAGCAGGGGGTGGAGCAAGCCAGGCCTCAAAGCATGAGAAGCTCCAGCCCAAAATTCAGCCAAAATGCAGCCCACATCCGGGAGAATATCAAGAGCAGGGGGTGGAGCAAGCCAGGCCTCAAACCACGAGTAGCTCCAGCCCAAAAGGCAGCCAAAATGCAGCCCACATCCGGGAGAATCTCAAGAGCAGGGGGTGGAGCAAGCCAGGCCTCAAACCACGAGAAGCTCCAGCCCAAAAGGCAGCCAAAATGCAGCCCACATCCGTGAGAATCTCAAGAGCAGGGGGTGGAGCCAGCCATGCCCCAAACAACGAGAAGCTCCAGCCCAAAAGGCAGCCAAAATGCAGCCCAGCTCCGGGAGAATCTCAAGAGCAGGGGGTGGAGCAAGCCAGGCCTCAAACCACGAGAAGCTCCAGACCAAAAGGCAGCCAAAATGCAGCCCACATCCGGGAGAATATCATGGGCAGGGAGTGGAGCAAGGCAGGCCTCAAACCACGAGAAGCTCCAGCCCAAAGGGCAACCAAAATGCAGCCCACATCCGGGAGAATCTCAAGAGCAGGGGGTGGAGCCAGCCATGCCCCAAACAACGAGAAGCTCCAGCCCAAAAGGCAGCTAAAATCCAGCGCAATTCTGGGAGAATATCAAGAGAAGTTGGTGGAGCAAGCCAGGCCTCAAACCACGGGAAGCTCCAGTTCAAAAGGCAGCCAAAATCCAGCTCACATCCGGGAGAATCTCAAGAGCAGGGTGTGGAGCAAGCCAGGCCTCAAACCATGAGAAGCTCCAGCCCAATAGGCAGCCAAAATGAAGCCCACCTCAGGGAGAATCTCAAGAGCAGGGGGTGGAGCAAGCCAGGCCTCAAACCACGAGAAGCTCCAGCCCAAAAGGCAGCCAAAATGCAGCCCACCTCCGGGAGAATCTCAAGAGCAGGGGGTGGAGCAAGGCAGGCCTCAAACAACGAGAAGCTCCAGCCCAAAAGGCAGCCAAAATGCAGCCCACCTCCGGGAGAATCTCAAGAGCAGGGGGTGGAGCAAGCCAGGCCTCAAACCACGAGAAGCTCCAGCCCAAAAGGCAGCCAAAATCCAGCCCACCTCCGGGAGAATCTCAAGAGCAGGGGGTGGAGCAAGCCAGGCCTCAAACCACGAGAATCTCCAGCCCAAAGGGCAGCGAAAATCCAGCCCACACCTGGGAGAATCTCAAGAGCAGGGGGTGGAGCAAGCCAGGCCTCAAACCACGAGAATCTCCAGCCCAAAGGCCAGCGAAAATCCAGCCCACACCTGGGAGAATCTCAAGAGCAGGGGGTGGAGCAAGCCAGGCCTCAAACCTTGAGAAGCTCCAGCCCAAAAGGAAGTCAAAATGCAGCCCACATCTTGGAGAATATCAAGAGCAGACGGTGGAGCAAGCCAGGCCTCAAACCACGAGAAGCTCCAGCTCAAAATGCAGCTAAAGTCCAGCCCACCTCCGGGAGAATCTCAAGAGCAGGGGGTGGAGCAAGCCAGGCCTCAAACAACGAGAATCTCCAGCCCAAAAGGCAGCCAAAATGCAGCCCACCTCCGGGAGAATCTCAAGAGCAGGGGCTGGAGCAAGCCAGGCCTCAAACCACGAGAAGCTCCAGCCCAAAAGGCAGCCAAAATGCAGCCCACATCCGGGAGAATATCAAGAGCAGGGGGTGGAGGAAGGCAGGCCTCAAACCACGAGAAGCTCCAGCCCAAAAGGCAGCTAAAATCCAGCGCAATTCTGGGAGAATATCAAGAGAAGTTGGTGGAGCAAGCCAGGCCTCAAACCACTAGAAGCTCCAGCCGAAATTGCAGCCAAAATGCAGCCCACATCTGGGAGAATATCAAGAGCAGGGGTTGGAGGAAGGCAGGCCTCAAACCACGAGAAGCTCCAGCCCAAAAGGCAGCCAAACTCCAGCCCAAATCCGGGAGAATTTCAAAACCAGGGGGTGGAGCAAGCCAGGCCTCAAACCACGAGAAGCTCCAGCCCAAAAGGCAGCCAAAATACAGCCCACATCCGGGAGAATCTCAAGAGCAGGGGGTGGAGCAAGCCAGGCCTCAAACCATGAGAAGCTCCAGCCCAAAATGCAGCCAAAAGAAAGCCCACATCCGTGAGAATCTCAAGAGCAGGGGGTGGAGCCAGCCATGCCCCAAACAACGAGAAGCTCCAGCCCAAAAGGCAGCCAAAATTCAGCCCACATCCGGGAGAATCTCAAGAGCAGGGGGTGGAGCAAGCCAGGCCTCAAAGCATGAGAAGCTCCAGCCCAAAAGGCAGCCAAAATGCAGCCCACATCCGGGAGAATATCAAGAGCAGGGGGTGGAGCAAGCCAGGCCTCAAACCACGAGAAGCTCCAGCCCAAAAGGCAGCCAAAATGCAGCCCACATCCGTGAGAATCTCAAGAGCAGGGGCTGGAGCAAGCCAGGCCTCAAACCACGAGAAGCTCCAGCCCAAAGTGCAACCAAAATGCAGCCCACATCCGGTAGAATCTCAAGAGCAGGGGGTGGAGCCAGCCATGCCCCAAACAACGAGAAGCTCCAGCCCAAAAGGCAGCTAAAATCCAGCGCAATTCTGGGAGAATATCAAGAGAAGTTGGTGGAGCAAGCCAGGCCTCAAACCACGGGAAGCTCCAGTTCAAAAGGCAGCCAAAATCCAGCTCACATCCGGGAGAATATCAAGAGCAGGGGGTGGAGCAAGCCAGGCCTCAAACCACGAGAAGCTCCAGCCCAAAAGGCAGCCAAAATGCAGCCCACCTCCGGGAGAATCTCAAGAGCAGGGGGTGGAGCAAGCCAGGCCTCAAAGCATGAGAAGCTCCAGCCCAAAATTCAGCCAAAATGCAGCCCACATCCGGGAGAATATCAAGAGCAGGGGGTGGAGCAAGCCAGGCCTCAAACCACGAGAAGCTCCAGCCCAAAAGGCAGCCAAAATGCAGCCCACATCCGGGAGAATCTCAAGAGCAGGGGGTGGAGCAAGCCAGGCCTCAAACCACGAGAAGCTCCAGCCCAAAAGGCAGCCAAAATGCAGCCCACATCCGGGAGAATCTCAAGAGCAGGGGGTGGAGCAAGCCAGGCCTCAAACCACGAGAAGCTCCAGCCCAAAAGGCAGCCAAAATGCAGCCCACATCCGTGAGAATCTCAAGAGCAGGGGGTGGAGCCAGCCATGCCCCAAACAACGAGAAGCTCCAGCCCAAAAGGCAGCCAAAATGCAGCCCAGCTCCGGGAGAATCTCAAGAGCAGGGGGTGGAGCAAGCCAGGCCTCAAACCACGAGAAGCTCCAGCCCAAAAGGCAGCCAAAATGCAGCCCACATCCGGGAGAATATCATGGGCAGGGAGTGGAGCAAGGCAGGCCTCAAACCACGAGAAGCTCCAGCCCAAAGGCCAGCGAAAATCCAGCCCACACCTGGGAGAATCTCAAGAGCAGGGGGTGGAGCAAGCCAGGCCTCAAACCTTGAGAAGCTCCAGCCCAAAAGGAAGTCAAAATGCAGCCCACATCTTAGAGAATATCAAGAGCAGACGGTGGAGCAAGCCAGGCCTCAAACCACGAGAAGCTCCAGCTCAAAATGCAGCTAAAGTCCAGCCCACCTCCGGGAGAATCTCAAGAGCAGGGGGTGGAGCAAGCCAGGCCTCAAACAACGAGAATCTCCAGCCCAAAAGGCAGCCAAAATGCAGCCCACCTCCGGGAGAATCTCAAGAGCAGGGGCTGGAGCAAGCCAGGCCTCAAACCACGAGAAGCTCCAGCCCAAAAGGCAGCCAAAATCCAGCCCACATCCGGGAGAATATCAAGAGCAGGGGGTGGAGGAAGGCAGGCCTCAAACCACGAGAAGCTCCAGCCCAAAAGGCAGCTAAAATCCAGCGCAATTCTGGGAGAATATCAAGAGAAGTTGGTGGAGCAAGCCAGGCCTCAAACCACTAGAAGCTCCAGCCGAAATTGCAGCCAAAATGCAGCCCACATCTGGGAGAATATCAAGAGCAGGGGTTGGAGGAAGGCAGGCCTCAAACCACGAGAAGCTCCAGCCCAAAAGGCAGCCAAACTCCAGCCCAAATCCGGGAGAATTTCAAAACCAGGGGGTGGAGCAAGCCAGGCCTCAAACCACGAGAAGCTCCAGCCCAAAAGGCAGCCAAAATGCAGCCCACATCCGGGAGAATCTCAAGAGCAGGGGCTGGAGCAAGCCAGGCCTCAAACCATGAGAAGCTCCAGCCCAAAATGCAGCCAAAAGAAAGCCCACATCCGTGAGAATCTCAAGAGCAGGGGGTGGAGCCAGCCATGCCCCAAACAACGAGAAGCTCCAGCCCAAAAGGCAGCCAAAATTCAGCCCACATCCGGGAGAATCTCAAGAGCAGGGGGTGGAGCAAGCCAGGCCTCAAAGCATGAGAAGCTCCAGCCCAAAAGGCAGCCAAAATGCAGCCCACATCCGGGAGAATATCAAGAGCAGGGGGTGGAGCAAGCCAGGCCTCAAACCACGAGAAGCTCCAGCCCAAAAGGCAGCCAAAATGCAGCCCACATCCGTGAGAATCTCAAGAGCAGGGGCTGGAGCAAGCCAGGCCTCAAACCACGAGAAGCTCCAGCCCAAAGTGCAACCAAAATGCAGCCCACATCCGGTAGAATCTCAAGAGCAGGGGGTGGAGCCAGCCATGCCCCAAACAACGAGAAGCTCCAGCCCAAAAGGCAGCTAAAATCCAGCGCAATTCTGGGAGAATATCAAGAGAAATTGGTGGAGCAAGCCAGGCCTCAAACCACGGGAAGCTCCAGTTCAAAAGGCAGCCAAAATCCAGCTCACATCCGGGAGAATCTCAAGAGCAGGGGGTGGAGCAAGCCAGGCCTCAAACCACGGGAAGCTCCAGTTCAAAAGGCAGCCAAAATCCAGCTCACATCCGGGAGAATCTCAAGAGCAGGGTGTGGAGCAAGCCAGGCCTCAAACCATGAGAAGCTCCAGCCCAATAGGCAGCCAAAATGAAGCCCACCTCAGGGAGAATCTCAAGAGCAGGGGGTGGAGCAAGCCAGGCCTCAAACCACGAGAAGCTCCAGCCCAAAAGGCAGCCAAAATGCAGCCCACCTCCGGGAGAATCTCAAGAGCAGGGGGTGGAGCAAGCCAGGCCTCAAACCACGAGAAGCTCCAGCCCAAAAGGCAGCCAAAATGCAGCCCACATCCGGGAGAATCTCAAGAGCAGGGGGTGGAGCAAGCCAGGCCTCAAACCACGAGAAGCTCCAGCCCAAAAGGCAGCCAAAATCCAGCCCACCTCCGGGAGAATCTCAAGAGCAGGGGGTGGAGCAAGCCAGGCCACAAACCACGAGAATCTCCAGCCCAAAGGGCAGCGAAAATCCAGCCCACACCTGGGAGAATCTCAAGAGCAGGGGGTGGAGCAAGCCAGGCCTCAAACCTTGAGAAGCTCCAGCCCAAAAGGAAGTCAAAATGCAGCCCACATCCGGGAGAATATCATGGGCAGGGAGTGGAGCAAGGCAGGCCTCAAACCACGAGAAGCTCCAGCCCAAAGGGCAACCAAAATGCAGCCCACATCCGGGAGAATCTCAAGAGCAGGGGGTGGAGCCAGCCATGCCCCAAACAACGAGAAGCTCCAGCCCAAAAGGCAGCTAAAATCCAGCGCAATTCTGGGAGAATATCAAGAGAAGTTGGTGGAGCAAGCCAGGCCTCAAACCACGGGAAGCTCCAGTTCAAAAGGCAGCCAAAATCCAGCTCACATCCGGGAGAATCTCAAGAGCAGGGTGTGGAGCAAGCCAGGCCTCAAACCATGAGAAGCTCCAGCCCAATAGGCAGCCAAAATGAAGCCCACCTCAGGGAGAATCTCAAGAGCAGGGGGTGGAGCAAGCCAGGCCTCAAACCACGAGAAGCTCCAGCCCAAAAGGCAGCCAAAATGCAGCCCACCTCCGGGAGAATCTGAAGAGCAGGGGGTGGAGCAAGCCAGGCCTCAAACCACGAGAAGCTCCAGCCCAAAAGGCAGCCAAAATCCAGCCCACCTCCGGGAGAATCTCAAGAGCAGGGGGTGGAGCAAGCCAGGCCTCAAACCACGAGAATCTCCAGCCCAAAGGGCAGCGAAAATCCAGCCCACACCTGGGAGAATCTCAAGAGCAGGGGGTGGAGCAAGCCAGGCCTCAAACCACGAGAATCTCCAGCCCAAAGTCCAGCGAAAATCCAGCCCACACCTGGGAGAATCTCAAGAGCAGGGGGTGGAGCAAGCCAGGCCTCAAACCACGAGAAGCTCCAGCTCAAAATGCAGCTAAAGTCCAGCCCACCTCCGGGAGAATCTCAAGAGCAGGGGGTGGAGCAAGCCAGGCCTCAAACAACGAGAATCTCCAGCCCAAAAGGCAGCCAAAATGCAGCCCACCTCCGGGAGAATCTCAAGAGCAGGGGCTGGAGCAAGCCAGGCCTCAAACCACGAGAAGCTCCAGCCCAAAAGGCAGCCAAAATGCAGCCCACATCCGGGAGAATATCAAGAGCAGGGGGTGGAGGAAGGCAGGCCTCAAACCACGAGAAGCTCCAGCCCAAAAGGCAGCTAAAATCCAGCGCAATTCTGGGAGAATATCAAGAGAAGTTGGTGGAGCAAGCCAGGCCTAAAACCACTAGAAGCTCCAGCCGAAATTGCAGCCAAAATGCAGCCCACATCTGGGAGAATATCAAGAGCAGGGGTTGGAGGAATGCAGGCCTCAAACCACGAGAAGCTCCAGCCCAAAAGGCAGCCAAACTCCAGCCCAAATCCGGGAGAATTTCAAAACCAGGGGGTGGAGCAAGCCAGGCCTCAAACCACGAGAAGCTCCAGCCCAAAAGGCAACCAAAATACAGCCCACATCCGGGAGAATCTCAAGAGCAGGGGGTGGAGCAAGCCAGGCCTCAAACCATGAGAAGCTCCAGCCCAAAATGCAGCCAAAAGAAAGCCCACATCCGTGAGAATCTCAAGAGCAGGGGGTGGAGCCAGCCATGCCCCAAACAACGAGAAGCTCCAGCCCAAAAGGCAGCCAAAATTCAGCCCACATCCGGGAGAATCTCAAGAGCAGGGGGTGGAGCAAGCCAGGCCTCAAAGCATGAGAAGCTCCAGCCCAAAAGGCAGCCAAAATGCAGCCCACATCCGGGAGAATATCAAGAGCAGGGGGTGGAGCAAGCCAGGCCTCAAACCACGAGAAGCTCCAGCCCAAAAGGCAGCCAAAATGCAGCCCACATCCGTGAGAATCTCAAGAGCAGGGGCTGGAGCAAGCCAGGCCTCAAACCACGAGAAGCTCCAGCCCAAAGTGCAACCAAAATGCAGCCCACATCCGGGAGAATCTCAAGAGCAGGGGGTGGAGCCAGCCATGCCCCAAACAACGAGAAGCTCCAGCCCAAAAAGCAGCCAAAATGCAGCGCAATTCTGGGAGAATATCAAGAGAAGTTGGTGGAGCAAGCCAGGCCTCAAACCACGGGAAGCTCCAGTTCAAAAGGCAGCCAAAATCCAGCTCACATCCGGGAGAATCTCAAGAGCAGGGGGTGGAGCAAGCCAGGCCTCAAACCACGGGAAGCTCCAGTTCAAAAGGCAGCCAAAATCCAGCTCACATCCGGGAGAATCTCAAGAGCAGGGTGTGGAGCAAGCCAGGCCTCAAACCATGAGAAGCTCCAGCCCAATAGGCAGCCAAAATGAAGCCCACCTCAGGGAGAATCTCAAGAGCAGGGGGTGGAGCAAGCCAGGCCTCAAACCACGAGAAGCTCCAGCCCAAAAGGCAGCCAAAATGCAGCCCACCTCCGGGAGAATCTCAAGAGCAGGGGGTGGAGCAAGCCAGGCCTCAAACCACGAGAAGCTCCAGCCCAAAAGGCAGCCAAAATGCAGCCCACATCCGGGAGAATCTCAAGAGCAGGGGGTGGAGCAAGCCAGGCCTCAAACCACGAGAAGCTCCAGCCCAAAAGGCAGCCAAAATCCAGCCCACCTCCGGGAGAATCTCAAGAGCAGGGGGTGGAGCAAGCCAGGCCACAAACCACGAGAATCTCCAGCCCAAAGGGCAGCGAAAATCCAGCCCACACCTGGGAGAATCTCAAGAGCAGGGGGTGGAGCAAGCCAGGCCTCAAACCTTGAGAAGCTCCAGCCGAAATTGCAGCCAAAATGCAGCCCACATCTGGGAGAATATCAAGAGCAGGGGTTGGAGGAAGGCAGGCCTCAAACCACGAGAAGCTCCAGCCCAAAAGGCAGCCAAACTCCAGCCCAAATCCGGGAGAATTTCAAAACCAGGGGGTGGAGCAAGCCAGGCCTCAAACCACGAGAAGCTCCAGCCCAAAAGGCAGCCAAAATACAGCCCACATCCGGGAGAATCTCAAGAGCAGGGGGTGGAGCAAGCCAGGCCTCAAACCATGAGAAGCTCCAGCCCAAAATGCAGCCAAAAGAAAGCCCACATCCGTGAGAATCTCAAGAGCAGGGGGTGGAGCCAGCCATGCCCCAAACAACGAGAAGCTCCAGCCCAAAAGGCAGCCAAAATTCAGCCCACATCCGGGAGAATCTCAAGAGCAGGGGGTGGAGCAAGCCAGGCCTCAAAGCATGAGAAGCTCCAGCCCAAAAGGCAGCCAAAATGCAGCCCACATCCGGGAGAATATCAAGAGCAGGGGGTGGAGCAAGCCAGGCCTCAAACCACGAGAAGCTCCAGCCCAAAAGGCAGCCAAAATGCAGCCCACATCCGTGAGAATCTCAAGAGCAGGGGCTGGAGCAAGCCAGGCCTCAAACCACGAGAAGCTCCAGACCAAAGTGCAACCAAAATGCAGCCCACATCCGGGAGAATCTCAAGAGCAGGGGGTGGAGCCAGCCATGCCCCAAACAACGAGAAGCTCCAGCCCAAAAGGCAGCTAAAATCCAGCGCAATTCTGGGAGAATATCAAGAGAAGTTGGTGGAGCAAGCCAGGCCTCAAACCACGGGAAGCTCCAGTTCAAAAGGCAGCCAAAATCCAGCTCACATCCGGGAGAATCTCAAGAGCAGGGTGTGGAGCAAGCCAGGCCTCAAACCATGAGAAGCTCCAGCCCAATAGGCAGCCAAAATGAAGCCCACCTCAGGGAGAATCTCAAGAGCAGGGGGTGGAGCAAGCCAGGCCTCAAACCACGAGAAGCTCCAGCCCAAAAGGCAGCCAAAATGCAGCCCACCTCCGGGAGAATATCAAGAGCAGGGGGTGGAGCAAGCCAGGCCTCAAACCACGGGAAGCTGCAGCCCAAAAGGCAGCCAAAATGCAGCCCACATCCGGGAGAATCTCAAGAGCAGGGGGTGGAGCAAGCCAGGCCTCAAACCACGAGAAGCTCCAGCCCAAAAGGCAGCCAAAATCCAGCCCACCTCCGGGAGAATCTCAAGAGCAGGGGGTGGAGCAAGCCAGGCCTCAAACCACGAGAATCTCCAGCCCAAAGGGCAGCGAAAATCCAGCCCACACCTGGGAGAATCTCAAGAGCAGGGGGTGGAGCAAGCCAGGCCTCAAACCTTGAGAAGCTCCAGCCCAAAAGGAAGTCAAAATGCAGCCCACATCTTGGAGAATATCAAGAGCAGACGGTGGAGCAAGCCAGGCCCCAAACCACGTGAAGCTCCAGCCCAAAAGGCAGCCAAAATGCAGCCCACCTCCGGGAGAATCTCAAGAGCAGGGGGTGGAGCAAGCCAGGCCTCAAACCACGAGAAGCTCCAGCTCAAAATTCAGCTAAAGTCCAGCCCACCTCCGGGAGAATCTCAAGAGCAGGGGGTGGAGCAAGGCAGGCCTCAAACAACGAGAATCTCCAGCCCAAAAGGCAGCCAAAATCCAGCCCACCTCCGGGAGAATCTCAAGAGCAGACGGTGGAGCAAGCCAGGCCTCAAACCACGAGAAGCTCCAGCCCAAAAGGCAGCTAAAATCCAGCGCAATTCTGGGAGAATATCAAGAGAAGTTGGTGGAGCAAGCCAGGCCTCAAACCACTAGAAGCTCCAGCCGAAATTGCAGCAAAAATGCAGCCCACATCTGGGAGAATATCAAGAGCAGGGGTTGGAGGAAGGCAGGCCTCAAACCACGAGAAGCTCCAGCCCAAAAGGCAGCCAAAATGCAGCCCACATCCGGGAGAATATCATGGGCAGGGAGTGGAGCAAGCCAGGCCTCAAACCACGAGAAGCTCCAGCCCAAAAGGCAGCCAAAATCCAGCCCACATCCGGGAGAATCTCAAGAGCAGGGGGTGGAGCAAGCCAGGCCTCAAACCATGAGAAGCTCCAGACCAAAAAGCAGCCAAAATGCAGCCCACATCCGGGAGAATCTCAAGAGCAGGGGGTGGAGCAAGCCAGGCCTCAAACCATGAGAAGCTCCAGACCAAAAGGCAGCCAAAATGCAGCCCACATCCGTGAGAATCTCAAGAGCAGGGGCTGGAGCAAGCCAGGCCTCAAACCACGAGAAGCTCCAGCCCAAAAGGCAGCCAAAATGCAGCCCACATCTGGGAGAATCTCAAGAGCAGGGATTGGAGGAAGGCAGGCCTCAAATCACGAGAAGATCCAGCCCAAAGAGCAACCAAGATGCAGCCCACATCCGGGAGAATCTCAAGAGCAGGGGGTGGAGCCAGCCATGCCCCAAACAACGAGAAGCTCCAGCCCAAAATGCAGCTAAAATCCAGCGCAATTCTGGGAGAATATCAAGAGAAGTTGGTGGAGCAAGCCAGGCCTCAAACCACGAGAAGCTCCAGCCCAATAGGCAGCCAAAATGAAGCCCACCTCAGGGAGAATCTCAAGAGCAGGGGGTGGAGCAAGCCAGGCCTCAAACCACGAGAAGCTCCAGCCCAAAAGGCAGCCAAAATGCAGCCCACCTCCGGGAGAATCTCAAGAGCAGGGGGTGGAGCAAGCCAGGCCTCAAACCTTGAGAAGCTCCAGCCCAAAAGGAAGTCAAAATGCAGCCCACATCCGGGAGAATATCAAGAGCAGGGGGTGGAGCAAGCCAGGCCTCAAACCACGAGAAGCTCCAGCCCAAAAGGCAGCCAAAATGCAGCCCACATCCGGGAGAATATCAAGAGCAGGGGGTGGAGCAAGCCAGGCCTCAAACCACGAGAAGCTCCAGCCCAAAAGGCAGCCAAAATGCAGCCCACATCCGGGAGAATCTCAAGAGCAGGGGCTGGAGCAAGCCAGGCCTCAAACCACGAGAAGCTCCAGCCCAAAGTGCAACCAAAATGCAGCCCACATCCGGGAGAATCTCAAGAGCAGGGGGTGGAGCCAGCCATGCCCCAAACAACGAGAAGCTCCAGCCCAAAAGGCAGCTAAAATCCAGTGCAATTCTGGGAGAATATCAAGAGAAGTTGGTGGAGCAAGCCAGGCCTCAAACCACGGGAAGTTCCAGTTCAAAAGGCAGCCAAAATCCAGCTCACATCCAGGAGAATCTCAAGAGCAGGGGGTGGAGCAAGCCAGGCCTCAAACCACGGGAAGCTCCAGTTCAAAAGGCAGCCAAAATCCAGCTCACATCCGGGAGAATCTCAAGAGCAGGGTGTGGAGCAATCCAGGCCTCAAACCATGAGAAGCTCCAGCCCAATAGGCAGCCAAAATGAAGCCCACCTCCGGGAGAATCTCAAGAGCAGGGGGTGGAGCAAGCCAGGCCTCAAACCACGAGAAGCTCCAGCCCAAAATGCAGCCAAAATGCAGCCCAACTCCGGGAGAATCTCAAGAGCAGGGGGTGGAGCAAGCCAGGCCTCAAACCACGAGAAGCTCCAGCCCAAAAGGCAGCCAAAATCCAGCCCACCTCCGGGAGAATCTCAAGAGCAGGGGGTGGAGCAAGCCAGGCCTCAAACCACGAGAATCTCCAGCCCAAAGGGCAGCGAAAATCCAGCCCACACCTGGGAGAATCTCAAGAGCAGGGGGTGGAGCAAGCCAGGCCTCAAACCTTGAGAAGCTCCAGCCCAAAAGGAAGTCAAAATGCAGCCCACATCTTGGAGAATATCAATAGCAGACGGTGGAGCAAGCCAGGCCCCAAACCACGAGAAGCTCCAGCCCAAAAGGCAGCCAAAATGCAGCCCACCTCCGGGAGAATCTCAAGAGCAGGGGGTGGAGCAAGCCAGGCCTCAAACCACGAGAAGCTCCAGCTCAAAATGCAGCTAAAGTCCAGCCCACCTCCGGGAGAATCTCAAGAGCAGGGGGTGGAGCAAGGCAGGCCTCAAACAACGAGAATCTCCAGCCCAAAAGGCAGCCAAAATCCAGCCCACCTCCGGGAGAATCTCAAGAGCAGACGGTGGAGCAAGCCAGGCCTCAAACCACGAGAAGCTCCAGCCCAAAAGGCAGCCAAAATGCAGCCCACATCCGGGAGAATATCAAGAGCAGGGGGTGGAGGAAGGCAGGCCTCAAACCACGAGAAGCTCCAGCCCAAAAGGCAGCTAAAATCCAGCGCAATTCTGGGAGAATATCAAGAGAAGATGGTGGAGCAAGCCAGGCCTCAAACCACTAGAAGCTCCAGCCGAAATTGCAGCAAAAATGCAGCCCACATCTGGGAGAATATCAAGAGCAGGGGTTGGAGGAAGGCAGGCCTCAAACCACGAGAAGCTCCAGCCCAAAAGGCAGCCAAAATGCAGCCCACATCCGGGAGAATATCATGGGCAGGGAGTGGAGCAAGCCAGGCCTCAAACCACGAGAAGCTCCAGCCCAAAATGCAGCCAAACTCCAGCCCAAATCCGGGAGAATTTCAAAACCAGGGGGTGGAGCAAGCCAGGCCTCAAACCACGAGAAGCTCCAGCCCAAAAGGCAGCCAAAATGCAGCCCACATCCAGGAGAATATGAAGAGCAGGGGGTGGAGCAAGCCAGGCCTCAAACCATGAGAAGCTCCAGCCAAATAGGCAGCCAAAATGAAGCCCACCTCAGGGAGAATCTCAAGAGCAGGGGGTGGAGCAAGCCAGGCCTCAAACCACGAGAAGCTCCAGCCCAAAAGGCAGCCAAAATGCAGCCCACCTCCGGGAGAATCTCAAGAGCAGGGGGTGGAGCAAGCCAGGCCTCAAACCACGAGAAGCTCCAGCCCAAAAGGCAGCCAAAATGCAGCCCACCTCCGGGAGAATCTCAAGAGCAGGGGGTGGAGCAAGCCAGGCCTCAAACCACGAGAAGCTCCAGCCCAAAAGGCAGCCAAAATGCAGCCCACATTCGGGAGAATCTCAAGAGCAGGGGGTGGAGCAAGCCAGGCCTCAAACCACGAGAATCTCCAGCCCAAAGGGCAGCGAAAATGCAGCCCACTTCTGGGAGAATCTCAAGAGCAGGGGGTGGAGCAAGCCAGGCCTCAAACCTTGAGAAGCTCCAGCCCAAAAGGAAGTCAAAATGCAGCCCACATCTTGGAGAATATCAAGAGCAGACGGTGGAGCAAGCCAGGCCTCAAACCACGAGAAGCTCCAGCCCAAAAGGCAGCCAAACTCCAGCCCAAATCCGGGAGAATTTCAAAACCAGGGGGTGGAGCAAGCCAGGCCTCAAACCACGAGAAGCTCCAGCCCAAAAGGCAGCCAAAATGCAGCCCACATCCGGGAGAATCTCAAGAGCAGGGGGTGGAGCAAGCCAGGCCTCAAACCATGAGAAGCTCCAGCCCAAAATGCAGCCAAAAGAAAGCCCACATCCGTGAGAATCTCAAGAGCAGGGGGTGGAGCCAGCCATGCCCCAAACAACGAGAAGCTCCAGCCCAAAAGGCAGCCAAAATTCAGCCCACATCCGGGAGAATCTCAAGAGCAGGGGGTGGAGCAAGCCAGGCCTCAAAGCATGAGAAGCTCCAGCCCAAAAGGCAGCCAAAATGCAGCCCACATCCGGGAGAATCTCAAGAGCAGGGGGTGGAGCAAGCCAGGCCTCAAACCACGAGAAGCTCCAGCCCAAAAGGCAGCCAAAATGCAGCCCACATCCGGGAGAATATCAAGAGCAGGGGCTGGAGCAAGCCAGGCCTCAAACCACGAGAAGCTCCAGCCCAAAAGGCAGCCAAAATGCAGCCCACATCCGTGAGAATCTCAAGAGCAGGGGCTGGAGCAAGCCAGGCCTCAAACCACGAGAAGCTCCAGCCCAAAGTGCAACCAAAATGCAGCCCACATCCGGGAGAATCTCAAGAGCAGGGGGTGGAGCCAGCCATGCCCCAAACAACGAGAAGCTCCAGCCCAAAAGGCAGCTAAAATCCAGCGCAATTCTGGGAGAATATCAAGAGAAGTTGGTGGAGCAAGCCAGGCCTCAAACCACGGGAAGCTCCAGTTCAAAAGGCAGCCAAAATCCAGCTCACATCCGGGAGAATCTCAAGAGCAGGGGGTGGAGCAAGCCAGGCCTCAAACCACGGGAAGCTCCAGTTCAAAAGGCAGCCAAAATCCAGCTCACATCCGGGAGAATCTCAAGAGCAGGGTGTGGAGCAATCCAGGCCTCAAACCATGAGAAGCTCCAGCCCAATAGGCAGCCAAAATGAAGCCCACCTCAGGGAGAATCTCAAGAGCAGGGGGTGGAGCAAGCCAGGCCTCAAACCACGAGAAGCTCCAGCCCAAAAGGCAGCCAAAATCCAGCCCACATCCGGGAGAATCTCAAGAGCAGGGGGTGGAGCAAGCCAGGCCTCAAACCACGAGAAGCTCCAGCCCAAAAGGCAGCCAAAATGCAGCCCACCTCCGGGAGAATCTCAAGAGCAGGGGGTGGAGGAAGGCAGGCCTCAAACCACGAGAAGCTCCAGCCCAAAAGGCAGCTAAAATCCAGCGCAATTCTGGGAGAATATCAAGAGAAGTTGGTGGAGCAAGCCAGGCCTCAAACCACTAGAAGCTCCAGCCGAAATTGCAGCAAAAATGCAGCCCACATCTGGGAGAATATCAAGAGCAGGGGTTGGAGGAAGGCAGGCCTCAAACCACGAGAAGCTCCAGCCCAAAAGGCAGCCAAAATGCAGCCCACATCCGGGAGAATATCATGGGCAGGGAGTGGAGCAAGCCAGGCCTCAAACCACGAGAAGCTCCAGCCCAAAATGCAGCCAAACTCCAGCCCAAATCCGGGAGAATTTCAAAACCAGGGGGTGGAGCAAGCCAGGCCTCAAACCACGAGAAGCTCCAGCCCAAAAGGCAGCCAAAATGCAGCCCACATCCAGGAGAATATGAAGAGCAGGGGGTGGAGCAAGCCAGGCCTCAAACCATGAGAAGCTCCAGCCAAATAGGCAGCCAAAATGAAGCCCACCTCAGGGAGAATCTCAAGAGCAGGGGGTGGAGCAAGCCAGGCCTCAAACCACGAGAAGCTCCAGCCCAAAAGGCAGCCAAAATGCAGCCCACCTCCGGGAGAATCTCAAGAGCAGGGGGTGGAGCAAGCCAGGCCTCAAACCACGAGAAGCTCCAGCCCAAAAGGCAGCCAAAATGCAGCCCACCTCCGGGAGAATCTCAAGAGCAGGGGGTGGAGCAAGCCAGGCCTCAAACCACGAGAAGCTCCAGCCCAAAAGGCAGCCAAAATCCAGCCCACTTCCGGGAGAATCTCAAGAGCAGGGGGTGGAGCAAGCCAGGCCTCAAACCACGAGAATCTCCAGCCCAAAGGGCAGCGAAAATGCAGCCCACTTCTGGGAGAATCTCAAGAGCAGGGGGTGGAGCAAGCCAGGCCTCAAACCTTGAGAAGCTCCAGCCCAAAAGGAAGTCAAAATGCAGCCCACATCTTGGAGAATATCAAGAGCAGACGGTGGAGCAAGCCAGGCCTCAAACCACGAGAAGCTCCAGCCCAAAAGGCAGCCAAACTCCAGCCCACATCCGTGAGAATCTCAAGAGCAGGGGCTGGAGCAAGCCAGGCCTCAAACCACGAGAAGCTCCAGCCCAAAAGGCAGCCAAAATGCAGCCCACATCCGGGAGAATCTCAAGAGCAGGGGGTGGAGCAAGCCAGGCCTCAAACCATGAGAAGCTCCAGCCCAAAATGCAGCCAAAAGAAAGCCCACATCCGTGAGAATCTCAAGAGCAGGGGGTGGAGCCAGCCATGCCCCAAACAACGAGAAGCTCCAGCCCAAAAGGCAGCCAAAATTCAGCCCACATCCGGGAGAATCTCAAGAGCAGGGGGTGGAGCAAGCCAGGCCTCAAAGCATGAGAAGCTCCAGCCCAAAAGGCAGCCAAAATGCAGCCCACATCCGGGAGAATCTCAAGAGCAGGGGGTGGAGCAAGCCAGGCCTCAAACCACGAGAAGCTCCAGCCCAAAAGGCAGCCAAAATGCAGCCCACATCCGGGAGAATATCAAGAGCAGGGGCTGGAGCAAGCCAGGCCTCAAACCACGAGAAGCTCCAGCCCAAAAGGCAGCCAAAATGCAGCCCACATCCGTGAGAATCTCAAGAGCAGGGGCTGGAGCAAGCCAGGCCTCAAACCACGAGAAGCTCCAGCCCAAAGTGCAACCAAAATGCAGCCCACATCCGGGAGAATCTCAAGAGCAGGGGGTGGAGCCAGCCATGCCCCAAACAACGAGAAGCTCCAGCCCAAAAGGCAGCTAAAATCCAGCGCAATTCTGGGAGAATATCAAGAGAAGTTGGTGGAGCAAGCCAGGCCTCAAACCACGGGAAGCTCCAGTTCAAAAGGCAGCCAAAATCCAGCTCACATCCGGGAGAATCTCAAGAGCAGGGGGTGGAGCAAGCCAGGCCTCAAACCACGGGAAGCTCCAGTTCAAAAGGCAGCCAAAATCCAGCTCACATCCGGGAGAATCTCAAGAGCAGGGTGTGGAGCAATCCAGGCCTCAAACCATGAGAAGCTCCAGCCCAATAGGCAGCCAAAATGAAGCCCACCTCAGGGAGAATCTCAAGAGCAGGGGGTGGAGCAAGCCAGGCCTCAAACCACGAGAAGCTCCAGCCCAAAAGGCAGCCAAAATGCAGCCCACCTCCGGGAGAATCTCAAGAGCAGGGGGTGGAGCAAGCCAGGCCTCAAACCACGAGAAGCTCCAGCCCAAAAGGCAGCCAAAATGCAGCCCACCTCCGGGAGAATCTCAAGAGCAGGGGGTGGAGCAAGCCAGGCCTCAAACCACGAGAAGCTCCAGCCCAAAAGGCAGCCAAAATCCAGCCCACATCCGGGAGAATCTCAAGAGCAGGGGGTGGAGCAAGCCAGGCCTCAAACCACGAGAAGCTCCAGCCCAAAAGGCAGCCAAAATGCAGCCCACATCCGGGAGAATATCAAGAGCAGGGGGTGGAGGAAGGCAGGCCTCAAACCACGAGAAGCTCCAGCCCAAAAGGCAGCTAAAATCCAGCGCAATTCTGGGAGAATATCAAGAGAAGTTGGTGGAGCAAGCCAGGCCTCAAACCACTAGAAGCTCCAGCCGAAATTGCAGCAAAAATGCAGCCCACATCTGGGAGAATATCAAGAGCAGGGGTTGGAGGAAGGCAGGCCTCAAACCACGAGAAGCTCCAGCCCAAAAGGCAGCCAAAATGCAGCCCACATCCGGGAGAATATCATGGGCAGGGAGTGGAGCAAGCCAGGCCTCAAACCACGAGAAGCTCCAGCCCAAAATGCAGCCAAACTCCAGCCCAAATCCGGGAGAATTTCAAAACCAGGGGGTGGAGCAAGCCAGGCCTCAAACCACGAGAAGCTCCAGCCCAAAAGGCAGCCAAAATGCAGCCCACATCCAGGAGAATATGAAGAGCAGGGGGTGGAGCAAGCCAGGCCTCAAACCATGAGAACCTCCAGCCAAATAGGCAGCCAAAATGAAGCCCACCTCAGGGAGAATCTCAAGAGCAGGGGGTGGAGCAAGCCAGGCCTCAAACCACGAGAAGCTCCAGCCCAAAAGGCAGCCAAAATGCAGCCCACCTCCGGGAGAATCTCAAGAGCAGGGGGTGGAGCAAGCCAGGCCTCAAACCACGAGAAGCTCCAGCCCAAAAGGCAGCCAAAATGCAGCCCACCTCCGGGAGAATCTCAAGAGCAGGGGGTGGAGCAAGCCAGGCCTCAAACCACGAGAAGCTCCAGCCCAAAAGGCAGCCAAAATCCAGCCCACTTCCGGGAGAATCTCAAGAGCAGGGGGTGGAGCAAGCCAGGCCTCAAACCACGAGAATCTCCAGCCCAAAGGGCAGCGAAAATGCAGCCCACTTCTGGGAGAATCTCAAGAGCAGGGGGTGGAGCAAGCCAGGCCTCAAACCTTGAGAAGCTCCAGCCCAAAAGGAAGTCAAAATGCAGCCCACATCTTGGAGAATATCAAGAGCAGACGGTGGAGCAAGCCAGGCCTCAAACCACGAGAAGCTCCAGCCCAAAAGGCAGCCAAACTCCAGCCCAAATCCGGGAGAATTTCAAAACCAGGGGGTGGAGCAAGCCAGGCCTCAAACCACGAGAAGCTCCAGCCCAAAAGGCAGCCAAAATGCAGCCCACATCCGGGAGAATCTCAAGAGCAGGGGGTGGAGCAAGCCAGGCCTCAAACCATGAGAAGCTCCAGCCCAAAATGCAGCCAAAAGAAAGCCCACATCCGTGAGAATCTCAAGAGCAGGGGGTGGAGCCAGCCATGCCCCAAACAACGAGAAGCTCCAGCCCAAAAGGCAGCCAAAATTCAGCCCACATCCGGGAGAATCTCAAGAGCAGGGGGTGGAGCAAGCCAGGCCTCAAAGCATGAGAAGCTCCAGCCCAAAAGGCAGCCAAAATGCAGCCCACATCCGGGAGAATCTCAAGAGCAGGGGGTGGAGCAAGCCAGGCCTCAAACCACGAGAAGCTCCAGCCCAAAAGGCAGCCAAAATGCAGCCCACATCCGGGAGAATATCAAGAGCAGGGGCTGGAGCAAGCCAGGCCTCAAACCACGAGAAGCTCCAGCCCAAAAGGCAGCCAAAATGCAGCCCACATCCGTGAGAATCTCAAGAGCAGGGGCTGGAGCAAGCCAGGCCTCAAACCACGAGAAGCTCCAGCCCAAAGTGCAACCAAAATGCAGCCCACATCCGGGAGAATCTCAAGAGCAGGGGGTGGAGCCAGCCATGCCCCAAACAACGAGAAGCTCCAGCCCAAAAGGCAGCTAAAATCCAGCGCAATTCTGGGAGAATATCAAGAGAAGTTGGTGGAGCAAGCCAGGCCTCAAACCACGGGAAGCTCCAGTTCAAAAGGCAGCCAAAATCCAGCTCACATCCGGGAGAATCTCAAGAGCAGGGGGTGGAGCAAGCCAGGCCTCAAACCACGGGAAGCTCCAGTTCAAAAGGCAGCCAAAATGAAGCCCACCTCAGGGAGAATCTCAAGAGCAGGGGGTGGAGCAAGCCAGGCCTCAAACCTTGAGAAGCTCCAGCCCAAAAGGAAGTCAAAATGCAGCCCACATCTTGGAGAATATCAATAGCAGACGGTGGAGCAAGCCAGGCCCCAAACCACGAGAAGCTCCAGCCCAAAAGGCAGCCAAAATGCAGCCTACCTCCGGGAGAATCTCAAGAGCAGGGGGTGGAGCAAGCCAGGCCTCAAACCACAAGAAGCTCCAGCTCAAAATGCAGCTAAAGTCCAGCCCACCTCCGGGAGAATCTCAAGTGCAGGGGGTGGAGCAAGGCAGGCCTCAAACAACGAGAATCTCCAGCCCAAAAGGCAGCCAAAATCCAGCCCACCTCCGGGAGAATCTCTAGAGCAGACGGTGGAGCAAGCCAGGCCTCAAACCACGAGAAGCTCCAGCCCAAAAGGCAGCCAAAATGCAGCCCACATCCGGGAGAATATCAAGAGCAGGGGGTGGAGGAAGGCAGGCCTCAAACCACGAGAAGCTCCAGCCCAAAAGGCAGCTAAAATCCAGCGCAATTCTGGGAGAATATCAAGAGAAGTTGGTGGAGCAAGCCAGGCCTCAAACCACTAGAAGCTCCAGCCGAAATTGCAGCAAAAATGCAGCCCACATCTGGGAGAATATCAAGAGCAGGGGTTGGAGCAAGCCAGGCCTCAAACCACGAGAAGCTCCAGCCCAAAAGGCAGCCAAAATGCAGCCCACATCCGGGAGAATATCATGGGCAGGGAGTGGAGCAAGCCAGGCCTCAAACCACGAGAAGCTCCAGCCCAAAATGCAGCCAAACTCCAGCCCAAATCCGGGAGAATTTCAAAACCAGGGGGTGGAGCAAGCCAGGCCTCAAACCACGAGAAGCTCCAGCCCAAAAGGCAGCCAAAATCCAGCCCACATCAGGGAGAATCTCAAGAGCAGGGGGTGGAGCAAGCCAGGCCTCAAACCAGGAGAAGCTCCAGCCCAAAAGGCAGCCAAAATGCAGCCCACATCCGGGAGAATCTCAAGAGCAGGGGGTGGAGCAAGCCAGGCCTCAAACCATGAGAAGCTCCAGCCCAAAATGCAGCCAAAAGAAAGCCCACATCCGTGAGAATCTCAAGAGCAGGGGGTGGAGCCAGCCACGCCCCAAACCACGAGAAGCTCCAGCCCAAAAGGCAGCTAAAATTCAGCCCAGCTCCGGGAGAATCTCAAGAGCAGGGGGTGGAGCAAGCCAGGCCTCAAACCACGAGAAGCTCCAGCCCAAAAGGCAGCCAAAATGCAGCCCACATCCGGGAGAATATCAAAAGCAGGGGGTGGAGCAAGCCAGGCCTCAAAGCATGAGAAGTTCCAGCCCAAAAGGCAGCCAAAATGCAGCCCAGATCCGGGAGAATATCAAGAGCAGGGGGTGGAGCAAGCCAGGCCTCAAACCACGAGAAGCTCCAGCCCAAAAAGCAGCCAAAATGCAGCCCACATCCGGGAGAATCTCAAGAGCAGGGGCTGGAGCATCCAGGCCTCAAACCACGAGAAGCTCCAGCCCAAAAGGCAGCCAAAATGCAGCCCACATCTGGGAGAATCTCAAGAGCAGGGGGTGGAGCAAGCCAGGCCTCAAACCACGAGAAGCTCCAGCCCAAAGGGCAACCAAAATGCAGCCCACATCCGGGAGAATCTCAAGAGCAGGGGGTGGAGCCAGCCATGCCCCAAACAACGAGAAGCTCCAGCCCAAAAGGCAGCTAAAATCCAGCGCAATTCTGGGAGAATATCAAGAGAAGTTGGTGGAGCAAGCCAGGCCTCAAACCACGGGAAGCTCCAGTTCAAAAGGCAGCCAAAATCCAGCTCACATCCGGGAAAATCTCAAGAGCAGGGTGTGGAGCAAGCCAGGCCTCAAACCATGAGAAGCTCCAGCCCAATAGGCAGCCAAAATGAAGCCCACCTCAGGGAGAATCTCAAGAGCAGGGGGTGGAGCAAGCCAGGCCTCAAACCACGAGAAGCTCCAGCCCAAAAGGCAGCCAAAATGCAGCCCACCTCCGGGAGAATCTCAAGAGCAGGGGGTGGAGCAAGCCAGGCCTCAAACCACGAGAAGCTCCAGCCCAAAAGGCAGCCAAAATGCAGCCCACCTCCGGGAGAATCTCAAGAGCAGGGGGTGGAGCAAGCCAGGCCTCAAACCATGAGAAGCTCCAGCCCAAAAGGCAGCCAAAATCCAGCCCACCTCCGGGAGAATCTCAAGAGCAGGGGGTGGAGCAAGCCAGGCCTCAAACCACGAGAATCTCCAGCCCAAAGGGCAGCAAAATCCAGCCCACACCTGGGAGAATCTCAAGAGCAGGGGGTGGAGCAAGCCAGGCCTCAAACCTTGAGAAGCTCCAGCCCAAAAGGAAGTCAAAATGCAGCCCACATCTTGGAGAATATCAAGAGCAGGGTGTGGAGCAAGCCAGGCCTCAAACCATGAGAAGCTCCAGCCCAATAGGCAGCCAAAATGAAGCCCACCTCAGGGAGAATCTCAAGAGCAGGGGGTGGAGCAAGCCAGGCCTCAAACCACGAGAAGCTCCAGCCCAAAAGGCAGCCAAAATGCAGCCCACCTCCGGGAGAATCTCAAGAGCAGGGGGTGGAGCAAGCCAGGCCTCAAACCACGAGAAGCTCCAGCCCAAAAGGCAGCCAAAATGCAGCCCACCTCCGGGAGAATCTCAAGAGCAGGGGGTGGAGCAAGCCAGGCCTCAAACCACGAGAAGCTCCAGCCCAAAAGGCAGCCAAAATCCAGCCCACCTCCGGGAGAATCTCAAGAGCAGGGGGTGGAGCAAGCCAGGCCTCAAACCACGAGAATCTCCAGCCCAAAGGGCAGCGAAAATCCAGCCCACACCTGGGAGAATCTCAAGAGCAGGGGGTGGAGCAAGCCAGGCCTCAAACCTTGAGAAGCTCCAGCCCAAAAGGAAGTCAAAATGCAGCCCAC
The DNA here is from genome assembly GCA_027574665.1 of Rhynochetos jubatus. NCBI lineage: Eukaryota > Metazoa > Chordata > Aves > Eurypygiformes > Rhynochetidae > Rhynochetos > Rhynochetos jubatus. The sequence goes on along the minus strand of JAQBHY010000095.1, from coordinate 434,598 downwards.
ATCTTGGAGAATATCAAGAGCAGACGGTGGAGCAAGCCAGGCCCCAAACCACGAGAAGCTCCAGCCCAAAAGGCAGCCAAAATGCAGCCCACCTCCGGGAGAATCTCAAGAGCAGGGGGTGGAGCAAGGCAGGCCTCAAACAACGAGAATCTCCAGCCCAAAAGGCAGCCAAAATGCAGCCCACCTCCGGGAGAATCTCAAGAGCAGACGGTGGAGCAAGCCAGGCCTCAAACCACGAGAAGCTCCAGCCCAAAAGGCAGCCAAAATGCAGCCCACATCCGGGAGAAGCTCAAGAGCAGGGGGTGGAGCAAGCCAGGCCTCAAACCACGAGAAGCTCCAGCCCAAAAGGCAGCCAAAATGCAGCCCACATCCGGGAGAATATGAAGAGCAGGGGGTGGAGCAAGCCAGGCCTCAAACCATGAGAAGCTCCAGCCCAAAATGCAGCCAAAAGAAAGCCCACATCCGTGAGAATCTCAAGAGCAGGGGCTGGAGCATCCAGGCCTCAAACCACGAGAAGCTCCAGCCCAAAAGGCAGCCAAAATGCAGCCCACATCCGGGAGAATCTCAAGAGCAGGGGGTGGAGAAAGCCAGGCCTCAAACCACGAGAAGCTCCAGCCCAAAGTGCAACCAAAATGCAGCCCACATCCGGGAGAATCTCAAGAGCAGGGGGTGGAGCAAGGCAGGCCTCAAACAACGAGAATCTCCAGCCCAAAAGGCAGCTAAAGTCCAGCCCACCTCCGGGAGAATCTCAAGAGCAGGGGGTGGAGCAAGCCAGGCCTCAAACCTCGAGAAGCTCCAGCCCAAGAATCAGACAAAATGCAGGCCATATCCGGGAGAATCTCAAGAGCAGGGGGTGGAGCAAGCCAGGCCTCAAACCACGAGAAGCTCCAGCCCAAAAGGCAGCCAAAATGCAGCCCACATCCGGGAGAATCTCAAGAGCAGACGGTGGAGCAAGCCAGGCCTCAAACCACGAGAAGCTCCAGCCCAAAAGGCAGCCAAAATGCAGCCCACATCCGGGAGAAGCTCAAGAGCAGGGGGTGGAGCAAGCCAGGCCTCAAACCACGAGAAGCTCCAGCCCAAAAGGCAGCCAAAATGCAGCCCACATCCGGGAGAATATGAAGAGCAGGGGGTGGAGCAAGCCAGGCCTCAAACCATGAGAAGCTCCAGCCCAAAATGCAGCCAAAAGAAAGCCCACATCCGTGAGAATCTCAAGAGCAGGGGCTGGAGCATCCAGGCCTCAAACCACGAGAAGCTCCAGCCCAAAAGGCAGCCAAAATGCAGCCCACATCCGGGAGAATCTCAAGAGCAGGGGGTGGAGCAAGCCAGGCCTCAAATCACGAGAAGCTCCAGCCCAAAGTGCAACCAAAATGCAGCCCACATCCGGGAGAATCTCAAGAGCAGGGGGTGGAGCAAGGCAGGCCTCAAACAACGAGAATCTCCAGCCCAAAAGGCAGCTAAAGTCCAGCCCACCTCCGGGAGAATCTCAAGAGCAGGGGGTGGAGCAAGCCAGGCCTCAAACCTCGAGAAGCTCCAGCCCAAGAATCAGACAAAATGCAGGCCATATCCGGGAGAATCTCAAGAGCAGGGGGTGGAGCAAGCCAGGCCTCAAACCACGAGAAGCTCCAGCCCAAAAGGCAGCCAAAATGCAGCCCACATCCGGGAGAATATCAAGAGCAGGGGGTGGAGCAAGCCAGGCCTCAAACCACGAGAAGCTCCAGCCCAAAATGCAGCCAAAATGCAGCCCACATCCGTGAGAATCTCAAGAGCAGGGGCTGGAGCAAGCCAGGCCTCAAACCACGAGAAGCTCCAGCCCAAAAGGCAGCCAAAATGCAGCCCACATCTGGGAGAATCTCAAGAGCAGGGGGTGGAGCAAGCCAGGCCTCAAATCACGAGAAGCTCCAGCCCAAAGAGCAACCAAAATGCAGCCCACATCCGGGAGAATCTCAAGAGCAGGGGGTGGAGGAAGGCAGGCCTCAAACCACGAGAAGCTCCAGCCCAAAATGCAGCTAAAATCCAGCGCAATTCTGGGAGAATATCAAGAGAAGTTGGTGGAGCAAGCCAGGCCTCAAACCACGGGAAGCTCCAGCCCAAAAGGCAGCGAAAATCCAGCCCACACCTGGGAGAATCTCAAGAGCAGGGGGTGGAGCAAGCCAGGCCTCAAACCATGAGAAGCTCCAGCCCAAAAGGAAGTCAAAATGCAGCCCACATCTTGGAGAATATCAAGAGCAGACGGTGGAGCAAGCCAGGCCCCAAACCACGAGAAGCTCCAGCCCAAAAGGCAGCCAAAATGCAGCCCACATCCGGGAGAATCTCAAGAGCAGGGGGTGGAGCAAGCCAGGACTCAAACCACGAGAAGCTCCAGCCCAAAAGGGAGCCAAAAGACAGCCCACCTCCGGGAGAATCTCAAGAGCAGGGGCTGGAGCAAGCCAGGCCTCAAACCACGAGAAGCTCCAGCCCAAAAGGCAGCGAAAATCCAGCCCACATCTGGGAGAATCTCAAGAGCAGGGGGTGGAGCAAGCCAGGCCCCAAACCACGAGAAGCTCCAGCCCAAAAGGCAGCCAAAATGCAGCCCACATCCGGGAGAATCTCAAGAGCAGGGGGTGGAGCAAGCCAGGCCTCAAACCACGAGAAGCTCCAGCTCAAAATGCAGTTAAATTCCAGCCCACATCCGGGAGAATATCAAGAGCAGGGCGTGGAGAAATCCAGGCCTCAAACCACAAGAACCTCCAGCCCAAAAGGCAGCCAAAATGCAGCCCACATCCGGGAGAATCTCAAGAGCAGGGGGTGGAGGAAGGCAGGCCTCAAACCACGAGAAGCTCCAGCCCAAAAGGCAGCTAAAATCCAGCGCAATTCTGGGAGAATATCAAGAGAAGTTGGTGGAGCAAGCCAGGCCTCAAACCACTAGAAGCTCCAGCCGAAATTGCAGCAAAAATGCAGCCCACATCTGGGAGAATATCAAGAGCAGGGGTTGGAGGAAGGCAGGCCTCAAACCACGAGAAGCTCCAGCCCAAAATGCAGCCAAACTCCAGCCCAAATCCGGGAGAATTTCAAAACCAGGGGGTGGAGCAAGCCAGGCCTCAAACCACGAGAAGCTCCAGCCCAAAAGACAGCCAAAATGCAGCCCACATCCGGGAGAATCTCAAGAGCAGGGGGTGGAGCAAGCCAGGCCTCAAACCACGAGAAGCTCCAGCCCAAAAGGCAGCCAAAATGCAGCCCACATCTGGGAGAATCTCAAGAGCAGGGGGTGGAGCAAGCCAGGCCTCAAACCATGAGAAGCTCCAGCCCAAAAGGCAGCCAAAATGCAGCCCACATCTGGGAGAATCTCAAGAGCAGGGGGTGGAGCAAGCCAGGCCTCAAACCACGAGAAGCTCCAGCCCAAAAGGCAGCCAAAATGCAGCCCACATCCGGGAGAATCTCAAGAGCAGGGGGTGGAGCCAGCCATGCCCCAAACAACGAGAAGCTCCAGCCCAAAAGGCAGCCAAAATGCAGCCCAGCTCCGGGAGAATATCAAGAGCAGGGGGTGGAGCAAGCCAGGCCCCAAACCACGAGAAGCTCCAGCCCAAAAGGCAGCCAAAATTCAGCCCACATCCGGGAGAATATCAAGAGCAGAGGGTGGAGCAAGCCAGGCCTCAAACCACGAGAAGCTCCAGCCCAAAAGGCAGCCAAAATGCAGCCCACATCCGGGAGAATATCAAGAGCAGGGGGTGGAGGAAGGCAGGCCTCAAACCACGAGAAGCTCCAGCCCAAAAGGCAGCTAAAATCCAGCGCAATTCTTGGAGAATATCAAGAGAAGTTGGTGGAGCAAGCCAGGCCTCAAACCACTAGAAGCTCCAGCCGAAATTGCATCAAAAATGCAGCCCACATCTGGGAGAATATCAAGAGCAGGGGTTGGAGGAAGGCAGGCCTCAAACCACGAGAAGCTCCAGCCCAAAATGCAGCCAAACTCCAGCCCAAATCCGGGAGAATTTCAAAACCAGGGGGTGGAGCAAGCCAGGCCTCAAACCACGAGAAGCTCCAGCTCAAAATGCAGCTAAAGTCCAGCCCACCTCCGGGAGAATCTCAAGAGCAGGGGGTGGAGCAAGGCAGGCCTCAAACAACGAGAATCTCCAGCCCAAAAGGCAGCTAAAGTCCAGCCCACCTCCGGGAGAATCTCAAGAGCAGGGGGTGGAGCAAGCCAGGCCTCAAACCACGAGAAGCTCCAGCCCAAAATGCAGCCAAAATGCAGCCCACATCCGGGAGAATATCAAGAGCAGGGGGTGGAGCAAGCCAGGCCTCAAACCACGAGAAGCTCCAGCCCAAAATGCAGCCAAAATGCAGCCCACATCCGGGAGAATCTCAAGAGCAGGGGCTGGAGCAAGCCAGGCCTCAAACCACGAGAAGCTCCAGCCCAAAAGGCAGCCAAAATGCAGCCCACATCCGGGAGAATCTCAAGAGCAGGGGGTGGAGCAAGCCAGGCCTCAAATCACGAGAAGCTCCAGCCCAAAGAGCAACCAAAATGCAGCCCACATCCGGGAGAATCTCAAGAGCAGGGGGTGGAGGAAGGCAGGCCTCAAACCACGAGAAGCTCCAGCCCAAAATGCAGCTAAAATCCAGCGCAATTCTGGGAGAATATCAAGAGAAGTTGGTGGAGCAAGCCAGGCCTCAAACCACGGGAAGCTCCAGTTCAAAAGGCAGCGAAAATCCAGCCCACACCTGGGAGAATCTCAAGAGCAGGGGGTGGAGCAAGCCAGGCCTCAAACCATGAGAAGCTCCAGCCCAAAAGGAAGTCAAAATGCAGCCCACATCTTGGAGAATATCAAGAGCAGACGGTGGAGCAAGCCAGGCCCCAAACCACGAGAAGCTCCAGCCCAAAAGGCAGCCAAAATGCAGCCCACATCCGGGAGAATCTCAAGAGCAGGGGGTGGAGCAAGCCAGGACTCAAACCACGAGAAGCTCCAGCCCAAAAGGTAGCCAAAAGACAGCCCACATCCGTGAGAATCTCAAGAGCAGGGGCTGGAGCAAGCCAGGCCTCAAACCACGAGAAGCTCCAGCCCAAAAGGCAGCCAAAATGCAGCCCACATCTGGGAGAATCTCAAGAGCAGGGGGTGGAGCAAGGCAGGCCTCAAATCACGAGAAGCTCCAGCCCAAAGAGCAACCAAAATGCAGCCCACATCCGGGAGAATCTCAAGAGCAGGGGGTGGAGCCAGCCATGCCCCAAACAACGAGAAGCTCCAGCCCAAAAGGCAGCTAAAATCCAGCGCAATTCTGGGAGAATATCAAGAGAAGTTGGTGGAGCAAGCCAGGACTCAAACCACGAGAATCTCCAGCCCAAAGGGCAGCGAAAATCCAGCCCACATCTGGGAGAATCTCAAGAGCAGGGGGTGGAGGAAGGCAGGCCTCAAACCACGAGAAGCTGCAGCCCTAAACGCAGCCAAACTCCAGCCCAAATCCGGGAGAATTTCAAAACCAGGGGGTGGAGCAAGCCAGGCCTCAAACCACGAGAAGCTCCAGCCCAAAAGGCAGCCAAAATGCAGCCCACATCCGGGAGAATCTCAAGAGCAGGGGGTGGAGCAAGCCAGGCCTCAAACCACGAGAAGCTCCAGCCCAAAAGGCAGCCAAAATGCAGCCCACATCCGGGAGAATCTCAAGAGCAGGGGGTGGAGCAAGCCAGGCCTCAAACCATGAGAAGCTCCAGCCCAAAGGGCAGCCAAAATGCAGCCCACATCCGGGAGAATCTCAAGAGCAGGGGGTGGAGCAAGCCAGGCCTCAAACCACGAGAAGCTCCAGCCCAAAATGCAGCCAAAAGACAGCCCACATCCGTGAGAATCTCAAGAGCAGGGGCTGGAGCAAGCCAGGCCTCAAACCACGAGAAGCTCCAGCCCAAAAGGCAGCCAAAATGCAGCCCAGATCCGGGAGAATCTCAAGAGCAGGGGGTGGAGCAAGCCAGGCCTCAAACCACGAGAAGCTCCAGCCCAAAAGGCAGCCAAAATGCAGCCCACCTCCGGGAGAATCTCAAGAGCAGGGGGTGGAGCCAGCCATGCCCCAAACAACGAGAAGCTCCAGCCCAAAAGGCAGCCAAAATGCAGCCCAGATCCGGGAGAATATCAAGAGCAGGGGGTGGAGCAAGCCAGGCCTCAAAGCATGAGAAGCTCCACCCAAAAGGCAGCCAAAATTCAGCCCACATCCGGGAGAATATCAAGAGCAGAGGGTGGAGCAAGCCAGGCCTCAAACCACGAGAAGCTCCAGCCCAAAAGGCAGCCAAAATGCAGCCCACATCCGGGAGAATCTCAAGAGCAGGGGGTGGAGCATGGCAGGCCTCAAACCACGAGAAGCTCCAGCCCAAACGGTAGCCAAAAGACAGCCCACATCCGTGAGAATCTCAAGAGCAGGGGGTGGAGCAAGCCAGGCCTCAAACCACGAGAAGCTCCAGCCCAAAAGGCAGCCAAAATGCAGCCCACATCTGGGAGAATCTCAAGAGCAGGGGGTGGAGCAAGCCAGGCCTCAAACCACGAGAAGCTCCAGCCCAAAGAGCAACCAAAATGCAGCCCACATCCGGGAGAATCTCAAGAGCAGGGGGTGGAGCCAGCCATGCCCCAAACAACGAGAAGCTCCAGCCCAAAAGGCAGCTAAAATCCAGCGCAATTCTGGGAAAATATCAAGAGAAGTTGGTGGAGCAAGCCAGGCCTCAAACCACGGGAAGCTCCAGTTCAAAAGGCAGCCAAAATCCAGCTCACATCCGGGAGAATCTCAAGAGCAGGGTGTGGAGAAAGCCAGGCCTCAAACCATGAGAATCTCCAGCCCAAAATGCAGCCAAAATCCAGCCCACATCCGGGAGAATCTCAAGAGGAGGGGTTGGAGCAAGCCAGGCCTAAAACCATGAGAAGCTCCAGCCCAAAAGTTAGCCAAAATGAAGCCCACCTCAGGGAGAATCTCAAGAGCAGGGGGTGGAGCAAGCCAGGCCTCAAACCACGAGAAGCTCCAGCCCAAAAGGCAGCCAAAATGCAGCCCACCTCCGGGAGAATCTCAAGAGCAGGGGGTGGAGCAAGCCAGGCCTCAAACCACGAGAAGCTCCAGCCCAAAAGGCAGCCAAAATGCAGCCCACCTCCGGGAGAATCTCAAGAGCAGGTGGTGGAGCGAGCCAGGCCTCAAACCACGAGAAGCTCCAGCCCAAAAGGCAGCCAAAATCCAGCCCACTTCCGGGAGAATCTCAAGAGCAGGGGGTGGAGCAAGCCAGGCCTCAAACCACGAGAATCTCCAGCCCAAAGGGCAGCGAAAATCCAGCCCACACCTGGGAGAATCTCAAGAGCAGGGGGTGGAGCAAGCCAGGCCTCAAACCATGAGAAGCTCCAGCCCAAAAGGAAGTCAAAATGCAGCCCACATCTTGGAGAATATCAAGAGCAGACGGTGGAGCAAGCCAGGCCCCAAACCACGAGAAGCTCCAGCCCAAAAGGCAGCCAAAATGCAGCCCACATCCGGGAGAATCTCAAGAGCAGGGGGTGGAGCAAGCCAGGCCTCAAACCACGAGAATTTCCAGCCCAAAAAGCAGCCAAAATCCAGCCCACATGCGGGAGAATAGCAAGAGCTGGGGTTGGAAAAATGCAGGCCTCAAACCACGAGAAGCTCCAGCCCAAAAGGCAGCCAAAATGCAGCCCACCTCCGGGAGAATCTCAAGAGCAGGGGGTGGAGCAAGCCAGGCCTCTAATCACAAGAAGCTCCAGCCCAAAAGGCACCCAAAATGCAGCCCACCTCCGTGAGAATCTCAAGAGCAGGGGCTGGAGCAAGCCAGGCCTCAAACCAGGAGAAGCTCCAGCCCAAAAGGCAGCCAAAATGCAGCCCACATCTGGGAGAATCTCAAGAGCAGGGGGTCGAGCAAGCCATGCCCCAAACAACGAGAAGCTCCAGCCCAAAAGGCAGCCAAAATGCAGCCCACATCCGGGAGAATCTCAAGAGCAGGGGGTGGAGCAAGCCAGGCCTCAAACCACGAGAAGCTCCAGCCCAAAAAGGCAGCCATAATGCAGCCCACATCCGGGAGAATATCATGGGCAGGGGGTGGAGCAAGCCAGACCTCAAACCACGAGAAACTCCAGCCCAAAAGGCAGCCAAAATGCAGCCCACATCCGGGAGAATCTCAAGAGCAGGGGGTGGAGCAAGCCAGGCCTCAAACCACGAGAATTTCCAGCCCAAAAAGGCAGCCAAAATGCAGCCCACATCTGGGAGAATATCAAGAGCAGGGGATGGAGCAAGCCAGGACTCTAACCACGAGAAGCTCCAGCCCAAAAGGCAGCCAAAATGCAGCCCACATCCGGGAGAATCTCAAGAGCAGGGGGTGGAGCAAGCCAGGCCTCAAACCTTGAGAAGCTCCAGCCCAAAAGTCAGCCAAAATTCTGCCCGTATCCGGAGAATGCCAAGAGCAGGGGTTGGAGGAAGGCAGGCCTCTAACCACGAGAAGCTCCAGCCCAAAAAGCAGCCAAAATGCAGCCCACATCCGGGAAAATATCAAGAGCAGGGGGTGGAGCAAGCCAGGCCTCAAACCACGAGAAGCTCCAGTTCAAAAGGCAGCCAAAATCCAGCTCACATCCGGGAGAATTTCAAGAGCAGGGTGTGGAGCAAGCCAGGCCTCAAACCATGAGAATCTCCAGCGGAAAATGCAGCCAAAATCCAGCCCACATCCGGGAGAATCTCAAGAGCAGGGGGTGGAGCAAGCCAGGCCTCAAACCATGAGAAGCTCCAGCCCAAAAGGCAGCCAAAATGCAGCCCACCTCCGGGAGAATCTCAAGAGCAGGGGGTGGAGCAAGCCAGGCCTCAAACCACGAGAAGCTCCAGCCCAAAAGGCAGCCAAAATGCAGCCCACATCTGGGAGAATCTCAAGAGCAGGTTGTGGAGCAAGCCAGGCCTCAAACCACTAGAAGCTCCAGCCGAAATGGCAGCAAAAATGCAGCCCACATCTGGGAGAATATCAAGAGCAGGGGTTGGAGGAAGGCAGGCCTCAAACCACGAGAAGCTCCAGCCCAAAATGCAGCCAAACTCCAGCCCAAATCCGGGAGAATTTCAAAACCAGGGGATGAAGCAAGCCAGGCCTCAAACCACGAGAAGCTCCAGCCCAAAAGGCAGCCAAAATGCAGCCCACATCCGGGAGAATCTCAAGAGCAGGGGGTGGAGCCAGCCATGCCCCAAACAACGAGAAGCTCTAGCCCAAAAGGCAGCTAAAATCCAGCGCACATCTGGGAGAATATCAACAGCTTTTGGTGGCGAAAGCCAGGCCTCAAACCACGAGAAGCTCCAGCCCAAAAAGCAGCCAAAATCCAGCCCACATCCGGGAGAATAGCAAGAGCTTGGGTTGGAACAATGCAGGCCTCAAACCACGAGAAGCTCCAGCCCAAAAGGCAGCCAAAATGCAGCCCACATCTGGGAGAATATCAAGAGCAGGGGGTGGAGCAAGCCAGGCCTCAAACCACGAGAAGCTCCAGCCCAAAAGGCAGCTAAAATCCAGCGCAATTCTGGGAGAATATCAAGAGAAGATGGTGGAGCAAGCCAGGCCTCAAACCACGAGAATCTCCAGCCCAAAGGGCAGCGAAAATCCAGCCCACATCTGGGAGAATCTCAAGAGCAGGGGGTGGAGCAAGCCAGGCCCCAAACCACGAGAAGCTCCAGCCCAAAAGGCAGCCAAAATGCAGCCCACATCCGGGAGAATCTCAAGAGCAGGGGGTGGAGCAAGCCAGGCCTCAAACCACGAGAAGCTCCAGCCCAAAAGGCAGCCAAAATGCAGCCCACATCCGGGAGAATCTCAAGAGCAGGGGGTGGAGCAAGCCAGGCCTCAAACCACGAGAAGCTCCGGCCCAAAATGCAGCCAAACTCCAGCCCAAATCCGGGAGAATTTCAAAACCAGGGGGTGGAGCAAGCCAGGCCTCAAACCACGAGAAGCTCCAGCCCAAAAGGCGGCCAAAATGCAGCCCACATCCGGGAGAATCTCAAGAGCAGGGGGTGGAGCAAGCCAGGCCTCAAACCATGAGAAGCTCCAGCCCAAAAGGCAGCCAAAATGCAGCCCACATCCGGGAGAATCTCAAGAGCAGGGGGTGGAGCAAGCCAGGCCTCAAACCACGAGAAGCTCCAGCCCAAAAGGCAGCCAAAATGCAGCCCACATCCGGGAGAATCTCAAGAGCAGGGGCTGGAGCAAGCCAGGCCTCAAACCACGAGAAGCTCCAGCCCAAAATGCAGCCAAAATGCAGCCCACATCCGGGAGAATTTCAAGAGCAGGGGGTGGAGCAAGCCAGGCCTCAAACCACGAGAAGCTCCAGCCCAAAAGGCAACCAAAATGCAGCCCACATCCGGGAGAATCTCAAGAGCAGGGGGTGGAGCCAGCCATGCCCCAAACAACGAGAAGCTCCAGCCCAAAATGCAGCTAAAATCCAGCGCAATTCTGGGAGAATATCAAGAGAAGTTGGTGGAGCAAGCCAGGCCTCAAACCACGGGAAGCTCCAGTTCAAAAGGCAGCCAAAATCCAGCTCACATCCGGGAGAATCTCAAGAGCAGGGTGTGGAGCAAGCCAGGCCTCAAACCATGAGAATCTCCAGCCCAAAATGCAGCCAAAATCCAGCCCACATGCGGGGAGAATATCAAGAGGAGGGGTTGGAGCAAGCCAGGCCTCAAACCACGAGAAGCTCCAGCCCAAAAGGCAGCCAAAATGCAGCCCACATCCGGGAGAATCTCAAGAGCAGGGGGTGGAGCAAGCCAGGCCTCAAACCTTGAGAAGCTCCAGCCCAAAAGGCAGCCAAAATGCAGCCCACCTCCGGGAGAATCTCAAGAGCAGGGGGTGGAGCAAGCCAGGCCTCAAACCACGAGAAGCTCCAGCCCAACAGGCAGCCAAAATGCAGCCCACCTCCGGGAGAATCTCAAGAGCAGGGGGTGGAGTAAACCAGGCCTCAAACCACGAGAAGCTCCAGCCCAAGAATCAGCCAAAATTCAGCCCGTATCCGGAGAATGCCAAGAGCAGGGGTTGGAGGAAGGCAGGCCTCTAACCACGAGAAGCTCCAGCCCAACAGGCAGCCAAAATGCAGCCCACATCCGGGAAAATATCAAGAGCAGGGGGTGGAGCAAGCCAGGCCTCAAACCACAAGAAGCTCCAGTTCAAAAGGCAGCCAAACTCCAGCTCACATCCGGGAGAATCTCAAGAGCAGGGTGTGGAGCAAGCCAGGCCTCAAACCATGAGAATCTCCAGCGGAAAATGCAGCCAAAATCCAGCCCACATCCGGGAGAATCTCAAGAGCAGGGGGTGGAGCAAGCCAGGCCTCAAACCATGAGAAGCTCCAGCCCAAAAGGCAGCCAAAATCCAGCCCACCTCCGGGAGAATCTCAAGAGCAGGGGGTGGAGAAAGCCAGGCCTCAAACCACAAGAAGCTCCAGCCCAAAAGGAAGTCAAAATGCAGCCCACATCTTGGAGAATATCAAGAGCAGACGGTGGAGCAAGCCAGGCCTCAAACCACGAGAAGCTCCAGCCCAAAAGGCAGCCAAAATCCAGCCCACATGCGGGAGAATAGCAAGAGCTGGGGTTGGAACAATGCAGGCCTCAAACCACGAGAAGCTCCAGCCCAAAAGGCAGCCAAAATGCAGCCCACCTCCGGGAGAATCTCAAGAACAGGGGGTGGAGCAAGCCAGGCCTCTAATCACGAGAAGCTCCAGCCCAAAAGGCAGCCAAAATGCAGCCCACATCCAGGAGAATCTCAAGAGCAGGGGCTGGAGCAAGCCAGGCCTCAAACCAGGAGAAGCTCCAGCCCAAAAGGCAGCCAAAATGCAGCCAACATCCGGGAGAATCTCAAGAGCAGGGGCTGGAGCAAGCCAGGCCTCAAACCACGAGAAGCTCCAGCCCAAAAGGCAGCCAAAATGCAGCCCACATCCGGGAGAATCTCAAGAGCAGGGGCTGGAGCAAGCCAGGCCTCAAACCACGAGAAGCTCCAGCCCAAAAATCAGCCAAAATGCAGCCCATATCCGGAGAATGTCAAGAGCAGGGGTTGGAGGAAGGCAGGCCTCAAACCACGAGAAGCTCCAGCCCAAAAGGCAGCCAAAATGCAGCCCACCTCTGGGAGAATCTCAAGAGCAGGGGGTGGAGCAAGACAGGCCTCAAACCACGAGAAGCTCCAGCCCAAAAGGCAGCCAAAATCCAGCCCACATCTGGGAGAATATCAAGAGCAAGGGGTGGAGCAAGGCAGGCCTCAAACAACGAGAAGCTCCAGCCCAAAAGTCAGCCAAAATGCAGCCCACATCCGGGAGAATCTCAAGAGCAGGGGTTGGAGCAAGCCAGGCCTCAAACCATGAGAAGCTCCGGCCCAAAAGAAAGCCAAAATCCAGCCCACATCCGGGAGAATCTCAAAAGCAAGGGGTGGAGCAAGCCAGGCCTCAAACCTCGAGAAGTTCCAGCCCACAAGGGAGCCAAAATCCAGCCCACATCCGGGAGAATCTCAAGAGCAGGGGGTGGAGGAAATCCAGGCCTCAAACCACGAGAAGCTCCAGCCCAAAAATCATCCAAAATGCACCCCATATCCGGAGAATGTCAAGAGCAGGGGTTGGAGGAAGGCAGGCCTCAAACCACGAGAAGCTCCAGCCCAAAAAGCAGCCAAAATGCAGCAAACATCCGGGAGAATCTCAAGAGCAGGTGGTGGAGCAAACCAGGCCTCAAACCACGAGAAGCTCCAGCCCAAAATTCAGCCAAAATCCTAACCACATACAGGAGAATATGAAGAGTAGGGGATGGAGCAAGCCAGGGCTCAAACCACAAGAAGCTCCAGCCCAAAAGGCAGCCAAAATTCAGCCCACATCCGGGAGAATCTCAAGAGCAGGGGGTGGAGCAAGCCAGGCCTCAAATCATGAGAAGCTCCAGCCCAAAAGGCAGCCAAAATCCAGCCCACATCCGGGAGAATCTCAAGAGCAGGGGGTGGAGCAAGCCAGGCCTCAAACCACGAGAAGCTCCAGCCCAAAAGGCAGCCAAAATGCAGCCCACCTCAGGGAGAATCTCAAGAGCAGGGGGTGGAGCAAGCCAGGCCTCAAACCACGAGAAGCTCCAGCCCAAAAGGCAGCCAAAATGCAGACCACCTCCGGGAGAATCTCAAGAGCAGGGGGTGGAGCAAGCCAGGCCTCAAACCACGAGAAGCTCCAGCCCAAAAGGCAGCCAAAATGCAGCCCACATCCGGGAGAATATCAAGAGCAGGGGCTGGAGCAAGCCAGGCCTCAAACCACGAGAAGCTCCAGCCCAAAATGCAGCCAAAATGCAGCCCACCTCCGGGAGAATCTCAAGAGCAGGGGGTGGAGCAAGCCAGGCCTCAAACCACGAGAAGCTCCAGCCCAAAAGGCAGCCAAAATGCAGCCCACCTCCGGGAGAATCTCAAGAGCAGGGGGTGGAGCAAGCCAGGCCTCAAACCACGAGAAGCTCCAGCCCAAAAGGCAGCCAAAATGCAGCCCACCTCCGGGAGCATCTCAAGAGCAGGGGATGGAGCAAGCCAGACCTCAAACCATGAGAAGCTCCAGCCCAAAAGGCAGCCAAAATGCAGCCCATGTCCGGGAGAATCTCAAGAGCAGGGGGTGGAGCAAGCCAGGCCTCAAACCTTGAGAAGCTCCAGCCCAAAAGGCAGCCAAAATGCAGCCCACATCCGGGAGAATCTCAAGAGCAGGGCGTGGAGCAAGCCAGGCCTCAAACCATGAGAATCTCCAGCCCAAAAAGCAGCCAAAATGCAGCCCACCTCCGGGAGAATCTCAAGAGCAGGGGGTGGATCAAGCCAGGCCTCAAACCTTGAGAAGCTCCAGCCCAAAAGGCAGCCAAAATGCAGCCCACATCCGGGAGAATCTCAAGAGCAGGGGGTGGAGCAAGCCAAGCCTCAAACCACGAGAAGCTCCAGCCCAAAAGGCAGCCAAAATGCAGCCCACATCCGGGAAAATCTCAAGAGCAGGGGGTGGAGCAAGCCAGGCCTCAAACCACGAGAAGCTCCAGCCCTAAAGTCAGCCAAAATGGAGCCCACATCCGGGAGAATCTCAAGAGCAGGGGGTGGAGCAAGCCAGGCCTCAAACCACAAGAAGCTCCAGCCCAAAAGGCAGCCAAAATGCAGCCCACATCCGGGAGAATCTCAAGAGCAGGGGGTGGAGCAAGCCAGGCCTCAAACCACGAGAAGCTCCAGCCCAAAAGGCAGCCAAAATGCAGCCCACATCCGGGAGAATCTCAAGAGCAGGGGGTGGAGCAAGCCAGGCCTCAAACCACAAGAAGCTCCAGCCCAACAGGCAGCCAAAATGCAGCCCACATCCGGGAGAATCTCAAGAGCAGGGGGTGGAGCAAGCCAGGCCTCAAACCATGAGAAGCTCCAGCCCAAAAGGCAGCCAAAATGCAGCCCACCTCCGGGAGAATATCAAGAGCAGGGGGGGGAGCAAGCCAGGCCTCAAACCACGAGAAGCTCCAGCCCAAAAGGCAGCCAAAATGCAGGCCACATCCAGGAGAATCTCAAGAGCAGGGGGTGGAGCAAGCCAGGCCTCAAACCACGAGAAGCTCCAGCCCAAAAGGCAGCCAAAATGCAGCCCACATCCGGGAGAATCTCAAGAGCAGGGGGTGGAGCAAGCCAGGCCTCAAACCACGAGAAACTCCAGCCCAAAAGGCAGCCAAAATGCAGCCCACATCCGGGAGAATCTCAAGAGCAGGGGGTGGAGCAAGCCAGGCCTCAAACCTTGAGAAGCTCCAGCCCAACAGGCAGCCAAAATGCAGCCCACATCCGGGAGAATCTCAAGAGCAGGGGGTGGAGCAAGCCAGGCCTCAAACCTTGAGAAACTCCAGCCCAAAAGGCAGCCAAAATGCAGCCCATATCCGGGAGAATCTCAAGAGCAGGGGGTGGAGCAAGCCAGGCCTCAAACCTTGAGAAGCTCCAGCCCAAAAGGCAGCCAAAATGCAGCCCACATCCGGGAGAATCTCAAGAGCAGGGGGTGGAGCAAGCCAGGCCTCAAACCACAAGAAGCTCCAGCCCAAAAGGCAGCCAAAATGCAGCCCACATCCGGGAGAATCTCAAGAGCAGGGGGTGGAGCAAGCCAGGCCTCAAACCACGAGAAGCTCCAGCCCTAAAGGCAGCCACAATCCAGCCCACATCCGGGAGAATATCAAGAGCAGGGGGGGGAGCAAGCCAGGCCTCAAACCACGAGAAGCTCCAGCCCAAAAGGCAGCCAAAATGCAGCCCACATCCGGGAGAATCTCAAGAGCAGGGGGTGGAGCAAGCCTGGCCTCAAACCACGAGAAGCTCCAGCCCAAAATGCAGCCAAAATGCAGCCCACATCCAGGAGAATCTCAAGAGCAGGGGGTGGAGCAAGCCAGGCCTCAAACCACAAGAAGCTCCAGCCCAACAGGCAGCCAAAATGCAGCCCACATGCGGGAGAATCTCAAGAGCAGGGGGTGGAGCAAGCCAGGCCTCAAACCACGGGAAGCTGCAGCCCAAAAGGCAGCCAAAATGCAGCCCACCTCCGGGAGAATATCAAGAGCAGGGGGGGGAGCAAGCCAGGCCTCAAACCACGAGAAGCTCCAGCCCAAAAGGCAGCCAAAATGCAGCCCACATCCGGGAGAATATCAAGAGCAGGGGGTGGAGCAAGCCTGGCCTCAAACCACGAGAAGCTCCAGCCCAAGAATCAGCCAAAATGCAGCCCACATCTGGGAGAATCTCAAGAGCAGGGGGTGGAGCAAGCCAGGCCTCAAACCACAAGAAGCTCCAGCCCAAAAGGCAGCAAAAATGCAGCCCATATCCTGGAGAATCTCAAGAGCAGGGGGTGGAGCAAGCCAGGCCTCAAACCTTGAGAAACTCCAGCCCAAAAGGCAGCCAAAATGCAGCCCACATCCGGGAGAATCTCAAGAGCAGGGGGTGGAGCAAGCCAGGCCTCAAACCACGAGAAGCTCCAGCCCAAAATGCAGCCAAAATGCAGTGCACATCCAGGAGAATCTCAAGAGCAGGGGCTGGAGCAAGCCAGGCCTCAAACCACGAGAAGCTCCAGCCCAAAAGGCAGCCAACATGCAGCCCACATCCGGGAGAATATCAAGAGCAGGGGGTGGAGCAAGCCAGGCCTCAAACCACGAGAAGCTCCAGCCCAAAAGGCAGCCAAAATGCAGCCCACATCCGGGAGAATATCAAGAGCAGGGGGTGGAGCAAGCCAGGCCTCAAACCACGAGAAGCTCCAGCCCAAAAGGCAGCCAAAATGCAGCCCACATCCGGGACAATTTCAAGAGCAGGGGGTGGAGCAAGCCAGGCCTCAAACCACAAGAAGCTCCAGCCCAACAGGCAGCCAAAATGCAGCCCACATCCGGGAGAATCTCAAGAGCAGGGGGTGGAGCAAGCCAGGCCTCAAACCATGAGAAGCTCCAGCCCAACAGGCAGCCAAAATGCAGCCCACATCCGGGAGAATCTCAAGAGCAGGGAGTGGAGCAAGCCAGGCCTCAAACCACGAGAAACTCCAGCCCAAAAGGCAGCCAAAATGCAGCCCATATCCGGGAGAATCTCAAGAGCAGGGGGTGGAGCAAGCCAGGCCTCAAACCTTGAGAAGCTCCAGCCCAACAGGCAGCCAAAATGCAGCCCACATCCGGGAGAATCTCAAGAGCAGGGGGTGGAGCAAGCCAGGCCTCAAACCTTGAGAAACTCCAGCCCAAAATGCAGCCAAAATGCAGCCCATATCCGGGAGAATCTCAAGAGCAGGGGGTGGAGCAAGCCAGGCCTCAAACCTTGAGAAGCTCCAGCCCAAAAGGCAGCCAAAATGCAGCCCACATCCGGGAGAATCTCAAGAGCAGGGGGTGGAGCAAGCCAGGCCTCAAACCACAAGAAGCTCCAGCCCAAAAGGCAGCCAAAATGCAGCCCACATCCGGGAGAATCTCAAGAGCAGGGGGTGGAGCAAGCCAGGCCTCAAACCACGAGAAGCTCCAGCCCTAAAGGCAGCCAAAATGCAGCCCACATCCGGGAGAATATCAAGAGCAGGGGGGGGAGCAAGCCAGGCCTCAAACCACGAGAAGCTCCAGCCCAAAAGGCAGCCAAAATGCAGCCCACATCCGGGAGAATCTCAAGAGCAGGGGGTGGAGCAAGCCTTGCCTCAAACCACGAGAAGCTCCAGCCCAAGAATCAGCCAAAATGCAGCCCACATCCAGGAGAATCTCAAGAGCAGGGGGTGGAGCAAGCCAGGCCTCAAACCACAAGAAGCTCCAGCCCAACAGGCAGCCAAAATGCAGCCCACATCCGGGAGAATCTCAAGAGCAGGGGGTGGAGCAAGCCAGGCCTCAAACCACGGGAAGCTGCAGCCCAAAAGGCAGCCAAAATGCAGCCCACCTCCGGGAGAATCTCAAGAGCAGGGGGTGGAGCAAGCCTGGCCTCAAACCACGAGAAGCTCCAGCCCAAGAATCAGCCAAAATGCAGCCCACATCTGGGAGAATCTCAAGAGCAGGGGGTGGAGCAAGCCAGGCCTCAAACCACAAGAAGCTCCAGCCCAAAAGGCAGCAAAAATGCAGCCCATATCCGGGAGAATCTCAAGAGCAGGGGGTGGAGCAAGCCAGGCCTCAAACCTTGAGAAACTCCAGCCCAAAAGGCAGCCAAAATCCAGCCCACATCCGGGAGAATATCAAGAGCAGGGGGTGGAGCAAGCCAGGCCTCAAACCACGAGAAGCTCCAGCCCAAAAGGCAGCCAAAATGCAGCCCACATCCGGGACAATTTCAAGAGCAGGGGGTGGAGCAAACCAGGCCTCAAACCACAAGAAGCTCCAGCCCAACAGGCAGCCAAAATGCAGCCCACATCCGGGAGAATCTCAAGAGCAGGGGGTGGAGCAAGCCAGGCCTCAAACCATGAGAAGCTCCAGCCCAAAAGGCAGCCAAAATCAAGCCCACATCCGGGAGAATCTCAAGAGCAGGGGGTGGAGCAAGCCAGGCCTCAAACCACGAGAAGCTCCAGCCCAAAAGGCAGCCAAAATTCAGCCCTCATCCGGGAGAATCTCAAGAGCAGGGAGTGGAGCAAGCCTGGCCTCAAACCACGAGAAGCTCCAGCCAAAGAATCAGCCAAAATGCAGCCCACATCCAGGAGAATCTCAAGAGCAGGGGGTGGAGCAAGCCAGGCCTCAAACCACAAGAAGCTCCAGCCCAACAGGCAGCCAAAATGCAGCCAACATCCGGGAGAATCTCAAGAGCAGGGGGTGGAGCAAGCCAGGCCTCAAACCACGGGAAGCTGCAGCCCAAAAGGCAGCCAAAATGCAGCCCACCTCCGGGAGAATATCAAGAGCAGGGGGGGGAGCAAGCCAGGCCTCAAACCACGAGAAGCTCCAGCCCAAAAGCAGCCAAAATGCAGCCCGCATCCGGGAGAATCTCAAGAGCAGGGGGTGGAGCAAGCCTGGCCTCAAACCACGAGAAGCTCCAGCCCAAGAATCAGCCAAAATGCAGCCCACATCTGGGAGAATCTAAAGAGCAGGGGGTGGAGCAAGCCAGGCCTCAAACCACGAGAAGCTCCAGCCCAACAGGGAGCCAAAATGCAGCCCACATCCGGGAGAATCTCAAGAGCAGGGGGTGGAGCAAGCCAGGCCTCAAACCACGAGAAGCTCCAGCCCAAAAGGCAGCCAAAATGCAGCCCACATCCGGGAGAATCTCAAGAGCAGGGGGTGGAGCAAGCCAGGCCTCAAACCACGAGAAGCTCCAGCCCAAAAGGCAGCCAAAATGCAGCCCACATCCGGGACAATTTCAAGAGCAGGGGGTGGAGCAAGCCAGGCCTCAAAGCACGAGAAGCTCCAGCCCAAAAGGCAGCCAAAATGCAGCCCACATCCGGGAGAATCTCAAGAGCAGGGGCTGGAGCAAGCCAGGCCTCAAACCACGAGAAGCTCCAGCCCAAAAGGCAGCCAACATGCAGCCCACATCTGGGAGAATCTCAAGAGCAGGGGGTGGAGCAAGCCAGGCCTCAAACCACGAGAAGCTCCAGCCCAAAAGGCAGCCAAAATGCAGCCCACATCCGGGAGAATCTCAAGAGCAGGGGGTGGAGCAAGCCAGGCCTCAAACCACGAGAAGCTCCAGCCCAAAAGGCAGCCAAAATGCAGCCCACATCCCGGACAATTTCAAGAGCAGGGGGTGGAGCAAGCCAGGCCTCAAACCACGAGAAGCTCCAGCCCAAAAGGCAGCCAAAATGCAGCCCACATCCGGGAGAATCTCAAGAGCAGGGGGTGGAGCAAGCCAGGCCTCAAACCACAAGAAGCTCCAGCCCAAAAGGCAGCCAAAATGCAGCCCACATCCGGGGAATCTCAAGAGCAGGGGGTGGAGCAAGCCAGGCCTCAAACCACGAGAATCTCCAGCCCAAAAGGCAGCCAAAATGCAGCCCACATCCGAGAGAATCTCAAGAGCAGGGGGTGGAGCAAGCCAGGCCTCAAACCACGAGAAGCTCCAGCCCAAAAGGCAGCCAAAATGCAGCCCACATCCGGGAGAATCTCAAGAGCAGGGGGTGGAGCAAGCCAGGCCTCAAACCACGAGAAGCTCCAGCCCTAAAGGCAGCCAAAATGCAGCCCACATCCGGGAGAATCTAAAGAGCAGGGGGTGGAGCAAGCCAGGCCTCAAACCACAAGAAGCTCCAGCCCAACAGGCAGCCAAAATGCAGCCCACATCCGGGAGAATCTCAAGAGCAGGGGGTGGAGCAAGCCAGGCCTCAAACCATGAGAAGCTCCAGCCCAAAAGGCAGCCAAAATCCAGCCCACATCCGGGAGAACCTCAAGAGCAGTTCGTGGAGCAAGCCAGGCCTCAAACCACGGGAAGCTGCAGCCCAAAAGGCAGCCAAAATGCAGCCCACCTCCGGGAGAATATCAAGAGCAGGGGGGGGAGCAAGCCAGGCCTCAAACCACGAGAAGCTCCAGCCCAAAAGGCAGCCAAAATGCAGCCCGCATCCGGGAGAATCTCAAGAGCAGGGGGTGGAGCAAGCCTGGCCTCAAACCACGAGAAGCTCCAGCCCAAGAATCAGCCAAAATGCAGCCCACCTCCGGGAGAATCTCAAGAGCAGGGGGTGGAGCAAGCCAGGCCTCAAACCACAAGAAGCTCCAGCCCAAAAGGCAGCCAAAATGCAGCCCACATCCGGGGAATCTCAAGAGCAGGGGGTGGAGCAAGCCAGGCCTCAAACCACGAGAATCTCCAGCCCAAAAGGCAGCCAAAATGCAGCCCACCTCCGAGAGAATCTCAAGAGCAGGGGGTGGAGCAAGCCAGGCCTCAAACCACAAGAAGCTCCAGCCCAACAGGCAGCCAAAATGCAGCCCACATCCGGGAGAATCTCAAGAGCAGGGGGTGGAGCAAGCCTGGCCTCAAACCACGAGAAGCTCCAGCCCAAGAATCAGCCAAAATGCAGCCCACATCTGGGAGAATCTCAAGAGCAGGGGGTGGAGCAAGCCAGGCCTCAAACCACGAGAAGCTCCAGCCCAAAAGGCAGCCAAAATGCAGCCCATATCCGGGAGAATCTCAAGAGCAGGGGGTGGAGCAAGCCAGGCCTCAAACCTTGAGAAGCTCCAGCCCAAAAGGCAGCCAAAATGCAGCCCACATCGAGGAGAATCTCTAGAGCAGGGCGTGGAGCAAGCCAGGCCTCAAACCATGAGAATCTCCAGCCCAAAAGGCAGCCAAAATGCAGCCCAAATCCGGGAGAATCTCAAGAGCAGGGGGTGGAGCAAACCAGGCCTCAAACCACGAGAAGCTCCAGCCCAAAAGGCAGCCAAAATGCAGCCCACCTCCGGGAGAATCTCAAGAGCAGGGGGTGGAGCAAGCCAGGCCTCAAACCACGAGAAGCTCCAGCCCAAAATGCAGCCAAAATGCAGCCCACATCCGGGAGAATCTCAAGAGCAGGGGGTGGAGCAAGCCAGGCCTCAAACCACGAGAAGCTCCAGCCCTAAAGGCAGCCAAAATGGAGATCACATGCGGGAGAATCTCAAGAGCAGGGGGTGGAGCAAGCCAGGCCTCAAACCACGAGAAGCTCCAGCCCAAAAGGCAGCCAAAATGCAGCCCACATCCGGGAGAATCTCAAGAGCAGGGGGTGGAGCAAGCCAGGCCTCAAACCACGAGAAGCTCCAGCCCTAAAGGCAGCCAAAATGCAGCCCACATCCGGGAGAATCTAAAGAGCAGGGGGTAGAGCAAGCCAGGCCTCAAACCACAAGAAGCTCCAGCCCAACAGGCAGCCAAAATGCAGCCCACATCCGGGAGAATCTCAAGAGCAGGGGGTGGAGCAAGCCAGGCCTCAAACCATGAGAAGCTCCAGCCCAAAAGGCAGCCAAAATCCAGCCCACATCCGGGAGAACCTCAAGAGCAGGGGGTGGAGCAAGCCAGGCCTCAAACCACGGGAAGCTGCAGCCCAAAAGGCAGCCAAAATGCAGCCCACCTCCGGGAGAATATCAAGAGCAGGGGGGGGAGCAAGCCAGGCCTCAAACCACGAGAAGCTCCAGCCCAAAAGGCAGCCAAAATGCAGCCCGCATCCGGGAGAATCTCAAGAGCAGGGGGTGGAGCAAGCCTGGCCTCAAACCACGAGAAGCTCCAGCCCAAGAATCAGCCAAAATGCAGCCCACATCCAGGAGAATCTCAAGAGCAGGGGGTGGAGCAAGCCAGGCCTCAAACCACAAGAAGCTCCAGCCCAACAGGCAGCCAAAATGCAGCCCACATCCGGGAGAATCTCAAGAGCAGGGGGTGGAGCAAGCCAGGCCTCAAACCACGGGAAGCTCCAGCCCAAAAGGCAGCCAAAATGCAGCCCACCTCCGGGAGAATCTCAAGAGCAGGGGGTGGAGCAAGCCAGGCCTCAAACCACGAGAAGCTCCAGCCCAAAAGGCAGCCAAAATGCAGCCCGCATCCGGGAGAATCTCAAGAGCAGGGGGTGGAGCAAGCCTGGCCTCAAACCACGAGAAGCTCCAGCCAAAGAATCAGCCAAAATGCAGCCCACATCCGGGAGAATCTCAAGAGCAGGGGGTGGAGCAAGCCAGGCCTCAAACCACGAGAAGCTCCAGCCCAAAAGGCAGCCAAAATGCAGCCCATATCCGGGAGAATCTCAAGAGCATGGGGTGGAGCAAGCCAGGCCTCAAACCAGGAGAAGCTCCAGCCCAAAAGGCAGCCAAAATGCAGCCCACATCCGGGAGAATCTCAAGAGCAGGGGGTGGAGCAAGCCAGGCCTCAAACCACGAGAAGCTCCAGCCCTAAAGGCAGCCAAAATGCAGCCCACATCCGGGAGAATCTCAAGAGCAGGGGGTGGAGCAAGCCAGGCCTCAAACCACAAGAAGCTCCAGTCCAAAAGGCAGCCAAAATGCAGCCCACCTCCGGGAGAATCTCAAGAGCAGGGGGTGGAGCAAGCCAGGCCTCAAACCACGAGAAGCTCCAGCCCTAAAGGCAGCCAAAATGCAGCCCACATCCGGGAGAATCTCAAGAGCAGGGGGTGGAGCAAGCCAGGCCTCAAACCACAAGAAGCTCCAGCCCAAAAGGCAGCAAAAATGCAGCCCACATCCGGGAGAATCTCAAGAGCAGGGGGTGGAGCAAGCCAGGCCTCAAACCTTGAGAAACTCCAGCCCAAAAGGCAGCCAAAATGCAGCCCACATCCGGGAGAATCTCAAGAGCAGGGGGTGGAGCAAGCCAGGCCTCAAACCACGAGAAGCTCCAGCCCAAAAGGCAGCCAACATGCAGCCCACATCCGGGAGAATATCAAGAGCAGGGGGTGGAGCAAGCCAGGCCTCAAACCACGAGAAGCTCCAGCCCAAAAGGCAGCCAAAATGCAGCCCACATCCGGGAGAATATCAAGAGCAGGGGGTGGAGCAAGCCAGGCCTCAAACCACGAGAAGCTCCAGCCCAAAAGGCAGCCAAAATGCAGCCCACATCCGGGACAATTTCAAGAGCAGGGGGTGGAGCAAACCAGGCCTCAAACCACAAGAAGCTCCAGCCCAAAAGGCAGCCAAAATGCAGCCCACATCCGGGAGAATATCAAGAGCAGGGGGTGGGGCAAGCCAGGCCTCAAACCACGAGAAGCTCCAGCCCTAAATGCAGCCAAAATGCAGCCCACATCCGGGAGAATCTCAAGAGCAGGGGGTGGAGCAAGCCAGGCCTCAAACCACAAGAAGCTCCAGCCCAACAGGCAGCCAAAATGCAGCCCACATCTGGGAGAATCTCAAGAGCAGGGGGTGGAGCAAGCCAGGCCTCAAACCATGAGAAGCTCCAGCCCAAAAGGCAGCCAAAATCAAGCCCACATCCGGGAGAATCTCAAGAGCAGGGGGTGGAGCAAGCCAGGCCTCAAACCACGAGAAGCTCCAGCCCAAAATGCAGCCAAAATTCAGCCCACATCCGGGAGAATCTCAAGAGCAGGGGGTGGAGCAAGCCTGGCCTCAAACCACGAGAAGCTCCAGCCCAAGAATCAGCCAAAATGCAGCCCACATCCAGGAGAATCTCAAGAGCAGGGGGTGGAGCAAGCCTGGCCTCAAACCACGAGAAGCTCCAGCCCAAGAATCAGCCAAAATGCAGCCCACATCTGGGAGAATCTAAAGAGCAGGGGGTGGAGCAAGCCAGGCCTCAAACCACAAGAAGCTCCAGCCCAAAAGGCAGCCAAAATGCAGCCCACATCCGGGAGAATCTCAAGAGCAGGTGGTGGAGCAAGCCAGGCCTCAAACCACGAGAAGCTCCAGCCCAAAAGGCAGCCAAAATGCAGCCCACCTCCGGGAGAATATCAAGAGCAGGGGGTGGAGCAAGCCAGGCCTCAAACCACGAGAAGCTCCAGCCCAAAAGGCAGCCAAAATGCAGCCCACATCCGGGACAATTTCAAGAGCAGGGGGTGGAGCAAGCCAGGCCTCAAACCACGAGAAGCTCCAGCCCAAAAGGCAGCCAAAATGCAGCCCACATCCGGGAGAATATCAAGAGCAGGGGGTGGAGCAAGCCAGGCCTCAAACCACAAGAAGCTCCACCGCAAAATGCAGACAAAATCCAGCCCACATCCAGGAGAATATCAAGAGCAGGGGGTGGAGCAAGCCAGGCCTCAAACCACGAGAAGCTCCAGCCCAAAAGGCAGCCAAAATGCAGCCCACATCCGGGAGAATCTCAAGAGCAGGGGGTGGAGCAAGCCTGGCCTCAAACCACGAGAAGCTCCAGCCCAAGAATCAGCCAAAATGCAGCCCACATCTGGGAGAATCTCAAGAGCAGGGGTTGGAGAAAGCCAGGCCTCAAACCACGAGAAGCTCCAGCCCAAAAGGCAGCCAAAATGCAGCCCACATCCGGGAGAATCTCAAGAGCAGGGGGTGGAGCAAGCCAGTCCTCAAACCTTGAGAAACTCCAGCCCAAAAGGCAGCCAACATGCAGCCCACATCCGGGAGAATCTCAAGAGCAGGGGGTGGAGCAAGCCAGGCCTCAAACCACGAGAAGCTCCAGCCCAAAAGGCAGCCAACATGCAGCCCACATCCGGGAGAATATCAAGAGCAGGGGGTGGAGCAAGCCAGGCCTCAAACCACGAGAGGCTCCAGCCCAAAAGGCAGCCAAAATGCAGCCCACATCCGTGAGAATCTCAAGAGCAGGGGGTGGGGCAAGCCAGGCCTCAAACCGCGAGAAGCTCCAGCCCTAAAGGCAGCCACAATGCAGCCCACATCCGGGAGAATCTCAAGAGCAGGGGGTGGAGCAAGCCAGGCCTCAAACCGCGAGAAGCTCCAGCCCAACAGGCAGCCAAAATGCAGCCCACATCCGGGAGAATCTCAAGAGCAGGGGGTGGAGCAAGCCAGGCCTCAAACCATGAGAAGCTCCAGCCCAAAAGGCAGCCAAAATCAAGCCCACATCCGGGAGAATCTCAAGAGCAGGGGGTGGAGCAAGCCAGGCCTCAAACCACGAGAAGCTCCAGCCCAAAAGGCAGCCAAAATTCAGCCCACATCCGGGAGAATCTCAAGAGCAGGGGGTGGAGCAAGCCAGGCCTCAAACCACGAGAAGCTCCAGCCCAAGAATCAGCCAAAATGCAGCCCACATCCAGGAGAATCTCAAGAGCAGGGGGTGGAGCAAGCCTGGCCTCAAATCACGAGAAGCTCCAGCCCAAGAATCAGCCAAAATGCAGCCCACATCTGGGAGAATCTAAAGAGCAGGGGGTGGAGCAAGCCAGGCCTCAAACCACAAGAAGCTCCAGCCCAAAAGGCAGCAAAAATGCAGCCCACATCCGGGAGAATCTCAAGAGCAGGGGGTGGAGCAAGCCAGGCCTCAAACCACGAGAAGCTCCAGCCCAAAAGGCAGCCAAAATGCAGCCCACATCCAGGAGAATCTCAAGAGCAGTGGTTGGAGCAAGGCAGGCCTCAAACCGCGAGATGCTCCAGCCCAAAAGGCAGCCAAAATGCAGCCCACATCCGGGAGAATCTCAAGAGCAGGGGGTGGAGCAAGCCAGGCCTCAAACCACGAGAAGCTCCAGCCCAAAAGGCAGCCAAAATGCAGCCCACATCTGGGAGAATATCAAGAGCAGGAGTTGGAGCAAGCCAGGCCTCAAACCACGAGAAGCTCCAGCCCAAAAGGCAGCCAAAATGCAGCCCACCTCCGGGAGAATCTCAAGAGCAGGGGGTGGAGCAAGCCAGGCCTCAAACCACGGGAAGCTCCAGCCCAAAAAGCAGCCAAAATCCAGCCCACATCCGGGAGAATCTCAAGAGCAGGGGGTGGAGCAAGCCAGGCCACAAACCTCGAGAACCTCCAGCCAAAAATGCAGCCAAAATGCAGCCCACATCCGGGAGAATCTCAAGAGCAGGGGGTGGAGCAAGCCAGGCCTCAAACCACGGGAAGCTCCAGCCCAAAAAGCAGCCAAAATCCAGCCCACATCCGGGAGAATCTCAAGAGCAGGGGGTGGAGCAAGCCAGGCCTCAAACCACGAGAAGCTCCAGCCCAAATGGCAGCCAAAATCCAGCCCACATCCGGGAGAATTTCAAGAGCAGGGGGTGGAGCAAGCCAGGCCTCAAACCATGAGAAGCTGCAGCCCAAAAGGAGGCCAAAATGCAGCCCACATCCTGGAGAATATCAAGAGCAGGGGGTGGAGCAAGCCAGGCCTCAAACCACGAGAAGCTCCAGCCCAAAAGGCAGCCAAAATGCAGCCCACATCCGGGAGAATCTCAAGAGCAGGGGGTGGAGCAAGCCAGGCCTCAAACCTTGAGAAGCTCCAGCCCAAAATGCCGCCAAAATGCAGCCCACTTCCGGGAGAATCTCAAGAGGAGGGGGTGGAGCAAGCCAGGCCGCAAACCACGAGAAGCTCCAGCCCAAAATGCAGCCAAAATGCAGCCCACATCCGGGAGAATCTCAAGAGCAGGGGGTGGAGCAAGGCAGGCCTCAAACCGCGATATGCTCTAGCCCAAAATGCAGCCAAAATGCAGCCCACATCCGGGAGAATCTCAAGAGCAGGGGGTGTAGCAAGCCAGGCCTCAAACCACGAGACGCTCCAGCCCAAGAATCAGCCAAAATGCAGCCCACCTCCGGGAGAATCTCAAGAGCAGGGGGTGGAGCAAGCCAGGCCTCAAACCACGAGAAGCTCCAGCACAAAAGGCAGCCAAAATGCAGCCCACATCCGGGAGAATCTCAAGAGCAGGGGGTGGAGCAAGCCAGGCCTCAAACCACGAGAAGCTCCAGCCCAAAAGGCAGCCAAAATGCAGCCCACATCCGGGAGAATCTCAAGAGCAGGGGGTGGAGCAAGCCAGGCCTCAAACCTCGAGAAGCTCCAGCCCAAAAGGCAGCCAAAATGCAGCCCACATCCGGGAGAATCTCAAGAGCAGGGGGTGGAGCAAGCCAGGCCTCAAACCACGAGAAGCTCCAGCCCAAAAGGCAGCCAAAATGCAGCCCACATCCGGGAGAATC
This sequence comes from Rhynochetos jubatus, assembly GCA_027574665.1. Lineage (NCBI taxonomy): Eukaryota > Metazoa > Chordata > Aves > Eurypygiformes > Rhynochetidae > Rhynochetos > Rhynochetos jubatus. The sequence continues at coordinate 407,819 of JAQBHY010000095.1, read as the reverse complement.
TCAAGAGCAGGGGGTGGAGCAATCCAGGCCTCAAACCACGAGAAGCTGCAGCCCAAAAGGCAGCCAAAATGCAGCCCACATCCGGGAGAATCTCAAGAGCAGGGGGTGGAGCAAGCCAGGCCTCAAAGCTTGAGAAGCTCCAGCACAAAAGGCAGCCAAAATGCAGCCCACATCCCGGAGAAACTCAAGAGCAGGGGGTGGAGCAAGCCAGGCCTCAAACCATGAGAAGCTCCAGCCCAAAATGCAGCCAAAATGCAGCCCACCTCCGGGAGAATCTCAAGAGCAGGGGGTGGAGCAAGCCAGGCCTCAAACCACGAGAAGCTCCAGCCCAAAATGCAGCCAAAATGCAGCCCACATCCGGGAGAATCTCAAGAGCAGGGGGTGGAGCAAGCCAGGCCTCAAACCACGAGAAGCTCCAGCCCAAAAGGCAGCCAAAATGCAGCCCACATCCGGGAGAATCTCAAGAGCAGGGGGTGGAGCAAGCCAGGCCTCAAACCTTGAGAAGCTCCAGCCCAAAATGCCGCCAAAATGCAGCCCACTTCCGGGAGAATCTCAAGAGCAGGGGGTGGAGCAAGCCAGGCCTCAAAGCTTGAGAAGCTCCAGCACAAAAGGCAGCCAAAATCCAGCCCACATCCCGGAGAAACTCAAGAGCAGTTCGTGGAGCAAGCCAGGCCTCAAACCACGAGAAGCTCCTACCCAAGAATCAGCCAAAATGCAGCCCACATCCGGGAGAATCTCAAGAGCAGGGGCTGGAGCAAGGCAGGCCTCAAACCACGAGAAGCTCCAGCCCAAAAGGCAGCCAAAATCCAGCCCACCTCTGCTAGAATATCATGGGCAGGGGGTGTAACAAGCCAGGCCTCAAACCACAAGAAGCTCCAGCCCAAAAGGCAGCCAAAATCCAGCCCACATCCGGGAGAATCTCAAGAGCAGGGGGTGGAGCAAGCCAGGCCTCAAACCACGAGAAGCTCCAGCCCAAAAGGCAGCCAAAATGCAGCCCACCTCCGGGAGAATCTCAAGAGCAGGGGGTGGAGCAAGCCAGGCCTCAAACCACGAGAAGCTCCAGCCCAAAAGGCAGCCAAAATGCAGCCCACATCCGGGAGAATCTCAAGAGCAGGGGGTGGAGCAAGCCAGGCCTCAAACCACGAGAAGCTCCAGCCCAAAAGGCAGCCAAAATGCAGCCCACATCCGGGAGAATCTCAAGAGCAGGGGGTGGAGCAAGCCAGGCCTCAAACCTTGAGAAGCTCCAGCCCAAAATGCCGCCAAAATGCAGCCCACTTCCGGGAGAATCTCAAGAGGAGGGGGTGGAGCAAGCCAGGCCGCAAACCACGAGAAGCTCCAGCCCAAAATGCAGCCAAAATGCAGCCCACATCCGGGAGAATCTCAAGAGCAGGGGGTGGAGCAAGGCAGGCCTCAAACCGCGATATGCTCTAGCCCAAAATGCAGCCAAAATGCAGCCCACCTCCGGGAGAATCTCAAGAGCAGGGGGTGGAGCAAGCCAGGCCTCAAACCACGAGAAGCTCCAGCCCAAAAGGCAGCCAAAATGCAGCCCACATCCGGGAGAATCTCAAGAGCAGGGGGTGGAGCAAGCCAGGCCTCAAACCACGAGAAGCTCCAGCCCTAAGGCAGCCAAAATCCAGCCCACATCCGGGAGAATCTCAAGAGCAGGGGGTGGAGCAATCCAGGCCTCAAACCACGAGAAGCTGCAGCCCAAAAGGCAGCCAAAATGCAGCCCACATCCGGGAGAATCTCAAGAGCAGGGGGTGGAGCAAGCCAGGCCTCAAACCTCGAGAAGCTCCAGCCCAAAAGACAGCCAAAATGCAGCCCACATCCGGGAGAATCTCAAGAGCAGGGGGTGGAGCAAGCCAGGCCTCAAACCACGAGAAGCTCCAGCCCAAAAGGCAGCCAAAATGCAGCCCACATCCGGGAGAATCTCAAGAGCAGGGGGTGGAGCAAGCCAGGCCTCAAACCACGAGAAGCTCCAGCCCTAAGGCAGCCAAAATCCAGCCCACATCCGGGAGAATCTCAAGAGCAGGGGGTGGAGCAATCCAGGCCTCAAACCACGAGAAGCTGCAGCCCAAAAGGCAGCCAAAATGCAGCCCACATCCGGGAGAATCTCAAGAGCAGGGGGTGGAGCAAGCCAGGCCTCAAAGCTTGAGAAGCTCCAGCACAAAAGGCAGCCAAAATGCAGCCCACATCCCGGAGAAACTCAAGAGCAGTTCGTGGAGCAAGCCAGGCCTCAAACCACGAGAAGCTCCTACCCAAGAATCAGCCAAAATGCAGCCCACATCCGGGAGAATCTCAAGAGCAGGGGCTGGAGCAAGGCAGGCCTCAAACCACGAGAAGCTCCAGCCCAAAAGGCAGCTAAAATCCAGCCCACCTCTGCTAGAATATCATGGGCAGGGGGTGTAACAAGCCAGGCCTCAAACCACAAGAAGCTCCAGCCCAAAAGGCAGCCAAAATGCAGTCCACATCCGGGAGAATCTCAAGAGCAGGGGGTGGAGCAAGCCAGGCCTCAAACCACGAGAAGCTCCAGCCCAAAAGGCAGCCAAAATCCAGCCCACCTCCGGGAGAATATCAAGAGCTGGGGGTGGAGCAAGCCAGGCCTCAAACCACGAGAAGCTCCAGCCAAAATGCAGCCAAAATGCAGCCTACATCCGGGACAATTTCAAGAGCAGGGGGTGGAGCAAGCCAGGCCTCAAACCACGAGAAGCTCCAGCCCAAAATGCAGCCAAAATGCACCCCACATCCGGGAGAATCTCAAGAGCAGGGGGTGGAGCAAGCCAGGCCTCAAACCTCGAGAAGCTCCAGCCCAAAAGACAGCCAAAATGCAGCCCATATCCGGGAGAATCTCAAGAGCAGGGGGTGGAGCAAGCCAGGCCTCAAACCACGAGAAGCTCCAGCCCTAAAGGCAGCCAAAATCCAGCCCACATCCGGGAGAATCTCAAGAGCAGGGGGTGGAGCAAGCCAGGCCTCAAACCACGAGAAGCTCCAGCCCAAAAGGCAGCCAAAATGCAGCCCACATCCAGGAGAATCTCAAGAGCAGGGTGTGGAGCAAGCCAGGCCTCAAACCACGAGAAGCTCCAGCCAAAATGCAGCCTACATCCGGCACAATTTCAAGAGCAGGGGGTGGAGCAAGACAGGCCTCAAACCACGAGAAGCTCCAGCCCAAAATGCAGCCAAAATGCAGCCCACATCCGGGAGAATATCAAGAGCAGGGGGTGGAGCAAGCCAGGCCTCAAACCACGAGAAGCTCCAGCCCAAAAGGCAGCCAAAATGCAGCCCACCTCCGGGAGAATCTCAAGAGCTGGGGGTGGAGCAAGCCAGGCCTCAAACCACGAGAAGCTCCAGCCAAAATACAGCCAAAATGCAGCCTACATCCGGGACAATTTCAAGAGCAGGGGGTGGAGCAAGCCAGGCCTCAAACCACGAGAAGCTCCAGCCCAAAATGCAGCCAAAATGCACCCCACATCCGAGAGAATCTCAAGAGCTGGGGGTGGAGCAAGCCAGGCCTCAAACCACGAGAAGCTCCAGCCCAAAAGGCAGCCAAAATGCAGCCCACATCCGGGAGAATCTCAAGAGCAGGGGTTGGAGCAAGCCAGGCCTCAAACCACGAGAAGCTCCAGCCCAAAAGGCAGCCAAAATGCAGCCCACCTCCGGGAGAATCTCAAGAGCAGGGGGTGGAGCAAGCCAGGCCTCAAACCATGAGAAGCTCCAGCCCTAAAGGCAACCAAAATGAAGCCCACATCCGGGAGAATCTCAAGAGCAGGGGGTGGAGCAAGGCAGGCCTCAAACCACGAGAAGTTCCAGCCCGAAAGGCAGCCAAAATGCAGCCCACCTCCGGGAGAATCTCAAGAGCAGGGGGTGGAGCAAGCCAGGCCTCAAACCACGAGAAGCTCCAGCCCAAAATGCAGCCAAAATCCAGCCCACCTCCGGGAGAATATCAAGAGCAGGGGGTGGAGCAAGCCAGGCCTCAAAGCTTGAGAAGCTCCAGCCCAAAATGCAGCCAAAATGCAGCCCACCTCCGGGAGAATCTCAAGAGCAGGGGGTGGAGCAAGCCAGGCCTCAAACCACGAGAAGCTCCAGCCCAAAAGGCAGCCAAAATGCAGCCCACATCCGGGAGAATCTCAAGAGCAGGGGTTGGAGCAAGCCAGGCCTCAAACCAGGAGAAGCTCCAGCCCAACAGGGAGCCAAAATGCAGCCCACATCCGGGAGAATCTCAAGAGCAGGGGGTGGAGCAAGCCAGGCCTCAAACCACGAGAAGCTCCAGCCCAAAAGGCAGCCAAAATGCAGCCCACATCTGGGAGAATCTCAAGAGCAGGGGGTGGAGCAAGCCAGGCCTCAAACCACGAGAAGCTCCAGCCCAAAATGCAGCCAAAATCCAGCCCACATCCGGGAGAATATCAAGAGCAGGGGGTGGAGCAAGCCAGGCCTCAAACCACGAGAAGCTCCAGCCCAAAACGCAGCCAAAATTCACCCACATCCAGGAGAATCTCAAGAGCAGGGGGTGGAGCAAGCCAGGACTCAAACCTTGAGAAGCTCCAGCCCAAAAGACAGCCAAAATGCAGCCCACATCCGGGAGAATCTCAAGAGCAGGGGGTGGAGCAAGCCAGGCCTCAAACCACGAGAAGCTCCAGCCCAAAAGGCAGCCAATATGCAGCCCACCTCCGGGAGAATCTCAAGAGCAGGGGATGGGGCAAGCCAGGCCTCAAACCACGAGAAGCTCCAGCCCAAGAATCAGCCAAAATGCAGTCCACCTCCGGGAGAATCTCAAGAGCAGGGGGTGGAGCAAGCCAGGCCTCAAACCACGAGAAGCTCCAGCCCAAAAGGCAGCCAAAATGCAGCCCACATCCGGGAGAATATCAAGAGCAGGGGGTGGAGCAAGCCAGGCCTCAAACCACGAGAAGCTCCAGCCCAAAATGCAGCCAAAATCCAGCCCACCTCCGGGAGAATCTCAAGAGCAGGGGGTGGAGCAAGCCAGGCCTCAAACCACGAGAAGCTCCAGCCCAAAATGCAGCCAAAATGCAGCCCACATCCGGGAGAATCTCAAGAGCAGGGGGTGGAGCAAGCCAGGCCTCAAACCATGAGAAGCTCCAGCCCAAAAGGCAGCCAAAATGCAGCCCACATCCGGGAGAATCTCAAGAGCAGGGGGTGGAGCAAGCCAGGCCTCAAACCACGAGAATTTCCAACCCAAATATCAGCCAAAATGCAGCCCACATCCGGGAGAATCTCAAGAGCAGGGGCTGCAGAAAGCCAGGCCTCAAACCACGAGAATTTCCAGCCCAAATATCAGCCAAAATGCAGCCCACATCCAGGAGAATCTCAAGAGCAGGGGGTGGAGCAAGCCAGGCCTCAAACCACGAGAAGCTCCAGCCCAAAATGCAGACAAAATCCAGCCCACATCCAGGAGAATATCAAGAGCAGGGGTTGGAGCAAGGCAGGCCTCAAACCGCAAGAAGCTCCAGCCCAAAAGGCAGCCAAAATGCAGCCCACATCCGGGAGAATCTCAAGAGCAGGGGGTGGAGCAAGCAAGGCCTCAAACCACAAGAAGCTCCAGCCCAAAAGGCAGCCAAAATGCAGCCCGCATCCGAGAGAATCTCAAGAGCAGGGGGTGGAGCAAGCCAGGCCTCAAACCACGAGAAGCTCCAGCCCAAAAGGCAGCCAAAATGCAGCCCACATCCGGGAGAATATCAAGAGCAGGGGGTGGAGCAAGCCAGGCCTCAAACCACGAGAAGCTCCAGCCCAAAAGGCAGCCAAAATGCAGCCCACATCCAGGAGAATCTCAAGAGCAGGGGGTGGAGCAAGCCAGGCCTCAAACCACGAGAAGCTCCAGCCCAAGAATCAGCCATAATGCAGCCCACATCCGGGAGAATATCAAGAGCAGGGGGTGGAGCAAGCCAGGCCTCAAACCACGAGAAGCTCCAGCGCAAAAGGCAGCCAAAATGCAGCCTATATCCGGGACAATTTCAAGAGCAGGGGGTGGAGCAAGGCAGGCCTCAAACCGCAAGAAGCTCCAGCCCAAAAGTCAGCTAAAATGCAGCCCACCTCCAGGAGGATCTCAAGAGCAGGGGGTGGAGCAAGCCAGGCCTCAAACCACGAGAAGCTCCAGCCCAAAAGGCAGCCAAAATGCAGCCGACATCTGGCAGAATCTCAAGAGCAGGGGGTGGAGCAAGCCAGGCCTCAAACCACGAGAAGCTCCAGCCCAAAATGCAGCCAAAATGCAGCCCACATCCGGGAGAATCTCAAGAGCAGGGGGTGGAGAAAGCCAGGCCTCAAACCACGAGAAGCTCCAGCCCAAAACGCAGCCAAAATGCAGCCCATATCCGGGAGAATCTCAAGAGCAGGGGGTGGAGCAAGCCAGGCCTCAAACCTTGAGAAGCTCCAGCCCAAAAGGCAGCCAAAATCCAGCCCGCATCCGGGAGAATCTCAAGAGCAGGGCGTGGAGCAAGCCAGGCCTCAAACCACGAGAAGCTCCAGCCCAAAAGGCAGACAAAATCCTACCCACATCCGGGAGAATCTCAAGAGCAGGGGGTGGAGCAAGCCAGGCCTCAAACCACGAGAAGCTCCAGCCCAAGAATCAGCCAAAATGCAGTCCACATCCAGGAGAATCTCAAGAGCAGGGGTTGGAGCAAGCCAGGCCTCAAACCACGAGAAGCTCCAGCCCAAAAGGGAGCCAAAATCCAGCCCACATCCGGGAGAATCTCAAGAGCAGGGTGTGGAGCAAGCCAGGCCTCAAACCACGAGAAGCTCCAGCCCAAAAGGCAGCCAAAATGCAGCCCACATCCGGGAGAATCTCAAGAGCAGGGGGTGGAGCAAGCCAGGCCTCAAACCACGACAAGCTTCAGCCCAAAAGGCAGCCAAAATCCATCCCATATCCGGGAGAATCTCAAGAGCAGGGGGTGGAGCAAGCCAGGCCTCAAACCACGAGAAGCTCCAGCCCAAAAGGCAGCCAAAATCCAGCCCACATCCGGGAGAAACTCAAGAGCAGGTGGTGGAGCAAGCCAGGCCTCAAACCACGAGAAGCTCCAGCCCAAAAGGCAGCCAAAATGCAGCCCACATCCGGGAGAATCTCAAGAGCAGGGGGTACAGCAAGCCAGGCCTCAAACCCAGAGAAGCTCCAGCCCAAAAGGGAGCCAAAATCCAGCCCACATCTGGGAGAATCTCAAGAGCAGGGGGTGGAGCAAGCCAGGCCTCAAACCTAGAGAAGCTCCAGCCCAAAAGGGAGCCAAAATCCAGCCCATATCCGGGAGAATCTCAAGAGCAGGGGGTGGAGCAAGCCAGGCCCCAAACCACGAGAAGCTCCAACCCAAAAGGCAGCCAAAATGCAGCCCACATCCAGGAGAATCTCAAGAGCAGGGGGTGGAGCAAGCCAGGCCTCAAACCACGAGAAGCTCCAGACCAAAATACAGCCAAAATGCAGCCCACATCCGGGAGAATCTCAAGAGCAGGGGGTGGAGCAAGCCAGGCCTCAAACCACGAGAAGCTCCAGCCCAAAATACAGCCAAAATGCAGCCCACCTCCGGGAGAATCTCAAGAGCAGGGGATGGAGCCAGCCAGGCCTCAAACCACGAGAAGCTCCAGCCCAAAAGGCAGCCAAAATCCAGCCCACATCCGGGAGAATCTCAAGAGCAGGGGGTGGAGCAAGCCAGGCCTCAAACCACGAGAAGCTGCAGCCCAAAAGGCAGCCAAAATCCAGCCCACATCCGGGAGAATCTCAAGAGCAGGGGGTGGAGCAAGCCAGGCCTCAAACCACGAGAAGCTCCAGCCCAAAAGGCAGCCAAAATCCAGCCCACATCCGGGAGAATCTCAAGAGCAGGGGGTGGAGCAAGCCATTCCTCAAACCACGAGAAGCTCCAGCCCAAAAGGCAGCCAAAATGCAGCCCACATCCGGGAGAATCTCAAGAGCAGGGGGTGGAGCAAGCCAGGCCTCAAACCACGAGAAGCTCCAGCCCAAAATGCAGCCAAAATGCAGCCCACATCCGGGAGAATCTCAAGAGCAGGGGGTGGAGCAAGCCAGGCCTCAAACCATGAGAAGCTCCAGCCCAAAAGGCAGCCAAAATGCAGCCCACAACCGGGAGAATCTCAAGAGCAGGGGGTGGAGCAAGCCAGGCCTCAAACCACGAGAAGCTCCAGCCCAAAAGGCAGCCAAAATCCAGCCCACATCCGGGAGAATCTCAAGAGCAGGGGGTGGAGCAAGGCAGGCCTCAAAACACGAGAAGCTCCAGCCCAAGAATCAGCCAAAATGCAGTCCATATCCAGGAGAATCTCAAGAGCAGGGGGTGGAGCAAGCCAGGCCTCAAACCACGAGAAGCTCCAGCCCAAAAGGCAGCCAAAATGCAGCCCACATCCGGGGAATCTCAAGAGCAGGGGGTGGAGCAAGCCAGGCCTCAAACCACGAGAAGCTCCAGGCCAAGAATCAGCCAAAATGCAGCCCACCTCCGGGAGAATCTCAAGAGCAGGGGGTGGAGCAAGCCAGGCCTCAAACCAGGAGAAGCTCCAGCCCAAAAGGCAGCCAAAATGCAGCCCACATCCAGGAGAATCTCAAGAGCAGGGGGTGGAGCAAGCCAGGCCTCAAACCACGAGAAGCTCCAGCCCAAAATGCAGCCAAAATCCAGCCCACATCAGGGAGAATCTCAAGAGCAGGGGGTGGAGCAAGCCAGGCCCCAAACCAGGAGAAGCTCCAGCCCAAAAGGCAGCCAAAATGCAGCCCACATCCGGGAGAATCTCAAGAGCAGGGGGTGGAGCAAGCCAGGCCTCAAACCACGAGAAGCTCCAGCCCAAAATGCAGCCAAAATGCAGCCCACCTCCGGGAGAATCTCAAGAGCAGGGGGTGGAGCAAGCCAGGCCTCAAACCATGAGAAGCTCCAGCCCAAAAGGCAGCCAAAATGCAGCCCACATCCGGGAGAATCTCAAGAGCAGGGGGTGGAGCAAGCCAGGCCTCAAACCACGAGAAGCTCCAGCCCAAAATGCAGCCAAAATCCAGCCCACATCTGGGAGAATATGAAGAGCAGGGGGTGGAGCAAGCCAGGCCTCAAACCACGAGAAGCTCCAGCCCAAAATGCAGCCAAAATGCAGCCCACATCCGGGAGAATCTCAAGAGCAGGGGGTGGAGAAAGCCAGGCCTCAAACCACGAGAAGCTCCAGCCCAAAACGCAGCCAAAATGCAGCCCATATCCGGGAGAATCTCAAGAGCAGGGGGTGGAGCAAGCCAGGCCTCAAACCTTGAGAAGCTCCAGCCCAAAAGGCAGCCAAAATCCAGCCCGCATCCGGGAGAATCTCAAGAGCAGGGCGTGGAGCAAGCCAGGCCTCAAACCACGAGAAGCTCCAGCCCAAAAGGCAGCCAAAATGCAGCCCACATCCGGGAGAATCTCAAGAGCAGGGGGTGGAGCAAGCCAGGCCTCAAACCACGAGAAGCTCCAGCCCAAGAATCAGCCAAAATGCAGTCCACATCCAGGAGAATCTCAAGAGCAGGGGTTGGAGCAAGCCAGGCCTCAAACCACGAGAAGCTCCAGCCCAAAAGGGAGCCAAAATGCAGGCCACATCCGGGAGAATCTCAAGAGCAGGGGGTGGAGCAAGCCAGGCCTCAAACCACGAGAAGCTCCAGCCCAAAAGGCAGCCAAAATCCAGCCCACATCCGGGAGAATCTCAAGAGCAGGGGGTGGAGCAAGCCAGGCCTCAAACCACGAGAAGCTCCAGCCCAAAATGCAGCCAAAATGCAGCCCACATCCGGGAGAATCTCAAGAGCAGGGGGTGGAGCAAGCCAGGCCTCAAACCATGAGAAGCTCCAGCCCAAAAGGCAGCCAAAATGCAGCCCACAACCGGGAGAATCTCAAGAGCAGGGGGTGGAGCAAGCCAGGCCTCAAACCACGAGAAGCTCCAGCCCAAAAGGCAGCCAAAATCCAGCCCACATCCGGGAGAATCTCAAGAGCAGGGGGTGGAGCAAGGCAGGCCTCAAACCACGAGAAGCTCCAGCCCAAGAATCAGCCAAAATGCAGTCCATATCCAGGAGAATCTCAAGAGCAGGGGGTGGAGCAAGCCAGGCCTCAAACCACGAGAAGCTCCAGCCCAAAAGGCAGCCAAAATGCAGCCCACATCCGGGGAATCTCAAGAGCAGGGGGTGGAGCAAGCCAGGCCTCAAACCACGAGAAGCTCCAGCCCAAGAATCAGCCAAAATGCAGCCCACCTCCGGGAGAATCTCAAGAGCAGGGGGTGGAGCAAGCCAGGCCTCAAACCAGGAGAAGCTCCAGCCCAAAAGGCAGCCAAAATGCAGCCCACATCCAGGAGAATCTCAAGAGCAGGGGGTGGAGCAAGCCAGGCCTCAAACCACGAGAAGCTCCAGCCCAAAATGCAGCCAAAATCCAGCCCACATCAGGGAGAATCTCAAGAGCAGGGGGTGGAGCAAGCCAGGCCCCAAACCAGGAGAAGCTCCAGCCCAAAAGGCAGCCAAAATGCAGCCCACATCCGGGAGAATCTCAAGAGCAGGGGGTGGAGCAAGCCAGGCCTCAAACCACGAGAAGCTCCAGCCCAAAATGCAGCCAAAATGCAGCCCACCTCCGGGAGAATCTCAAGAGCAGGGGGTGGAGCAAGCCAGGCCTCAAACCATGAGAAGCTCCAGCCCAAAAGGCAGCCAAAATGCAGCCCACATCCGGGAGAATCTCAAGAGCAGGGGGTGGAGCAAGCCAGGCCTCAAACCACGAGAAGCTCCAGCCCAAAATGCAGCCAAAATCCAGCCCACATCCGGGAGAATATGAAGAGCAGGGGGTGGAGCAAGCCAGGCCTCAAACCACGAGAAGCTCCAGCCCAAAATGCAGCCAAAATGCAGCCCACATCCGGGAGAATCTCAAGAGCAGGGGGTGGAGAAAGCCAGGCCTCAAACCACGAGAAGCTCCAGCCCAAAACGCAGCCAAAATGCAGCCCATATCCGGGAGAATCTCAAGAGCAGGGGGTGGAGCAAGCCAGGCCTCAAACCTTGAGAAGCTCCAGCCCAAAAGGCAGCCAAAATCCAGCCCGCATCCGGGAGAATCTCAAGAGCAGGGCGTGGAGCAAGCCAGGCCTCAAACCACGAGAAGCTCCAGCCCAAAAGGCAGCCAAAATCCTACCCACATCCGGGAGAATCTCAAGAGCAGGGGGTGGAGCAAGCCAGGCCTCAAACCACGAGAAGCTCCAGCCCAAGAATCAGCCAAAATGCAGTCCACATCCAGGAGAATCTCAAGAGCAGGGGTTGGAGCAAGCCAGGCCTCAAACCACGAGAAGCTCCAGCCCAAAAGGGAGCCAAAATCCAGCCCACATCCGGGAGAATCTCAAGAGCAGGGTGTGGAGCAAGCCAGGCCTCAAACCACGAGAAGCTCCAGCCCAAAAGGCAGCCAAAATGCAGCCCACATCCGGGAGAATCTCAAGAGCAGGGGGTGGAGCAAGCCAGGCCTCAAACCACGACAAGCTTCAGCCCAAAAGGCAGCCAAAATCCATCCCATATCCGGGAGAATCTCAAGAGCAGGGGGTGGAGCAAGCCAGGCCTCAAACCACGAGAAGCTCCAGCCCAAAAGGCAGCCAAAATCCAGCCCACATCCGGGAGAAACTCAAGAGCAGGTGGTGGAGCAAGCCAGGCCTCAAACCACGAGAAGCTCCAGCCCAAAAGGCAGCCAAAATGCAGCCCACATCCGGGAGAATCTCAAGAGCAGGGGGTACAGCAAGCCAGGCCTCAAACCCAGAGAAGCTCCGGCCCAAAAGGGAGCCAAAATCCAGCCCACATCTGGGAGAATCTCAAGAGCAGGGGGTGGAGCAAGCCAGGCCTCAAACCTAGAGAAGCTCCAGCCCAAAAGGGAGCCAAAATCCAGCCCATATCCGGGAGAATCTCAAGAGCAGGGGGTGGAGCAAGCCAGGCCCCAAACCACGAGAAGCTCCAGCCCAAAAGGCAGCCAAAATGCAGCCCACCTGCAGGAGAATCTCAAGAGCAGGGGGTGGAGCAAGCCAGGCCTCAAACCACGAGAAGCTCCAGACCAAAATACAGCCAAAATGCAGCCCACATCCGGGAGAATCTCAAGAGCAGGGGGTGGAGCAAGCCAGGCCTCAAACCACGAGAAGCTCCAGCCCAAAATACAGCCAAAATGCAGCCCACCTCCGGGAGAATCTCAAGAGCAGGGGATGGAGCCAGCCAGGCCTCAAACCACGAGAAGCTCCAGCCCAAAAGGCAGCCAAAATCCAGCCCACATCCGGGAGAATCTCAAGAGCAGGGGGTGGAGCAAGCCAGGCCTCAAACCACGAGAAGCTGCAGCCCAAAAGGCTGCCAAAATCCAGCCCACATCCGGGAGAATCTCAAGAGCAGGGGGTGGAGCAAGCCAGGCCTCAAACCACGAGAAGCTCCAGCCCAAAAGGCAGCCAAAATGCAGGCCACATCCGGGAGAATCTCAAGAGCAGGGGGTGGAGCAAGCCAGGCCTCAAACCACGAGAAGCTCCAGCCCAAAAGGCAGCCAAAATGCAGCCCACATCCGGGAGAATCTCAAGAGCAGGGGGTGGAGCAAGCCAGGCCTCAAACCACGAGAAGCTCCAGCCCAAAATGCAGCCAAAATGCAGCCCACATCCGGGAGAATCTCAAGAGCAGGGGGTGGAGCAAGCCAGGCCTCAAACCATGAGAAGCTCCAGCCCAAAAGGCAGCCAAAATGCAGCCCACAACCGGGAGAATCTCAAGAGCAGGGGGTGGAGCAAGCCAGGCCTCAAACCACGAGAAGCTCCAGCCCAAAAGGCAGCCAAAATCCAGCCCACATCCGGGAGAATCTCAAGAGCAGGGGGTGGAGCAAGCAGGCCTCAAACCACGAGAAGCTCCAGCCCAAGAATCAGCCAAAATGCAGTCCATATCCAGGAGAATCTCAAGAGCAGGGGGTGGAGCAAGCCAGGCCTCAAACCACGAGAAGCTCCAGCCCAAAAGGCAGCCAAAATGCAGAACACATCCGGGGAATCTCAAGAGCAGGGGGTGGAGCAAGCCAGGCCTCAAACCACGAGAAGCTCCAGGCCAAGAATCAGCCAAAATGCAGCCCACCTCCGGGAGAATCTCAAGAGCAGGGGGTGGAGCAAGCCAGGCCTCAAACCAGGAGAAGCTCCAGCCCAAAAGGCAGCCAAAATGCAGCCCACATCCAGGAGAATCTCAAGAGCAGGGGGTGGAGCAAGCCAGGCCTCAAACCACGAGAAGCTCCAGCCCAAAATGCAGCCAAAATCCAGCCCACATCAGGGAGAATCTCAAGAGCAGGGGGTGGAGCAAGCCAGGCCTCAAACCAGGAGAAGCTCCAGCCCAAAAGGCAGCCAAAATGCAGCCCACATCCGGGAGAATCTCAAGAGCAGGGGGTGGAGCAAGCCAGGCCTCAAACCACGAGAAGCTCCAGCCCAAAATGCAGCCAAAATGCAGCCCACCTCCGGGAGAATCTCAAGAGCAGGGGGTGGAGCAAGCCAGGCCTCAAACCATGAGAAGCTCCAGCCCAAAAGGCAGCCAAAATGCAGCCCACATCCGGGAGAATCTCAAGAGCAGGGGGTGGAGCAAGCCAGGCCTCAAACCACGAGAAGCTCCAGCCCAAAATGCAGCCAAAATCCAGCCCACATCCGGGAGAATATGAAGAGCAGGGGGTGGAGCAAGCCAGGCCTCAAACCACGAGAAGCTCCAGCCCAAAATGCAGCCAAAATGCAGCCCACATCCGGGAGAATCTCAAGAGCAGGGGGTGGAGAAAGCCAGGCCTCAAACCACGAGAAGCTCCAGCCCAAAACGCAGCCAAAATGCAGCCCATATCCGGGAGAATCTCAAGAGCAGGGGGTGGAGCAAGCCAGGCCTCAAACCTTGAGAAGCTCCAGCCCAAAAGGCAGCCAAAATCCAGCCCGCATCCGGGAGAATCTCAAGAGCAGGGCGTGGAGCAAGCCAGGCCTCAAACCACGAGAAGCTCCAGCCCAAAAGGCAGCCAAAATCCTACCCACATCCGGGAGAATCTCAAGAGCAGGGGGTGGAGCAAGCCAGGCCTCAAACCACGAGAAGCTCCAGCCCAAGAATCAGCCAAAATGCAGTCCACATCCAGGAGAATCTCAAGAGCAGGGGTTGGAGCAAGCCAGGCCTCAAACCACGAGAAGCTCCAGCCCAAAAGGGAGCCAAAATCCAGCCCACATCCGGGAGAATCTCAAGAGCAGGGTGTGGAGCAAGCCAGGCCTCAAACCACGAGAAGCTCCAGCCCAAAAGGCAGCCAAAATGCAGCCCACATCCGGGAGAATCTCAAGAGCAGGGGGTGGAGCAAGCCAGGCCTCAAACCACGACAAGCTTCAGCCCAAAAGGCAGCCAAAATCCATCCCATATCCGGGAGAATCTCAAGAGCAGGGGGTGGAGCAAGCCAGGCCTCAAACCACGAGAAGCTCCAGCCCAAAAGGCAGCCAAAATCCAGCCCACATCCGGGAGAAACTCAAGAGCAGGTGGTGGAGCAAGCCAGGCCTCAAACCACGAGAAGCTCCAGCCCAAAAGGCAGCCAAAATGCAGCCCACATCCGGGAGAATCTCAAGAGCAGGGGGTACAGCAAGCCAGGCCTCAAACCCAGAGAAGCTCCGGCCCAAAAGGGAGCCAAAATCCAGCCCACATCTGGGAGAATCTCAAGAGCAGGGGGTGGAGCAAGCCAGGCCTCAAACCTAGAGAAGCTCCAGCCCAAAAGGGAGCCAAAATCCAGCCCATATCCGGGAGAATCTCAAGAGCAGGGGGTGGAGCAAGCCAGGCCCCAAACCACGAGAAGCTCCAGCCCAAAAGGCAGCCAAAATGCAGCCCACCTGCAGGAGAATCTCAAGAGCAGGGGGTGGAGCAAGCCAGGCCTCAAACCACGAGAAGCTCCAGACCAAAATACAGCCAAAATGCAGCCCACATCCGGGAGAATCTCAAGAGCAGGGGGTGGAGCAAGCCAGGCCTCAAACCACGAGAAGCTCCAGCCCAAAATACAGCCAAAATGCAGCCCACCTCCGGGAGAATCTCAAGAGCAGGGGATGGAGCCAGCCAGGCCTCAAACCACGAGAAGCTGCAGCCCAAAAGGCTGCCAAAATCCAGCCCACATCCGGGAGAATCTCAAGAGCAGGGGGTGGAGCAAGCCAGGCCTCAAACCACGAGAAGCTCCAGCCCAAAAGGCAGCCAAAATGCAGGCCACATCCGGGAGAATCTCAAGAGCAGGGGGTGGAGCAAGCCAGGCCTCAAACCACGAGAAGCTCCAGCCCAAAAGGCAGCCAAAATGCAGCCCACATCCGGGAGAATCTCAAGAGCAGGGGGTGGAGCAAGCCAGGCCTCAAACCACGAGAAGCTCCAGCCCAAAATGCAGCCAAAATGCAGCCCACATCCGGGAGAATCTCAAGAGCAGGGGGTGGAGCAAGCCAGGCCTCAAACCATGAGAAGCTCCAGCCCAAAAGGCAGCCAAAATGCAGCCCACAACCGGGAGAATCTCAAGAGCAGGGGGTGGAGCAAGCCAGGCCTCAAACCACGAGAAGCTCCAGCCCAAAAGGCAGCCAAAATCCAGCCCACATCCGGGAGAATCTCAAGAGCAGGGGGTGGAGCAAGGCAGGCCTCAAACCACGAGAAGCTCCAGCCCAAGAATCAGCCAAAATGCAGTCCATATCCAGGAGAATCTCAAGAGCAGGGGGTGGAGCAAGCCAGGCCTCAAACCACGAGAAGCTCCAGCCCAAAAGGCAGCCAAAATGCAGCCCACATCCGGGGAATCTCAAGAGCAGGGGGTGGAGCAAGCCAGGCCTCAAACCACGAGAAGCTCCAGGCCAAGAATCAGCCAAAATGCAGCCCACCTCCGGGAGAATCTCAAGAGCAGGGGGTGGAGCAAGCCAGGCCTCAAACCAGGAGAAGCTCCAGCCCAAAAGGCAGCCAAAATGCAGCCCACATCCAGGAGAATCTCAAGAGCAGGGGGTGGAGCAAGCCAGGCCTCAAACCACGAGAAGCTCCAGCCCAAAATGCAGCCAAAATCCAGCCCACATCAGGGAGAATCTCAAGAGCAGGGGGTGGAGAAAGCCAGGCCTCAAACCACGAGAAGCTCCAGCCCAAAAGGCAGCCAAAATGCAGCCCACATCCGGGAGAATCTCAAGAGCAGGGGGTGGAGCAAGCCAGGCCTCAAACCACGAGAAGCTCCAGCCCAAAAGGCAGCCAAAATGCAGCCCACCTCCGGGAGAATCTCAAGAGCAGGGGGTGGAGCAAGCCAGGCCTCAAACCATGAGAAGCTCCAGCCCAAAAGGCAGCCAAAATGCAGCCCACATCCGGGAGAATCTCAAGAGCAGGGGGTGGAGCAAGCCAGGCCTCAAACCACGAGAAGCTCCAGCCCAAAATGCAGCCAAAATGCAGCCCACATCCGGGAGAATCTCAAGAGCAGGGGGTGGAGCAAGCCAGGCCTCAAACCATGAGAAGCTCCAGCCCAAAAGGCAGCCAAAATGCAGCCCACAACCGGGAGAATCTCAAGAGCAGGGGGTGGAGCAAGCCAGGCCTCAAACCACGAGAAGCTCCAGCCCAAAAGGCAGCCAAAATCCAGCCCACATCCGGGAGAATCTCAAGAGCAGGGGGTGGAGCAAGGCAGGCCTCAAACCACGAGAAGCTCCAGCCCAAGAATCAGCCAAAATGCAGTCCATATCCAGGAGAATCTCAAGAGCAGGGGGTGGAGCAAGCCAGGCCTCAAACCACGAGAAGCTCCAGCCCAAAAGGCAGCCAAAATGCAGCCCACATCCGGGGAATCTCAAGAGCAGGGGGTGGAGCAAGCCAGGCCTCAAACCACGAGAAGCTCCAGGCCAAGAATCAGCCAAAATGCAGCCCACCTCCGGGAGAATCTCAAGAGCAGGGGGTGGAGCAAGCCAGGCCTCAAACCAGGAGAAGCTCCAGCCCAAAAGGCAGCCAAAATGCAGCCCACATCCAGGAGAATCTCAAGAGCAGGGGGTGGAGCAAGCCAGGCCTCAAACCACGAGAAGCTCCAGCCCAAAATGCAGCCAAAATCCAGCCCACATCAGGGAGAATCTCAAGAGCAGGGGGTGGAGCAAGCCAGGCCTCAAACCAGGAGAAGCTCCAGCCCAAAAGGCAGCCAAAATGCAGCCCACATCCGGGAGAATCTCAAGAGCAGGGGGTGGAGCAAGCCAGGCCTCAAACCACGAGAAGCTCCAGCCCAAAATGCAGCCAAAATGCAGCCCACCTCCGGGAGAATCTCAAGAGCAGGGGGTGGAGCAAGCCAGGCCTCAAACCATGAGAAGCTCCAGGCCAAGAATCAGCCAAAATGCAGCCCACATCCGGGAGAATCTCAAGAGCAGGGGGTGGAGCAAGCCAGGCCTCAAACCACGAGAAGCTCCAGCCCAAAATGCAGCCAAAATCCAGCCCACATCCGGGAGAATATGAAGAGCAGGGGGTGGAGCAAGCCAGGCCTCAAACCACGAGAAGCTCCAGCCCAAAATGCAGACAAAATCCAGCCCACATCCAGGAGAATATCAAGAGCAGGGGTTGGAGCAAGGCAGGCCTCAAACCGCAAGAAGCTCCAGCCCAAAAGGCAGCCAAAATGCAGCCCACATCCGGGAGAATCTCAAGAGCAGGGGGTGGAGCAAGCAAGGCCTCAAACCACAAGAAGCTCCAGCCCAAAAGGCAGCCAAAATGCAGCCCGCATCCGAGAGAATCTCAAGAGCAGGGGGTGGAGCAAGCCAGGCCTCAAACCACGAGAAGCTCCAGCCCAAAAGGCAGCCAAAATGCAGCCCACATCCGGGAGAATATCAAGAGCAGGGGGTGGAGCAAGCCAGGCCTCAAACCACGAGAAGCTCCAGCCCAAAAGGCAGCCAAAATGCAGCCCACATCCAGGAGAATCTCAAGAGCAGGGGGTGGAGCAAGCCAGGCCTCAAACCACGAGAAGCTCCAGCCCAAGAATCAGCCATAATGCAGCCCACATCCGGGAGAATATCAAGAGCAGGGGGTGGAGCAAGCCAGGCCTCAAACCACGAGAAGCTCCAGCGCAAAAGGCAGCCAAAATGCAGCCTATATCCGGGACAATTTCAAGAGCAGGGGGTGGAGCAAGGCAGGCCTCAAACCGCAAGAAGCTCCAGCCCAAAAGTCAGCTAAAATGCAGCCCACCTCCAGGAGGATCTCAAGAGCAGGGGGTGGAGCAAGCCAGGCCTCAAACCACGAGAAGCTCCAGCCCAAAAGGCAGCCAAAATGCAGCCGACATCTGGCAGAATCTCAAGAGCAGGGGCTGGAGCAAGCCAGGCCTCAAACCACGAGAAGCTCCAGCCCAAAATGCAGCCAAAATGCAGCCCACATCCGGGAGAATCTCAAGAGCAGGGGGTGGAGAAAGCCAGGCCTCAAACCACGAGAAGCTCCAGCCCAAAACGCAGCCAAAATGCAGCCCATATCCGGGAGAATCTCAAGAGCAGGGGGTGGAGCAAGCCAGGCCTCAAACCTTGAGAAGCTCCAGCCCAAAAGGCAGCCAAAATCCAGCCCGCATCCGGGAGAATCTCAAGAGCAGGGCGTGGAGCAAGCCAGGCCTCAAACCACGAGAAGCTCCAGCCCAAAAGGCAGCCAAAATCCTACCCACATCCGGGAGAATCTCAAGAGCAGGGGGTGGAGCAAGCCAGGCCTCAAACCACGAGAAGCTCCAGCCCAAGAATCAGCCAAAATGCAGTCCACATCCAGGAGAATCTCAAGAGCAGGGGTTGGAGCAAGCCAGGCCTCAAACCACGAGAAGCTCCAGCCCAAAAGGGAGCCAAAATCCAGCCCACATCCGGGAGAATCTCAAGAGCAGGGTGTGGAGCAAGCCAGGCCTCAAACCACGAGAAGCTCCAGCCCAAAAGGCAGCCAAAATGCAGCCCACATCCGGGAGAATCTCAAGAGCAGGGGGTGGAGCAAGCCAGGCCTCAAACCACGACAAGCTTCAGCCCAAAAGGCAGCCAAAATCCATCCCATATCCGGGAGAATCTCAAGAGCAGGGGGTGGAGCAAGCCAGGCCTCAAACCACGAGAAGCTCCAGCCCAAAAGGCAGCCAAAATCCAGCCCACATCCGGGAGAAACTCAAGAGCAGGTGGTGGAGCAAGCCAGGCCTCAAACCACGAGAAGCTCCAGCCCAAAAGGCAGCCAAAATGCAGCCCACATCCGGGAGAATCTCAAGAGCAGGGGGTACAGCAAGCCAGGCCTCAAACCCAGAGAAGCTCCAGCCCAAAAGGGAGCCAAAATCCAGCCCACATCTGGGAGAATCTCAAGAGCAGGGGGTGGAGCAAGCCAGGCCTCAAACCTAGAGAAGCTCCAGCCCAAAAGGGAG
Source organism: Rhynochetos jubatus (assembly GCA_027574665.1). Lineage (NCBI taxonomy): Eukaryota > Metazoa > Chordata > Aves > Eurypygiformes > Rhynochetidae > Rhynochetos > Rhynochetos jubatus. The sequence continues at coordinate 388,551 of JAQBHY010000095.1, read as the reverse complement.
CCAAAATCCAGCCCATATCCGGGAGAATCTCAAGAGCAGGGGGTGGAGCAAGCCAGGCCCCAAACCACGAGAAGCTCCAACCCAAAAGGCAGCCAAAATGCAGCCCACATCCAGGAGAATCTCAAGAGCAGGGGGTGGAGCAAGCCAGGCCTCAAACCACGAGAAGCTCCAGACCAAAATACAGCCAAAATGCAGCCCACATCCGGGAGAATCTCAAGAGCAGGGGGTGGAGCAAGCCAGGCCTCAAACCACGAGAAGCTCCAGCCCAAAATACAGCCAAAATGCAGCCCACCTCCGGGAGAATCTCAAGAGCAGGGGATGGAGCCAGCCAGGCCTCAAACCACGAGAAGCTCCAGCCCAAAAGGCAGCCAAAATCCAGCCCACATCCGGGAGAATCTCAAGAGCAGGGGGTGGAGCAAGCCAGGCCTCAAACCACGAGAAGCTGCAGCCCAAAAGGCAGCCAAAATCCAGCCCACATCCGGGAGAATCTCAAGAGCAGGGGGTGGAGCAAGCCAGGCCTCAAACCACGAGAAGCTCCAGCCCAAAAGGCAGCCAAAATCCAGCCCACATCCGGGAGAATCTCAAGAGCAGGGGGTGGAGCAAGCCATTCCTCAAACCACGAGAAGCTCCAGCCCAAAAGGCAGCCAAAATGCAGCCCACATCCGGGAGAATCTCAAGAGCAGGGGGTGGAGCAAGCCAGGCCTCAAACCACGAGAAGCTCCAGCCCAAAATGCAGCCAAAATGCAGCCGACATCCGGGAGAATCTCAAGAGCAGGGGGTGGAGCAAGCCAGGCCTCAAACCATGAGAAGCTCCAGCCCAAAAGGCAGCCAAAATGCAGCCCACAACCGGGAGAATCTCAAGAGCAGGGGGTGGAGCAAGCCAGGCCTCAAACCACGAGAAGCTCCAGCCCAAAAGGCAGCCAAAATCCAGCCCACATCCGGGAGAATCTCAAGAGCAGGGGGTGGAGCAAGGCAGGCCTCAAAACACGAGAAGCTCCAGCCCAAGAATCAGCCAAAATGCAGTCCATATCCAGGAGAATCTCAAGAGCAGGGGGTGGAGCAAGCCAGGCCTCAAACCACGAGAAGCTCCAGCCCAAAAGGCAGCCAAAATGCAGCCCACATCCGGGGAATCTCAAGAGCAGGGGGTGGAGCAAGCCAGGCCTCAAACCACGAGAAGCTCCAGGCCAAGAATCAGCCAAAATGCAGCCCACATCCGGGAGAATCTCAAGAGCAGGGGGTGGAGCAAGCCAGGCCTCAAACCAGGAGAAGCTCCAGCCCAAAAGGCAGCCAAAATGCAGCCCACATCCAGGAGAATCTCAAGAGCAGGGGGTGGAGCAAGCCAGGCCTCAAACCACGAGAAGCTCCAGCCCAAAATGCAGCCAAAATCCAGCCCACATCAGGGAGAATCTCAAGAGCAGGGGGTGGAGCAAGCCAGGCCCCAAACCAGGAGAAGCTCCAGCCCAAAAGGCAGCCAAAATGCAGCCCACATCCGGGAGAATCTCAAGAGCAGGGGGTGGAGCAAGCCAGGCCTCAAACCACGAGAAGCTCCAGCCCAAAATGCAGCCAAAATGCAGCCCACCTCCGGGAGAATCTCAAGAGCAGGGGGTGGAGCAAGCCAGGCCTCAAACCATGAGAAGCTCCAGCCCAAAAGGCAGCCAAAATGCAGCCCACATCCGGGAGAATCTCAAGAGCAGGGGGTGGAGCAAGCCAGGCCTCAAACCACGAGAAGCTCCAGCCCAAAATGCAGCCAAAATCCAGCCCACATCTGGGAGAATATGAAGAGCAGGGGGTGGAGCAAGCCAGGCCTCAAACCACGAGAAGCTCCAGCCCAAAATGCAGCCAAAATGCAGCCCACATCCGGGAGAATCTCAAGAGCAGGGGGTGGAGAAAGCCAGGCCTCAAACCACGAGAAGCTCCAGCCCAAAACGCAGCCAAAATGCAGCCCATATCCGGGAGAATCTCAAGAGCAGGGGGTGGAGCAAGCCAGGCCTCAAACCTTGAGAAGCTCCAGCCCAAAAGGCAGCCAAAATCCAGCCCGCATCCGGGAGAATCTCAAGAGCAGGGCGTGGAGCAAGCCAGGCCTCAAACCACGAGAAGCTCCAGCCCAAAAGGCAGCCAAAATGCAGCCCACATCCGGGAGAATCTCAAGAGCAGGGGGTGGAGCAAGCCAGGCCTCAAACCACGAGAAGCTCCAGCCCAAGAATCAGCCAAAATGCAGTCCACATCCAGGAGAATCTCAAGAGCAGGGGTTGGAGCAAGCCAGGCCTCAAACCACGAGAAGCTCCAGCCCAAAAGGGAGCCAAAATGCAGGCCACATCCGGGAGAATCTCAAGAGCAGGGGGTGGAGCAAGCCAGGCCTCAAACCACGAGAAGCTCCAGCCCAAAAGGCAGCCAAAATGCAGCCCACATCCGGGAGAATCTCAAGAGCAGGGGGTGGAGCAAGCCAGGCCTCAAACCACGAGAAGCTCCAGCCCAAAATGCAGCCAAAATGCAGCCCACATCCGGGAGAATCTCAAGAGCAGGGGGTGGAGCAAGCCAGGCCTCAAACCATGAGAAGCTCCAGCCCAAAAGGCAGCCAAAATGCAGCCCACAACCGGGAGAATCTCAAGAGCAGGGGGTGGAGCAAGCCAGGCCTCAAACCACGAGAAGCTCCAGCCCAAAAGGCAGCCAAAATCCAGCCCACATCCGGGAGAATCTCAAGAGCAGGGGGTGGAGCAAGGCAGGCCTCAAACCACGAGAAGCTCCAGCCCAAGAATCAGCCAAAATGCAGTCCATATCCAGGAGAATCTCAAGAGCAGGGGGTGGAGCAAGCCAGGCCTCAAACCACGAGAAGCTCCAGCCCAAAAGGCAGCCAAAATGCAGCCCACATCCGGGGAATCTCAAGAGCAGGGGGTGGAGCAAGCCAGGCCTCAAACCACGAGAAGCTCCAGGCCAAGAATCAGCCAAAATGCAGCCCACCTCCGGGAGAATCTCAAGAGCAGGGGGTGGAGCAAGCCAGGCCTCAAACCAGGAGAAGCTCCAGCCCAAAAGGCAGCCAAAATGCAGCCCACATCCAGGAGAATCTCAAGAGCAGGGGGTGGAGCAAGCCAGGCCTCAAACCACGAGAAGCTCCAGCCCAAAATGCAGCCAAAATCCAGCCCACATCAGGGAGAATCTCAAGAGCAGGGGGTGGAGCAAGCCAGGCCCCAAACCAGGAGAAGCTCCAGCCCAAAAGGCAGCCAAAATGCAGCCCACATCCGGGAGAATCTCAAGAGCAGGGGGTGGAGCAAGCCAGGCCTCAAACCACGAGAAGCTCCAGCCCAAAATGCAGCCAAAATGCAGCCCACCTCCGGGAGAATCTCAAGAGCAGGGGGTGGAGCAAGCCAGGCCTCAAACCATGAGAAGCTCCAGCCCAAAAGGCAGCCAAAATGCAGCCCACATCCGGGAGAATCTCAAGAGCAGGGGGTGGAGCAAGCCAGGCCTCAAACCACGAGAAGCTCCAGCCCAAAATGCAGCCAAAATCCAGCCCACATCCGGGAGAATATGAAGAGCAGGGGGTGGAGCAAGCCAGGCCTCAAACCACGAGAAGCTCCAGCCCAAAAGGCAGCCAAAATCCAGCCCGCATCCGGGAGAATCTCAAGAGCAGGGCGTGGAGCAAGCCAGGCCTCAAACCACGAGAAGCTCCAGCCCAAAAGGCAGCCAAAATCCTACCCACATCCGGGAGAATCTCAAGAGCAGGGGGTGGAGCAAGCCAGGCCTCAAACCACGAGAAGCTCCAGCCCAAGAATCAGCCAAAATGCAGTCCACATCCAGGAGAATCTCAAGAGCAGGGGTTGGAGCAAGCCAGGCCTCAAACCACGAGAAGCTCCAGCCCAAAAGGGAGCCAAAATCCAGCCCACATCCGGGAGAATCTCAAGAGCAGGGTGTGGAGCAAGCCAGGCCTCAAACCACGAGAAGCTCCAGCCCAAAAGGCAGCCAAAATGCAGCCCACATCCGGGAGAATCTCAAGAGCAGGGGGTGGAGCAAGCCAGGCCTCAAACCACGACAAGCTTCAGCCCAAAAGGCAGCCAAAATCCATCCCATATCCGGGAGAATCTCAAGAGCAGGGGGTGGAGCAAGCCAGGCCTCAAACCACGAGAAGCTCCAGCCCAAAAGGCAGCCAAAATCCAGCCCACATCCGGGAGAAACTCAAGAGCAGGTGGTGGAGCAAGCCAGGCCTCAAACCACGAGAAGCTCCAGCCCAAAAGGCAGCCAAAATGCAGCCCACATCCGGGAGAATCTCAAGAGCAGGGGGTACAGCAAGCCAGGCCTCAAACCCAGAGAAGCTCCGGCCCAAAAGGGAGCCAAAATCCAGCCCACATCTGGGAGAATCTCAAGAGCAGGGGGTGGAGCAAGCCAGGCCTCAAACCTAGAGAAGCTCCAGCCCAAAAGGGAGCCAAAATCCAGCCCATATCCGGGAGAATCTCAAGAGCAGGGGGTGGAGCAAGCCAGGCCCCAAACCACGAGAAGCTCCAGCCCAAAAGGCAGCCAAAATGCAGCCCACCTGCAGGAGAATCTCAAGAGCAGGGGGTGGAGCAAGCCAGGCCTCAAACCACGAGAAGCTCCAGACCAAAATACAGCCAAAATGCAGCCCACATCCGGGAGAATCTCAAGAGCAGGGGGTGGAGCAAGCCAGGCCTCAAACCACGAGAAGCTCCAGCCCAAAATACAGCCAAAATGCAGCCCACCTCCGGGAGAATCTCAAGAGCAGGGGATGGAGCCAGCCAGGCCTCAAACCACGAGAAGCTCCAGCCCAAAAGGCAGCCAAAATCCAGCCCACATCCGGGAGAATCTCAAGAGCAGGGGGTGGAGCAAGCCAGGCCTCAAACCACGAGAAGCTGCAGCCCAAAAGGCTGCCAAAATCCAGCCCACATCCGGGAGAATCTCAAGAGCAGGGGGTGGAGCAAGCCAGGCCTCAAACCACGAGAAGCTCCAGCCCAAAAGGCAGCCAAAATGCAGGCCACATCCGGGAGAATCTCAAGAGCAGGGGGTGGAGCAAGCCAGGCCTCAAACCACGAGAAGCTCCAGCCCAAAAGGCAGCCAAAATGCAGCCCACATCCGGGAGAATCTCAAGAGCAGGGGGTGGAGCAAGCCAGGCCTCAAACCACGAGAAGCTCCAGCCCAAAATGCAGCCAAAATGCAGCCCACATCCGGGAGAATCTCAAGAGCAGGGGGTGGAGCAAGCCAGGCCTCAAACCATGAGAAGCTCCAGCCCAAAAGGCAGCCAAAATGCAGCCCACAACCGGGAGAATCTCAAGAGCAGGGGGTGGAGCAAGCCAGGCCTCAAACCACGAGAAGCTCCAGCCCAAAAGGCAGCCAAAATCCAGCCCACATCCGGGAGAATCTCAAGAGCAGGGGGTGGAGCAAGGCAGGCCTCAAACCACGAGAAGCTCCAGCCCAAGAATCAGCCAAAATGCAGTCCATATCCAGGAGAATCTCAAGAGCAGGGGGTGGAGCAAGCCAGGCCTCAAACCACGAGAAGCTCCAGCCCAAAAGGCAGCCAAAATGCAGAACACATCCGGGGAATCTCAAGAGCAGGGGGTGGAGCAAGCCAGGCCTCAAACCACGAGAAGCTCCAGGCCAAGAATCAGCCAAAATGCAGCCCACCTCCGGGAGAATCTCAAGAGCAGGGGGTGGAGCAAGCCAGGCCTCAAACCAGGAGAAGCTCCAGCCCAAAAGGCAGCCAAAATGCAGCCCACATCCAGGAGAATCTCAAGAGCAGGGGGTGGAGCAAGCCAGGCCTCAAACCACGAGAAGCTCCAGCCCAAAATGCAGCCAAAATCCAGCCCACATCAGGGAGAATCTCAAGAGCAGGGGGTGGAGCAAGCCAGGCCTCAAACCAGGAGAAGCTCCAGCCCAAAAGGCAGCCAAAATGCAGCCCACATCCGGGAGAATCTCAAGAGCAGGGGGTGGAGCAAGCCAGGCCTCAAACCACGAGAAGCTCCAGCCCAAAATGCAGCCAAAATGCAGCCCACCTCCGGGAGAATCTCAAGAGCAGGGGGTGGAGCAAGCCAGGCCTCAAACCATGAGAAGCTCCAGCCCAAAAGGCAGCCAAAATGCAGCCCACATCCGGGAGAATCTCAAGAGCAGGGGGTGGAGCAAGCCAGGCCTCAAACCACGAGAAGCTCCAGCCCAAAATGCAGCCAAAATCCAGCCCACATCCGGGAGAATATGAAGAGCAGGGGGTGGAGCAAGCCAGGCCTCAAACCACGAGAAGCTCCAGCCCAAAATGCAGCCAAAATGCAGCCCACATCCGGGAGAATCTCAAGAGCAGGGGGTGGAGAAAGCCAGGCCTCAAACCACGAGAAGCTCCAGCCCAAAGCGCAGCCAAAATGCAGCCCATATCCGGGAGAATCTCAAGAGCAGGGGGTGGAGCAAGCCAGGCCTCAAACCTTGAGAAGCTCCAGCCCAAAAGGCAGCCAAAATCCAGCCCGCATCCGGGAGAATCTCAAGAGCAGGGCGTGGAGCAAGCCAGGCCTCAAACCACGAGAAGCTCCAGCCCAAAAGGCAGCCAAAATCCTACCCACATCCGGGAGAATCTCAAGAGCAGGGGGTGGAGCAAGCCAGGCCTCAAACCACGAGAAGCTCCAGCCCAAGAATCAGCCAAAATGCAGTCCACATCCAGGAGAATCTCAAGAGCAGGGGTTGGAGCAAGCCAGGCCTCAAACCACGAGAAGCTCCAGCCCAAAAGGGAGCCAAAATCCAGCCCACATCCGGGAGAATCTCAAGAGCAGGGTGTGGAGCAAGCCAGGCCTCAAACCACGAGAAGCTCCAGCCCAAAAGGCAGCCAAAATGCAGCCCACATCCGGGAGAATCTCAAGAGCAGGGGGTGGAGCAAGCCAGGCCTCAAACCACGACAAGCTTCAGCCCAAAAGGCAGCCAAAATCCATCCCATATCCGGGAGAATCTCAAGAGCAGGGGGTGGAGCAAGCCAGGCCTCAAACCACGAGAAGCTCCAGCCCAAAAGGCAGCCAAAATCCAGCCCACATCCGGGAGAAACTCAAGAGCAGGTGGTGGAGCAAGCCAGGCCTCAAACCACGAGAAGCTCCAGCCCAAAAGGCAGCCAAAATGCAGCCCACATCCGGGAGAATCTCAAGAGCAGGGGGTACAGCAAGCCAGGCCTCAAACCCAGAGAAGCTCCGGCCCAAAAGGGAGCCAAAATCCAGCCCACATCTGGGAGAATCTCAAGAGCAGGGGGTGGAGCAAGCCAGGCCTCAAACCTAGAGAAGCTCCAGCCCAAAAGGGAGCCAAAATCCAGCCCATATCCGGGAGAATCTCAAGAGCAGGGGGTGGAGCAAGCCAGGCCCCAAACCACGAGAAGCTCCAGCCCAAAAGGCAGCCAAAATGCAGCCCACCTGCAGGAGAATCTCAAGAGCAGGGGGTGGAGCAAGCCAGGCCTCAAACCACGAGAAGCTCCAGACCAAAATACAGCCAAAATGCAGCCCACATCCGGGAGAATCTCAAGAGCAGGGGGTGGAGCAAGCCAGGCCTCAAACCACGAGAAGCTCCAGCCCAAAATACAGCCAAAATGCAGCCCACCTCCGGGAGAATCTCAAGAGCAGGGGATGGAGCCAGCCAGGCCTCAAACCACGAGAAGCTCCAGCCCAAAAGGCAGCCAAAATCCAGCCCACATCCGGGAGAATCTCAAGAGCAGGGGGTGGAGCAAGCCAGGCCTCAAACCACGAGAAGCTGCAGCCCAAAAGGCTGCCAAAATCCAGCCCACATCCGGGAGAATCTCAAGAGCAGGGGGTGGAGCAAGCCAGGCCTCAAACCACGAGAAGCTCCAGCCCAAAAGGCAGCCAAAATGCAGGCCACATCCGGGAGAATCTCAAGAGCAGGGGGTGGAGCAAGCCAGGCCTCAAACCACGAGAAGCTCCAGCCCAAAAGGCAGCCAAAATGCAGCCCACATCCGGGAGAATCTCAAGAGCAGGGGGTGGAGCAAGCCAGGCCTCAAACCACGAGAAGCTCCAGCCCAAAATGCAGCCAAAATGCAGCCCACATCCGGGAGAATCTCAAGAGCAGGGGGTGGAGCAAGCCAGGCCTCAAACCATGAGAAGCTCCAGCCCAAAAGGCAGCCAAAATGCAGCCCACAACCGGGAGAATCTCAAGAGCAGGGGGTGGAGCAAGCCAGGCCTCAAACCACGAGAAGCTCCAGCCCAAAAGGCAGCCAAAATCCAGCCCACATCCGGGAGAATCTCAAGAGCAGGGGGTGGAGCAAGGCAGGCCTCAAACCACGAGAAGCTCCAGCCCAAGAATCAGCCAAAATGCAGTCCATATCCAGGAGAATCTCAAGAGCAGGGGGTGGAGCAAGCCAGGCCTCAAACCACGAGAAGCTCCAGCCCAAAAGGCAGCCAAAATGCAGCCCACATCCGGGGAATCTCAAGAGCAGGGGGTGGAGCAAGCCAGGCCTCAAACCACGAGAAGCTCCAGGCCAAGAATCAGCCAAAATGCAGCCCACCTCCGGGAGAATCTCAAGAGCAGGGGGTGGAGCAAGCCAGGCCTCAAACCAGGAGAAGCTCCAGCCCAAAAGGCAGCCAAAATGCAGCCCACATCCAGGAGAATCTCAAGAGCAGGGGGTGGAGCAAGCCAGGCCTCAAACCACGAGAAGCTCCAGCCCAAAATGCAGCCAAAATCCAGCCCACATCAGGGAGAATCTCAAGAGCAGGGGGTGGAGCAAGCCAGGCCTCAAACCAGGAGAAGCTCCAGCCCAAAAGGCAGCCAAAATGCAGCCCACATCCGGGAGAATCTCAAGAGCAGGGGGTGGAGCAAGCCAGGCCTCAAACCACGAGAAGCTCCAGCCCAAAATGCAGCCAAAATGCAGCCCACCTCCGGGAGAATCTCAAGAGCAGGGGGTGGAGCAAGCCAGGCCTCAAACCATGAGAAGCTCCAGCCCAAAAGGCAGCCAAAATGCAGCCCACATCCGGGAGAATCTCAAGAGCAGGGGGTGGAGCAAGCCAGGCCTCAAACCACGAGAAGCTCCAGCCCAAAATGCAGCCAAAATCCAGCCCACATCCGGGAGAATATGAAGAGCAGGGGGTGGAGCAAGCCAGGCCTCAAACCACGAGAAGCTCCAGCCCAAAAGGCAGCCAAAATGCAGCCCACATCTGGGAGAATCTCAAGAGCAGGGGGTGGAGCAAGCCAGGCCTCAAACCACGAGAAGCTCCGGCCAAAATGCAGCCAAATTCCAGCCCACATCCGGGAGAATCTCAAGAGCAGGGGGTGGAGCAAGCCAGGCCTCAAACCTCGAGAAGCTCCAGCCCAAAAGGGAGCCAAAATCCTGCCCACATCCGCGAGAATCTCAAGAGCAGGGGGTGGAGCAAGCCAGGCCTCAAACCACGAGAAGCTCCAGCCCAAAATGCAGCCAAAATCCGGCCCACATCCGGGAGAATCTCAAGAGCAGGGGGTGGAGCAAGCCAGGCCCCAAACCACGAGAAGCTCCAGCCCAAAAGGCAGCCAAAATGCAGCCCACATCCGGGAGAATCTCAAGAGCAGGGGGTGGAGCAAGCCAGGCCTCAAACCACGAGAAGCTCCAGCCCAAAAGGCAGCCAAAATGCAGCCCACATCCGGGAGAATCTCAAGAGCAGGGGGTGGAGAAAGCCAGGCCTCAAACCACGAGAAGCTCCAGCCCAAAACGCAGCCAAAATGCAGGCCACATCCGGGAGAATCTCAAGAGCAGGGGTTGGAGCAAGCCAGGCCTCAAACCACGAGACGCTCCAGCCCAAAAGGCAGCCAAAATGCAGCCCACCTCCGGGAGAATCTCAAGAGCAGGGGGTGGAGCAAGCCAGGCCTCAAACCTAGAGAAGCTCCAGCCGAAAAGGCAGCCAAAATCCAGCCCACATCCGGGAGAATCTCAAGAGCAGGGGGTGGAGCAAGCCAGGCCTCAAACCACGAGAAGCTCCAGCCCAAAAGGCAGCCAAAATGCAGCCCACCTCCGGGAGAATCTCAAGAGCAGGGGGTGGAGCAAGCCAGGCCTGAAACCACGAGAAGCTCCAGCCCAAAATGCAGCCAAAATGCAGGCCACATCCGGGAGAATCTCAAGAGCAGGGGGTGGAGCAAGCCAGGCCTCAAACCACGAGAAGCTCCAGCCCAAGATTCAGCCAAAATGCAGCCCACATCCGGGAGAATCTCAAGAGCAGGGGGTGGAGCAAGCCAGGCCTCAAACCACGAGAAGCTCCAGCCCAAAATGCAGCCAAAATCCGGCCCACATCCGGGAGCATCTCAAGAGCAGGGGATGGAGCAAGCCAGGCCTGAAACCTCGAGAAGCTCCAGCCCAAAATGCAGCCAAAATCCAGCCCACATCCGGGAGAATATCAAGAGCAGGGGGTGGAGCAAGCCAGGCCTCAAACCTAGAGAAGCTCCAGCCCACAAGGGAGCCAAAATCCAGCCCACATCCGGGAGAATCTCAAGAGCAGGGGGTGGAGGAAGCCAGGCCTCAAACCACGAGAAGCTCCAGCCCAAAAGGCAGCCAAAATGCAGCCCATATCCGGGAGAATCTCAAGAGCAGGGGGTGGAGCAAGGCAGGCCTCAAACCACGAGAAGCTCCAGCCCAAAAAACAGCCAAAATGCAGCCCACATCCGGGAGAATCTCAAGAGCAGGGGGTGGAGCAAGCCAGGCCTCAAACCACGAGAAGCTCCAGCCCAAAAGGCAGCCAAAATGCAGGCCACATCCAGGAGAATCTCAAGAGTAGGGGGTGGAGCAAGCCAGGCCTCAAACCACGAGAAGCTCCAGCCCAAAAGGCAGCCAAAATACAGCCCACATCCGGGAGAATCTCAAGAGCAGGGGCTGGAGCAAGCCAGGCCTCAAACCACGAGAAGCTCCAGCCCAAAAGGCAGCCAAAATGCAGCCCACATCCGGGAGAATCTCAAGAGCAGGGGGTGGAGCAAGCCAGGCCTCAAACCATGAGAAGCTCCAGCCCAAATGCAGCCAAAATGCAGCCCACAACCGGGAGAATCTCAAGAGCAGGGGGTGGAGCAAGCCAGGCCTCAAACCACGAGAAGCTCCAGCCCAAAAGGCAGCCAAAATCCAGCCCCCATCCGGGAGAATCTCAAGAGCAGGGGGTGGAGCAAGGCAGGCCTCAAACCACGAGAAGCTCCAGCCCAAGAATCAGCCAAAATGCAGTCCATATCCAGGAGAATCTCAAGAGCAGGGGGTGGAGCAAGCCAGGCCTCAAACCACGAGAAGCTCCAGCCCAAAAGGCAGCCAAAATGCAGCCCACCTCCGGGAAATCTCAAGAGCAGGGGGTGGAGCAAGCCAGGCCTCAAACCACGAGAAGCTCCAGCCCAAGAATCAGCCAAAATGCAGCCCACATCTGGGAGAATCTCAAGAGCAGGGGGTGGAGCAAGCCAGGCCTCAAACCAGGAGAAGCTCCAGCCCAAAAGGCAGCCAAAATGCAGCCCACATCCAGGAGAATCTCAAGAGCAGGGGGTGGAGCAAGCCAGGCCTCAAACCACGAGAAGCTCCAGCCCAAAATGCAGCCAAAATCCAGCCCACATAAGGGAGAATCTCAAGAGCAGGGGGTGGAGCAAGCCAGGCCCCAAACCAGGAGAAGCTCCAGCCCAAAAGGCAGCCAAAATGCAGCCCACATCCGGGAGAATCTCAAGAGCAGGGGGTGGAGCAAGCCAGGCCTCAAACCACGAGAAGCTCCAGCCCAAAATGCAGCCAAAATGCAGCCCACATCCGGGAGAATCTCAAGAGCAGGGGGTGGAGCAAGCCAGGCCTCAAACCATGAGAAGCTCCAGCCCAAAAGGCAGCCAAAATGCAGCCCACATCCGGGAGAATCTCAAGAGCAGGGGGTGGAGCAAGCCAGGCCTCAAACCACGAGAAGCTCCAGCCCAAAATGCAGCCAAAATCCAGCCCACATCCGGGAGAATATCAAGAGCAGGGGGTGGAGCAAGCCAGGCCTCAAACCACGAGAAGCTCCAGCCCAAAAGGCAGCCAAAATGCAGCCCACATCTGGGAGAATCTCAAGAGCAGGGGGTGGAGCAAGCCAGGCCTCAAACCACGAGAAGCTCCGGCCAAAATGCAGCCAAAATCCAGCCCACATCCGGGAGAATCTCAAGAGCAGGGGGTGGAGCAAGCCAGGCCTCAAACCTCGAGAAGCTCCAGCCCAAAAGGGAGCCAAAATCCTGCCCACATCCGCGAGAATCTCAAGAGCAGGGGGTGGAGCAAGCCAGGCCTCAAACCACGAGAAGCTCCAGCCCAAAATGCAGCCAAAATCCGGCCCACATGCGGGAGAATCTCAAGAGCAGGGGGTGGAGCAAGCCAGGCCCCAAACCACGAGAAGCTCCAGCCCAAAAGGCAGCCAAAATGCAGCCCACATCCGGGAGAATCTCAAGAGCAGGGGGTGGAGCAAGCCAGGCCTCAAACCACGAGAACCTCCAGCCCAAAAGGCAGCCAAAATGCAGCCCATATCCGTGAGAATCTCAAGAGCAGGGGGTGGAGCAAGCCAGGCCTCAAACCACGAGAAGCTCCAGCCCAAAATGCAGCCAAAATGCAGGCCACATCCGGGAGAATCTCAAGAGCAGGGGTTGGAGCAAGCCAGGCCTCAAACCACGAGAAGCTCCAGCCCAAAAGGCAGCCAAAATGCAGCCCACCTCCGGGAGAATCTCAAGAGCAGGGGGTGGAGCAAGCCAGGCCTCAAACCTAGAGAAGCTCCAGCCGAAAAGGCAGCCAAAATCCAGCCCACATCCGGGAGAATCTCAAGAGCAGGGGGTGGAGCAAGCCAGGCCTCAAACCACGAGAAGCTCCAGCCCAAAAGGCAGCCAAAATGCAGCCCACCTCCGGGAGAATCTCAAGAGCAGGGGGTGGAGCAAGCCAGGCCTGAAACCACGAGAAGCTCCAGCCTAAAATGCAGCCAAAATGCAGGCCACATCCGGGAGAATCTCAAGAGCAGGGGGTGGAGCAAGCCAGGCCTCAAACCACGAGAAGCTCCAGCCCAAGATTCAGCCAAAATGCAGCCCACATCCGGGAGAATCTCAAGAGCAGGGGATGGAGCAAGCCAGGCCTCAAACCACGAGAAGCTCCAGCCCAAAATGCAGCCAAAATCCGGCCCACATCCGGGAGCATCTCAAGAGCAGGGGATGGAGCAAGCCAGGCCTCAAACCTCGAGAAGCTCCAGCCCAAAATGCAGCCAAAATCCAGCCCACATCCGGGAGAATATCAAGAGCAGGGGGTGGAGCAAGCCAGGCCTCAAACCTAGAGAAGCTCCAGCCCAAAAGGGAGCCAAAATCCAGCCCACATCCGGGAGAATCTCAAGAGCAGGGGGTGGAGGAAGCCAGGCCTCAAACCACGAGAAGCTCCAGCCCAAAAGGCAGCCAAAATGCAGCCCATATCCGGGAGAATCTCAAGAGCAGGGGGTGGAGCAAGCCAGGCCTCAAACCACGAGAAGCTCCAGCCCAAAAAACAGCCAAAATGCAGCCCACATCCGGGAGAATCTCAAGAGCAGGGGGTGGAGCAAGCCAGGCCTCAAACCACGAGAAGCTCCAGCCCAAAAGGCAGCCAAAATGCAGGCCACATCCGGGAGAATCTCAAGAGCAGGGGGTGGAGCAAGCCAGGCCTCAAACCACGAGAAGCTCCAGCCCAAAAGGCAGCCAAAATCCAGCCCACATCCGGGAGAATCTCAAGAGCAGGGGGTGGAGCAGCCAGGCCTCAAACCATGAGAAGCTCCAGCCCAAAAGGCAGCCAAAATGCAGCCCACATCCGGGAGAATCTCAAGAGCAGGGGGTGGAGCAAGCCAGGCCTCAAACCACGAGAAGCTCCAGCCCAAAAGGCAGCCAAAATGCAGCCCATATCCGGGAGAATCTCAAGAGCAGGGGGTGGAGCAAGCCAGGCCTCAAACCACGAGAAGCTCCAGCCCAAAAAACAGCCAAAATCCAGCCCACATCCGGGAGAATCTCAAGAGCAGGGGGTGGAGGAAGCCAGGCCTCAAACCACGAGAAGCTCCAGCCCAAAAGGCCGCCAAAATGCAGCCCATATCCGGGAGAATCTCAAGAGCAGGGGGTGGAGCAAGCCAGGCCTCAAACCACGAGAAGCTCCAGCCCAAAAAACAGCCAAAATGCAGCCCACATCCGGGAGAATCTCAAGAGCAGGGGGTGGAGCAAGCCAGGCCTCAAACCACGAGAAGCTCCAGCCCAAAAGGCAGCCAAAATGCAGGCCACATCTGGGAGAATCTCAAGAGCAGGGGGTGGAGCAAGCCAGGCCTCAAACCACGAGAAGCTCCAGCCCAAAATGCAGCCAAAATGCAGCCCACATCCGGGAGAATCTCAAGAGCAGGGGGTGGAGCAAGCCAGGCCTCAAACCACGAGAAGCTCCAGCCCAAAAGGCAGCCAAAATGCAGCCCACATCTGGGAGAATCTCAAGAGCAGGGGGTGGAGCAAGCCAGGCCTCAAACCATGAGAAGCTCCAGCCCAAAAGGCAGCCAAAATGCAGCCCACATCCGGGAGAATCTCAAGAGCAGGGGGTGGAGCAAGCCAGGCCTCAAACCACGAGAAGCTCCAGCCCAAAAGGCAGCCAAAATGCAGCCCATATCCGGGATAATCTCAAGAGCAGGGGGTGGAGCAAGCCAGGCCTCAAACCACGAGAAGCTCCAGCCCAAAAAACAGCCAAAATGCAGCCCACATCCGGGAGAATCTCAAGAGCAGGGGGTGGAGTAAGCCAGGCCTCAAAGCCCGAGAAGCTCCAGCGCAAAAGGCAGCCAAAATGCAGCCCACATCCGGGAGAATCTCAAGAGCAGGGGGTGGAGCAAGCCAGGCCTCAAACCACGAGAAGCTCCAGCCCAAAAGGCAGCCAAAATGCAGCCCACATCCCGGAGAATCTCAAGAGCAGGGGGTGGAGCAAGCCAGGCCTCAAACCACGAGAAGCTCCAGGCCAAGAATCAGCCAAAATGCAGCCCACCTCCGGGAGAATCTCAAGAGCAGGGGGTGGAGCAAGCCAGGCCTCAAAGCCCGAGAAGCTCCAGCCCACAAGGGAACCAAAATGCAGCCCACATCCGGGAGAATCTCAAGAGCAGGGGGTGGAGCAAGCCAGGCCTCAAACCACGAGAAGCTCCAGCCCAAAAGGCAGCCAAAATGCAGCCCACATCCGGGAGAATCTCAAGAGCAGGGGTTGGAGCAATCCAGGCCTCAAAACACGAGAAGCTCCAGCCCGAGATTCAGCCAAAATCCAGCCCACATCCGGGAGAATCTCAAGAGCAGGGGGTGGAGCAAGCCAGGCCTCAAACCACGAGAAGCTCCTGCCCAAAATGCAGCCAAAATCCAGCCCACATCCGGGAGAATCTCAAGAGCAGGGGGTGGAGCAAGCCAGGCCTCAAACCACGAGAAGCTCCAGCCCAAAAGGCAGCCAAAATGCAGCCCACATCCGGGAGAATATCAAGAGCAGGGGGTGGAGCAAGCCAGGCCCCAAACCACGAGAAGCTCCAGCCCAAAAGGCAGCCAAAATGCAGCCCACATCCGGGAGAATCTCAGGAGCAGGGGGTGGAGCAAGCCAGGCCTCAAACCACGAGAAGCTCCAGCCCAAAAGGCAGCCAAAATGCAGCCCACATCCGGGAGAATCTCAAGAGCAGGGGGTGGAGCAAGCCAGGCCCCAAACCACGAGAAGCTCCAGCCCAAAAGGCAGTCAAAATGCAGCCCACATCTGGGAGAATCTCAAGAGCAGAGGGTGGAGCAAGCCAGGCCTCAAACCACGAGAAGCTCCAGCCCAAAAGGCAGCCAAAATGCAGCCCACCTCCGGGAGAATATCAAGAGCAGGGGGTGGAGCAAGCCAGGCCTCAAACCACAAAAAGCTCCAGCCCAAAAGGCAGCCAAAATGCAGCCCACATCCGGGAGAATCTCAAGAGCAGGGGGTGGAGCAAGGCAGGCCTCAAACCACGAGAAGCTCCAGCCCAAGAATCAGCCAAAATGCAGTCCATATCCAGGAGAATCTCAAGAGCAGGGGGTGGAGCAAGCCAGGCCTCAAACCATGAGAAGCTCCAGCCCAAAAGGCAGCCAAAATCCAGGCCACATCCGGGAGAATCTCAAGAGCAGGGGGTGGAGCAAGCCAGGCCTCAAACCACGAGAAGCTTCAGGCCAAGAATCAGCCAAAATGCAGCCCACCTCCGGGAGAATCTCAAGAGCAGGGGGTGGAGCAAGCCAGGCCTCAAACCAGGAGAAGCTCCAGCCCAAAATGCAGCCAAAATGCAGCCCACATCTGGGAGAATCTCAAGAGCAGGGGGTGGAGCAAGCCAGGCCACAAACCTCGAGAAGCTCCAGACCAAAATGAAGCCAAAATGCAGCCCACATCTGGGAGAATCTCAAGAGCAGGGGGTGGAGCAAGCCAGGCCTCAAACCACGAGAAGCTCCAGCCCAAAAGGCAGCCAAAATGCAGCCCACATCCGGGAGAATCTCAAGAGCAGGGCGTGGAGAAAGCCAGGCCTCAAACCACGAGAAGCTCCAGCCCAAAATGCAGCCAAAATCCGGCCCACATCCGGGAGAATCTCAAGAGCAGGGGGTGGAGCAAGCCAGGCCTCAAACCACGAGAAGCTCCAGCCCAAAAGGCAGCCAAAATGCAGCCCACCTCCGGGAGAATATCAAGAGCAGGGGGTGGAGCAAGCCAGGCCTCAAACCTAGAGAAGCTCCAGCCCACAAGGGAGCCAAAATCCAGCCCATATCCGGGAGAATCTCAAGAGCAGGGGGTGGAGCAAGCCAGGCCTCAAACCACGAGAAGCTCCAGCCCAAAAGGCAGCCAAAATGCAGCCCACCTCCGGGAGAATCTCAAGAGCAGGTGGTGGAGCAAGCCAGGCCTCAAACCACGAGAAGCTCCAGCCCAAAAGGCAGCCAAAATGCAGCCCACATCCGGGAGAATCTCAAGAGCAGGGGGTGGAGCAAGCCAGGCCTCAAACCACGAGAAGCTCCAGCCCAAGATTCAGCCAAAATGCAGCCCACATCCGGGAGAATCTCAAGAGCAGGGGGTGGAGCAAGCCAGGCCTCAAACCTAGAGAAGCTCCAGCCCAAAAGGGAGCCAAAATCCAGCCCACATCCGGGAGAATCTCAAGAGCAGGGGGTGGAGCAAGCCAGGCCTCAAACCACGAGAAGCTCCAGCCCAAAAGGCAGCGAAAATGCAGCCCATATCCGGGAGAATCTCAAGAGCAGGGGGTGGAGCAAGCCAGGCCTCAAACCACGAGAAGCTCCAGCCCAAAATGAAGCCAAAATGCAGCCCACATCCGGGAGAATCTCAAGAGCAGGGGATGGAGCAAGCCAGGCCTCAAATCACGAGAAGCTCCAGCCCAAAATGCAGCCAAAATGCAGGCCACATCCGGGAGAATCTCAAGAGCAGGGGGTGGAGCAAGCCAGGCCTCAAACCACGAGAAGCTCCAGCCAAAAATGCAGCCAAAATCCAGCCCACATCCGGGAGAATCTCAGGAGCAGGGGGTGGAGAAAGCCAGGCCTCAAACCACGAGAAGCTCCAGCCCAAAAGGCAGCCAAAATGCAGCCCACATCCGGGAGAATCTCAAGAGCAGGGGGTGGAGCAAGCCAGGCCCCAAACCACGAGAAGCTCCAGCCCAAAAGGCAGCCAAAATGCAGCCCACATCTGGGAGAATCTCAAGAGCAGAGGGTGGAGCAAGCCAGGCCTCAAACCACGAGAAGCTCCAGCCCAAAATACAGCCAAAATGCAGCCCACCTCCGGGAGAATCTCAAGAGCAGGGGGTGGAGCAAGCCAGGCCTCAAACCACGAGAAGCTCCAGCCCAAAATGCAGCCAAAATCCAGCCCACATCTGGGAGAATCTCAAGAGCAGGGGGTGGAGCAAGCCAGGCCACAAACCTCGAGAAGCTCCAGACCAAAATGAAGCCAAAATGCAGCCCACATCCGGGAGAATCTCAAGAGCAGGGGGTGGAGCAAGCCAGGCCTCAAACCACGAGAAGCTCCAGCCCAAAAAACAGCGAAAATCCCGCCCACATCCGGGAGAATCTCAAGAGCAGGGGGTGGAGCAAGCCAGGCCTCAAACCACGAGAAGCTCCAGGCCAAAAGGCAGCCAAAATGCAGCCCACCTCCGGGAGAATCTCAAGAGCAGGGGGTGGAGCAAGCCAGGCCTCAAACCACGAGAAGCTCCAGCCAAAAAGGCAGCCAAAATGCAGCCCACCTCCGGGAGAATCTCAAGAGCAGGGGGTGGAGCAAGCCAGGCCTCAAACCACGAGAAGCTCCAGCCCAAGAATCAGCCAAAATGCAGCCCACCTCCAGGAGAATCTCAAGAGCAGGGGGTGGAGCAAGCCATGCCTCAAACCATGAGAAGCTCCAGCCCAAAAGGCAGCCAAAATCCAGCCCACATGCGGGGAGAATATCAAGAGCAGGGGGTGGAGCAAGCCAGGCCTCAAACCATGAGAAGCTCCAGCCCCAGAATCAGCCAAAATGCAGCCCACATCCAGGAGAATCTCAAGAGCAGGGGGTGGAGCAAGCCAGGCCTCAAACCATGAGAAGCTCCAGCCCAAAAGGCAGCCAAAATCCAGCCCACATGCGGGGAGAATATCAAGAGCAGGGGGTGGAGCAAGCCAGGCCTCAAACCACGAGAAGCTCCAGCCCAAAAGGCAGCCAAAATGCAGCCCACATCTGGCAGAATCTCAAGAGCAGGGGGTGGAGCAAGCCACGCCTCAAACCACGAGAAGCTCCAGCCCAAAATGCAGCCAAAATGCAGCCCACATCCAGGAGAATCTCAAGAGCAGGGGGTGGAGCAAGCCAGGCCTCAAACCACGAGAAGCTCCAGCCTAAGAATCAGCCAAAATGCAGCCCACATCCGGGAGAATCTCAAGAGCAGGGGGTGGAGCAAGCCAGGCCTCAAACCTCGAGAAGCTCCAGCCCAAAATGCAGCCAAAATGCAGCCCACATCCGGGAGAATCTCAAGAGCAGGGGGTGGAGCAAGCCAGGCCTCAAACCACTAGAAGCTCCAGCCCAAAAGGCAGCCAAAATGCAGCCCACATCCGGGAGAATCTCAAGAGCAGGGGGTGGAGCAAGGCAGGCCTCAAACCACGAGAAGCTCCAGCCCAAAAGGCAGCCAAAATGCAGCCCACATCCGGGAGAATATCACGAGCAGGCGGTGGAGCAAGCCAGGCCTCAAACCACGAGAAGCTCCAGCCCAAAAGGCAGCCAAAATGCAGCCCACATCTGGGAGAATATCAAGAGCAGGGGGTGGAGCAAGCCAGGCCTCAAACCACGAGAAGCTCCAGCCCAAAAGGCAGCCAAAATGCAGCCCACATCTGGGAGAATCTCAAGAGCAGGGGGTGGAGCAAGCCAGGCCTCAAACCACGAGAAGCTCCAGCCCAAAAGGCAGCCAAAATGCAGCCCACATCCGGGAGAATCTCAAGAGCAGGGGGTGGAGCAAGCCAGGCCTCAAACCACGAGAAGCTCCAGCCCAACAGGCAGCCAAAATGCAGCCCACATCCGGGAGAATCTCAAGAGCAGGGGGTGGAGCAAGCCAGGCCTCAAACCACGAGAAGCTCCAGCCCAAAAGGCAGCCAAAATGCAGCCCACATCCGGGAGAATCTCAAGAGCAGGGGGTGGAGCAAGCCAGGCCTCAAACCACGAGAAGCTCCAGCCCAAGAATCAGCCAAAATGCAGCCCAAATGCGGGAGAATCTCAAGAGCAGGGGGTGGAGCAAGCCAGGCCTCAAACCACGAGAAGCTCCAGCCCAAAAGGCAGCCAAAATGCAGCCCACATCCGGGAGAATCTCAAGAGCAGGGGGTGGAGCAAGCCAGGCCTCAAACCACGAGAAGCTCCAGCCGCAAAGGCAACCAAAATGAAGCCCACATCCGGGAGAATCTCAAGAGCAGGGGGTGGAGCAAGCCAGGGGTCAAACCACGAGAAGCTCCAGCCCAAAAGGCAGACAAAATGCAGCCCACATCCGGGAGAATCTCAAGAGCAGGGGGTGGAGCAAGGCAGGCCTCAAACCATGAGAAGCTCCAGCCTAAAATGTACCCACAATGCAGCCCACATCCAGGAGAATATCAAGAGCAGGGGGTGGAGCAAGCCAGGCCTCAAACCTCGAGAAACTCCAGCCCAAAAGGGAGCCAAAATCCAGCCCACATCCCAAAGAATCTCAAGAGCAGGGGGTGGAGCAAGCCAGGCCTCAAACCACGGGAAGCTCCAGCCCAAAAGGCAGCCAAAATGCAGCCCACATCCGGGAGAATCTCAAGAGCAGGGGGTGGAGCAAGCCAGGCCTCAAACCACGAGAAGCTCCGGCCAAAATGCAGCCAAAATGCAGCCCACATCCGGGAGAATCTCAAGAGCAGGGGGTGGAGCAAGCCAGGCCACAAACCTCGAGAAGCTCCAGCCCAAAATGAAGCCAAAATGCAGCCCACCTCTGGGAGAATCTCAAGAGCAGGGGGTGGAGCAAGGCAGGCCTCAAACCACGAGAAGCTCCAGCCCAAAAAACAGCCAAAATGCAGCCCACATCCGGGAGAATCTCAAGAGCAGGGGGTGGAGCAAGCCAGGCCTCAAACCAAGAGAAGCTCCAGCCCAAGAATCAGCCAAAATGCAGCCCAAATGCGGGAGAATCTCAAGAGCAGGGGTTGGAGCAAGCCAGGCCTCAAACCACGAGAAGCTCCAGCCCAACAGGCAGCCAAAATGCAGCCCACCTCCGGGAGAATCTCAAGAGCAGGGGGTGGAGCAAGCCAGGCCTCAAACCACGAGAAGCTCCAGCCCAAGAATCAGCCAAAATGCAGCCCACATCCGGGAGAATCTCAAGAGCAGGGGGTGGAGCAAACCAGGCCTCAAACCACGAGAAGCTCCAGCCCAAAAGGCAGCCAAAATCCAGCCCACCTCCGGGAGAATCTCAAGAGCAAGGGGTGGAGCAAGCCAGGCCTCAAACCACGAGAAGCTCCAGCACAAAAGGCAGCCAAAATGCAGCCCACATCCGGGAGAATCTCAAGAGCAGGCGGTGGAGCAAGCCAGGCCTCAAACCACGAGAAGCTCCAGCCGCAAAGGCAACCAAAATGAAGCCCACATCCGGGAGAATCTCAAGAGCAGGGGGTGGAGCAAGCCAGGCCTCAAACCACGAGAAGCTCCAGCCCAAAAGGCAGCCAAAGTGCAGCCCACATCCGGGAGAATCTCAAGAGCAGGGGGTGGAGCAAGCCAGGCCTCAAACCACGAGAAGCTCCAGCCCAAGAATCAGGAAAGAATGCAACCCACATCCAGGAGAATCTCAAGAGCAGGGGGTGGAGCAAGGCAGGCCTCAAACCATGAGAAGCTCCAGCCCAAAATGTACCCAAAATGCAGCCCACATCCAGGAGAATATCAAGAGCAGGGGGTGGAGCAAGCCAGGCCTCAAACCTCGAGAATCTCCAGCCCAAAAGGGAGCCAAAATCCAGCCCACATCCGGGAGAATCTCAAGAGCAGGGGGTGGAGCAAGCCAGGCCTCAAACCACGGGAAGCTCCAGCCCAAAAGGCAGCCAAAATGCAGCCCACATCCGGGAGAATCTCAAGAGCAGGGGGTGGAGCAAGCCAGGCCTCAAACCACGAGAAGCTCCGGCCAAAATGCAGCCAAAATGCAGCCCACCTCTGGGAGAATCTCAAGAGCAGGGGGTGGAGCAAGGCAGGCCTCAAACCACGGGAAGATCCAGCCCAAAAAACAGCCAAAATGCAGCCCACCTCCGGGAGAATCTCAAGAGCAGGGGGTGGAGCAAGCCAGGCCTCAAACCACGAGAAGCTCCAGCCCAAAAGGCAGCCAAAATTCAGCCCACATCCGGGAGAATCTCAAGAGCAGGGGGTGGAGCAAGCCAGGCCTCAAACAACGAGAAGCTCCAGCCCAAAAGGCAGCCAAAATGCAGCCCACCTCCGGGAGAATCTCAAGAGCAGGGGGTGGAGCAAGCCAGGCCTCAAACTACGAGAAGCTCCAGCCCAACAGGCAGCCAAAATGCAGCCCACCTCTGGGAGAATCTCAAGAGCAGGGGGTGGAGCAAGGCAGGCCTCAAACCATGAGAAGCTCCAGCCCAAAATGTACCCAAAATGCAGTCCACATCCAGGAGAATATCAAGAGCAGGGGGTGGAGCAAGCCAGGCCTCAAACCACAAGAAGCTCCAGCCCAAAATGCAGCCAAAATGCAGCCCACATCCGGGAGAATCTCAAGAGCAGGGGGTGGAGCAAGCCAGGCCCCAAACCACGAGAAGCTCCAGCCCAAAATGCAGCAAAATGCAGCCCACATCCGGGAGAATCTCAAGAGCAGGGGGTGGAGCAAGCCAGGCCTCAAACCTCGAGAAGCTCCAGCCCAAAAGGCAGCCAAAATCCAGCCCACATCCGGGAGAATCTCAAGAGCAGGGGGTGGAGCAAGCCAGGCCTCAAACCACGAGAAGCTCCAGCCAAAATGCAGCCAAAATGCAGCCCACATCCAGGAGAATCTCAAGAGCAGGGGGTGGAGCAAGCCAGGCCACAAACCTCGAGAAGCTCCAGCCCAAAATGAAGCCAAAATGCAGCCCACCTCCGGGAGAATATCAAGAGCAGGGGGTGGAGCAAGGCAGGCCTCAAACCTAGAGAAGCTCCAGCCCAAAAGGCAGCCAAAATGCAGCCCACATCCGGGAGAATCTCAAGAGCAGGGGGTGGAGCAAGCCAGGCCTCAAACCATGAGAAGCTCCGGCCCAAAATGTAGCCAAAATGCAGCCCACCTCCGGGAGAATCTCAAGAGCAGGGGGTGGAGCAAGACAGGCCTCAAACCTCGAGAAGCTCCAGCCCAAAAATAGCAGCCAAAATGCAGCCCACATCCGGGAGAATATCAAGAGCAGGGGGTGGAGCAAGCCAGGCCTCAAACCACGAGAAGCTCCAGCCCAAAATGCAGCCAAAATGCAGCCCAAATCCGGGAGAATCTCAAGAGCAGGGGGTGGAGCAAGCCAGGCCTCAAACCACGAGAAGCTCCAGACCAACAGGCAGCCAAAATGCAGCCCACCTCCGGGAGAATCTCAAGAGCAGGGGGTGGAGCAAGCCAGGCCTCAAACCACGAGAAGCTCCAGCCCAAGAATCAGCCAAAATGCAGCCCACATCCGGGAGAATCTCAAGAGCAGGGGGTGGAGCAAGCCAGGCCTCAAACCACGAGAAGCTCCAGCCCAAAAAGCAGCCAAAATCCAGCCCACATCCGGGAGAATCTCAAGAGCAGGGGGTGGAGCAAGCCAGGCCTCAAACCACGGGAAGCTCCAGCCCAAGAATCAGCCAAAATGCAGCCCACATCCGTGACAATCTCAAGAGCAGGGGGTGGAGCAAGCCAGGCCTCAAACCACGAGAATCTCCAGCCCAAAAGGCAGCCAAAATGAAGCCCACCTCCGGGAGAACCTCAAGAGCAGGGGGTGGAGCAAGCCAGGCCTCAAACCACGAGAAGCTCCAGCCCAAAATGAAGCCAAAATGCAGCCCACATCTGGGAGAATATCGAGAGCAGGGGGTGGAGCAAGCCAGGCCTCAAACCACGAGAAGCTCCAGCCCAAAAGGCAGCCAAAATGCAGCCCACATCCGGGAGAATCTCAAGAGCAGGGGGTGGAGCAAGCCAGGCCTCAAACCACGAGAAGCTCCAGCCCAAAAGGCAGCCAAAATGCAGCCCACCTCCGGGAGAATCTCAAGAGCAGGGGGTGGAGCAAGCCAGGCCTCAAACCACGAGAAGCTCCAGCCCAAAAGGGAGCCAAAATGCAGCCCACATCCGGGAGAATCTCAAGAGCAGGGGGTGGAGCAAGCCAGGCCTCAAACCACGAGAAGCTCCAGCCAAAATGCAGCCAAAATGCAGCCCACATCTGGGAGAATATCGAGAGCAGGGGGTGGAGCAAGCCAGGCCTCAAACCACGAGAAGCTCCAGCCCAAAAGGCAGCCAAAATGCAGCCCACATCCGGGAGAATCTCAAGAGCAGGGGGTGGAGCAAGCCAGGCCTCAAACCACGAGAAGCTCCAGCCCAAAAGGCAGCCAAAATGCAGCCCACATCCGGGAGAATCTCAAGAGCAGGGGGTGGAGCAAGCCAGGCCTCAAACCTCGAGAAGCTCCAGCCCAAAAGGGAGCCAAAATCCAGCCCACATCCGGGAGAATCTCAAGAGCAGGGGGTGGAGCAAGCCAGGCCTCAAACCACGAGAAGCTCCAGCCAAAATTCAGCCAAAATGCAGCCCACATCTGGGAGAATCTCAAGAGCAGGGGGTGGAGCAAGCCAGGCCTCAAACCACGAGAATCTCCAGACCAAAATGAAGCCAAAATGCAGCCCACATCCCGGAGAATCTCAAGAGCAGGGGGTGGAGCAAGCCAGGCCTCAAACCACGAGAAACTCCAGCCCAAAAGGCAGCCAAAATCCAGCCCACATCCGGGAGAATCTCAAGAGCAGGGGGTGGAGCAAGCCAGGCCTCAAACCATGAGAAGCTCCAGCCCAAAAGAAAGCCAAAATGCAGCCCACCTCCAGGAGAATCTCAAGAGCAGGGGGTGGAGCAAGCCAGGCCTGAAACCACGAGAAGCTCCAGCCCAAAAGGCAGCCAAAATGCAGCCCACATCCGGGAGAATATCAAGAGCAGGCGGTGGAGCAAGCCAGGCCTCAAACCACGAGAAGCTCCACCCGCAAAGGCAGCCAAAATGCAGCCCACATCCGGGAGAATCTCAAGAGCAGGGGGTGGAGCAAGCCAGGCCTCAAACCACGAGAAGCTCCAGCCCAAAAGGCAGCCAAAATGCAGCCCACATCCGGGAGAATCTCAAGAGCAGGGGGTGGAGCAAGCCAGGCCTCAAACCTCGAGAAGCTCCAGCCCAAAAGGGAGCCAAAATCCAGCCCACATCCGGGAGAATCTCAAGAGCAGGGGGTGGAGCAAGCCAGGCCTCAAACCACGAGAAGCTCCAGCCAAAATTCAGCCAAAATGCAGCCCACATCTGGGAGAATCTCAAGAGCAGGGGGTGGAGCAAGCCAGGCCTCAAACCACGAGAATCTCCAGACCAAAATGAAGCCAAAATGCAGCCCACATCCCGGAGAATCTCAAGAGCAGGGGGTGGAGCAAGCCAGGCCTCAAACCACGAGAAACTCCAGCCCAAAAGGCAGCCAAAATCCAGCCCACATCCGGGAGAATCTCAAGAGCAGGGGGTGGAGCAAGCCAGGCCTCAAACCATGAGAAGCTCCAGCCCAAAAGAAAGCCAAAATGCAGCCCACCTCCAGGAGAATCTCAAGAGCAGGGGGTGGAGCAAGCCAGGCCTGAAACCACGAGAAGCTCCAGCCCAAAAGGCAGCCAAAATGCAGCCCACATCCGGGAGAATATCAAGAGCAGGCGGTGGAGCAAGCCAGGCCTCAAACCACGAGAAGCTCCACCCGCAAAGGCAACCAAAATGCAGCCCACCTCCGGGAGAATCTCAAGAGCAGGGGGTGGAGCAAGCTAGGCCACAAACCACGAGAAGCTCCAGCCCAAAAGGCAGCCAAAATGCAGCCCACCTCCAAGAGAATCTCAAGAGCAGGGGGTGGAGCAAACCAGGCCTCAAACCACGAGAAGCTCCAGCCCAAAAGGCAGCCAAAATGCAGCCCACATCCGGGAGAATCTCAAGAGTAGGGAGTGGAGCAAGCCAGGCCTCAAACCACGAGAAGCTCCAGCTCAAAAGGCAGCCAAAATCCAGCCCACCTCCGTGAGAATCTCAAGAGCAGGGGGTGGAGCAAGCCAGGCCTCAAACCACGAGAAGCTCCAGCACAAAAGGCAGCCAAAATGCAGCCCACATCCGGGAGAATATCAAGAGCAGGGGGTGGAGCAAGCCAGGCCTCAAACCACGAGAAGCTCCAGCCGCAAAGGCAACCAAAATGAAGCCCACATCCGGGAGAATCTCAAGAGCAGGGGGTGGAGCAAGCCAGGCCTCAAACCACGAGAAGCTCCAGCCCAAAAGGCAGCCAAAATGCAGCCCACATCCGGGAGAATCTCAAGAGCAGGGGGTGGAGCAAGCCAGGCCTCAAACCACGAGAAGCTCCGGCCAAAATGCAGCCAAAATGCAGCCCACATCTGGGAGAATCTCAAGAGCAGGGGGTGGAGCAAGCCAGGCCTCAAACCACGAGAAGCTCCAGCCCAAAAGGCAGCCAAAATGCAGCCCACCTCCGGGAGAATCTCAAGAGCAGGGGGTGGAGCAAGCCAGGCCTCAAACCACGAGAAGCTCCAGCCCAAAAGGCAGCAAAAATCCAGCCCACCTCCGTGAGAATCTCAAGAGCAGGGGGTGGAGCAAGCCAGGCCTCAAACCATGAGAAGCTCCAGCACAAAAGGCAGCCAAAATGCAGCCCACATCCGGGAGAATATCAAGAGCAGGGGGTGGAGCAAGCCAGGCCTCAAACCACGAGAAGCTCCAGCCGCAAAGGCAGCCAAAATGCAGCCCACATGCGGGAGAATCTCAAGAGCAGGGGGTGGAGCAAGCCAGGCCTCAAACCACGAGAAGCTCCAGCCCAACAGGCAGCCAAAATGCAGCCCACCTCCGGGAGAATCTCAAGAGCAGGGGGTGGAGCAATGCAGGCCTCAAACCATGAGAAGCTCCAGCCCAAAATGTAGCCAAAATGCAGCCCACATCCAGGAGAATACCAAGAGCAGGGGGTGGAGCAAGCCAGGCCTCAAACCTCGAGAAGCTCCAGCCCAAAAATCAGCCAAAATGCAGCCCACATCTGGGAGAATCTCAAGAGCAGGGGGTGGAGCAAGCCAGGCCACAAACCTCGAGAAGCTCCAGACCAAAATGAAGCCAAAATGCAGCCCACATCCGGGAGAATATCAAGAGCAGAGAGTGGAGCAAGCCAGGCCTCAAACCACGAGAAACTCCAGCCCAAAATGCAGCCAAAATGCAGCCCACCTCCGGGAGAATCTCAAGAGCAGGGGGTGGAGCAAGCCAGGCCTCAAACCACGAGAAGCTCCAGCCCAACAGGCAGCCAAAATGCAGCCCACCTCCGGGAGAATCTCAAGAGCAGGGGGTGGAGCAAGCCAGGCCTCAAACCATGAGAAGCTCCAGCCCAAAAGGGAGCCAAAATGCAGCCCACATCCAGGAGAATATCAAGAGCAGGGGGTGGAGCAAGCCAGGCCTCAAACCTCGAGAAGCTCCAGCCCAAAATGGAGCCAAAATGCAGCCCACATCCAGGAGAATCTCAAGAGCAGGGGGTGGAGCAAGCCAGGCCACAAACCTCGAGAAGCTCCAGCCCAAAATGAAGCCAAAATGCAGCCCACATCTGGCAGAATCTCAAGAGCAGGGGGTGGAGCAAGCCACGCCTCAAACCACGAGAAGCTCCAGCCCAAGAATCAGCCAAAATTCAGTCCATATCCAGGAGAATCTCAAGAGCAGGGGGTGGAGCAAGCCAGGCCTCAAACCACGAGAAGCTCCAGCCCAAATGGCAGCCAAAATGCAGCCCACATCCGGGAGAATCTCAAGAGCAGGGGGTGGAGCAAGCCAGGCCTCAAACCACGAGAAGCTCCAGCCCAAAAGGCAGCCAAAATGCAGCCCACATCCGGGAGAATCTCAAGAGCAGGGGGTGGAGCAAGGCAGGCCTCAAACCACGAGAATCTCCAGCCCAAAAGGCAGCCAAAATGCAGCCCACATCCGGGAGAATCTCAAGAGCAGGGGGTGGAGCAAGCCAGGCCTCAAACCACGAGAAGCTCCAGCCCAAAAGGCAGCCAAAATGCAGCCCACCTCCGGGAGAATCTCAAGAGCAGGGGGTGGAGCAAGCCAGGCCTCAAACCACAAGAAGCTCCAGCCCGAAAGGCAGCCAAATGCAGCCCACATCTGGGAGAATCTCAAGAGCAGGTGGTGGAGAAAGCCAGGCCTCAAAACACGAGAAGCTCCATCCCAAAAGGCAGCCAAAATGCAGTCCACATCCAGGAGAATCTCAAGAGCAGGGGGTGGAGCAAGCCAGGCCTCAAACCACGAGAAGCTCCAGCCCAAGAATCAGCCAAAATGCAGCACACATCCGGGAGAATCTCAAGAGCAGGGGGTGGAGCAAGCCAGGCCTCAAACCACGAGAAGTTCCAGCACAAAATGCAGCCAAAATCCAGCCCACATTCAGGAGAATCTCAAGAGCAGGGGGTGGAGCAATCCAGGCCTCAAACCACGAGAAGCTCCAGCCCCAAAGGCAGCCAAAATGAAGCCCACATCCGGGAGAATATCAAGAGCAGGGGGTGGAGCACGCCAGGCCTCAAACCACGAGAAGCTCCAGCCCTAAAGGCAGCCAAAATGCAGCCCACATCTGGGAGAATCTCAAGAGCAGGGGGTGGAGCAAGCCAGGACTCAAACCACGGGAAGCTCCAGGCCAAGAATCAGCCAAAATGCAGCCCAAATCCGGGAGAATCTCAAGAGCAGGGGGTGGAGCAAGCCAGGCCTCAAACCAGGAGAAGCTCCAGCCCAAAAGGCAGCCAAAATGCAGCCCACATCCGGGAGAATCTCAAGAGCAGGCGGTGGAGCAAGCCAGGCCTCAAACCACGAGAAGCTCCAGCCGCAAAGGCAACCAAAATGAAGCCCACATCCGGGAGAATCTCAAGAGCAGGGGGTGGAGCAAGCCAGGCCTCAAACCACGAGAAGCTCCAGCCCAAAAGGCAGCCAAAATGCAGCCCACATCCGGGAGAATCTCAAGAGCAGGGGGTGGAGCAAGCCAGGCCTCAAACCACGAGAAGCTCCAGCCCAACAGGCAGCCAAAATGCAGCCCACCTCCGGGAGAATCTCAAGAGCAGGGGGTGGAGCAATGCAGGCCTCAAACCATGAGAAGCTCCAGCCCAAAATGTACCCAAAATGCAGCCCACATCCAGGAGAATACCAAGAGCAGGGGGTGGAGCAAGCCAGGCCTCCAACCTCGAGAAGCTCCAGCCCAAAAATCAGCCAAAATGCAGCCCACATCCGGGAGAATCTCAAGAGCAGGGGGTGGAGCAAGCCAGGCCTCAAACCACGAGAAGCTCCAGCCCAAAATGCAGCCAAAATGCAGCCCACATCCGGGAGAATCTCAAGAGCAGGGGGTGGAGCAAGCCAGGCCACAAACCTCGAGAAGCTCCAGACCAAAATGAAGCCAAAATGCAGCCCACCTCCGGGAGAATATCAAGAGCAGAGAGTGGAGCAAGCCAGGCCTCAAACCACGAGAAACTCCAGCCCAAAATGCAGCCAAAATGCAGCCCACCTCCGGGAGAATCTCAAGAGCAGGGGGTGGAGCAAGCCAGGCCTCAAACCACGAGAAGCTCCAGCCCAAAATGAAGCCAAAATGCAGCCCACCTCCGGGAGAATATCAAGAGCAGAGAGTGGAGCAAGCCAGGCCTCAAACCACGAGAAACTCCAGCCCAAAATGCAGCCAAAATGCAGCCCACCTCCGGGAGAATCTCAAGAGCAGGGGGTGGAGCAAGCCAGGCCTCAAACCATGAGAAGCTCCAGCCCAAAAGGGAGCCAAAATGCAGCCCACATCCAGGAGAATATCAAGAGCAGGGGGTGGAGCAAGGCAGGCCTCAAACCACGAGAAGCTCCAGCCCAAGAATCAGCCAAAATTCAGTCCATATCCAGGAGAATCTCAAGAGCAGGGGGTGGAGCAAGCCAGGCCTCAAACCACGAGAAGCTCCAGCCCAAATGGCAGCCAAAATGCAGCCCACATCCAGGAGAATCTCAAGAGCAGGGGGTGGAGCAATCCAGGCCTCAAACCACGAGAAGCTCCAGCCCCAAAGGCAGCCAAAATGAAGCCCACATCCGGGAGAATATCAAGAGCAGGGGGTGGAGCACGCCAGGCCTCAAACCACGAGAAGCTCCAGCCCTAAACGCAGCCAAAATGCAGCCCACATCTGGGAGAATCTCAAGAGCAGGGGGTGGAGCAAGCCAGGACTCAAACCACGGGAAGCTCCAGCCCAAGAATCAGCCAAAATGCAGCCCACATCCGGGAGAATCTCAAGAGCAGGGGGTGGAGCAAGCCAGGCCTCAAACCACGAGAAGCTCCAGCACAAAAGGCAGCCAAAATGCAGCCCACATCCGGGAGAATCTCAAGAGCAGGCGGTGGAGCAAGCCAGGCCTCAAACCACGAGAAGCTCCAGCCGCAAAGGCAACCAAAATGAAGCCCACATCCGGGAGAATCTCAAGAGCAGGGGGTGGAGCAAGCCAGGCCTCAAACCACGAGAAGCTCCAGCCCAAAAGGCAGCCAAAATGCAGCCCACATCCGGGAGAATCTCAAGAGCAGGGGGTGGAGCAAGCCAGGCCTCAAACCACGAGAAGCTCCAGCCCAACAGGCAGCCAAAATGCAGCCCACCTCCGGGAGAATCTCAAGAGCAGGGGGTGGAGCAATGCAGGCCTCAAACCATGAGAAGCTCCAGCCCAAAATGTACCCAAAATGCAGCCCACATCCAGGAGAATACCAAGAGCAGGGGGTGGAGCAAGCCAGGCCTCCAACCTCGAGAAGCTCCAGCCCAAAAATCAGCCAAAATGCAGCCCACATCCGGGAGAATCTCAAGAGCAGGGGGTGGAGCAAGCCAGGCCTCAAACCACGAGAAGCTCCAGCCCAAAATGCAGCCAAAATGCAGCCCACATCTGGGAGAATCTCAAGAGCAGGGGGTGGAGCAAGCCAGGCCACAAACCTCGAGAAGCTCCAGACCAAAATGAAGCCAAAATGCAGCCCACCTCCGGGAGAATATCAAGAGCAGAGAGTGGAGCAAGCCAGGCCTCAAACCACGAGAAACTCCAGCCCAAAATGCAGCCAAAATGCAGCCCACCTCCGGGAGAATCTCAAGAGCAGGGGGTGGAGCATGCCAGGCCTCAAACCACGAGAAGCTCCAGCCCAAAAGGCAGCCAAAATGCAGCCCACCTCCGGGAGAATCTCAAGAGCAGGGGGTGGAGCAAGCCAGGCCTCAAACCACGAGAAGCTCCAGCCCAACAGGCAGCCAAAATGCAGCCCACCTCCGGGAGAATCTCAAGAGCAGGGGGTGGAGCAAGCCAGGCCTCAAACCACGAGAAGCTCCAGCCCAAAAGGCAGCCAAAATGCAGCCCACCTCCGGGAGAATCTCAAGAGCAGGGGGTGGAGCATGCCAGGCCTCAAACCACGAGAAACTCCAGCCCAAAATGCAGCCAAAATGCAGCCCACCTCCGGGAGAATCTCAAGAGCAGGGGGTGGAGCAAGCCAGGCCTCAAACCACGAGAAGCTCCAGCCCAACAGGCAGCCAAAATGCAGCCCACCTCCGGGAGAATCTCAAGAGCAGGGGGTGGAGCAAGCCAGGCCTCAAACCATGAGAAGCTCCAGCCCAAAAGGGAGCCAAAATGCAGCCCACATCCAGGAGAATATCAAGAGCAGGGGGTGGAGCAAGGCAGGCCTCAAACCACGAGAAGCTCCAGCCCAAGAATCAGCCAAAATTCAGTCCATATCCAGGAGAATCTCAAGAGCAGGGGGTGGAGCAAGCCAGGCCTCAAACCACGAGAAGCTCCAGCCCAAATGGCAGCCAAAATGCAGCCCACATCCAGGAGAATCTCAAGAGCAGGGGGTGGAGCAATCCAGGCCTCAAACCACGAGAAGCTCCAGCCGCAAAGGCAGCCAAAATGAAGCCCACATCCGGGAGAATATCAAGAGCAGGGGGTGGAGCAAGCCAGGCCTCAAACCACGAGAAGCTCCAGCCCTAAACGCAGCCAAAATGCAGCCCACCTCCGGGAGAATATCAAGAGCAGAGAGTGGAGCAAGCCAGGCCTCAAACCATGAGAAGCTCCAGCCCAAGTATCAGCCAAAATGCAGCCCACATCGGGGAGAATCTCAAGAGCAGGGGGTGGAGCAAGCCAGGCCTCAAACCATGAGAAGCTCCAGCCCAAAAGGGAGCCAAAATGCAGCCCACATCCAGGAGAATATCAAGAGCAGGGGGTGGAGCAAGGCAGGCCTCAAACCACGAGAAGCTCCAGCCCAAGAATCAGCCAAAATTCAGTCCATATCCAGGAGAATCTCAAGAGCAGGGGGTGGAGCAAGCCAGGCCTCAAACCACGAGAAGCTCCAGCCCAAAAGGCAGCCAAAATCCAGCCCACATCCGGGAGAATCTCAAGAGCAGGGGGTGGAGCAAGCCAGGCCTCAAACCACGAGAAGCTCCAGCCCAAAAGGCAGCCAAAATGCAGCCCACATCCGGGAGAATCTCAAGAGCAGGGGGTGGAGCAAGGCAGGCCTCAAACCACGAGAAGCTCCAGCCCAAAAGTCAGCCAAAATGCAGCCCACATCCGGGAGAATCTCAAGAGCAGGGGGTGGAGCAAGGCAGGCCTCAAACCACGAGAAGCTCCAGCCCAAAAGTCAGCCAAAATGCAGCCCACCTCCGGGAGAATCTCAAGAGCAGGGGGTGGAGCATGCCAGGCCTCAAACCACGAGAAGCTCCAGCCCAAAAGGCAGCCAAAATGCAGCCCACCTCCGGGAGAATCTCAAGAGCAGGGGGTGGAGCAAGCCAGGCCTCAAACCACGAGAAGCTCCAGCCCAACAGGCAGCCAAAATGCAGCCCACCTCCGGGAGAATCTCAAGAGCAGGGGGTGGAGCAAGCCAGGCCTCAAACCACGAGAAGCTCCAGCCCAAAAGGCAGCCAAAATGCAGCCCACCTCCGGGAGAATCTCAAGAGCAGGGGGTGGAGCATGCCAGGCCTCAAACCACGAGAAACTCCAGCCCAAAATGCAGCCAAAATGCAGCCCACCTCCGGGAGAATCTCAAGAGCAGGGGGTGGAGCAAGCCAGGCCTCAAACCACGAGAAGCTCCAGCCCAACAGGCAGCCAAAATGCAGCCCACCTCCGGGAGAATCTCAAGAGCAGGGGGTGGAGCAAGCCAGGCCTCAAACCATGAGAAGCTCCAGCCCAAAAGGGAGCCAAAATGCAGCCCACATCCAGGAGAATATCAAGAGCAGGGGGTGGAGCAAGGCAGGCCTCAAACCACGAGAAGCTCCAGCCCAAGAATCAGCCAAAATTCAGTCCATATCCAGGAGAATCTCAAGAGCAGGGGGTGGAGCAAGCCAGGCCTCAAACCACGAGAAGCTCCAGCCCAAATGGCAGCCAAAATGCAGCCCACATCCAGGAGAATCTCAAGAGCAGGGGGTGGAGCAATCCAGGCCTCAAACCACGAGAAGCTCCAGCCGCAAAGGCAGCCAAAATGAAGCCCACATCCGGGAGAATATCAAGAGCAGGGGGTGGAGCAAGCCAGGCCTCAAACCACGAGAAGCTCCAGCCCTAAACGCAGCCAAAATGCAGCCCACCTCCGGGAGAATATCAAGAGCAGAGAGTGGAGCAAGCCAGGCCTCAAACCATGAGAAGCTCCAGCCCAAGTATCAGCCAAAATGCAGCCCACATCGGGGAGAATCTCAAGAGCAGGGGGTGGAGCAAGCCAGGCCTCAAACCATGAGAAGCTCCAGCCCAAAAGGGAGCCAAAATGCAGCCCACATCCAGGAGAATATCAAGAGCAGGGGGTGGAGCAAGGCAGGCCTCAAACCACGAGAAGCTCCAGCCCAAGAATCAGCCAAAATTCAGTCCATATCCAGGAGAATCTCAAGAGCAGGGGGTGGAGCAAGCCAGGCCTCAAACCACGAGAAGCTCCAGCCCAAAAGGCAGCCAAAATCCAGCCCACATCCGGGAGAATCTCAAGAGCAGGGGGTGGAGCAAGCCAGGCCTCAAACCACGAGAAGCTCCAGCCCAAAAGGCAGCCAAAATGCAGCCCACATCCGGGAGAATCTCAAGAGCAGGGGGTGGAGCAAGGCAGGCCTCAAACCACGAGAAGCTCCAGCCCAAAAGTCAGCCAAAATGCAGCCCACATCCGGGAGAATCTCAAGAGCAGGTGGTGGAGAAAGCCAGGCCTCAAAACACGAGAAGCTCCAGCCCAAAAGGCAGCCAAAATGCAGCCCACATCCGGGAGAATCTCAAGGGCAGGGGGTGGAGCAAGCCAGGCCTCAAACCACGAGAAGCTCCAGCCCAAAAGTCAGCCAAAATGCAGCCCACATCCAGGAGAATCTCAAGAGCAGGGGGTGGAGCAAGCCAGGCCTCAAACCACGGGAAGCTCCAGCCCAAGTATTAGCCAAAATGCAGCCCACCTCCGGGAGAATCTCAAGAGCAGGGGGTGGAGCAAGCCAGGCCTCAAACCACGAGAAGCTCCAGCCCAAAAGGCAGCCAAAATGCAGCCCACCTCCGGGAGAATCTCAAGAGCAGGGGGTGGAGCAACCCAGGCCTCAAACCACGAGAAGCTCCAGCCCGAAAGGCAGCCAAATGCAGCCCACATCTGGGAGAATCTCAAGAGCAGGTGGTGGAGAAAGCCAGGCCTCAAAACACGAGAAGCTCCATCCCAAAAGGCAGCCAAAATGCAGTCCACATCCAGGAGAATCTCAAGAGCAGGGGGTGGAGCAAGCCAGGCCTCAAACCACGAGAAGCTCCAGCCCAAGAATCAGCCAAAATGCAGCACACATCCGGGAGAATCTCAAGAGCAGGGGGTGGAGCAAGCCAGGCCTCAAACCACGAGAAGCTCCAGCCCCAAATGCAGCCAAAATGAAGCCCACATCCGGGAGAATATCAAGAGCAGGGGGTGGAGCACGCCAGGCCTCAAACCACGAGAAGCTCCAGCCCAAAAGGCAGCCAAAATGCAGCCCACCTCCGGGAGAATCTCAAGAGCAGGGGGTGCAGCAATCCAGGCCTCAAACCACGAGAAGCTCCAGCCCAAAATGCAGCCAAAATGCAGCCCACATCCGGGAGAATCTCAAGAGCAGGGTGTGGAGCAAGCCAGGCCTCAAACCACGAGAAGCTCCAGCCCAAAAGGCAGCCAAAATCCAGCCCACATCCGGGAGAATCTCAAGAGCAGGGGGTGGAGCAAGCCAGGCTTCAAACCACGAGAAGCTCCAGCCCAAAAGGCAGCCAAAATCCAGCCCACATTCGGGAGAATCTCAAGAGCAGGGGGTAGAGCAAGCCAGGCCTCAAACCACAAGAAGCTCCAGCCCAACAGGCAGCCAAAATGCAGCCCACATCCGGGAGAATCTCAAGAGCAGGGGGTGGAGCAAGCCAGGCCCCAAACCACGAGAAGCTCCAGCCCAAAAGGCAGCCAAAATGCAGCCCACATGCGGGGAGAATCTCAAGAGCAGGGGGTGGAGCAAGCCAGGCCTCAAACCACGAGAAGCTCCAGCCCAAAAGGCAGCCAAAATCCAGCCCACCTCCGTGAGAATCTCAAGAGCAGGGGGTGGAGCAAGCCAGGCCTCAAACCACGAGAAGCTCCAGCCCTAAACGCAGCCAAAATGCAGCCCACATCTGGGAGAATCTCAAGAGCAGGGGGTGGAGCAAGCCAGGACTCAAACCACGGGAAGCTCCAGCACAAAAGGCAGCCAAAATGAAGCCCACATCCGGGAGAATATCAAGAGCAGGGGGTTGAGCAAGCCAGGCCTCAAACCACGAGAAGCTCCAGCACAAAAGGCAGCCAAAATGCAGCCCACATCCGGGAGAATATCAAGAGCAGGCGGTGGAGCAAGCCAGGCCTCAAACCACGAGAAGCTCCAGCCGCAAAGGCAACCAAAATGAAGCCCACATCCGGGAGAATCTCAAGAGCAGGGGGTGGAGCAAGCCAGGCCTCAAACCACGAGAAGCTCCAGCCCAAAAGGCAGCCAAAACCCAGCCCACATCTGGGAGAATCTCAAGAGCAGGGGGTGGAGCAAGCCAGGCCTCAAACCACGAGAAGCTCCAGCCCAAGAATCAGCCAAAATGCAGCCCACCTCCGGGAGAATCTCAAGAGCAGGGGGTGGAGCAAGGCAGGCCTCAAACCATGAGAAGCTCCGGCCAAAATGCAGCCAAAATGCAGCCCACATCTGGGAGAATCTCAAGAGCAGGGGGTGGAGCAAGCCAGGCCTCAAACCTCGAGAAGCTCCAGCCCAAAATGCAGCCAAAATGCAGCCCACATCTGGGAGAATCTCAAGAGCAGGGGGTGGAGCAAGCCAGGCCACAAACCTCGAGAAGCTCCAGACCAAAATGAAGCCAAAATGCAGCCCACCTCCGGGAGAATATCAAGAGCAGGGAGTGCAGCAAGCCAGGCCTCAAACCACGAGAAGCTCCAGCCCAAAATGCAGCCAAAATGCAGCCCACCTCCGGGAGAATCTCAAGAGCAGGGGGTGGAGCAAGCCAGGCCTCAAACCACGAGAAGCTCCAGCCCAAAAGGCAGCAAAAATCCAGCCCACCTCCGTGAGAATCTCAAGAGCAGGGGGTGGAGCAAGCCAGGCCTCAAACCACGAGAAGCTCCAGCCCAAAAGGCAGCCAAAATGCAGCCCACATCCGGGAGAATATCAAGAGCAGGCGGTGGAGCAAGCCAGGCCTCAAACCACGAGAAGCTCCAGCCGCAAAGGCAACCAAAATGAAGCCCACATCCGGGAGAATCTCAAGAGCAGGGGGTGGAGCAAGCCAGGCCTCAAACCACGAGAAGCTCCAGCCCAAAAGGCAGCCAAAATGCAGCCCACATCCGGGAGAATCTCAAGAGCAGGGGGTGGAGCAAGCCAGGCCTCAAACCACGAGAAGCTCCAGCCCAAGAATCAGCCAAAATGCAGCCCACCTCCGGGAGAATCTCAAGAGCAGGGGGTGGAGCAAGGCAGGCCTCAAACCATGAGAAGCTCCGGCCAAAATGCAGCCAAAATGCAGCCCACATCTGGGAGAATCTCAAGAGCAGGGGGTGGAGCAAGCCAGGCCTCAAACCTCGAGAAGCTCCAGCCCAAAATGGAGCCAAAATCCAGCCCACATCCGGGAGAATCTCAAGAGCAGGGGGTGGAGCAAGCCAGGCCTCAAACCACGAGAAGCTCCAGCCCAAAATGCAGCCAAAATGCAGCCCACATCTGGGAGAATCTCAAGAGCAGGGGGTGGAGCAAGCCAGG
The DNA here is from genome assembly GCA_027574665.1 of Rhynochetos jubatus. Classification (NCBI taxonomy): domain Eukaryota; kingdom Metazoa; phylum Chordata; class Aves; order Eurypygiformes; family Rhynochetidae; genus Rhynochetos; species Rhynochetos jubatus. Next base: position 351,801 of record JAQBHY010000095.1, on the reverse strand, counting down.
CCACAAACCTCGAGAAGCTCCAGACCAAAATGAAGCCAAAATGCAGCCCACCTCCGGGAGAATATCAAGAGCAGGGAGTGCAGCAAGCCAGGCCTCAAACCACGAGAAGCTCCAGCCCAAAATGCAGCCAAAATGCAGCCCACCTCCGGGAGAATCTCAAGAGCAGGGGGTGGAGCAAGCCAGGCCTCAAACCACGAGAAGCTCCAGCCCAAAAGGCAGCAAAAATCCAGCCCACCTCCGTGAGAATCTCAAGAGCAGGGGGTGGAGCAAGCCAGGCCTCAAACCACGAGAAGCTCCAGCCCAAAAGGCAGCCAAAATGCAGCCCACATCCGGGAGAATATCAAGAGCAGGCGGTGGAGCAAGCCAGGCCTCAAACCACGAGAAGCTCCAGCCGCAAAGGCAACCAAAATGAAGCCCACATCCGGGAGAATCTCAAGAGCAGGGGGTGGAGCAAGCCAGGCCTCAAACCACGAGAAGCTCCAGCCCAAAAGGCAGCCAAAATGCAGCCCACATCCGGGAGAATCTCAAGAGCAGGGGGTGGAGCAAGCCAGGCCTCAAACCACGAGAAGCTCCAGCCCAACAGGCAGCCAAAATGCAGCCCACATCCTGGAGAATCTCAAGAGCAGGGGGTGGAGCAAGCCAGGCCTCAAACCACGAGAAGCTCCAGCCCTAAACGCAGCCAAAATGCAGCCCACATCTGGGAGAATCTCAAGAGCAGGGGGTGGAGCAAGCCAGGACTCAAACCATGGGAAGCTCCAGCCCAAGAATCAGCCAAAATGCAGCCCACATCCGGGAGAATCTCAAGAGCAGGGGGTGGAGCAAGCCAGGCCTCAAACCACGAGAAGCTCCAGCCCAAAAGGCAGCCAAAATGCAGCCCACATCCGGGAGAATCTCAAGAGCAGGGGGTGGAGCAAGCCAGGCCTCAAACCATGAGAAGCTCCAGCCCAAAATGTACCCAAAATGCAGCCCACATCCAGGAGAATATCAAGAGCAGGGGGTGGAGCAAGCCAGGCCTCAAACCACGAGAAGCTCCAGCCCAAAAAGCAGCCAAAATCCAGCCCACATCCGGGAGAATCTCAAGAGCAGGGGGTGGAGCAAGCCAGGCCTCAAACCACGAGAAGCTCCAGCCCAAAAGGCAGCCAAAGTGCAGCCCACATCCGGGAGAATCTCAAGAGCAGGGGGTGGAGCAAGCCAGGCCTCAAACCTCGAGAAGCTCCAGCCCAAAAGGGAGCCAAAATCCAGCCCACATCCGGGAGAATCTCAAGAGCAGGGGGTGGAGCAAGCCAGGCCTCAAACCACGAGAAACTCCAGCCCAAAATGCAGCCAAAATGCAGCCCACCTCCAGGAGAATCTCAAGAGCAGGGGGTGGAGCAAGGCAGGCCTCAAACCACGAGAAGCTCCAGCCCAAAAGTAAGCCAAAATCCAGCCCACGTGCAGGAGAATCTCAAGAGCAGGGGGTGGAGCAAGCCAGGCCTCAAACCACGAGAAGCTCCAGCCCAAAAGGCAGCCAAAATGCAGCCCACATCCGGGAGAATCTCAAGGGCAGGGGGTGGAGCAAGCCAGGCCTCAAACCACGAGAAGCTCCAGCCCAAAAGGCAGCCAAAATGCAGCCCACATCCGGGAGAATCTCAAGAGCAGGTGGTGGAGCAAGCCAGGCCTCAAACCACGAGAAGCTCCAGCCCAAAAGGCAGCCAAAATCCAGCCCACCTCCGGGAGAATCTCAAGAGCAGGGGGTGGAGCAAGCCAGGCCTCAAACCACAAGAAGCTCCAGCCCAAAATGCAGCCAAAATGCAGCCCACATGCGGGGAGAATCTCAAGAGCAGGGGGTGGAGCAAGCCAGGCCTCAAACCACGAGAAGCTCCAGCCCAAAAGGCAGACAAAATGCAGCCCACATCCTGGAGAATCTCAAGAGCAGGGGGTGGAGCAAGCCAGGACTCAAACCAAGGGAAGCTCCAGCCCAAGAATCAGCCAAAATGCAGCCCATATCCAGGAGAATCTCAAGAGCAGGGGGTGGAGCAAGCCAGGCCTCAAACCACGAGAAGCTCCAGCCCAACAGGCAGCCAAAATGAAGCCCACATCCTGGAGAATCTCAAGAGCAGGGGGTGGAGCAAGCCAGGCCTCAAACCACGAGAAGCTCCAGCCCTAAACGCAGCCAAAATGCAGCCCACATCTGGGAGAATCTCAAGAGCAGGGGGTGGAGCAAGCCAGGACTCAAACCATGGGAAGCTCCAGCCCAAGAATCAGCCAAAATGCAGCCCACATCCGGGAGAATCTCAAGAGCAGGGGGTGGAGCAAGCCAGGCCTCAAACCACGAGAAGCTCCAGCCCAAAAGGCAGCCAAAATGCAGCCCACATCCGGGAGAATCTCAAGAGCAGGGGGTGGAGCAAGCCAGGCCTCAAACCATGAGAAGCTCCAGCCCAAAATGTACCCAAAATGCAGCCCACATCCAGGAGAATATCAAGAGCAGGGGGTGGAGCAAGCCAGGCCTCAAACCACGAGAAGCTCCAGCCCAAAAAGCAGCCAAAATCCAGCCCACATCCGGGAGAATCTCAAGAGCAGGGGGTGGAGCAAGCCAGGCCTCAAACCACGAGAAGCTCCAGCCCAAAAGGCAGCCAAAGTGCAGCCCACATCCGGGAGAATCTCAAGAGCAGGGGGTGGAGCAAGCCAGGCCTCAAACCTCGAGAAGCTCCAGCCCAAAAGGGAGCCAAAATCCAGCCCACATCCGGGAGAATCTCAAGAGCAGGGGGTGGAGCAAGCCAGGCCTCAAACCACGAGAAACTCCAGCCCAAAATGCAGCCAAAATGCAGCCCACCTCCAGGAGAATCTCAAGAGCAGGGGGTGGAGCAAGGCAGGCCTCAAACCACGAGAAGCTCCAGCCCAAAAGTAAGCCAAAATCCAGCCCACGTGCAGGAGAATCTCAAGAGCAGGGGGTGGAGCAAGCCAGGCCTCAAACCACGAGAAGCTCCAGCCCAAAAGGCAGCCAAAATGCAGCCCACATCCGGGAGAATCTCAAGGGCAGGGGGTGGAGCAAGCCAGGCCTCAAACCACGAGAAGCTCCAGCCCAAAAGGCAGCCAAAATGCAGCCCACATCCGGGAGAATCTCAAGAGCAGGTGGTGGAGCAAGCCAGGCCTCAAACCACGAGAAGCTCCAGCCCAAAAGGCAGCCAAAATCCAGCCCACCTCCGGGAGAATCTCAAGAGCAGGGGGTGGAGCAAGCCAGGCCTCAAACCACAAGAAGCTCCAGCCCAAAATGCAGCCAAAATGCAGCCCACATGCGGGGAGAATCTCAAGAGCAGGGGGTGGAGCAAGCCAGGCCTCAAACCACGAGAAGCTCCAGCCCAAAAGGCAGACAAAATGCAGCCCACATCCTGGAGAATCTCAAGAGCAGGGGGTGGAGCAAGCCAGGACTCAAACCAAGGGAAGCTCCAGCCCAAGAATCAGCCAAAATGCAGCCCATATCCAGGAGAATCTCAAGAGCAGGGGGTGGAGCAAGCCAGGCCTCAAACCACAAGAAGCTCCAGCACAAAAGGCAGCCAAAATGAAGCCCACATCCGGGAGAATATCAAGAGCAGGGGGTGGAGCAAGCCAGGCATCAAACCACGGGAAGCTCCAGCCCAAGAATCAGCCAAAATGCAGCCCACCTCCGGGAGAATCTCAAGAGCAGGGGGTGGAGCAAGCCAGGCCTCAAACCACGAGAAGCTCCAGCCCAAAAGGCAGCCAAAATGCAGCCCACATCCGGGAGAATCTCAAGAGCAGGGGGTGGAGCAAGCCAGGCCTCAAACCACGAGAAGCTCCAGCCCAAAAGGCAGCCAAAATGCAGGCCACATCCGGGAGAATCTCAAGAGCAGGGGGTGGAGCAAGCCAGGCCTCAAACGACGAGAAGCTCCAGCCCAAAAGGCAGCCAAAATGCAGCCCACCTCCGGGAGAATCTCAAGAGCAGGGGGTGGAGCAAGCCAGGCCTCAAACCACAAGAAGCTCCAGCCCAAAAGGCAGCCAAAATGCAGCCCACATGCGGGGAGAATCTCAAGAGCAGGGGGTGGAGCAAGCCAGGCCTCAAACCACGAGAAGCTCCAGCCCAAAAGGCAGCCAAAATGCAGCCCACATCCTGGAGAATCTCAAGAGCAGGGGGTGGAGCAAGCCAGGACTCAAACCAAGGGAAGCTCCAGCCCAAGAATCAGCCAAAATGCAGCCCACATCCGGGAGAATCTCAAGAGCAGGGGGTGGAGCAAGCCAGGCCTCAAACCACGAGAAGCTCCAGCACAAAAGGCAGCCAAAATGAAGCCCACATCCGGGAGAATATCAAGAGCAGGGGGTGGAGCAAGCCAGGCCTCAAACCACGAGAAGCTACAGCCCCAAAGGCAGCCAAAATGAAGCCCACATCCGGGAGAATATCAAGAGCAGGGGGTGGAGCAAGCCAGGCCTCAAACCCCAAGAAGCTCCAGCCCAAAAGGCAGCCAAAATGCAGCCCACCTCCGGGAGAATCTCAAGAGCAGGGGGTGGAGCAAGCCAGGCCTCAAACCACGAGAAGCTCCAGCCCAAAAGGCAGCCAAAATGCAGCCCACATCCAGGAGAATCTCAAGAGCAGGGGGTGGAGCAAGCCAGGCCTCAAACCACAAGAAGCTCCAGCCCAAAAGGCAGCCAAAATGCAGCCCACATCCGGGAGAATCTCAAGAGCAGGGTGTGGAGCAAGCCAGGCCTCAAACCACAAGAAGCTCCAGCCCAACAGGCAGCCAAAATGCAGCCCACATCCGGGAGAATCTCAAGAGCAGGGGGTGGAGCAAGCCAGGCCTCAAACCACGAGAAGCTCCAGCCCAAAAGGCAGCCAAAATGCAGCCCACCTCCGGGAGAATAAGAGCAGGGGGTGGAGCAAGCCAGGCCTCAAACCACGGGAAGCTCCAGCCCAAGAATCAGCCAAAATGCAGCCCACATCCGGGAGAATCTCAAGAGCAGGGGGTGGAGCAAGCCAGGCCTCAAACCACGGGAAGCTCCAGCCCAAGAATCAGCCAAAATGCAGCCCACATCCGGGAGAATCTCAAGAGCAGGGGGTGGAGCAAGCCAGGCCTCAAACCACGGGAAGCTCCAGCCCAAGAATCAGCCAAAATGCAGCCCACATCCGTGAGTATCTCAAGAGCAGGGGGTGGAGCAAGGCAGGCGTCAAACCATGAGAAGCTCCAGCCCAAAATGCAGCCAAAATGCAGCCCACATCCGGGAGAATATCAAGAGCAGGCGGTGGAGCAAGCCAGGCCTCAAACCACAAGAAGCTCCAGCCCAAAAGGCAGCCAAAATGCAGCCCACATCCGGGAGAATATCACGAGCAGGCGGTGGAGCAAGCCAGGCCTCAAACCACGACAAGCTCCAGCCCAAAAGGCAGCCAAAATGCAGCCCACATCCGGGAGAATCTCAAGAGCAGGGGGTGGAGCAAGCCAGGCCTCAAACCACGAGAAGCTCCAGCCCAAAATGCAGCCAAAATGCAGCCCACATCCGGGAGAATCTCAAGAGCAGGGGGTGGAGCAAGCCAGGCCTCAAACCACGAGAAGCTCCAGCCCAACAGGCAGCCAAATCCAGCCCACCTCCGGGAGAATCTCAAGAGCAGGGGGTGGAGCAAGCCAGGCCTCAAACCACGAGAAGCTCCAGCCCAAAAGCCAGCCAAAATGCAGCCCACCTCCAGGAGAATCTCAAGAGCAGGGGGTGGAGCAAGCCAGGCCTCAAACCATGAGAACCTCCAGCCCAAAATGTAGCCAAAATGCAGCCCACCTCCAGGAGAATCTCAAGAGCAGGGGGTGGAGCAAGCCAGGCCTCAAACCAAGAGAAGCTCCAGCCCAAGAATCAGCCAAAATGCAGCCCACCTCCGGGACAATCTCAAGAGCAGGGTGTGGAGCAAGCCAGGCCTCAAACCTCGAGAAGCTCCAGCACAAAAGGGAGCCAAAATCCAACCCACATCCGGGAGAATCTCAAGAGCAGGGGGTGGAGCAAGCCAGGCCTCAAACCACGAGAAGCTCCAGCCCAAAATGCAGCCAAAATGCAGCCCACATCTGGGAGAATCTCAAGAGCAGGGGGTGGAGCAAGCCAGGCCACAAACCTCGAGAAGCTCCAGACCAAAATGAAGCCAAAATGCGGCCCACCTCCGGGAGAATTTCAAGAGCAGGGGGTGGAGCAAGCCAGGCCTCAAACCACGAGAAGCTCCAGCCCAAAAGGCAGCCAAAATGCAGCCCACATCCGGGAGAATTTCAAGAGCAGGGGGTGGAGCAAGCCAGGCCTCAAACCACGAGAAGCTCCAGCCCAAAAGGCAGCCAAAATGCAGCCCACCTCCGGGAGAATATCAAGAGCAGGGGGTGGAGCAAGCCAGGCCTCAAACCACAAGAAGCTCCAGCCCAAAAGGCAGCCAAAATGCAGCCCACATCCGGGAGAATCTCAAGAGCAGGGGGTGGAGCAAGCCAGGCCTCAAACCACGAGAAGCTCCAGCCCAACAGGCAGCCAAAATGCAGCCCACCTCCGGGAGAATCTCAAGAGCAGGGGGTGGAGCAAGGCAGGCCTCAAACCATGAGAAGCTCCAGCCCAAAATGTACCCAAAATGCAGCCCACATCTGGGAGAATCTCAAGAGCAGGGGGTGGAGCAAGCCAGGCCTCAAACCACGAGAAGCTCCAGCCCAAAAGGCAGCCAAAATGCAGCCCACATCTGGGAGAATCTCAAGAGCAGGGGGTAGAGCAAGCCAGGCCACAAACCTCGAGAAGCTCCAGCCCAAAATGAAGCCAAAATGCAGCCCACCTCCAGGAGAATCTCAAAAGCAAGGGGTAGAGCAAGCCAGGCCTCAAACCACGAGAAGCTCCAGCCCAAAATGCAGCCAAAATGCAGCCCACCTACGGGAGAATCTCAAGAGCAGGGGGTGGAGCAAGCCAGGCCTCAAACCACAAGAAGCTCCAGCCCAAAAGGCAGCCAAAATGCAGCCCACATCCAGGAGAATCTCAAGAGCAGGGGGTGGAGCAAGCCAGGCCTCAAACCACGGGAAGCTCCAGCCCAAGAATCAGCCAAAATGCAGCCCACATCCGGGAGAATCTCAAGAGCAGGGGGTGGAGCAAGCCAGGCCTCAAACCACGAGAAGCTCCAGCCCAAAAGGCAGCCAAAATGCAGCCCACATCCAGGAGAATCTCAAGAGCAGGGGGTGGAGCAAGCCAGGCCTCAAACCACAAGAAGCTCCAGCCCAAAAGGCAGCCAAAATGCAGCCCACATCCGGGAGAATCTCAAGAGCAGGGGGTGGAGCAAGCCAGGCCTCAAACCACAAGAAGCTCCAGCCCAACAGGCAGCCAAAATGCAGCCCACATCCGGGAGAATCTCAAGAGCAGGGGGTGGAGCAAGCCAGGCCTCAAACCACGAGAAGCTCCAGCCCAAAAGGCAGCCAAAATGCAGCCCACCTCCGGGAGAATAAGAGCAGGGGGTGGAGCAAGCCAGGCCTCAAACCACGGGAAGCTCCAGCCCAAGAATCAGCCAAAATGCAGCCCACATCCGGGAGAATCTCAAGAGCAGGGGGTGGAGCAAGCCAGGCCTCAAACCACGGGAAGCTCCAGCCCAAGAATCAGCCAAAATGCAGCCCACATCCGGGAGAATCTCAAGAGCAGGGGGTGGAGCAAGCCAGGCCTCAAACCACGGGAAGCTCCAGCCCAAGAATCAGCCAAAATGCAGCCCACATCCGTGAGTATCTCAAGAGCAGGGGGTGGAGCAAGGCAGGCGTCAAACCATGAGAAGCTCCAGCCCAAAATGCAGCCAAAATGCAGCCCACATCCGGGAGAATATCAAGAGCAGGCGGTGGAGCAAGCCAGGCCTCAAACCACAAGAAGCTCCAGCCCAAAAGGCAGCCAAAATGCAGCCCACATCCGGGAGAATATCACGAGCAGGCGGTGGAGCAAGCCAGGCCTCAAACCACGACAAGCTCCAGCCCAAAAGGCAGCCAAAATGCAGCCCACATCCGGGAGAATCTCAAGAGCAGGGGGTGGAGCAAGCCAGGCCTCAAACCACGAGAAGCTCCAGCCCAAAATGCAGCCAAAATGCAGCCCACATCCGGGAGAATCTCAAGAGCAGGGGGTGGAGCAAGCCAGGCCTCAAACCACGAGAAGCTCCAGCCCAACAGGCAGCCAAATGCAGCCCACATCCGGGAGAATCTCAAGAGCAGGGGGTGGAGCAAGCCAGGCCTCAAACCACGAGAAGCTCCAGCCCAAAAGCCAGCCAAAATGCAGCCCACATCCGGGAGAATCTCAAGAGCAGGGGGTGGAGCAAGCCAGGCCTCAAACCATGAGAACCTCCAGCCCAAAATGTAGCCAAAATGCAGCCCACCTCCAGGAGAATCTCAAGAGCAGGGGGTGGAGCAAGCCAGGCCTCAAACCAAGAGAAGCTCCAGCCCAAGAATCAGCCAAAATGCAGCCCACCTCCGGGACAATCTCAAGAGCAGGGTGTGGAGCAAGCCAGGCCTCAAACCTCGAGAAGCTCCAGCACAAAAGGGAGCCAAAATCCAACCCACATCCGGGAGAATCTCAAGAGCAGGGGGTGGAGCAAGCCAGGCCTCAAACCACGAGAAGCTCCAGCCCAAAATGCAGCCAAAATGCAGCCCACATCTGGGAGAATCTCAAGAGCAGGGTGTGGAGCAAGCCAGGCCACAAACCTCGAGAAGCTCCAGACCAAAATGGAGCCAAAATGCGGCCCACCTCCGGGAGAATTTCAAGAGCAGGGGGTGGAGCAAGCCAGGCCTCAAACCACGAGAAGCTCCAGCCCAAAAGGCAGCCAAAATGCAGCCCACATCCGGGAGAATTTCAAGAGCAGGGGGTGGAGCAAGCCAGGCCTCAAACCACGAGAAGCTCCAGCCCAAAAGGCAGCCAAAATGCAGCCCACCTCCGGGAGAATATCAAGAGCAGGGGGTGGAGCAAGCCAGGCCTCAAACCACAAGAAGCTCCAGCCCAAAAGGCAGCCAAAATGCAGCCCACATCCGGGAGAATCTCAAGAGCAGGGGGTGGAGCAAGCCAGGCCTCAAACCACGAGAAGCTCCAGCCCAACAGGCAGCCAAAATGCAGCCCACCTCCGGGAGAATCTCAAGAGCAGGGGGTGGAGCAAGGCAGGCCTCAAACCATGAGAAGCTCCAGCCCAAAATGTACCCAAAATGCAGCCCACATCTGGGAGAATCTCAAGAGCAGGGGGTGGAGCAAGCCAGGCCTCAAACCACGAGAAGCTCCAGCCCAAAAGGCAGCCAAAATGCAGCCCACATCTGGGAGAATCTCAAGAGCAGGGGGTAGAGCAAGCCAGGCCACAAACCTCGAGAAGCTCCAGCCCAAAATGAAGCCAAAATGCAGCCCACCTCCAGGAGAATCTCAAAAGCAAGGGGTAGAGCAAGCCAGGCCTCAAACCACGAGAAGCTCCAGCCCAAAATGCAGCCAAAATGCAGCCCACCTACGGGAGAATCTCAAGGGCAGGGGGTGGAGCAAGCCAGGCCTCAAACCACAAGAAGCTCCAGCCCAAAAGGCAGCCAAAATGCAGCCCACATCCAGGAGAATCTCAAGAGCAGGGGGTGGAGCAAGCCAGGCCTCAAACCACGGGAAGCTCCAGCCCAAGAATCAGCCAAAATGCAGCCCACATCCGGGAGAATCTCAAGAGCAGGGGGTGGAGCAAGCCAGGCCTCAAACCACGAGAAGCTCCAGCCCAAAAGGCAGCCAAAATGCAGCCCACCTCCGGGAGAATCTCAAGAGCAGGGGGTGGAGCAAGCCAGGCCTCAAACCACGAGAAGCTCCAGCCCAAAAGGCAGCCAAAATGCAGCCCACCTCCGGGAGAATCTCAAGAGCAGGGGGTGGAGCAAGCCAGGCCTCAAACCACTAGAAGCTCCAGCCCGAAAGGCAGCCAAATGCAGCCCACATCCGGGAGAATCTCAAGAGCAGGGTGTGGAGCAAGCCAGGCCTCAAAACACGAGACGCTCCATCCTAAAAGGCAGCCAAAATGCAGTCCACATCCGGGAGAATCTCAAGAGCAGGGGCTGGAGCAAGCCAGGCCTCAAACCACGAGAAGCTCCAGCCCAACAGGCAGCCAAATCCAGCCCACCTCCGGGAGAATCTCAAGAGCAGGGGGTGGAGAAAGCCAGGCCTCAAACCACGAGAAGCTCCAGCCCAAAAGCCAGCCAAAATGCAGCCCACATCCGGGAGAATCTCAAGAGCAGGGGGTGGAGCAAGCCAGGCCTCAAACCATGAGAACCTCCAGCCCAAAATGTAGCCAAAATGCAGCCCACCTCCAGGAGAATCTCAAGAGCAGGGGGTGGAGCAAGCCAGGCCTCAAACCAAGAGAAGCTCCAGCCCAAGAATCAGCCAAAATGCAGCCCACCTCCGGGACAATCTCAAGAGCAGGGTGTGGAGCAAGCCAGGCCTCAAACCTCGAGAAGCTCCAGCACAAAAGGGAGCCAAAATCCAACCCACATCCGGGAGAATCTCAAGAGCAGGGGCTGGAGCAAGCCAGGCCTCAAACCACGAGAAGCTCCAGCCCAAAATGCAGCCAAAATGCAGCCCACATCTGGGAGAATCTCAAGAGCAGGGGGTGGAGCAAGCCAGGCCACAAACCTCGAGAAGCTCCAGACCAAAATGAAGCCAAAATGCAGCCCACCTCCGGGAGAATTTCAAGAGCAGGGGGTGGAGCAAGCCAGGCCTCAAACCATGAGAAGCTCCAGCCCAAAATGTACCCAAAATGCAGCCCACATCTGGGAGAATCTCAAGAGCAGGGGCTGGAGCAAGCCAGGCCTCAAACCACGAGAAGCTCCAGCCCAAAATGCAGCCAAAATGCAGCCCACATCCGGGAGAATCTCAAGAGCAGGGGGTGGAGCAAGCCAGGCCTCAAACCACGAGAAGCTCCAGCCCAACAGGCAGCCAAAATGCAGCCCACCTCCGGGAGAATCTCAAGAGCAGGGGGTGGAGCAAGCCAGGCCTCAAACCATGAGAAGCTCCAGCCCAAAATGTACCCAAAATGCAGCCCACATCTGGGAGAATCTCAAGAGCAGGGGCTGGAGCAAGCCAGGCCTCAAACCACGAGAAGCTCCAGCCCAAAATGCAGCCAAAATGCAGCCCACATCTGGGAGAATCTCAAGAGCAGGGTGTGGAGCAAGCCAGGCCTCAAAACACGAGACGCTCCATCCTAAAAGGCAGCCAAAATGCAGTCCACATCCGGGAGAATCTCAAGAGCAGGGGCTGGAGCAAGCCAGGCCTCAAACCACGAGAAGCTCCAGCCCAAGAATCAGCCAAAATGCAGCCCACATCCGGGAGAATCTCAAGAGCAGGGGGTGGAGCAAGCCAGGCCTCAAACCACGAGAAGTTCCAGCCCAAGAATCAGCCAAAATTCAGCCCACATCCGGGAGAATATCAAGAGCAGGGCGTGGAGCAAGCCAGGCCTCAAACCACGAGAAGCTCCAGCCCAAAATGCAGCCAAAATGCAGCCCACATCCGGGAGAATCTCAAGAGCAGGGGGTGGAGCAAGCCAGGCCTCAAACCACGAGAAGTTCCAGCCCAAGAATCAGCCAAAATGCAGCCCACATCCGGGAGAATCTCAAGAGCAGGGGGTGGAGCAAGCCAGGCCTCAAACCACGAGAAGCTCCAGCCCAAAATGCAGCCAAAATGCAGCCCACATCCGGGAGAATCTCAAGAGCAGGGGGTGGAGCAAGCCAGGCCTCAAACCACAAGAAGCTCCAGCCCAAAATGCAGCCAAAATCCAGGCCACATCCGGGAGAATCTCAAGAGCAGGGGGTGGAGCAAGCCAGGCCCCAAACCACGAGAAGCTCCAGCCCAAAAGGCAGCCAAAATCCAGCCCACATCCGGGAGAATCTCAAGAGCAGGGGGTGGAGCAAGCCAGGCCTCAAACCACGAGAATCTCCAGCCCAAAAGGCAGCCAAAATGCAGCCCACATCCGGGAGAATCTCAAGAGCAGGGGGTGGAGCAAGCCAGGCCTCAAAACACGAGAAGCTCCAGCCCAAGAATCAGCCAACATGCAGCACACATCCGGGAGAATCTCAAGAGCAGGGGGTGGAGCAAGCCAGGCCTCAAACCACGAGAAGCTCCAGCACAAAATGCAGCCAAAATGAAGCCCACATCCAGGAGAATATCAAGAGCAGGGGGTGGAGCAAGCCAGGCCTCAAACCACGAGAAGCTCCAGCCCAAAAGGCAGCCAAAATGAAGCCCACATCCAGGAGAATCTCAAGAGCAGGGGGTGGAGCAAGCCAGGCCTCAAACCACGAGAAGCTCCAGCCCAACAGGCAGCCAAAATGCAGCCCACATCCGGGAGAATCTCAAGAGCAGGGGGTGGAGCAAGCCAGGCCTCAAACCACGAGAAGTTCCAGCCCAAGAATCAGCCAAAATTCAGCCCACATCCGGGAGAAACTCAAGAGCAGGGGGTGGAGCAAGCCAGGCCTCAAACCACGAGAAGCTCCAGCCCAAAATGCAGCCAAAATGCAGCCCACATCCGGGAGAATCTCAAGAGCAGGGGGTGGAGCAAGCCAGGCCCCAAACCACGAGAAGCTCCAGCCCAAAAGGCAGCCAAAATCCAGCCCACATCCGGGAGAATCTCAAGAGCAGGGGGTGGAGCAAGCCAGGCCTCAAACCACGAGAAGCTCCAGCCCAAAAGGCAGCCAAAATGCAGCCCACATCCGGGAGAATCTCAAGAGCAGGGGGTGGAGCAAGCCAGGCCTCAAACCACGAGAAGCTCCAGCCCAAAAGGCAGCCAAAATGCAGCCCACATCCGGGAGAATCTCAAGAGCAGGGGGTGGAGCAAGCCAGGCCTCAAACCACGAGAAGCTCCAGCCCAACAGGCAGCCAAAATGCAGTCCACATCCAGGAGAATCTCAAGAGCAGGGGGTGGAGCAAGCCAGGCCTCAAACCACGAGAAGCTCCAGCCCAAAATGCAGCCAAAATCCAGCCCACATCCGGGAGAATCTCAAGAGCAGGGGGTGGAGCAAGCCAGGCCACAAACCTCGAGAAGCTCCAGCCCAAAATGAAGCCAAAATGCTGCCCACATCCGGGAGAATCTCAAGAGCAGGGGGTGGAGCAAGCCAGGCCTCAAACCACGAGAAGCTCCAGCCCAAAAGGCAGCCAAAATGCAGCCCACCTCCGGGAGAATCTCAAGAGCAGGGGGTGGAGCAAGCCAGGCCTCAAACCATGAGAAGCTCCACCCCAAAAGGCAGCCAAAATCCAGCCCACATCCCAAAGAATCTCAAGAGCAGGGGGTGGAGCAAGCCAGGCCTCAAACCTCGAGAAGCTCCAGCCCAAAAGGGAGCCAAAATCCAGCCCACATCCGGGAGAATCTCAAGAGCAGGGGGTGGAGCAAGCCAGGCCTCAAACCACGAGAAGCTCCAGCCCAAAATGAAGCCAAAATGCAGCACACCTCCGGGAGAATCTGAAGAACAGGGGGTGGAGCAAGCCAGGCCTCAAACCACGAGAAGCTCCAGCCCAAAAGGCAGCCAAAATGCAGCCCACATCCGGGAGAATCTCAAGAGCAGGGGGTAGAGCAAGGCAGGCCTCAAACCACGAGAAGCTCCAGCCCAAAAGGCAGCCAAAATGCAGCCCACATCCGGGAGAATCTCAAGAGCAGGGGGTTGAGCAAGCCAGGCCTCAAACCACGAGAAGCTCCAGCCCAAAAGGCAGCCAAAATGCAGCCCACCTCCGGGAGAATCTCAAGAGCAGGGGGTGGAGCAAGCCAGGCCTCAAACCACAAGAAGCTCCAGCCCAAGAATCAGGCAAAATGCAGCCCACCTCCGGGAGAATCTCAAGAGCAGGGGGTGGAGCAAGCCAGGCCTCAAACCACAAGAAGATCCAGCCCTAAACGCAGCCAAAATGCAGCCCACATCTGGGAGAATCTCAAGAGCAGGGGGTGGAGCAAGCCAGGCCTCAAACCACGAGAAGCTCCAGCCCAAAAGGCAGCCAAAATCCAGCCCACATCTGGGAGAAGCTCAAGAGCAGGGGGTGGAGCAAGCCAGGCCTCAAACCACGAGAAGCTACAGCCCCAAAGGCAGCCAAAATGAAGCCCACATCCGGGAGAATATCAAGAGCTGGGGGTGGAGCAAGCCAGGCCTCAAACCACGAGAAGCTCCAGCCCAACAGGCAGCCAAAATGCAGCCCACCTCCGGGAGAATCTCAAGAGCAGGGGGTGGAGTAAGCCAGGCCTCAAACCATGAGAAGCTCCAGCCCAAAATGTAGCCAAAATGCAGCCCACATCCAGGAGAATCTCAAGAGCAGGGGGTGGAGCAAGCCAGGCCTCAAACCTCGAGAAGCTCCAGACCAAAAGGGAGCCAAAATCCAGCCCACCTCCGGGAGAATCTCAAGAGCAGGGGGTGGAGCAAGCCAGGCCTCAAACCTCGAGAAGCTCCAGACCAAAAGGGAGCCAAAATCCAGCCCACCTCCGGGAGAATCTCAGGAGCAGGGGGTGGAGCAAGCCAGGCCTCAAACCACGAGAAGCTCCAGCCGAAAAGGCAGCCAAAATGCAGCCCACATCCGGGAGAATCTCAAGAGCAGGGGGTGGAGCAAGCCAGGCCTCAAACCACGAGAAGCTCCAGCCCAAAAGGAAGCCAAAATGCAGCTCACATCCGGGAGAATCTCAAGAGCAGGGGGTGGAGCAAGCCAGGCCTCAAACCACGAGAAGCTCCAGCCCAACAGGCAGCCAAAATGCAGCCCACCTCCGGGAGAATCTCAAGAGCAGGGGGTGGAGCAAGCCAGGCCTCAAACCACGAGAAGCTCCAGCCCAAGAATCAGCCAAAATGCAGCCCACATCCGGGAGAATCTCAAGAGCAGGGGGTGGAGCAAGCCAGGCCTCAAACCACGAGAAGCTCCAGCCCAAGAATCAGCCAAAATGCAGCCCACATCCGGGAGAATATCAAGAGCAGAGGGTGGAGCAAGCCAGGCCTCAAACCACAAGAAGCTCCATCCCAACAGGCAGCCAAAATGCAGCCCACATCCGGGAGAATCTCAAGAGCAGGGGTTGGAGCAAACCAGGCCCCAAACCACGAGAAGCTCCAGCCCAAAAGGCAGCCAAAATCCAGCCCACATCCGGGAGAATCTCAAGAGCAGGGGGTGGAGCAAGCCAGGCCTCAAACCACGAGAAGCTCCAGCCCAAAGGCAGCCAAAATGCAGCCCACATCCGGGAGAATCTCAAGAGCAGGGGGTGGAGCAAGCCAGGCCTCAAACCACGAGAAGCTCCAGCCCTAAACGCAGCCAAAATGCAGCCCACATCCGGGAGAATCTCAAGAGCAGGGGGTGGAGCAAGCCAGGCCTCAAACCACGGGACGCTCCAGCCCAAGAATCAGCCAAAATGCAGCCCACATCCGTGAGAATCTCAAGAGCAGGGGGTGGAGCAAGCCAGGCCACAAACCTCGAGAAGCTCCAGCCCAAAATGAAGCCAAAATGCAGACCACATCTGGGAGAATATCGAGAGCAGGGGGTGGAGCAAGCCAGGCCTCAAACCACGAGAAGCTCCAGCCCAAAAAGCAGTAAAAATCCAGCCCACGTCCGGGAGAATCTCAAGAGCAGGGGGTGGAGCAAGCCAGGCCTCAAACCACGAGAAGCTCCAGCACAAAAGGCAGCCAAAATGCAGCCCACATCCGGGAGAATATCAAGAGCAGGGGGTGGAGCAAGCCAGGCCTCAAACCACGAGAAGCTACAGCCCCAAAGGCAGCCAAAATGAAGCCCACATCCGGGAGAATCTCAAGAGCAGGGGGTGGAGCAAGCCAGGCCTCAAACCACGAGAAGCTCCAGCCCAAAAGGCAGCCAAAATGCAGCCCACATCCGGGAGAATTTCAAGAGCAGGGGGTGGAGCAAGCCAGGCCTCAAACCACGAGAAGCTCCAGCCCAAAAGGCAGCCAAAATGCAGCCCACATCCGGGAGAATCTCAAGAGCAGGGGGTGGAGCAATCCAGGCCTCAAACCACAAGAAGCTCCAGCCCAAAAGGCAGCCAAAATGCAGCCCACATCCGGGAGAATCTCAAGAGCAGGGGGTGGAGCAAGCCAGGCCTCAAACCACGAGAAGCTCCAGCCCAAAAGGAAGCCAAAATGCAGCTCACATCCGGGAGAATCTCAAGAGCAGGGGGTGGAGCAAACCAGGCCTCAAACCACGAGAAGCTCCAGCCCAAAAGGCAGCCAAAATGCAGCCCACCTCTGGGAGAATCTCAAGAGCAGGGGGTGGAGCAAGCCAGGCCTCAAACCACGGGAATCTCTAGCCCAAGAATCAGCCAAAATGCAGCCCACATCCGGGAGAATCTCAAGAGCAGGGGGTGGAGCAAGCCAGGCCTCAAACCATGAGAAGCTCCAGCCCAAAAGGCAGCCAAAATGCAGCCCACATCCGGGAGAATCTCAAGAGCAGGGGGTGGAGCAAGCCAGGCCTCAAACCACGAGAAGCTACAGCCCCAAAGGCAGCCAAAATGAAGCCCACATCCGGGAGAATATCAAGAGCAGGGGGTGGAGCAAACCAGGCCCCAAACCACGAGAAGCTCCAGCCCAAAAGGCAGCCAAAATCCAGCCCACATCCGGGAGAATCTCAAGAGCAGGGGGTGGAGCAAGCCAGGCCTCAAACCACGAGAAGCTCCAGCCCAAAAGGCAGCCAAAATGCAGCCCACATCCGGGAGAATCTCAAGAGCAGGGGGTGGAGCAAGCCAGGCCTCAAACCACGAGAAGCTCCAGCCCTAAACGCAGCCAAAATGCAGCCCACATCTGGGAGAATCTCAAGAGCAGGGGGTGGAGCAAGCCAGGCCTCAAACCACGGGACGCTCCAGCCCAAGAATCAGCCAAAATGCAGCCCACATCCGGGAGAATCTCAAGAGCAGGGGGTGGAGCAAGCCAGGCCACAAACCTCGAGAAGCTCCAGCCCAAAATGAAGCCAAAATGCAGACCACATCTGGGAGAATATCGAGAGCAGGGGGTGGAGCAAGCCAGGCCTCAAACCACGAGAAGCTCCAGCCCAAAAGGCAGTAAAAATCCAGCCCACGTCCGGGAGAATCTCAAGAGCAGGGGGTGGAGCAAGCCAGGCCTCAAACCACGAGAAGCTCCAGCCCAAAAGGCAGCCAAAATGCAGCCCACATCCGGGAGAATCTCAAGAGCAGGGGGTGGAGCAAGCCAGGCCTCAAACCACGAGAAGCTACAGCCCCAAAGGCAGCCAAAATGAAGCCCACATCCGGGAGAATATCAAGAGCAGGGGGTGGAGCAAGCCAGGCCTCAAACCACAAGAAGCTCCAGCCCAAAAGGCAGCCAAAATGCAGTCCATATCCAGGAGAATCTCAAGAGCAGGGGGTGGAGCAAACCAGGCCCCAAACCACGGGAAGCTCCAGCCCAAAAGGCAGCCAAAATGCAGCCCACATCCGGGAGAATCTCAAGAGCAGGGGGTGGAGCAAGCCAGGCCTCAAACCACGAGAAGCTCCAGCCCAAAAGGCAGCCAAAATGCAGCCCACCTCCAGGAGAATTTCAAGAGCAGGGGGTGGAGCAAGCCAGGCCTCAAACCACGAGAAGCTCCAGCCCAAAAGGCAGCCAAAATGCAGCCCACATCCGGGAGAATCTCAAGAGCAGGGGGTGGAGCAAGCCAGGCCTCAAACCACAAGAAGCTCCAGCCCAAAAGGCAGCCAAAATGCAGCCCACCTCCAGGAGAATCTCAAGAGCAGGGGGTGGAGCAAGCCAGGCCTCAAACCACGAGAAGCTCCAGCCCAAAAGGCAGCCAAAATCCAGCCCACATCCGGGAGAATCTCAAGAGCAGGGGGTGGAGCAAGCCAGGCCTCAAACCACGAGAAGCTACAGCCCCAAAGGCAGCCAAAATGAAGCCCACATCCGGGAGAATATCAAGAGCAGGGGGTGGAGCAAACCAGGCCCCAAACCACGAGAAGCTCCAGCCCAAAAGGCAGCCAAAATGCAGCCCACATCCGGGAGAATCTCAAGAGCAGGGGGTGGAGCAAGCCAGGCCTCAAACCACGAGAAGCTCCAGCCCAAAAGGCAGCCAAAATGCAGCCCACATCCGGGAGAATCTCAAGAGCAGGGGGTGGAGCAAGCCAGGCCTCAAACCACGAGAAGCTCCAGCCCTAAACGCAGCCAAAATGCAGCCCACATCTGGGAGAATCTCAAGAGCAGGGGGTGGAGCAAGCCAGGCCTCAAACCACGGGACGCTCCAGCCCAAGAATCAGCCAAAATGCAGCCCACCTCCGGGAGAATCTCAAGAGCAGGGGGTGGAGCAAGCCAGGCCACAAACCTCGAGAAGCTCCAGCCCAAAATGAAGCCAAAATGCAGACCACATCTGGGAGAATATCGAGAGCAGGGGGTGGAGCAAGCCAGGCCTCAAACCACGAGAAGCTCCAGCCCAAAAGGCAGTAAAAATCCAGCCCACGTCCGGGAGAATCTCAAGAGCAGGGGGTGGAGCAAGCCAGGCCTCAAACCACGAGAAGCTCCAGCCCAAAAGGCAGCCAAAATGCAGCCCACATCCGGGAGAATCTCAAGAGCAGGGGGTGGAGCAAGCCAGGCCTCAAACCACGAGAAGCTACAGCCCCAAAGGCAGCCAAAATGAAGCCCACATCCGGGAGAATATCAAGAGCAGGGGGTGGAGCAAGCCAGGCCTCAAACCACAAGAAGCTCCAGCCCAAAAGGCAGCCAAAATGCAGCCCACATCCGGGAGAATCTCAAGAGCAGGGGGTGGAGCAAACCAGGCCCCAAACCACGGGAAGCTCCAGCCCAAAAGGCAGCCAAAATGCAGCCCACATCCGGGAGAATCTCAAGAGCAGGGGGTGGAGCAAGCCAGGCCTCAAACCACGAGAAGCTCCAGCCCAAAAGGCAGCCAAAATGCAGCCCACCTCCAGGAGAATTTCAAGAGCAGGGGGTGGAGCAAGCCAGGCCTCAAACCACGAGAAGCTCCAGCCCAAAAGGCAGCCAAAATGCAGCCCACATCCGGGAGAATCTCAAGAGCAGGGGGTGGAGCAAGCCAGGCCTCAAACCACAAGAAGCTCCAGCCCAAAAGGCAGCCAAAATGCAGCCCACCTCCAGGAGAATCTCAAGAGCAGGGGGTGGAGCAAGCCAGGCCTCAAACCACGAGAAGCTCCAGCCCAAAAGGCAGCCAAAATCCAGCCCACATCCGGGAGAATCTCAAGAGCAGGGGGTGGAGCAAACCAGGCCTCAAACCACGAGAAGCTCCAGCCCAAAAGGCAGCCAAAATGCAGCCCACCTCTGGGAGAATCTCAAGAGCAGGGGGTGGAGCAAGCCAGGCCTCAAACCGCGGGAATCTCTAGCCCAAGAATCAGCCAAAATGCAGACCACATCCGGGAGAATCTCAAGAGCAGGGGGTGGAGCAAGCCAGGCCTCAAACCATGAGAAGCTCCAGCCCAAAAGGCAGCCAAAATCCAGCCCACATCCGGGAGAATCTCAAGAGCAGGGGGTGGAGCAAGCCAGGCCTCAAACCACGAGAAGCTACAGCCCCAAAGGCAGCCAAAATGAAGCCCACATCCGGGAGAATATCAAGAGCAGGGGGTGGAGCAAGCCAGGCCTCAAACCACAAGAAGCTCCAGCCCTAAAGGCAGCCAAAATCCAGCCCACCTCCAGGAGAATCTCAAGAGCAGGGGGTGGAGCAAGCCAGGCCTCAAACCACGAGAAGCTCCAGCCCAAAAGGCAGCCAAAATCCAGCCCACATCCGGGAGAATCTCAAGAGCAGGGGGTGGAGCAAGGCAGGCCCCAAACCACGAGAAGCTCCAGCCCAAAAGGCAGCCAAAATCCAGCCCACATCCGGGAGAATCTCAAGAGCAGGGGGTGGAGCAAGCCAGGCCTCAAACCACGAGAAGGTCCCGCCCAAAAGGCAGCCAAAATGCAGCCCACATCCGGGAGAATCTCAAGAGCAGGGGGTGGAGCAAGCCAGGCCTCAAACCACGAGAAGCTCCAGCCCAAAAGGCAGCCAAAATGCAGCCCACATCCGGGAGAATCTCAAGAGCAGGGGGTGGAGCAAGCCAGGCCACAAACCTCGAGAAGCTCCAGCCCAAAAGGCAGCCAAAATGCAGCCCACATCCGGGAGAATTTCAAGAGCAGGGGGTGGAGCAAGCTAGGCCTCAAACCACGAGAAGCTCCAGCCCAAAAGGCAGCCAAAATGCAGCCCACATCCGGGAGAATCTCAAGAGCAGGGGGTGGAGCAAACCAGGCCCCAAACCACGGGAAGCTCCAGCCCAAAAGGCAGCCAAAATGCAGCCCACATCCGGGAGAATCTCAAGAGCAGGGGGTGGAGCAAGCCAGGCCTCAAACCACGAGAAGCTCCAGCCCAAAAGGCAGCCAAAATGCAGCCCACCTCCAGGAGAATTTCAAGAGCAGGGGGTGGAGCAAGCCAGGCCTCAAACCACGAGAAGCTCCAGCCCAAAAGGCAGCCAAAATGCAGCCCACATCCGGGAGAATCTCAAGAGCAGGGGGTGGAGCAAGCCAGGCCTCAAACCACAAGAAGCTCCAGCCCAAAAGGCAGCCAAAATGCAGCCCACCTCCAGGAGAATCTCAAGAGCAGGGGGTGGAGCAAGCCAGGCCTCAAACCACGAGAAGCTCCAGCCCAAAAGGCAGCCAAAATGCAGCCCACATCCGGGAGAATCTCAAGAGCAGGGGGTGGAGCAAACCAGGCCTCAAACCACGAGAAGCTCCAGCCCAAAAGGCAGCCAAAATGCAGCCCACCTCTGGGAGAATCTCAAGAGCAGGGGGTGGAGCAAGCCAGGCCTCAAACCACGGGAATCTCTAGCCCAAGAATCAGCCAAAATGCAGCCCACATCCGGGAGAATCTCAAGAGCAGGGGGTGGAGCAAGCCAGGCCTCAAACCATGAGAAGCTCCAGCCCAAAAGGCAGCCAAAATGAAGCCCACATCCGGGAGAATATCAGGAGCAGGGGGTGGAGCAAGCCAGGCCTCAAACCACAAGAAGCTCCAGCCCAAAAGGCAGCCAAAATCCAGCCCACCTCCAGGAGAATCTCAAGAGCAGGGGGTGGAGCAAGCCAGGCCTCAAACCACGAGAAGCTCCAGCCCAAAAGGCAGCCAAAATGCAGCCCACATCCGGGAGAATCTCAAGAGCAGGGGGTGGAGCAAACCAGGCCCCAAACCACGAGAAGCTCCAGCCCAAAAGGCAGCCAAAATCCAGCCCACATCCGGGAGAATCTCAAGAGCAGGGGGTGGAGCAAGCCAGGCCTCAAACCACGAGAAGGTCCCGCCCAAAAGGCAGCCAAAATGCAGCCCACATCCGGGAGAATATCAAGAGCAGGGGGTGGAGCAAGCCAGGCCTCAAACCACGAGAAGCTCCAGCCCAAAGGGCAGCCAAAATGCAGCCCACATCCGGGAGAATCTCAAGAGCAGTGGGTGGAGCAAGCCAGGCCACAAACCTCGAGAAGCTCCAGCCCAAAAGGCAGCCAAAATGCAGCCCACATCGGGGAGAATTTCAAGAGCAGGGGGTGGAGCAAGCTAGGCCTCAAACCACGAGAAGCTCCAGCCAAAAAGGCAGCCAAAATGCAGCCCACATCCGGGAGAATCTCAAGAGCAGGGGGTGGAGCAAGCCAGGCCACAAACCTCGAGAAGCTCCAGCCCAAAATGAAGCCAAAATGCAGCCCACATCCGGGAGAATCTCAAGAGCAGGGGGTGGAGCAAGCCAGGCCTCAAACCACGAGAAGCTCCGGCCCAAAAGGCAGCCAAAATGCAGCCCACATCCGGGAGAATTTCAAGAGCAGGGGGTGGAGCAAGCCAGGCCTCAAACCACGAGAAGCTCCAGCCCAAAAGGCAGCCAAAACGCAGCCCACATCCAGGAGAATCTCAAGAGCAGGGGGTGGAGCAAGCCAGGCCACAAACCACGGGAAGCTCCAGCCCAAGAATCAGCCAAAATGCGCCCCACATCCAGGAGAATCTCAAGAGCAGGGGGTGGAGCAAGCCAGGCCTCAAACCACGAGAAGCTCCAGCCCTAAAGGCAGCCAAAATCAAGCCCACCTCCGGGAGAATCTCAAGAGCAGGGGGTGGATCAAGCCAGGCCTCAAACCACGAGAAGCTCCAGCCGAAAAGGCAGATAATTATGCAGCCCACATCTGGGAGAATCTCAAGAGCAGGGGGTGGAGCAATCTAGGCCACAAACGAAGAGAAGCTCCAGCCCAAAATGAAGTCAAAATGCAGCCCACATCCGGGAGAATCTCAAGAGCAGGGGGTGGAGCAAGCCAGGCCTCAAACCACGAGAAGCTCCAGCACAAAAGGCAGCCAAAATGCAGCCCACATCCGGGAGAATCTCAAGAGCAGGGGGTTGAGCAAGCCAGGCCTCAAACCACGAGAAGCTCCAGCCCAAAATTCAGCCAAAATGCAGCCCACATCCAGGAGATTCTCAAGAGCAGGGAATGGAGCAAGCCAGGCCTCAAACCAAGGGAAGATCCAGCCCAAGAATCAGCCAAGATGCAGACCACATCCGTGAGAATCTCAAGAGCAGGGGGTGGAGCAAGCCAGGCCTCAAACCACAAGAAGCTCCAGCCCAAAAGGCAGCCAAAATGCAGCCCACATCCTGGAGAATCTCAAGAGCAGGGGGTGGAGCAAGCCAGGCCCCAAACCACTAGAAGCTCCAGCCCAAAAGGCAGCCAAAATGCAGCCCACATCCGGGAGAATATCAAGAGCAGGGGGTGGAGCAAGCCAGGCCCCAAACCACGAGAAGCTCCAGCCCAAAAGGCAGCCAAAATGCAGCCCACATCCGGGAGAATCTCAAGAGCAGGGGGTGGAGCAAGCCAGGCCTCAAACCACGAGAAGCTCCAGCCCAAAAGGCAGCCAAAATGCAGCCCACCTCCGGGAGAAACTCAAGAGCAGGGGGTGGAGCAAGCCAGGCCTCAAACCACGAGAAGCTCCAGCCCAAAAGGCAGCCAAAATGCAGCCCACATCCGGGAGAATCTCAAGAGCAGGGGGTTGAGCAAGCCAGGCCTCAAACCACGAGAAGCTCCAGCCCAAAATTCAGCCAAAATGCAGCCCACATCCAGGAGATTCTCAAGAGCAGGGAATGGAGCAAGCCAGGCCTCAAACCAAGGGAAGATCCAGCCCAAGAATCAGCCAAGATGCAGACCACATCCGGGAGAATCTCAAGAGCAGGGGGTGGAGCAAGCCAGGCCTCAAACCACGGGAAGCTCCAGCCCAAGAATCAGCCAAAATGCAGCCCACATCCGTGAGAATCTCAAGAGCAGGGGGTGGAGCAAGCCAGGCCTCAAACCACAAGAAGCTCCAGCCCAAAAGGCAGCCAAAATGCAGCCCACATCCTGGAGAATCTCAAGAGCAGGGAGTGGAGCAAGCCAGGCCCCAAACCACTAGAAGCTCCAGCCCAAAAGGCAGCCAAAATGCAGCCCACATCCGGGAGAATATCAAGAGCAGGGGGTGGAGCAAGCCAGGCCCCAAACCACGAGAAGCTCCTGCCCTAAAGGCAGCCAAAATGCAGCCCACATCCGGGAGAATCTCAAGAGCAGGGGGTGGAGCAAGCCAGGCCTCAAACCACGAGAAGCTCCAGCCCTAAAGGCAGCCAAAATGCAGCCCACATCCGGGAGAATCTCAAGAGCAGGGGGTTGAGCAAGCCAGGCCTCAAACCACGAGAAGCTCCAGCCCAAAATTCAGCCAAAATGCAGCCCACATCCAGGAGATTCTCAAGAGCAGGGAATGGAGCAAGCCAGGCCTCAAACCAAGGGAAGATCCAGCCCAAGAATCAGCCAAGATGCAGACCACATCCGGGAGAATCTCAAGAGCAGGGGGTGGAGCAAGCCAGGCCTCAAACCACGGGAAGCTCCAGCCCAAGAATCAGCCAAAATGCAGCCCACATCCGTGAGAATCTCAAGAGCAGGGGGTGGAGCAAGCCAGGCCTCAAACCACAAGAAGCTCCAGCCCAAAAGGCAGCCAAAATGCAGCCCATATCCTGGAGAATCTCAAGAGCAGGGGGTGGAGCAAGCCAGGCCCCAAACCACTAGAAGCTCCAGCCCAAAAGGCAGCCAAAATGCAGCCCACATCCGGGAGAATATCAAGAGCAGGGGGTGGAGCAAGCCAGGCCCCAAACCACGAGAAGCTCCAGCCCAAAAGGCAGCCAAAATGCAGCCCACATCCGGGAGAATCTCAAGAGCAGGGGGTGGAGCAAGCCAGGCCTCAAACCACGAGAAGCTCCAGCCCAAAAGGCAGCCAAAATGCAGCCCACCTCCGGGAGAATCTCAAGAGCAGGGGGTGGAGCAAGCCAGGCCTCAAACCATGGGACGCTCCAGCCCAAGAATCAGCCAAAATGCAGCCCACATCCGGGAGAATCTCAAGAGCAGGGGGTGGAGCAAGCCAGGCCTCAAACCACAAGAAGCTCCATCCCAACAGGCAGCCAAAATGCAGCCCACATCCGGGAGAATCTCAAGAGCAGGGGGTGGAGCAAACCAGGCCCCAAACCACGAGAAGCTCCAGCCCAAAAGGCAGCCAAAATCCAGCCCACATCCGGGAGAATCTCAAGAGCAGGGGGTGGAGCAAGCCAGGCCTCAAACCACGAGAAGCTCCAGCCCAAAAGGCAGCCAAAATGCAGCCCACATCCGGGAGAATCTCAAGAGCAGGGGGTGGAGCAAGCCAGGCCTCAAACCACGAGAAGCTCCAGCCCTAAACGCAGCCAAAATGCAGCCCACATCTGGGAGAATCTCAAGAGCAGGGGGTGGAGCAAGCCAGGCCTCAAACCACGGGACGCTCCAGCCCAAGAATCAGCCAAAATGCAGCCCACATCCGTGAGAATCTCAAGAGCAGGGGGTGGAGCAAGCCAGGCCACAAACCTCGAGAAGCTCCAGCCCAAAATGAAGCCAAAATGCAGACCACATCTGGGAGAATATCGAGAGCAGGGGGTGGAGCAAGCCAGGCCTCAAACCACGAGAAGCTCCAGCCCAAAATGAAGCCAAAATGCAGACCACATCTGGGAGAATATCGAGAGCAGGGGGTGGAGCAAGCCAGGCCTCAAACCACGGGAAGCTCCAGCCCAAGAATCAGCCAAAATGCAGCCCACCTCCGGGAGAATCTCAAGAGCAGGGGGTGGAGCAAGCCAGGCCTCAAACCACGAGAAGCTCCAGCCCAAAAGGCAGCCAAAATGCAGCCCACCTCCGGGAGAATCTCAAGAGCAGGGGGTGGAGCAAGCCAGGCCTCAAACCATGGGACGCTCCAGCCCAAGAATCAGCCAAAATGCAGCCCACATCCGGGAGAATCTCAAGAGCAGGGGGTGGAGCAAGCCAGGCCTCAAACCACAAGAAGCTCCATCCCAACAGGCAGCCAAAATGCAGCCCACATCCGGGAGAATCTCAAGAGCAGGGGGTGGAGCAAACCAGGCCCCAAACCACGAGAAGCTCCAGCCCAAAAGGCAGCCAAAATCCAGCCCACATCCGGGAGAATCTCAAGAGCAGGGGGTGGAGCAAGCCAGGCCTCAAACCACGAGAAGCTCCAGCCCAAAAGGCAGCCAAAATGCAGCCCACATCCGGGAGAATCTCAAGAGCAGGGGGTGGAGCAAGCCAGGCCTCAAACCACGAGAAGCTCCAGCCCTAAACGCAGCCAAAATGCAGCCCACATCTGGGAGAATCTCAAGAGCAGGGGGTGGAGCAAGCCAGGCCTCAAACCACGGGACGCTCCAGCCCAAGAATCAGCCAAAATGCAGCCCACATCCGTGAGAATCTCAAGAGCAGGGGGTGGAGCAAGCCAGGCCACAAACCTCGAGAAGCTCCAGCCCAAAATGAAGCCAAAATGCAGACCACATCTGGGAGAATATCGAGAGCAGGGGGTGGAGCAAGCCAGGCCTCAAACCACGAGAAGCTCCAGCCCAAAATGAAGCCAAAATGCAGACCACATCTGGGAGAATATCGAGAGCAGGGGGTGGAGCAAGCCAGGCCTCAAACCACGAGAAGCTCCAGCCCAAAAAGCAGTAAAAATCCAGCCCACGTCCGGGAGAATCTCAAGAGCAGGGGGTGGAGCAAGCCAGGCCTCAAACCACGAGAAGCTCCAGCACAAAAGGCAGCCAAAATGCAGCCCACATCCGGGAGAATATCAAGAGCAGGGGGTGGAGCAAGCCAGGCCTCAAACCACGAGAAGCTACAGCCCCAAAGGCAGCCAAAATGAAGCCCACATCCGGGAGAATATCAAGAGCAGGGGGTGGAGCAAGCCAGGCCTCAAACCACAAGAAGCTCCAGCCCAAAAGGCAGCCAAAATGCAGCCCACATCCAGGAGAATCTCAAGAGCAGGGGGTGGAGCAAACCAGGCCCCAAACCACGGGAAGCTCCAGCCCAAAAGGCAGCCAAAATGCAGCCCACATCCGGGAGAATCTCAAGAGCAGGGGGTGGAGCAAGCCAGGCCTCAAACCACGAGAAGCTCCAGCCCAAAAGGCAGCCAAAATGCAGCCCACATCCGGGAGAATTTCAAGAGCAGGGGGTGGAGCAAGCCAGGCCTCAAACCACGAGAAGCTCCAGCCCAAAAGGCAGCCAAAATGCAGCCCACATCCGGGAGAATCTCAAGAGCAGGGGGTGGAGCAATCCAGGCCTCAAACCACAAGAAGCTCCAGCCCAAAAGGCAGCCAAAATGCAGCCCACATCCTGGAGAATCTCAAGAGCAGGGGGTGGAGCAAGCCAGGCCCCAAACCACTAGAAGCTCCAGCCCAAAAGGCAGCCAAAATGCAGCCCACATCCGGGAGAATATCAAGAGCAGGGGGTGGAGCAAGCCAGGCCCCAAACCACGAGAAGCTCCTGCCCTAAAGGCAGCCAAAATGCAGCCCACATCCGGGAGAATCTCAAGAGCAGGGGGTGGAGCAAGCCAGGCCTCAAACCACGAGAAGCTCCAGCCCAAAAGGCAGCCAAAATGCAGCCCACATCCGGGAGAATCTCAAGAGCAGGGGGTGGAGCAAGCCAGGCCTCAAACCACGAGAAGCTCCAGCCCTAAAGGCAGCCAAAATGCAGCCCACATCTGGGAGAATCTCAAGAGCAGGGGGTGGAGCAAGCTAGGCCACAAACCACGAGAAGCTCCAGCCCAAAATGAAGTCAAAATGCAGCACACATCCGGGAGAATCTCAAGAGCAGGGGGTGGAGCAAGCCAGGCCTCAAACCACGAGAAGCTCCAGCCCAAAAGGCAGCCAAAATGCAGCCCACCTCCGGGAGAATCTCAAGAGCAGGGGGTGGAGCAAGCCAGGCCTCAAACCACGGGAAGCTCCAGCCCAAGAATCAGCCAAAATGCAGCCCACATCCGGGAGAATCTCAAGAGCAGGGGGTGGAGCAAGCCAGGCCTCAAACCACGAGAAGCTCCAGCCCAAAAGGCAGCCAAAATGCAGCCCACCTCCGGGAGAATCTCAAGAGCAGGGGGTGGAGCAAGCCAGGCCTCAAACCACGGGACGCTCCAGCCCAAGAATCAGCCAAAATGCAGCCCACATCCGGGAGAATCTCAAGAGCAGGGGGTGGAGCAAGCCAGGCCTCAAACCACAAGAAGCTCCATCCCAACAGGCAGCCAAAATGCAGCCCACATCCGGGAGAATCTCAAGAGCAGGGGGTGGAGCAAACCAGGCCCCAAACCACGAGAAGCTCCAGCCCAAAAGGCAGCCAAAATCCAGCCCACATCCGGGAGAATCTCAAGAGCAGGGGGTGGAGCAAGCCAGGCCTCAAACCACGAGAAGCTCCAGCCCAAAAGGCAGCCAAAATGCAGCCCACATCCGGGAGAATCTCAAGAGCAGGGGGTGGAGCAAGCCAGGCCTCAAACCACGAGAAGCTCCAGCCCTAAACGCAGCCAAAATGCAGCCCACATCTGGGAGAATCTCAAGAGCAGGGGGTGGAGCAAGCCAGGCCTCAAACCACGGGACGCTCCAGCCCAAGAATCAGCCAAAATGCAGCCCACATCCGTGAGAATCTCAAGAGCAGGGGGTGGAGCAAGCCAGGCCACAAACCTCGAGAAGCTCCAGCCCAAAATGAAGCCAAAATGCAGACCACATCTGGGAGAATATCGAGAGCAGGGGGTGGAGCAAGCCAGGCCTCAAACCACGAGAAGCTCCAGCCCAAAAAGCAGTAAAAATCCAGCCCACTTCCGGGAGAATCTCAAGAGCAGGGGGTGGAGCAAGCCAGGCCTCAAACCACGAGAAGCTCCAGCACAAAAGGCAGCCAAAATGCAGCCCACATCCGGGAGAATATCAAGAGCAGGGGGTGGAGCAAGCCAGGCCTCAAACCACGAGAAGCTACAGCCCCAAAGGCAGCCAAAATGAAGCCCACATCCGGGAGAATATCAAGAGCAGGGGGTGGAGCAAGCCAGGCCTCAAACCACAAGAAGCTCCAGCCCAAAAGGCAGCCAAAATGCAGCCCACATCCAGGAGAATCTCAAGAGCAGGGGGTGGAGCAAACCAGGCCCCAAACCACGGGAAGCTCCAGCCCAAAAGGCAGCCAAAATGCAGCCCACATCCGGGAGAATCTCAAGAGCAGGGGGTGGAGCAAGCCAGGCCTCAAACCACGAGAAGCTCCAGCCCAAAAGGCAGCCAAAATGCAGGCCACATCCAGGAGAATTTCAAGAGCAGGGGGTGGAGCAAGCCAGGCCTCAAACCACGAGAAGCTCCAGCCCAAAAGGCAGCCAAAATGCAGCCCACATCCGGGAGAATCTCAAGAGCAGGGGGTGGAGCAATCCAGGCCTCAAACCACAAGAAGCTCCAGCCCAAAAGGCAGCCAAAATGCAGCCCACCTCCAGGAGAATCTCAAGAGCAGGGGGTGGAGCAAGCCAGGCCTCAAACCACGAGAAGCTCCAGCCCAAAAGGCAGCCAAAATCCAGCCCACATCCGGGAGAATCTCAAGAGCAGGGGGTGGAGCAAACCAGGCCTCAAACCACGAGAAGCTCCAGCCCAAAAGGCAGCCAAAATGCAGCCCACCTCTGGGAGAATCTCAAGAGCAGGGGGTGGAGCAAGCCAGGCCTCAAACCACGGGAATCTCTAGCCCAAGAATCAGCCAAAATGCAGCCCACATCCGGGAGAATCTCAAGAGCAGGGGGTGGAGCAAGCCAGGCCTCAAACCATGAGAAGCTCCAGCCCAAAAGGCAGCCAAAATGCAGCCCACATCCGGGAGAATCTCAAGAGCAGGGGGTGGAGCAAGCCAGGCCTCAAACCACGAGAAGCTACAGCCCCAAAGGCAGCCAAAATGAAGCCCACATCCGGGAGAATATCAAGAGCAGGGGGTGGAGCAAACCAGGCCCCAAACCACGAGAAGCTCCAGCCCAAAAGGCAGCCAAAATCCAGCCCACATCCGGGAGAATCTCAAGAGCAGGGGGTGGAGCAAGCCAGGCCTCAAACCACGAGAAGCTCCAGCCCAAAAGGCAGCCAAAATGCAGCCCACATCCGGGAGAATCTCAAGAGCAGGGGGTGGAGCAAGCCAGGCCTCAAACCACGAGAAGCTCCAGCCCTAAACGCAGCCAAAATGCAGCCCACATCTGGGAGAACCTCAAGAGCAGGGGGTGGAGCAAGCCAGGCCTCAAACCACGGGACGCTCCAGCCCAAGAATCAGCCAAAATGCAGCCCACATCCGGGAGAATCTCAAGAGCAGGGGGTGGAGCAAGCCAGGCCACAAACCTCGAGAAGCTCCAGCCCAAAATGAAGCCAAAATGCAGACCACATCTGGGAGAATATCGAGAGCAGGGGGTGGAGCAAGCCAGGCCTCAAACCACGAGAAGCTCCAGCCCAAAAGGCAGTAAAAATCCAGCCCACGTCCGGGAGAATCTCAAGAGCAGGGGGTGGAGCAAGCCAGGCCTCAAACCACGAGAAGCTCCAGCCCAAAAGGCAGCCAAAATGCAGCCCACATCCGGGAGAATATCAAGAGCAGGGGGTGGAGCAAGCCAGGCCTCAAACCACGAGAAGCTACAGCCCCAAAGGCAGCCAAAATGAAGCCCACATCCGGGAGAATATCAAGAGCAGGGGGTGGAGCAAGCCAGGCCTCAAACCACAAGAAGCTCCAGCCCAAAAGGCAGCCAAAATGCAGCCCACATCCGGGAGAATCTCAAGAGTAGGGGGTGGAGCAAACCAGGCCCCAAACCACGGGAAGCTCCAGCCCAAAAGGCAGCCAAAATGAAGCCCACATCCGGGAGAATCTCAAGAGCAGGGGGTGGAGCAAGCCAGGCCTCAAACCACGAGAAGCTCCAGCCCAAAAGGCAGCCAAAATGCAGCCCACCTCCAGGAGAATTTCAAGAGCAGGGGGTGGAGCAAGCCAGGCCTCAAACCACAAGAAGCTCCAGCCCAAAAGGCAGCCAAAATGCAGCCCACCTCCAGGAGAATCTCAAGAGCAGGGGGTGGAGCAAGCCAGGCCTCAAACCACGAGAAGCTCCAGCCCAAAAGGCAGCCAAAATCCAGCCCACATCCGGGAGAATCTCAAGAGCAGGGGGTGGAGCAAACCAGGCCTCAAACCACGAGAAGCTCCAGCCCAAAAGGCAGCCAAAATGCAGCCCACCTCTGGGAGAATCTCAAGAGCAGGGGGTGGAGCAAGCCAGGCCTCAAACCACGGGAATCTCTAGCCCAAGAATCAGCCAAAATGCAGCCCACATCCGGGAGAATCTCAAGAGCAGGGGGTGGAGCAAGCCAGGCCTCAAACCATGAGAAGCTCCAGCCCAAAAGGCAGCCAAAATGCAGCCCACATCCGGGAGAATCTCAAGAGCAGGGGGTGGAGCAAGCCAGGCCTCAAACCACGAGAAGCTACAGCCCCAAAGGCAGCCAAAATGAAGCCCACATCCGGGAGAATATCAAGAGCAGGGGGTGGAGCAAACCAGGCCCCAAACCACGAGAAGCTCCAGCCCAAAAGGCAGCCAAAATCCAGCCCACATCCGGGAGAATCTCAAGAGCAGGGGGTGGAGCAAGCCAGGCCTCAAACCACGAGAAGCTCCAGCCCAAAAGGCAGCCAAAATGCAGCCCACATCCGGGAGAATCTCAAGAGCAGGGGGTGGAGCAAGCCAGGCCTCAAACCACGAGAAGCTCCAGCCCTAAACGCAGCCAAAATGCAGCCCACATCTGGGAGAATCTCAAGAGCAGGGGGTGGAGCAAGCCAGGCCTCAAACCACGGGACGCTCCAGCCCAAGAATCAGCCAAAATGCAGCCCACATCCGGGAGAATCTCAAGAGCAGGGGGTGGAGCAAGCCAGGCCACAAACCTCGAGAAGCTCCAGCCCAAAATGAAGCCAAAATGCAGACCACATCTGAGAGAATATCGAGAGCAGGGGGTGGAGCAAGCCAGGCCTCAAACCACGAGAAGCTCCAGCCCAAAAGGCAGTAAAAATCCAGCCCACGTCCGGGAGAATCTCAAGAGCAGGGGGTGGAGCAAGCCAGGCCTCAAACCACAAGAAGCTCCAGCCCAAAAGGCAGCCAAAATGCAGCCCACATCCGGGAGAATATCAAGAGCAGGGGGTGGAGCAAGCCAGGCCTCAAACCACGAGAAGCTACAGCCCCAAAGGCAGCCAAAATGAAGCCCACATCCGGGAGAATATCAAGAGCAGGGGGTGGAGCAAGCCAGGCCTCAAACCACAAGAAGCTCCAGCCCAAAAGGCAGCCAAAATGCAGCCCACATCCGGGAGAATCTCAAGAGCAGGGGGTGGAGCAAACCAGGCCCCAAACCACGGGAAGCTCCAGCCCAAAAGGCAGCCAAAATGAAGCCCACATCCGGGAGAATCTCAAGAGCAGGGGGTGGAGCAAGCCAGGCCTCAAACCACGAGAAGCTCCAGCCCAAAAGGCAGCCAAAATGCAGCCCACCTCCAGGAGAATTTCAAGAGCAGGGGGTGGAGCAAGCCAGGCCTCAAACCACGAGAAGCTCCAGCCCAAAAGGCAGCCAAAATGCAGCCCACATCCGGGAGAATCTCAAGAGCAGGGGGTGGAGCAAGCCAAGCCTCAAACCACAAGAAGCTCCAGCCCAAAAGGCAGCCAAAATGCAGCCCACCTCCAGGAGAATCTCAAGAGCAGGGGGTGGAGCAAGCCAGGCCTCAAACCACGAGAAGCTCCAGCCCAAAAGGCAGCCAAAATCCAGCCCACATCCGGGAGAATCTCAAGAGCAGGGGGTGGAGCAAGCCAGGCCTCAAACCACGAGAAGCTCCAGCCCAAAAGGCAGCCAAAATGCAGCCCACCTCTGGGAGAATCTCAAGAGCAGGGGGTGGAGCAAGCCAGGCCTCAAACCACGGGAATCTCTAGCCCAAGAATCAGCCAAAATGCAGACCACATCCGGGAGAATCTCAAGAGCAGGGGGTGGAGCAAGCCAGGCCTCAAACCATGAGAAGCTCCAGCCCAAAAGGCAGCCAAAATCCAGCCCACATCCGGGAGAATCTCAAGAGCAGGGGGTGGAGCAAGCCAGGCCTCAAACCACGAGAAGCTACAGCCCCAAAGGCAGCCAAAATGAAGCCCACATCCGGGAGAATATCAAGAGCAGGGGGTGGAGCAAGCCAGGCCTCAAACCACAAGAAGCTCCAGCCCTAAAGGCAGCCAAAATCCAGCCCACCTCCAGGAGAATCTCAAGAGCAGGGGGTGGAGCAAGCCAGGCCTCAAACCACGAGAAGCTCCAGCCCAAAAGGCAGCCAAAATGCAGCCCACATCCGGGAGAATCTCAAGAGCAGGGGGTGGAGCAAGCCAGGCCCCAAACCACGAGAAGCTCCAGCCCAAAAGGCAGCCAAAATCCAGCCCACATCCGGGAGAATCTCAAGAGCAGGGGGTGGAGCAAGCCAGGCCTCAAACCACTAGAAGGTCCCGCCCAAAAGGCAGCCAAAATGCAGCCCACATCCGGGAGAATCTCAAGAGCAGGGGGTGGAGCAAGCCAGGCCTCAAACCACGAGAAGCTCCAGCCCAAAAGGCAGCCAAAATGCAGCCCACATCCGGGAGAATCTCAAGAGCAGGGGGTGGAGCAAGCCAGGCCACAAACCTCGAGAAGCTCCAGCCCAAAAGGCAGCCAAAATGCAGCCCACATCCGGGAGAATCTCAAGAGCAGGGGGTGGAGCAAACCAGGCCCCAAACCACGGGAAGCTCCAGCCCAAAAGGCAGCCAAAATGCAGCCCACATCCGGGAGAATTTCAAGAGCAGGGGGTGGAGCAAGCCAGGCCTCAAACCACGAGAAGCTCCAGCCCAAAAGGCAGCCAAAATGCAGCCCACCTCCAGGAGAATTTCAAGAGCAGGGGGTGGAGCAAGCCAGGCCTCAAACCACGAGAAGCTCCAGCCCAAAAGGCAGCCAAAATGCAGCCCACATCCGGGAGAATCTCAAGAGCAGGGGGTGGAGCAAGCCAGGCCTCAAACCACAAGAAGGTCCAGCCCAAAAGGCAGCCAAAATGCAGCCCACATCCAGGAGAATCTCAAGAGCAGGGGGTGGAGCAAGCCAGGCCTCAAACCACGAGAAGCTCCAGCCCAAAAGGCAGCCAAAATCCAGCCCACATCCGGGAGAATCTCAAGAGCAGGGGGTGGAGCAAACCAGGCCTCAAACCACGAGAAGCTCCAGCCCAAAAGGCAGCCAAAATGCAGCCCACCTCTGGGAGAATCTCAAGAGCAGGGGGTGGAGCAAGCCAGGCCTCAAACCACGGGAATCTCTAGCCCAAGAATCAGCCAAAATGCAGCCCACATCCGGGAGAATCTCAAGAGCAGGGGGTGGAGCAAGCCAGGCCTCAAACCATGAGAAGCTCCAGCCCAAAAGGCAGCCAAAATCCAGCCCACATCCGGGAGAATCTCAAGAGCAGGGGGTGGAGCAAGCCAGGCCTCAAACCACGAGAAGCTACAGCCCCAAAGGCAGCCAAAATGAAGCCCACATCCGGGAGAATATCAAGAGCAGGGGGTGGAGCAAGCCAGGCCTCAAACCACAAGAAGCTCCAGCCCAAAAGGCAGCCAAAATCCAGCCCACCTCCAGGAGAATCTCAAGAGCAGGGGGTGGAGCAAGCCAGGCCTCAAACCACGAGAAGCTCCAGCACAAAAGGCAGCCAAAATGCAGCCCACATCCGGGAGAATCTCAAGAGCAGGGGGTGGAGCAAACCAGGCCCCAAACCACGAGAAGCTCCAGCCCAAAAGGCAGCCAAAATCCAGCCCACATCCGGGAGAATCTCAAGAGCAGGGGGTGGAGCAAGCCAGGCCTCAAACCACGAGAAGGTCCCGCCCAAAAGGCAGCCAAAATGCAGCCCACATCCGGGAGAATCTCAAGAGCAGGGAGTGGAGCAAGCCAGGCCTCAAACCACGAGAAGCTCCAGCCCAAAAAGCAGCCAAAATGCAGCGCACATCCGGGAGAATCTCAAGAGCAGAGCGTGGAGCAAGCCAGGCCACAAACCTCGAGAAGCTCCAGCCCAAAAGGCAGCCAAAATGCAGCCCACATCCGGGAGAATTTCAAGAGCAGGGGGTGGAGCAAGCTAGGCCTCAAACCACGAGAAGCTCCAGCCAAGAAGGCAGCCAAAATGCAGCCCACATCCGGGAGAATCTCAAGAGCAGGGGGTGGAGCAAGCCAGGCCACAAACCTCGAGAAGCTCCAGCCCAAAAGGCAGCCAAAATGCAGCCCACATCTGGGAGAATCTCAAGAGCAGGGGGTGGAGCAAGCCAGGCCTCAAACCACGAGAAGCTCCAGCCCAAAAGGCAGCCAAAATGCAGCCCACATCCGGGAGAATTTCAAGAGCAGGGGGTGGAGCAAGCCAGGCCTCAAACCACGAGAAGCTCCAGCCCAAAAGGCAGCCAAAACGCAGCCCACATCCAGGAGAATCTCAAGAGCAGGGGGTGGAGCAAGCCAGGCCACAAACCACGGGAAGCTCCAGCCCAAGAATCAGCCAAAATGCGCCCCACATCCAGGAGAATCTCAAGAGCAGGGGGTGGAGCAAGCCAGGCCTCAAACCACAAGAAGCTCCAGCCCTAAAGGCAGCCAAAATCCAGCCCACATCTGGGAGAATCTCAAGAGCAGGGGGTGGAGCAAGCTAGGCCACAAACCACGAGAAGCTCCAGCCCAAAATGAAGTCAAAATGCAGCACACATCCGGGAGAATCTCAAGAGCAGGGGGTGGAGCAAGCCAGGCCTCAAACCACGAGAAGCTCCAGCCCAAAAGGCAGCCAAAATGCAGCCCACCTCCGGGAGAAACTCAAGAGCAGGGGGTGGAGCAAGCCAGGCCTCAAACCACGAGAAGCTCCAGCACAAAAGGCAGCCAAAATGCAGCCCACATCCGGGAGAATCTCAAGAGCAGGGGGTTGAGCAAGCCAGGCCTCAAACCACGAGAAGCTCCAGCCCAAAATTCAGCCAAAATGCAGCCCACATCCAGGAGATTCTCAAGAGCAGGGAATGGAGCAAGCCAGGCCTCAAACCAAGGGAAGATCCAGCCCAAGAATCAGCCAAGATGCAGACCACATCCGGGAGAATCTCAAGAGCAGGGGGTGGAGCAAGCCAGGCCTCAAACCACGGGAAGCTCCAGCCCAAGAATCAGCCAAAATGCAGCCCACATCCGTGAGAATCTCAAGAGCAGGGGGTGGAGCAAGCCAGGCCTCAAACCACAAGAAGCTCCAGCCCAAAAGGCAGCCAAAATGCAGCCCACATCCTGGAGAATCTCAAGAGCAGGGGGTGGAGCAAGCCAGGCCCCAAACCACTAGAAGCTCCAGCCCAAAAGGCAGCCAAAATGCAGCCCACATCCGGGAGAATATCAAGAGCAGGGGGTGGAGCAAGCCAGGCCCCAAACCACGAGAAGCTCCAGCCCAAAAGGCAGCCAAAATGCAGCCCACATCCGGGAGAATCTCAAGAGCAGGGGGTGGAGCAAGCCAGGCCTCAAACCACGAGAAGCTCCAGCCCAAAAGGCAGCCAAAATGCAGCCCACATCCGGGAGAATCTCAAGAGCAGGGGGTGGAGCAAGCCAGGCCTCAAACCACGAGAAGCTCCAGCCCTAAAGGCAGCCAAAATGCAGCCCACATCTGGGAGAATCTCAAGAGCAGGGGGTGGAGCAAGCCAGGCCACAAACCACGAGAAGCTCCAGCCCAAAATGAAGTCAAAATGCAGCACACATCCGGGAGAATCTCAAGAGCAGGGGGTGGAGCAAGCCAGGCCTCAAACCACGAGAAGCTCCAGCCCAAAAGGCAGCCAAAATGCAGCCCACCTCCGGGAGAATCTCAAGAGCAGGGGGTGGAGCAAGCCAGGCCTCAAACCACGGGAAGCTCCAGCCCAAGAATCAGCCAAAATGCAGCCCACCTCCGGGAGAATCTCAAGAGCAGGGGGTGGAGCAAGCCAGGCCTCAAACCACGAGAAGCTCCAGCCCAAAAGGCAGCCAAAATGCAGCCCACCTCCGGGAGAATCTCAAGAGCAGGGGGTGGAGCAAGCCAGGCCTCAAACCACAAGAAGCTCCAGCCCAACAAGCAGCCAAAATGCAGCCCACATCCAGGAGAATCTCAAGAGCGGGGGGTGGAGCAAGCCAGGCCCCAAACCATGAGAAGCTCCAGCCCAAAAGGCAGCCAAAATGCAGCCCACATCCGGGAGAATCTCAAGAGCAGGGGGTGGAGCAAGCCAGGCCACAAACCTCGAGAAGCTCCAGCCCAAAATGAAGCCAAAATGCAGCCCACATCCGGGAGAATCTCAAGAGCAGGGGGTGGAGCAAGCCAGGCCTCAAACCACGAGAAGCTCCAGCCCAAAAGGCAGCCAAAATGCAGCCCACATCTGGGAGAATTTCAAGAGCAGGGGGTGGAGCAAGCCAGGCCTCAAACCACGAGAAGCTCCAGCCCAAAAGGCAGCCAAAACGCAGCCCACATCCAGGAGAATCTCAAGAGCAGGGGGTGGAGCAAGCCAGGCCACAAACCACGGGAAGCTCCAGCCCAAGAATCAGCCAAAATGCGCCCCACATCCAGGAGAATCTCAAGAGCAGGGGGTGGAGCAAGCCAGGCCTCAAACCAAGGGAAGATCCAGCCCAAGAATCAGCCAAGATGCAGACCACATCCGGGAGAATCTCAAGAGCAGGGGGTGGAGCAAGCCAGGCCTCAAACCACGAGAAGCTCCAGCCCAAAATGAAGCCAAAATGCAGCCCACATCCGTGAGAATCTCAAGAGCAGGGGGTGGAGCAAGCCAGGCCTCAAACCACAAGAAGCTCCAGCCCAAAAGGCAGCCAAAATGCAGCCCACATCCGGGAGAATCTCAAGAGCAGGGGGTGGAGCAAGCCAGGCCTCAAACCACGAGAAGCTCCAGCCCAAAAGGCAGCCAAAATGCAGCCCACATCCGGGAGAATATCAAGAGCAGGGGGTGGAGCAAGCCAGGCCCCAAACCACGAGAAGCTCCAGCCCAAAATGCAGCCAAAATGCAGCCCACATCCGTGAGAATCTCAAGAGCAGGGGGTGGAGCAAGCCAGGCCTCAAACCACGAGAAGCTCCAGCCCAAAAGGCAGCCAAAATGCAGCCCACATCCGGGAGAATCTCAAGAGCAGGGGGTGGAGCAAGCCAGGCCTCAAACCACGAGAAGCTCCAGCCCTAAAGGCAGCCAAAATGCAGCCCACATCTGGGAGAATCTCAAGAGCAGGGGGTGGAGCAAGCTAGACCACAAACCACGAGAAGCTCCAGCCCAAAATGAAGTCAAAATGCAGCACACATCCGGGAGAATCTCAAGAGCAGGGGGTGGAGCAAGCCAGGCCTCAAACCACGAGAAGCTCCAGCCCAAAAGGCAGCCAAAATGCAGCCCACCTCCGGGAGAATCTCAAGAGCAGGGGGTGGAGCAAGCCAGGCCTCAAACCACGGGAAGCTCCAGCCCAAGAATCAGCCAAAATGCAGCCCACCTCCGGGAGAATCTCAAGAGCAGGGGGTGGAGCAAGCCAGGCCTCAAACCACGAGAAGCTCCAGCCCAAAAGGCAGCCAAAATGCAGCCCACCTCCGGGAGAATCTCAAGAGCAGGGGGTGGAGCAAGCCAGGCCTCAAACCACGGGACGCTCCAGCCCAAGAATCAGCCAAAATGCAGACCACATCCGGGAGAATCTCAAGAGCAGGGGGTGGAGCAAGCCAGGCCTCAAACCACAAGAAGCTCCAGCCCAACAAGCAGCCAAAATGCAGCCCACATCCAGGAGAATCTCAAGAGCAGGGGGTGGAGCAAGCCAGGCCCCAAACCATGAGAAGCTCCAGCCCAAAAGGCAGCGAAAATGCAGCCCACATCCGGGAGAATCTCAAGAGCAGGGGGTGGAGCAAGCCAGGCCTCAAACCACGAGAAGCTCCAGCCCAAAAGGCAGCCAAAATGCAGCCCACCTCCGGGAGAATCTCAAGAGCAGGGGGTGGAGCAAGCCAGGCCTCAAACCACGAGAAGCTCCAGCCCAAAAGGCAGCCAAAATGCAGCCCACATCCCAAAGAATCTCAAGAGCAGGGGGTGGAGCAAGCCAGGCCTCAAACCACGAGAAGCTCCAGCCCAAAAGGCAGCCAAAATGCAGCCCACCTCCGGGAGAATCTCAAGAGCAGGGGGTGGAGCAAGCCAGGCCTCAAACCACGAGAAGCTCCAGCCCAACAGGCAGCCAAAATGCAGCCCACCTCCGGGAGAATCTCAAGAGCAGGGGGTGGAGCAATCTAGGCCACAAACCACGAGAAGCTCCAGCCCAAAATGAAGTCAAAATGCAGCACACATCCGGGAGAATCTCAAGAGCAGGGGGTGGAGCAAGCCAGGCCTCAAACCACGAGAAGCTCCAGCCCAAAAGGCAGCCAAAATGCAGCCCACCTCCAGGAGAATTTCAAGAGCAGGGGGTGGAGCAAGCCAGGCCTCAAACCACGAGAAGCTCCAGCCCAAAAGGAAGCCAAAATGCAGCCCACCCCCGGGAGAATCTCAAGAGCAGGGGGTGGAGCAAGCCAGGCCTCAAACCACGGGAAGCTCCAGCCCAAGAATCAGCCAAAATGCAGCCCACCTCCGGGAGAATCTCAAGAGCAGGGGGTGGAGCAAGCCAGGCCTCAAACCACGAGAAGCTCCAGCCGCAAAGGCAGCCAAAATGCAGCCCACCTCCGGGAGAATCTCAAGAGCAGGGGGTGGAGCAAGCCAGGCCTCAAACCACGAAAAGCTCCAGCCCAACAGGCAGCCAAAATGCAGCCCACATCCGGGAGAATCTCAAGAGCAGGGGGTGGAGCAAGCCAGGCCCCAAACCACGAGAAGCTCCAGCCCAAAAGGCAGCCAAAATGCAGCCCACATCCCAAAGAATCTCAAGAGCAGGGGGTGGAGCAAGCCAGGCCTCAAACCACGAGAAGCTCCAGCCCAAAAGGCAGCCAAAATGCAGCCCACATCCCAAAGAATCTCAAGAGCAGGGGGTGGAGCAAGCCAGGCCTCAAACCACGAGAAGCTCCAGCCCTAAAGGCAGCCAAAATGCAGCCCACATCCACGAGAATCTCAAGAGCAGGGGGTGGAGCAAGCCAGGCCTCAAACCATTGGAAGCTCCAGCCCAAAAGGCAGCCAAAATGCAGCCCACCTCCGGGAGAATCTCAAGAGCAGGGGGTGGAGCAAGCCAGGCCTCAAACCACGGGACGCTCCAGCCCAAGAATCAGCCAAAATGCAGCCCACATCCGGGAGAATCTCAAGAGCAGGGGGTGGAGCAAGCCAGGCCTCAAACCACAAGAAGCTCCAGCCCAACAAGCAGCCAAAATGCAGCCCACATCCAGGAGAATCTCAAGAGCAGGGGGTGGAGCAAGCCAGGCCCCAAACCACGAGAAGCTCCAGCCCAAAAGGCAGCGAAAATGCAGCCCACATCCGGGAGAATCTCAAGAGCAGGGGGTGGAGCAAGCCAGGCCTCAAACCACGAGAAGCTCCAGCCCAAAAGGCAGCCAAAATGCAGCCCACCTCCGGGAGAATATCAAGAGCAGGGGGTGGAGCAAGCCAGGCCTCAAACCACGAGAAGATCCAGCCGAAAAGGCAGCCAAAATGCAGCCCACATCCGGGAGAATCTCAAGAGCAGGGGGTGGAGCAAGCCAGGCCACAAACCACGAGAAGCTCCAGCCCAAAAGGCAGCCAAAATGCAGCCCACCTCCGGGAGAATCTCAAGAGCAGGGGGTGGAGCAAGCCAGGCCTCAAACCACGAGAAGCTCCAGCCCAACAGGCAGCCAAAATGCAGCCCACCTCCGGGAGAATCTCAAGAGCAGGGGGTGGAGCAATCTAGGCCACAAACCACGAGAAGCTCCAGCCCAAAATGAAGTCAAAATGCAGCACACATCCGGGAGAATCTCAAGAGCAGGGGGTGGAGCAAGCCAGGCCTCAAACCACGAGAAGCTCCAGCCCAAAAGGCAGCCAAAATGCAGCCCACCTCCAGGAGAATTTCAAGAGCAGGGGGTGGAGCAAGCCAGGCCTCAAACCACGAGAAGCTCCAGCCCAAAAGGCAGCCAAAATTCAGCCCACCTCCGGGAGAATCTCAAGAGCAGGGGGTGGAGCAAGCCAGGCCTCAAACCACGGGAAGCTCCAGCCCAAGAATCAGCCAAAATGCAGCCCACCTCCGGGAGAATCTCAAGAGCAGGGGGTGGAGCAAGCCAGGCCTCAAACCACGAGAAGCTCCAGCCGCAAAGGCAGCCAAAATGCAGCCCACCTCCGGGAGAATCTCAAGAGCAGGGGGTGGAGCAAGCCAGGCCTCAAACCACGAGAAGCTCCAGCCCAAATGGCAGCCAAAATGCAGCCCACCTCCAGGAGAATTTCAAGAGCAGGGGGTGGAGCAAGCCAGGCCTCAAACCACGAGAAGCTCCAGCCCAAAAGGCAGCCAAAATTCAGCCCACCTCCGGGAGAATCTCAAGAGCAGGGGGTGGAGCAAGCCAGGCCTCAAACCACGGGAAGCTCCAGCCCAAGAATCAGCCAAAATGCAGCCCACCTCCGGGAGAATCTCAAGAGCAGGGGGTGGAGCAAGCCAGGCCTCAAACCACGAAAAGCTCCAGCCCAAAAGGCAGCCAAAATGCAGCCCACATCCGGGAGAATCTCAAGAGCAGGGGGTTGAGCAAGCCAGGCCTCAAACCACGAGAAGCTCCAGCCCAAATTTCAGCCAAAATGCAGCCCACATCCAGGAGAATCTCAAGAGCAGGGGGTGGAGCAAGCCAGGCCACAAACCACGAGAAGCTCCAGCCCAAAAGACAGCCAAAATGCAGCCCACATCCGGGAGAATCTCAAGAGCAGGGGGTGGAGCAAGCCAGGCCTCAAACCACGAGAAGCTCCAGCCCAAAAGGCAGCCAAAATGCAGCCCACATCCGGGAGAATCTCAAGAGCAGGGGGTGGAGCAAGCCAGGCCTCAAACCACGAGAAGGTCCAGCCCAAAAGGCAGCCAAAATGCAGCCCACATCCAGGAGAATCTCAAGAGCAGGGGGTGGAGCAAGCCAGGCCTCAAACCATTGGAAGCTCCAGCCCAAAAGGCAGCCAAAATGCAGCCCACCTCCGGGAGAATCTCAAGAGCAGGGGGTGGAGCAAGCTAGGCCACAAACCACGAGAACCTCCAGCCCAAAATGAAGTCAAAATGCAGCCCACATCTGGGAGAATCTCAAGAGCAGGTGGTGGAGCAAGCCAGGCCTCAAACCACGGGAAGCTCCAGCCCAAGAATCAGCCAAAATGCAGCCCACATCCGGGAGAATCTCAAGAGCAGGGGGTGGAGCAAGCCAGGCCTCAAACCACAAGAAGCTCCAGCCCAACAGGCAACCAAAATGCAGCCCACATCCAGGAGAATATCAAGAGCAGGGGGTGGAGCAAGCCAGTCCCCAAACCACGAGAAGCTCCAGCCCAAAAGGAAGCCAAAATGCAGCCCACATCCGGGAGAATCTCAAGAGCAGGGGGTGGAGCAAGCCAGGCCTCAAACCACGGGAAGATCCAGCCCAAGATGAAGCCAAAATGCAGCCCACATCCGGGAGAATCTCAAGAGCATTGGGTGGAGCAAGCCAGGCCTCAAACCACAAGAAGCTCCAGCCCAACAGGCAGCCAAAATGCAGCCCACATCCGGGAGAATCTCAAGAGCAGGGGGTGGAGCAAGCCAGGCCTCAAACCACGAGAAGCTCCAGCCCAAAAGGCAGCCAAAATGCAGCCCACATCCGGGAGAATCTCAAGAGCAGGGGGTGGAGCAAGCCAGGCCCCAAACCACGAGAAGCTCCAGCCCAAAAGGCAGCCAAAATGCAGCCCACATCCCAAAGAATCTCAAGAGCAGGGGGTGGAGCAAGCCAGGCCTCAAACCACGAGAAGCTCCAGCCCAAAAGGAAGCCAAAATGCAGCCCACATCCGGGAGAATCTCAAGAGCAGGGGGTGGAGCAAGCCAGGCCTCAAACCACGAGAAGCTCCAGCCCAAAAGGCAGCCAAAATGCAGGCCACATCCGGGAGAATCTCAAGAGCAGGGGGTGGAGCAAGCCAGGCCTCAAACCACGGGAAGCTCCAGCTCAAAAGGCAGCCAAAATGCAGCCCACCTCCGGGAGAATCTCAAGAGCAGGGGGTGGAGCAAGCCAGGCCTCAAACCACAAGAAGCTCCAGCCCAACAGGCAACCAAAATGCAGCCCACATCCGGGAGAATCTCAAGAGCAGGGGGTGGAGCAAGCCAGTCCCCAAACCACGAGAAGCTCCAGCCC
Source organism: Rhynochetos jubatus (assembly GCA_027574665.1). NCBI lineage: Eukaryota > Metazoa > Chordata > Aves > Eurypygiformes > Rhynochetidae > Rhynochetos > Rhynochetos jubatus. Next base: position 309,370 of record JAQBHY010000095.1, on the reverse strand, counting down.
AAAAGGAAGCCAAAATGCAGCCCACATCCGGGAGAATCTCAAGAGCAGGGGGTGGAGCAAGCCAGGCCTCAAACCACGGGAAGATCCAGCCCAAGATGAAGCCAAAATGCAGCCCACATCCGGGAGAATCTCAAGAGCATTGGGTGGAGCAAGCCAGGCCTCAAACCACAAGAAGCTCCAGCCCAACAGGCAGCCAAAATGCAGCCCACGTCCGGGAGAATCTCAAGAGCAGGGGGTGGAGCAAGCCAGGCCCCAAACCACGAGAAGCTCCAGCCCAAAAGGCAGCCAAAATGCAGCCCACATCCGGGAGAATCTCAAGAGCAGGGGGTGGAGCAAGCCAGGCCTCAAACCACGGGAAGCTCCAGCCCAACAGGCAGCCAAAATGCAGACCACATCCGGGAGAATCTCAAGAGCAGGGGGTGGAGCAAGCCAGGCCTCAAACCACGAGAAGCTCCAGCCCAAAAGGCAGCCAAAATGCAGCCCACATCCGGGAGAATCTCAAGAGCAGGGGGTGGAGCAAGCCAGGCCCCAAACCACGAGAAGCTCCAGCCCAAAAGGCAGCCAAAATGCAGCCCACATCCCAAAGAATCTCAAGAGCAGGGGGTGGAGCAAGCCAGGCCTCAAACCACGAGAAGCTCCAGCCCAAAAGGAAGCCAAAATGCAGCCCACATCCGGGAGAATCTCAAGAGCAGGGGGTGGAGCAAGCCAGGCCTCAAACCACGAGAAGCTCCAGCCCAAAAGGCAGCCAAAATGCAGGCCACATGCGGGAGAATCTCAAGAGCAGGGGGTGGAGCAAGCCAGGCCTCAAACCACGGGAAGCTCCAGCCCAAGAATCAGCCAAAATGCAGCCCACCTCCGGGAGAATCTCAAGAGCAGGGGGTGGAGCAAGCCAGGCCTCAAACCACAAGAAGCTCCAGACCAACAGGCAGCCAAAATGCAGCCCACATCCGGGAGAATCTCAAGAGCAGGGGGTGGAGCAAGCCAGGCCCCAAACCACGAGAAGCTCCAGCCCAAAAGGCAGCCAAAATGCAGCCCACATCCCAAAGAATCTCAAGAGCAGGGGGTGGAGCAAGCCAGGCCTCAAACCACGAGAAGCTCCAGCCCAAAAGGCAGCCAAAATGCAGCCCACATCCCAAAGAATCTCAAGGGCAGGGGGTGGAGCAAGCCAGGCCTCAAACCACGAGAAGGTCCCGCCCAAAAGGCAGCCAAAATGCAGCCCACATCCAGGAGAATCTCAAGAGCAGGGGGTGGAGCAAGGCAGGCCTCAAACCATTGGAAGCTCCAGCCCAAAATGCAGCCAAAATGCAGCCCACCTCCGGGAGAATCTCAAGAGCAGGGGGTGGAGCAAGCTAGGCCACAAACCACGAGAACCTCCAGCCCAAAAGGCAGCCAAAATGCAGCCCACATCCGGGAGAATCTCAAGAGCAGGGGGTGGAGCAAGCCAGGCCTCAAACCACGAGAAGCTCCAGCCCAAAAGGCAGCCAAAATGCAGCCCACATCTGGGAGAATCTCAAGAGCAGGGGGTGGAGCAAGCCAGGCCTCAAACCACGGGAAGCTCCAGCCCAAGAATCAGCCAAAATGCAGCCCACATCCGGGAGAATCTCAAGAGCAGGGGGTGGAGCAAGCCAGGCCTCAAAGCACGAGAAGCTCCAGCCCAAAAGGCAGCCAAAATGCAGCCCACATCTGGGAGAATCTCAAGAGCAGGGGGTGGAGCAAGCCAGGCCTCAAACCACGGGAAGATCCAGCCCAAGATGAAGCCAAAATGCAGCCCACATCCGGGAGAATCTCAAGAGCAGGGGGTGGAGCAAGCCAGGCATCAAACCACAAGAAGCTCCAGCCCAACAGGCAGCCAAAATGCAGCCCACATCCGGGAGAATCTCAAGAGCAGGGGGTGGAGCAAGCCAGGCCTCAAACCACAAGAAGCTCCAGCCCAACAGGCAGCCAAAATGCAGCCCACATCTGGGAGAATCTCAAGAGCAGGGGGTGGAGCAAGCCAGGCCTCAAACCACGGGAAGCTCCAGCCCAAAAGGCAGCCAAAATGCAGCCCACCTCCGGGAAAATCTCAAGAGCAGGGGGTGGAGCAAGCTAGGCCCCAAACCACGAGAAGCTCCAGCCCAAAATGAAGTCAAAATGCAGCCCACATCCGGGATAATCTCAAGAGCAGGGGGTGGAGCAAGCCAGGCCTCAAACCACGGGAAGCTCCAGCCCAAAAGGCAGCCAAAATGCAGCCCACATCCGGGAGAATCTCAAGAGTAAGGGGTGGAGCAAGCCAGGCCTCAAACCACGATAAGCTCCAGCCCAACAGGCAGCCAAAATGCAGCCCACGTCCGGGAGAATCTCAAGAGCAGGGGGTGGAGCAAGCCAGGCCCCAAACCACGAGAAGCTCCAGCCCAAAAGGCAGCCAAAATCCAGCCCACATCCGGGAGAATCTCAAGAGCAGGGGGTGGAGCAAGCCAGGCCTCAAACCACGGGAAGCTCCAGCCCAACAGGCAGCCAAAATGCAGACCACATCCGGGAGAATCTCAAGAGCAGGGGGTGGAGCAAGCTAGGCCACAAACCACGAGAAGCTCCAGCCAAAAATGAAGTCAAAATGCAGCACACATCCGGGAGAATCTCAAGAGCAGGGGGTGGAGCAAGCCAGGCCACAAACCACGAGAAGCTCCAGCCCAAAAGGCAGCCAAAATGCAGCCCAACTCCAGGAGAATTTCAAGAGCAGGGGGTGGAGCAAGCCAGGCCTCAAACCACGAGAAGCTCCAGCCCAAAAGGAAGCCAAAATGCAGCCCACATCCGGGAGAATCTCAAGAGCAGGGGGTTGAGCAAGCCAGGCCTCAAACCACGAGAAGCTCCAGCCCAAAAAGCAGCCAAAATGCAGCCCACCTCCGGCAGAATCTCAAGAGCAGGGGGTGGAGCAAGCCAGGCCTCAAACCACGGGAAGTTCCAGCCCAAGAATCAGCCAAAATGCAGCCCACCTCCGGGAGAATCTCAAGAGCAGGGGGTGGAGCAAGCCAGGCCTCAAACCACGAGAAGCTCCAGCCCAAAAGGCAGCCAAAATGCAGCCCACATCCCAAAGAATCTCAAGAGCAGGGGGTGGAGCAAGCCAGGCCTCAAACCACGGGAAGCTCCAGCCCAAAAGGAAGCCAAAATGCAGCCCACATCCGGGAGAATCTCAAGAGCAGGGGGTGGAGCAAGCCAGGCCTCAAACCACGAGAAGCTCCAGCCCAAAAGGCAGCCAAAATGCAGGCCACATGCGGGAGAATCTCAAGAGCAGGGGGTGGAGCAAGCCAGGCCTCAAACCACGGGAAGCTCCAGCCCAAGAATCAGCCAAAATGCAGCCCACATCCGGGAGAATCTCAAGAGCAGGGGGTGGAGCAAGCCAGGCCTCAAACCACGAGAAGCTCCAGACCAACAGGCAGCCAAAATGCAGCCCACATCCGGGAGAATCTCAAGAGCAGGGGGTGGAGCAAGCCAGGCCCCAAACCACGAGAAGCTCCAGCCCAAAAGGCAGCCAAAATGCAGCCCACATCCGGGAGAATCTCAAGAGCAGGGGGTGGAGCAAGCCAGGCCTCAAACCACGAGAAGCTCCTGCCCAAAAGGCAGCCAAAATGCAGCCCACATCCCAAAGAATCTCAAGAGCAGGGGGTGGAGCAAGCCAGGCCTCAAACCACGAGAAGGTCCCGCCCAAAAGGCAGCCAAAATGCAGCCCACATCCAGGAGAATCTCAAGAGCAGGGGGTGGAGCAAGGCAGGCCTCAAACCATTGGAAGCTCCAGCCCAAAAGGCAGCCAAAATGCAGCCCACATCCGGGAGAATCTCAAGAGCAGGGGGTGGAGCAAGCTAGGCCACAAACCACGAGAACCTCCAGCCCAAAAGGCAGCCAAAATGCAGCCCACATCCGGGAGAATCTCAAGAGCAGGGGGTGGAGCAAGCCAGGCCTCAAACCACGAGAAGCTCCAGCCCAAAAGGCAGCCAAAATGCAGCCCACATCTGGGAGAATCTCAAGAGCAGGGGGTGGAGCAAGCCAGGCCTCAAACCACGGGAAGATCCAGCCCAAGATGAAGCCAAAATGCAGCCCACATCCGGGAGAATCTCAAGAGCAGGGGGTGGAGCAAGCCAGGCCTCAAACCACAAGAAGCTCCAGCCCAACAGGCAGCCAAAATGCAGCCCACATCCGGGAGAATCTCAAGAGCAGGGGGTGGAGCAAGCCAGGCCTCAAACCACAAGAAGCTCCAGCCCAACAGGCAGCCAAAATGCAGCCCACATCTGGGAGAATCTCAAGAGCAGGGGGTGGAGCAAGCCAGGCCTCAAACCACGGGAAGCTCCAGCCCAAAAGGCAGCCAAAATGCAGCCCACCTCCGGGAAAATCTCAAGAGCAGGGGGTGGAGCAAGCTAGGCCACAAACCACGAGAAGCTCCAGCCCAAAATGAAGTCAAAATGCAGCCCACATCCGGGATAATCTCAAGAGCAGGGGGTGGAGCAAGCCAGGCCTCAAACCACGGGAAGCTCCAGCCCAAAAGGCAGCCAAAATGCAGCCCACATCCGGGAGAATCTCAAGAGTAAGGGGTGGAGCAAGCCAGGCCTCAAACCACGAGAAGCTCCAGCCCAACAGGCAGCCAAAATGCAGCCCACGTCCGGGAGAATCTCAAGAGCAGGGGGTGGAGCAAGCCAGGCCCCAAACCACGAGAAGCTCCAGCCCAAAAGGCAGCCAAAATCCAGCCCACATCCGGGAGAATCTCAAGAGCAGGGGGTGGAGCAAGCCAGGCCTCAAACCACGGGAAGCTCCAGCCCAACAGGCAGCCAAAATGCAGACCACATCCGGGAGAATCTCAAGAGTAGGGGGTGGAGCAAGCTAGGCCACAAACCACGAGAAGCTCCAGCCCAAAAGGCAGCCAAAATGCAGCCCACATCCGGGAGAATCTCAAGAGCAGGGGGTGGAGCAAGCCAGGCCTCAAACCACGAGAAGCTCCAGCCCAAAAGGCAGCCAAAATGCAGCCCACATCTGGGAGAATCTCAAGAGCAGGGGGTGGAGCAAGCCAGGCCTCAAACCACGGGAAGCTCCAGCCCAAGAATCAGCCAAAATGCAGCCCACATCCGGGAGAATCTCAAGAGCAGGGGGTGGAGCAAGCCAGGCCTCAAACCACGAGAAGCTCCAGCCCAAAAGGCAGCCAAAATGCAGCCCACATCTGGGAGAATCTCAAGAGCAGGGGGTGGAGCAAGCCAGGCCTCAAACCACGGGAAGATCCAGCCCAAGATGAAGCCAAAATGCAGCCCACATCCGGGAGAATCTCAAGAGCAGGGGGTGGAGCAAGCCAGGCCTCAAACCACAAGAAGCTCCAGCCCAACAGGCAGCCAAAATGCAGCCCACATCCGGGAGAATCTCAAGAGCAGGGGGTGGAGCAAGCCAGGCCTCAAACCACAAGAAGCTCCAGCCCAACAGGCAGCCAAAATGCAGCCCACATCTGGGAGAATCTCAAGAGCAGGGGGTGGAGCAAGCCAGGCCTCAAACCACGGGAAGCTCCAGCCCAAAAGGCAGCCAAAATGCAGCCCACCTCCGGGAAAATCTCAAGAGCAGGGGGTGGAGCAAGCTAGGCCCCAAACCACGAGAAGCTCCAGCCCAAAATGAAGTCAAAATGCAGCCCACATCCGGGATAATCTCAAGAGCAGGGGGTGGAGCAAGCCAGGCCTCAAACCACGGGAAGCTCCAGCCCAAAAGGCAGCCAAAATGCAGCCCACATCCGGGAGAATCTCAAGAGTAAGGGGTGGAGCAAGCCAGGCCTCAAACCACGAGAAGCTCCAGCCCAACAGGCAGCCAAAATGCAGCCCACATCCGGGAGAATCTCAAGAGCAGGGGGTGGAGCAAGCCAGGCCCCAAACCACGAGAAGCTCCAGCCCAAAAGGCAGCCAAAATCCAGCCCACATCCGGGAGAATCTCAAGAGCAGGGGGTGGAGCAAGCCAGGCCTCAAACCACGGGAAGCTCCAGCCCAACAGGCAGCCAAAATGCAGACCACATCCGGGAGAATCTCAAGAGTAGGGGGTGGAGCAAGCTAGGCCACAAACCACGAGAAGCTCCAGCCCAAAATGAAGTCAAAATGCAGCACACATCCGGGAGAATCTCAAGAGCAGGGGGTGGAGCAAGCCAGGCCTCAAACCACGAGAAGCTCCAGCCCAAAAGGCAGCCAAAATGCAGCCCACCTCCAGGAGAATTTCAAGAGCAGGGGGTGGAGCAAGCCAGGCCTCAAACCACGAGAAGCTCCAGCCCAAAAGGAAGCCAAAATGCAGCCCACATCCGGGAGAATCTCAAGAGCAGGGGGTTGAGCAAGCCAGGCCTCAAACCACGAGAAGCTCCAGCCCAAAAAGCAGCCAAAATGCAGCCCACCTCCGGGAGAATCTCAAGAGCAGGGGGTGGAGCAAGCCAGGCCTCAAACCACGGGAAGTTCCAGCCCAAGAATCAGCCAAAATGCAGCCCACCTCCGGGAGAATCTCAAGAGCAGGGGGTGGAGCAAGCCAGGCCTCAAACCAAGAGAAGCTCCAGCCCAAAAGGCAGCCAAAATGCAGCCCACCTCCGGGAGAATCTCAAGAGCAGGGGGTGGAGCAAGCCACGCCTCAAACCACGAGAAGCTCCAGCCCAAAAGGCAGCCAAAATGCAGCCCACATCCGGGAGATTCTCAAGAGCAGGGGGTGGAGCAAGCCAGGCCTCAAACCACAAGAAGCTCCAGCCCAACAGGCAGCCAAAATGCAGCCCACATCCGGGAGAATCTCAAGAGCAGGGGGTGGAGCAAGCCAGGCCCCAAACCACGAGAAGCTCCAGCCCAAAATGCAGCCAAAATGCAGCCCACATCCCAAAGAATCTCAAGAGCAGGGGGTGGAGCAAGCCAGGCCTCAAACCACGAGAAGCTCCAGCCCAAAAGGCAGCCAAAATGCAGCCCACATCCGGGAGAATCTCAAGAGCAGGGGGTGGAGCAAGCCAGGCCTCAAACCACGAGAAGGTCCCGCCCAAAAGGCAGCCAAAATGCAGCCCACATCCAGGAGAATCTCAAGAGCAGGGGGTGGAGCAAGGCAGGCCTCAAACCATTGGAAGCTCCAGCCCAAAAGGCAGCCAAAATGCAGCCCACCTCCGGGAGAATCTCAAGAGCAGGGGGTGGAGCAAGCTAGGCCACAAACCACGAGAACCTCCAGCCCAAAAGGCAGCCAAAATGCAGCCCACATCCGGGAGAATCTCAAGAGCAGGGGGTGGAGCAAGCCAGGCCTCAAACCACGAGAAGCTCCAGCCCAAAAGGCAGCCAAAATGCAGCCCATATCTGGGAGAATCTCAAGAGCAGGGGGTGGAGCAAGCCAGGCCTCAAACCACGGGAAGCTCCAGCCCAAGAATCAGCCAAAATGCAGCCCACATCCGGGAGAATCTCAAGAGCAGGGGGTGGAGCAAGCCAGGCCTCAAACCACGAGAAGCTCCAGCCCAAAAGGCAGCCAAAATGCAGCCCACATCTGGGAGAATCTCAAGAGCAGGGGGTGGAGCAAGCCAGGCCTCAAACCACGGGAAGATCCAGCCCAAGATGAAGCCAAAATGCAGCCCACATCCGGGAGAATCTCAAGAGCAGGGGGTGGAGCAAGCCAGGCCTCAAACCACAAGAAGCTCCAGCCCAACAGGCAGCCAAAATGCAGCCCACATCCGGGAGAATCTCAAGAGCAGGGGGTGGAGCAAGCCAGGCCTCAAACCACAAGAAGCTCCAGCCCAACAGGCAGCCAAAATGCAGCCCACATCTGGGAGAATCTCAAGAGCAGGGGGTGGAGCAAGCCAGGCCTCAAACCACGGGAAGCTCCAGCCCAAAAGGCAGCCAAAATGCAGCCCACCTCCGGGAAAATCTCAAGAGCAGGGGGTGGAGCAAGCTAGGCCACAAACCACGAGAAGCTCCAGCCCAAAATGAAGTCAAAATGCAGCCCACATCCGGGATAATCTCAAGAGCAGGGGGTGGAGCAAGCCAGGCCTCAAACCACGAGAAGCTCCAGCCCAACAGGCAGCCAAAATGCAGCCCACGTCCGGGAGAATCTCAAGAGCAGGGGGTGGAGCAAGCCAGGCCCCAAACCACGAGAAGGTCCCGCCCAAAAGGCAGCCAAAATGCAGCCCACATCCAGGAGAATCTCAAGAGCAGGGGGTGGAGCAAGCCAGGCCTCAAACCATTGGAAGCTCCAGCCCAAAAGGCAGCCAAAATGCAGCCCACCTCCGGGAGAATCTCAAGAGCAGGGGGTGGAGCAAGCCAGGCCACAAACCACGAGAAGCTCCAGCCCAAAATGAAGTCAAAATGCAGCCCACATCTGGGAGAATATCAAGAGCAAGGGGTGGAGCAAGCCAGGCCTCAAACCACGGGAAGCTCCAGCCCAAGAGGCAGCCAAAATGCAGCCCACATCCGGGAGAATCTCAGGAGCAGGGGGTGGAGCAAGCCAGGCCCCAAACCACGAGAAGCTCCAGCCCAAATGGCAGCCAAAATGCAGCCCACATCCGGGAGAATCTCAAGAGCAGGGGGTGGAGCAAGCCAGGCCTCAAACCACAAGAAGCTCCAGCCCAAAAGGCAGCCAAAATGCAGCCCACATCCGGGAGAATCTCAAGAGCAGGGGGTGGAGCAAGCCAGGCCCCAAACCACGAGAAGCTCCAGCCCTAAATGCAGCCAAAATGCAGCCCACATCTGGGAGAATCTCAAGAGCAGGGGGTGGAGCAAGCCAGGCCTCAAACCACGGGAAGCTCCAGCACAAAAGGCAGCCAAAATGCAGCCCACATCCGGGAGAATCTCAAGAGTAGGGGGTGGAGCAAGCTAGGCCACAAACCACGAGAAGCTCCAGCCCAAAATGAAGTCAAAATGCAGCACACATCCGGGAGAATCTCAAGAGCAGGGGGTGGAGCAAGCCAGGCCTCAAACCACGAGAAGCTCCAGCCCAAAAGGCAGCCAAAATGCAGCCCACCTCCAGGAGAATTTCAAGAGCAGGGGGTGGAGCAAGCCAGGCCTCAAACCACGAGAAGCTCCAGCCCAAAAGGAAGCCAAAATGCAGCCCACATCCGGGAGAATCTCAAGAGCAGGGGGTTGAGCAAGCCAGGCCTCAAACCACGAGAAGCTCCAGCCCAAAAAGCAGCCAAAATGCAGCCCACCTCCGGGAGAATCTCAAGAGCAGGGGGTGGAGCAAGCCAGGCCTCAAACCACGGGAAGTTCCAGCCCAAGAATCAGCCAAAATGCAGCCCACCTCCGGGAGAATCTCAAGAGCAGGGGGTGGAGCAAGCCAGGCCTCAAACCAAGAGAAGCTCCAGCCCAAAAGGCAGCCAAAATGCAGCCCACCTCCGGGAGAATCTCAAGAGCAGGGGGTGGAGCAAGCCACGCCTCAAACCACGAGAAGCTCCAGCCCAAAAGGCAGCCAAAATGCAGCCCACATCCGGGAGATTCTCAAGAGCAGGGGGTGGAGCAAGCCAGGCCTCAAACCACAAGAAGCTCCAGCCCAACAGGCAGCCAAAATGCAGCCCACATCCGGGAGAATCTCAAGAGCAGGGGGTGGAGCAAGCCAGGCCCCAAACCACGAGAAGCTCCAGCCCAAAATGCAGCCAAAATGCAGCCCACATCCCAAAGAATCTCAAGAGCAGGGGGTGGAGCAAGCCAGGCCTCAAACCACGAGAAGCTCCAGCCCAAAAGGCAGCCAAAATGCAGCCCACATCCGGGAGAATCTCAAGAGCAGGGGGTGGAGCAAGCCAGGCCTCAAACCACGAGAAGGTCCCGCCCAAAAGGCAGCCAAAATGCAGCCCACATCCAGGAGAATCTCAAGAGCAGGGGGTGGAGCAAGGCAGGCCTCAAACCATTGGAAGCTCCAGCCCAAAAGGCAGCCAAAATGCAGCCCACCTCCGGGAGAATCTCAAGAGCAGGGGGTGGAGCAAGCTAGGCCACAAACCACGAGAACCTCCAGCCCAAAAGGCAGCCAAAATGCAGCCCACATCCGGGAGAATCTCAAGAGCAGGGGGTGGAGCAAGCCAGGCCTCAAACCACGAGAAGCTCCAGCCCAAAAGGCAGCCAAAATGCAGCCCATATCTGGGAGAATCTCAAGAGCAGGGGGTGGAGCAAGCCAGGCCTCAAACCACGGGAAGCTCCAGCCCAAGAATCAGCCAAAATGCAGCCCACATCCGGGAGAATCTCAAGAGCAGGGGGTGGAGCAAGCCAGGCCTCAAACCACGAGAAGCTCCAGCCCAAAAGGCAGCCAAAATGCAGCCCACATCTGGGAGAATCTCAAGAGCAGGGGGTGGAGCAAGCCAGGCCTCAAACCACGGGAAGATCCAGCCCAAGATGAAGCCAAAATGCAGCCCACATCCGGGAGAATCTCAAGAGCAGGGGGTGGAGCAAGCCAGGCCTCAAACCACAAGAAGCTCCAGCCCAACAGGCAGCCAAAATGCAGCCCACATCCGGGAGAATCTCAAGAGCAGGGGGTGGAGCAAGCCAGGCCTCAAACCACAAGAAGCTCCAGCCCAACAGGCAGCCAAAATGCAGCCCACATCTGGGAGAATCTCAAGAGCAGGGGGTGGAGCAAGCCAGGCCTCAAACCACGGGAAGCTCCAGCCCAAAAGGCAGCCAAAATGCAGCCCACCTCCGGGAAAATCTCAAGAGCAGGGGGTGGAGCAAGCTAGGCCACAAACCACGAGAAGCTCCAGCCCAAAATGAAGTCAAAATGCAGCCCACATCCGGGATAATCTCAAGAGCAGGGGGTGGAGCAAGCCAGGCCTCAAACCACGAGAAGCTCCAGCCCAACAGGCAGCCAAAATGCAGCCCACGTCCGGGAGAATCTCAAGAGCAGGGGGTGGAGCAAGCCAGGCCCCAAACCACGAGAAGGTCCCGCCCAAAAGGCAGCCAAAATGCAGCCCACATCCAGGAGAATCTCAAGAGCAGGGGGTGGAGCAAGCCAGGCCTCAAACCACAAGAAGCTCCAGCCCAACAGGCAGCCAAAATGCAGCCCACATCTGGGAGAATCTCAAGAGCAGGGGGTGGAGCAAGCCAGGCCTCAAACCATTGGAAGCTCCAGCCCAAAAGGCAGCCAAAATGCAGCCCACCTCCGGGAGAATCTCAAGAGCAGGGGGTGGAGCAAGCCAGGCCACAAACCACGAGAAGCTCCAGCCCAAAATGAAGTCAAAATGCAGCCCACATCTGGGAGAATATCAAGAGCAAGGGGTGGAGCAAGCCAGGCCTCAAACCACGGGAAGCTCCAGCCCAAGAGGCAGCCAAAATGCAGCCCACATCCGGGAGAATCTCAGGAGCAGGGGGTGGAGCAAGCCAGGCCCCAAACCACGAGAAGCTCCAGCCCAAATGGCAGCCAAAATGCAGCCCACATCCGGGAGAATCTCAAGAGCAGGGGGTGGAGCAAGCCAGGCCTCAAACCACAAGAAGCTCCAGCCCAAAAGGCAGCCAAAATGCAGCCCACATCCGGGAGAATCTCAAGAGCAGGGGGTGGAGCAAGCCAGGCCCCAAACCACGAGAAGCTCCAGCCCTAAATGCAGCCAAAATGCAGCCCACATCTGGGAGAATCTCAAGAGCAGGGGGTGGAGCAAGCCAGGCCTCAAACCACGGGAAGCTCCAGCACAAAAGGCAGCCAAAATGCAGCCCACATCCGGGAGAATCTCAAGAGCAGGGGGTGGAGCAAGCTAGGCCTCAAACCACGAGAAGCTCCAGCCCAAAATGAAGTCAAAATGCAGCCCACATCCGGGAGAATCTCAAGAGCAGGGGGTGGAGCAAGCCAGGCCTCAAACCACGGGAAGCTCCAGCCCAAAAGGCAGCCAAAATGCAGCCCACATCCGGGAGAATCTCAAGAGCAGGGGGTGGAGCAAGCCAGGCCTCAAACCACGAGAAGCTCCAGCCCAAAAGGCAGCCAAAATGCAGCCCACATCTGGGAGAATCTCAAGAGCAGGGGGTGGAGCAAGCCAGGCCTCAAACAACAAGAAGCTCCAGCCCAAAAGGCAGCCAAAATGCAGCCCACATCCGGGAGAATATCAAGAGCAGGGGGTGGAGCAAGCCAGGCCTCAAACCACGAGAAGCTCCAGCCCAAAAGGCAGCCAAAATGCAGCCCACCTCCGGGAGAATTTCAAGAGCAGGGGGTGGAGCAAGCCAGGCCTCAAACCACGAGGAGCTCCAGCGCAAGAATCAGCCAAAATGCAGCCCACCTCCGGGAGAATCTCAAGAGCAGGGGGTGGAGCAAGCCAGGCCTCAAACCACGGGAAGCTCCAGCCCAAAAGGCAGCCAAAATGCAGCCCACATCCGGGAGAATCTCAAGAGCAGGGGGTGGAGCAAGCCAGGCCTCAAACCACGAGAAGCTCCAGCCCAAAAGGCAGCCAAAATGCAGCCCACCTCCGGGAGAATCTCAAGAGCAGGGGGTGGAGCAAGCCAGGCCTCAAACCACGAGAAGCTCCAGCCCAAAAGGCAGCCAAAATGCAGCCCACCTCCGGGAAAATCTCAAGGGCAGGGGGTGGAGCAAGCTAGGCCACAAACCACGAGAAGCTCCAGCCCAAAATGAAGTAAACATGCAGCCCACATCTGGGAGAATCTCAAGAGCAGGGGGTGGAGCAAGCCAGGCCTCAAACCATTGGAAGCTGCAGCACAAAAGCCAGCCAAAATGCAGCCCACATCCGGGAGAATCTCAAGAGCAGGGGGTGGAGCAAGCCAGGCCTCAAACCACAAGAAGCTCCAGCCCAAGAGGCAGCCAAAATGCAGCCCACATCCGGGAGAATCTCAGGAGCAGGGGGTGGAGCAAGCCAGGCCCCAAACCACGAGAAGCTCCAGCCCAAATGGCAGCCAAAATGCAGCCCACATCCGGGAGAATCTCAAGAGCAGGGGGTGGAGCAAGCCAGGCCTCAAACCACAAGAAGCTCCAGCCCAAAAGGCAGCCAAAATGCAGCCCACATCCGGGAGAATCTCAAGAGCAGGGGGTGGAGCAAGCCAGGCCCCAAACCACGAGAAGCTCCAGCCCTAAATGCAGCCAAAATGCAGCCCACATCTGGGAGAATCTCAAGAGCAGGGGGTGGAGCAAGCCAGGCCTCAAACCACGGGAAGCTCCAGCACAAAAGGCAGCCAAAATGCAGCCCACATCCGGGAGAATCTCAAGAGCAGGGGGTGGAGCAAGCTAGGCCTCAAACCACGAGAAGCTCCAGCCCAAAATGAAGTCAAAATGCAGCCCACATCCGGGAGAATCTCAAGAGCAGGGGGTGGAGCAAGCCAGGCCTCAAACCACGAGAAGCTCCAGCCCAAAAGGAAGCCAAAATGCAGCCCACATCCCAAAGAATCTCAAGAGCAGGGGGTGGAGCAAGCCAGGCCTCAAACAACAAGAAGCTCCAGCCCAAAAGGCAGCCAAAATGCAGCCCACATCCGGGAGAATCTCAAGAGCAGGGGGTGGAGCAAGCCAGGCCTCAAACCACGAGAAGCTCCAGCCCAAAAGGCAGCCAAAATGCAGCCCACCTCCGGGAGAATTTCAAGAGCAGGGGGTGGAGCAAGCCAGGCCTCAAACCACGAGAAGCTCCAGCCCAAAAGGAAGCCAAAATGCAGCCCACATCCCAAAGAATCTCAAGAGCAGGGGGTGGAGCAAGCCAGGCCTCAAACCACGAGAAGCTCCAGCCCAAAAGGCAGCCAAAATGCAGCCCACATCCGGGAGAATCTCAAGAGCAGGGGGTGGAGCAAGCCAGGCCTCAAACCACGGGAAGCTCCAGCGCAAGAATCAGCCAAAATGCAGCCCACCTCCGGGAGAATCTCAAGAGCAGGGGGTGGAGCAAGCCAGGCCTCAAACCACGAGAATCTCCAGCCCAAAAGGCAGCCAAAATGCAGCCCACCTCCGGGAGAATCTCAAGAGCAGGGGGTGGAGCAAGCCAGGCCTCAAACCACGAGAAGCTCCAGCCCAAAAGGCAGCCAAAATGCAGCACACCTCCGGGAGAATCTCAAGAGCAGGGGGTGGAGCAAGCCAGGCCTCAAACCACGAGAAGCTCCAGCCCAAAAGGCAGCCAAAATGCAGCCCACCTCCGGGAAAATCTCAAGGGCAGGGGGTGGAGCAAGCTAGGCCACAAACCAAGAGAAGCTCCAGCCCAAAATGAAGTAAACATGCAGCCCACATCTGGGAGAATCTCAAGAGCAGGGGGTGGAGCAAGCCAGGCCTCAAACCATTGGAAGCTGCAGCACAAAAGGCAGCCAAAATGCAGCCCACCTCTGGGAGAATCTCAAGAGCAGTGGGTGGAGCAAGCTAGGCCACAAACCACGAGAAGCTCCAGCCCAAAATGAAGTCAAAATGCAGCCCACATCCGGGAGAATCTCAAGAGCAAGGGGTGGAGCAAGCCAGGCCTCTAACCACGGGAAGCTCCAGCCCAAGTATCAGCCAAAATGCAGCCCACATCCGGGAGAATCTCAAGAGCAGGGGGTGGAGCAAGCCAGGCCTCAAACCACAAGAAGCTCCAGCCCAACAGGCAGCCAAAATGCAGCCCACATCCGGGAGAATCTCAAGAGCAGGGGGTGGAGCAAGCCAGGCCTCAAACCATGAGAAGCTCCAGCCCAAAAGGCAGCCAAAATGCAGCCCACATCCGGGAGAATCTCAAGAGCAGGGGGTGGAGCAAGCCAGGCCTCAAACCACAAGAAGCTCCAGCCCAAAAGGCAGCCAAAATGCAGCCCACATCCGGGAGAATCTCAAGAGCAGGGGGTGGAGCAAGCCAGGCCCCAAACCACGAGAAGCTCCAGCCCTAAATGCAGCCAAAATGCAGCCCACATCTGGGAGAATCTCAAGAGCAGGGGGTGGAGCAAGCCAGGCCTCAAACCACGGGAAGCTCCAGCACAAAAGGCAGCCAAAATGCAGCCCACATCCGGGAGAATCTCAAGAGCAGGGGGTGGAGCAAGCTAGGCCTCAAACCACGAGAAGCTCCAGCCCAAAATGAAGTCAAAATGCAGCCCACATCCGGGAGAATCTCAAGAGCAGGGGGTGGAGCAAGCCAGGCCTCAAACCACGGGAAGCTCCAGCCCAAAAGGCAGCCAAAATGCAGCCCACATCCGGGAGAATCTCAAGAGCAGGGGGTGGAGCAAGCCAGGCCTCAAACCACGAGAAGCTCCAGCCCAAAAGGCAGCCAAAATGCAGCCCACATCTGGGAGAATCTCAAGAGCAGGGGGTGGAGCAAGCCAGGCCTCAAACAACAAGAAGCTCCAGCCCAAAAGGCAGCCAAAATGCAGCCCACATCCGGGAGAATCTCAAGAGCAGGGGGTGGAGCAAGCCAGGCCTCAAACCACGAGAAGCTCCAGCCCAAAAGGCAGCCAAAATGCAGCCCACCTCCGGGAGAATTTCAAGAGCAGGGGGTGGAGCAAGCCAGGCCTCAAACCACGAGAAGCTCCAGCCCAAAATGCAGCCAAACTGCAGCCCACATACAGGAGAATCTCAAGAGCAGGGGGTGGAGCAAGCCAGGCCTCAAACCACGAGAAGCTCCAGCCCAAAAGGCAGCCAAAATGCAGCCCACATCCGGGAGAATCTCAAGAGCAGGGGGTGGAGCAAGCCAGGCCTCAAACCACGGGAAGCTCCAGCGCAAGAATCAGCCAAAATGCAGCCCACATCCGGGAGAATCTCAAGAGCAGGGGGTGGAGCAAGCCAGGCCTCAAACCACGAGAAGCTCCAGCCCAAAAGGCAGCCAAAATGCAGCCCACCTCCGGGAGAATCTCAAGAGCAGGGGGTGGAGCAAGCCAGGCCTCAAACCACGAGAAGCTCCAGCCCAAAAGGCAGCCAAAATGCAGCCCACCTCCGGGAGAATCTCAAGAGCAGGGGGTGGAGCAAGCCAGGCCTCAAACCACGAGAAGCTCCAGCCCAAAAGGCAGCCAAAATGCAGCCCACCTCCGGGAAAATCTCAAGGGCAGGGGGTGGAGCAAGCTAGGCCACAAACCACGAGAAGCTCCAGCCCAAAATGAAGTAAACATGCAGCCCACATCTGGGAGAATCTCAAGAGCAGGGGGTGGAGCAAGCCAGGCCTCAAACCATTGGAAGCTGCAGCACAAAAGGCAGCCAAAATGCAGCCCACCTCTGGGAGAATCTCAAGAGCAGGGGGTGGAGCAAGCTAGGCCACAAACCACGAGAAGCTCCAGCCCAAAATGAAGTCAAAATGCAGCCCACATCCGGGAGAATCTCAAGAGCAAGGGGTGGAGCAAGCCAGGCCTCAAACCACGGGAAGCTCCAGCCCAAGTATCAGCCAAAATGCAGCCCACATCCGGGAGAATCTCAAGAGCAGGGGGTGGAGCAAGCCAGGCCTCAAACCACAAGAAGCTCCAGCCCAACAGGCAGCCAAAATGCAGCCCACATCCGGGAGAATCTCAAGAGCAGGGGGTGGAGCAAGCCAGGCCCCAAACCACGAGAAGCTCCAGCCCAAAAGGCAGCCAAAATGCAGCCCACATCCGGGAGAATCTCAAGAGCAGGGGGTGGAGCAAGCCAGGCCTCAAACCACGAGAAGCTCCAGCCCAAAAGGCAGCCAAAATGCAGCCCACATCTGGGAGAATCTCAAGAGCAGGGGGTGGAGCAAGCCAGGCCTCAAACCACGAGAAGCTCCAGCCCAAAAGGCAGCCAAAATCCAGCCCACCTCCGGGAGAATCTCAAGAGCAGGGGGTTGAGCAAGCCAGGCCTCAAACCACGAGAAGCTCCAGCCCAAAAAGCAGCCAAAATGCAGCCCACCTCCGGGAGAATCTCAAGAGCAGGGGGTGGAGCAAGCCAGGCCTCAAACCACGGGAAGTTCCAGCCCAAGAATCAGCCAAAATGCAGCCCACCTCCGGGAGAATCTCAAAAGCAGGGGGTGGAGCAAGCCAGGCCTCAAACCAGGAGAAGCTCCAGCCCAAAAGGCAGCCAAAATGCAGCCCACCTCCGGGAGAATCTCAAGAGCAGGGGGTGGAGCAAGCCAGGCCTCAAACCACGAGAAGCTCCAGCCCAAAAGGCAGCCAAAATGCAGCCCACCTCCGGGAGAATCTCAAGAGCAGGGGATTGAGCAAGCCAGGCCTCAAACCACGAGAAGCTCCAGCCCAAAATTCAGCCAAAATGCAGCCCACATCCAGGAGAATCTCAAGAGCAGGGGGTGGAGCAAGCCAGGCCTCAAACCACGGGAAGATCCAGCCCAAGAATCAGCCAAAATGCAGCCCACATCCGGGAGAATCTCAAGAGCAGGGGGTGGAGCAAGCCAGGCCTCAAACCACAAGAAGCTCCAGCCCAAAAGGCAGCCAAAATGCAGCCCACATCCGGGAGAATCTCAAGAGCAGGGGGTGGAGCAAGCCAGGCCTCAAACCACGAGAAGCTCCAGCCCAAAAGGCAGCCAAAATGCAGCCCACATCCGGGAGAATCTCAAGAGCAGGGGGTGGAGCAAGCCAGGCCTCAAAGCACGAGAAGCCCCAGCCCAAAAGGCAGCCAAAATGCAGCCCACATCCGGGAGAATCTCAAGAGCAGGGGGTGGAGCAAGGCAGGCCTCAAACCTCGAGAAGCTCCAGCCCAAAAGGCAGCCAAACTCCAGCCCACCTCCGGGAGAATATGAAAAGCAGTGGGTGGAGCAAGCCAGGCCTCAAACCACAAGAAGGTCCAGCCCAAAATGCAGCCAAAATCCAGCGCACATCCGGGAGAATCTCAAGAGCAGGGGGTGGAGCAAGCCAGGCCTCAAACCACGAGAAGCTCCAGCTCAAAATGCAGCGAAAATGCAGCCCACATCTGGGAGAATCTCAAGAGCAGGGGGTGGAGCAAGCCAGGCCTCAAACCACGAGAAGCTCCAGCCAAAAAGGCAGCCAAAATGCAGCCCACCTCCGGGAGAATATCAAGAGCAGGGGGTGGAGCAAGCCAGGCCTCAAACCACGAGAAGCTCCAGCCCAAAAGGCAGCCAAAATCCAGCCCACCTCCGGGAGAATATGAAGAGCAGGGGGTGGAGCAAGCCAGGCCTGAACCCACGAGAAGCTCCAGCCCAGAAGGCAGCCAAAATGCAGCCCACATGCGGGAGAATCTCAAGAGCTTGGGTGGAGCAAGCCAGGCCTCAAACCACGAGAAGCTCCAGCCCAAAAGCAGCCATAATCCAGCCCACGTCCGGGAGAATCTCAAGAGCAGGGGGTGGAGCAAGCCAGGCCTCAAACCACGAGAAGCTCCAGCCCAAAAGGCAGCCAAAATCCAGCCCACGTCTGGGAGAAACTCATGAGCAGGTTGTGGAGCAAGCCAGGCCTCAAAAAACGGCGAAGCTCCAGCCCAAAAGGCAGCCAAAATGCAGCCCACATCCGGGACAATATGAAGAGCAGGGGGTGGAGCAAGCCAGGGCTCAAACCACGAGAAGCTCCAGCCCAAAATGCAGCGAAAATGCAGCCCACGTCTGGGAGAATATCAAGAGCAGGGGGTGGAGCAAGCCAGGCCTCAAACCACGAGAAGCTCCAGCCCAAAAAAAGCCACAATCCAGCCCACATCCGGGGCAATCTCAAGAGCAGGGGGTGGAGCAAGCCAGGCCTCAAACCACGAGAAGCTCAGCCCAAAAGGCAGCCAAAATGCAGCCCACCTCCGGGAGAATCTCAAGAGCAGGGGGTGGAGGAAGCCAGGCCTCAAACCTCGAGAAGCTCCAGCCCAAAAGGCAGCCAAAATGCAGCCCACATCCGGGAGAATCTCAAGAGCAGGGGGTGGAGCAAGCCAGGCCTCAAACCACGAGAAGCTCCAGCCCAAAAGGCAGCCAAAATGCAGCCCACATCTGGGAGAATCTCAAGAGCAGGGGGTGGAGCAAGCCAGGCCTCAAACCACGGGAAGCTCCAGCCCAACAGGCAGCCAAAATGCAGCCCACCTCCGGGAGAATCTCAAGAGCAGGGGGTGGAGCAAGCTAGGCCACAAACCACGAGAAGCTCCAGCCCAAAATGAAGTCAAAATGCAGCACACATCCGGGAGAATCTCAAGAGCAGGGGGTGGAGCAAGCCAGGCCTCAAACCAGGAGAAGCTCCAGCCCAAAATGCAGCGAAAATGCAGCCCACATATGGGAGAATATCAAGAGCAGGGGGTGGAGCAAGCCAGGCCTCAAACCACGAGAAGCTCCAGCCCAAAAAGCAGCCAAAATGCAGCCCACATCCGGGAGAATCTCAAGAGCAGGGGGTGGAGCAAGCCAGGCCCCAAACCATGAGAAGCTCCAGCCCAAAAGGCAGCCAAAATGCAGCCCACATCTGGGAGAATCTCAAGAGCAGGGGGTGGAGCAAGCCAGGCCTCAAACCACGAGAAGCTCCAGCCCAAAAGGCAGCCAAAATGCAGCCCACATCTGGGAGAATCTCAAGAGCAGGGGGTGGAGCAAGCCAGGCCTCAAACCACGAGAAGCTCCAGCCCAAAATGCAGCCAAAATGCAGCCCACCTCCGGGAGAATCTCAAGAGCAGGGGGTTGAGCAAGCCAGGCCTCAAACCACGAGAAGCTCCAGCCCAAAAAGCAGCCAAAATGCAGCCCACCTCCGGGAGAATCTCAAGAGCAGGGGGTGGAGCAAGCCAGGCCTCAAACCACGGGAAGTTCCAGCCCAAGAATCAGCCAAAATGCAGCCCACCTCCGGGAGAATCTCAAAAGCAGGGGGTGGAGCAAGCCAGGCCTCAAACCAGGAGAAGCTCCAGCCCAAAAGGCAGCCAAAATGCAGCCCACCTCCGGGAGAATCTCAAGAGCAGGGGGTGGAGCAAGCCAGGCCTCAAACCACGAGAAGCTCCAGCCCAAAAGGCAGCCAAAATGCAGCCCACCTCCGGGAGAATCTCAAGAGCAGGGGATTGAGCAAGCCAGGCCTCAAACCACGAGAAGCTCCAGCCCAAAATTCAGCCAAAATGCAGCCCACATCCAGGAGAATCTCAAGAGCAGGGGGTGGAGCAAGCCAGGCCTCAAACCACGGGAAGATCCAGCCCAAGAATCAGCCAAAATGCAGGCCACATGCGGGAGAATCTCAAGAGCAGGGGGTGGAGCAAGCCAGGCCTCAAACCACAAGAAGCTCCAGCCCAAAAGGCAGCCAAAATGCAGCCCACATCCGGGAGAATCTCAAGAGCAGGGGGTGGAGCAAGCCAGGCCTCAAACCACGAGAAGCTCCAGCCCAAAAGGCAGCCAAAATGCAGCCCACATCCGGGAGAATCTCAAGAGCAGGGGGTGGAGCAAGCCAGGCCTCAAAGCACGAGAAGCTCCAGCCCAAAAGGCAGCCAAAATGCAGCCCACATCCGGGAGAATCTCAAGAGCAGGGGGTGGAGCAAGCCAGGCCTCAAACCACGAGAAGCTCCAGCCCAAAAGGCAGCCAAAATGCAGCCCACATCCGGGAGAATCTCAAGAGCAGGGGGTGGAGCAAGGCAGGCCTCAAACCTCGAGAAGCTCCAGCCCAAAAGGCAGCCAAACTCCAGCCCACCTCCGGGAGAATATGAAAAGCAGTGGGTGGAGCAAGCCAGGCCTCAAACCACAAGAAGGTCCAGCCCAAAATGCAGCCAAAATCCAGCGCACATCCGGGAGAATCTCAAGAGCAGGGGGTGGAGCAAGCCAGGCCTCAAACCACGAGAAGCTCCAGCTCAAAATGCAGCGAAAATGCAGCCCACATCTGGGAGAATCTCAAGAGCAGGGGGTGGAGCAAGCCAGGCCTCAAACCACGAGAAGCTCCAGCCAAAAAGGCAGCCAAAATGCAGCCCACCTCCGGGAGAATATCAAGAGCAGGGGGTGGAGCAAGCCAGGCCTCAAACCACGAGAAGCTCCAGCCCAAAAGGCAGCCAAAATCCAGCCCACCTCCGGGAGAATATGAAGAGCAGGGGGTGGAGCAAGCCAGGCCTGAACCCACGAGAAGCTCCAGCCCAGAAGGCAGCCAAAATGCAGCCCACATGCGGGAGAATCTCAAGAGCTTGGGTGGAGCAAGCCAGGCCTCAAACCACGAGAAGCTCCAGCCCAAAAGCAGCCATAATCCAGCCCACGTCCGGGAGAATCTCAAGAGCAGGGGGTGGAGCAAGCCAGGCCTCAAACCACGAGAAGCTCCAGCCCAAAAGGCAGCCAAAATCCAGCCCACGTCCCAGAGAAACTCATGAGCAGGTTGTGGAGCAAGCCAGGCCTCAAAAAACGGCGAAGCTCCAGCCCAAAAGGCAGCCAAAATGCAGCCCACATCCGGGACAATATGAAGAGCAGGGGGTGGAGCAAGCCAGGGCTCAAACCACGAGAAGCTCCAGCCCAAAATGCAGCGAAAATGCAGCCCACGTCTGGGAGAATATCAAGAGCAGGGGGTGGAGCAAACCAGGCCTCAAACCACGAGAAGCTCCAGCCCAAAAAAAGCCACAATCCAGCCCACATCCGGGGCAATCTCAAGAGCAGGGGGTGGAGCAAGCCAGGCCTCAAACCACGAGAAGCTCAGCCCAAAAGGCAGCCAAAATGCAGCCCACCTCCGGGAGAATCTCAAGAGCAGGGGGTGGAGGAAGCCAGGCCTCAAACCTCGAGAAGCTCCAGCCCAAAAGGCAGCCAAAATGCAGCCCACATCCGGGAGAATCTCAAGAGCAGGGGGTGGAGCAAGCCAGGCCTCAAACCACGAGAAGCTCCAGCCCAAAAGGCAGCCAAAATGCAGCCCACATCTGGGAGAATCTCAAGAGCAGGGGGTGGAGCAAGCCAGGCCTCAAACCACGGGAAGCTCCAGCCCAACAGGCAGCCAAAATGCAGCCCACCTCCGGGAGAATCTCAAGAGCAGGGGGTGGAGCAAGCTAGGCCACAAACCACGAGAAGCTCCAGCCCAAAAAGCAGCCAAAATGCAGCCCACATCCAGGAGAATCTCAAGAGCAGGGGGTGGAGCAAGCCAGGCCTCAAACCTCGAGAAGCTCCAGCCCAAAATGCAGCCAAACTGCAGCCCACATACAGGAGAATCTCAAGAGCAGGGGGTGGAGCAAGCCAGGCCTCAAACCACGAGAAGCTCCAGCCCAAAAGGCAGCCAAAATGCAGGCCACATCCGGGAGAATCTCAAGAGCAGGGGGTGGAGCAAGCCAGGCCTCAAACCACAAGAATCTCCAGCCCAAAAGGCAGCCAAAATGCAGGCCACATCCGGGAGAATCTCAAGAGCAGGGGGTGGAGCAAGCCAGGCCTCAAACCTCGAGAAGCTCCAGCCCAAAAAGCAGTCAAAATGCAGCCCACATCCGGGAGAATATCAAGAGCAGGGGGTGGAGCAAGCCAGGCCTCAAACCACGAGAAGCTCCAGCCCAAGAGGCAGCCAAAATGCAGCCCACATCCGGGAGAATCTCAAGAGCAGGGGGTGGAGCAAGCCAGGCCTCAAATCACGAGAAGCTCCAGCCCTAAAGGCAGCCAAAATGCAGCCCACATCCAGGAGAATCTCAAGAGCAGGGGGTGGAGCAAGCCAGGCCTCAAACCTCGAGAAGCTAAAGCCCAAAAGGCAGCCAAAATGCAGCCCACATCCGGGAGAATCTCAAGAGCAGGGGGTGGAGCAAGCCAGGCCTCAAACCACAAGAAGCTCCAGCCCAAAATGCAGCCAAAATCCAGCCCACATCCGGGAGAATCTCAAGAGCAGGGGGTGGAGCAAGCCAGGCCTCAAACCACGAGAAGCTCCAGCCCTAAAGGCAGCCAAAATGCAGCCCACATCCGGGAGAATCTCAAGAGCAGGGGGTGGAGCAAGCCAGGCCTCAAACCACGAGAAGCTCCAGCCCAAAAGGCAGCCAAAATCCAGCCCACCTCCGGGAGAATCTCAAGAGCAGGGGGTGGAGCAAGCCAGGCCTCAAACCACGAGAAGCTCCAGCCCAAAAGGCAGCCAAAATGCAGCCCACATCCGGGAGAATTTCAAGGGCAGGGGGTGGAGCAAGCCAGGCCTCAAACCACGAGAAGCTCCAGCCCAAAAAGCAGCCAAAATGCAGCCCATATCCAGGAGAATCTCAAGAGCAGGGGGTGGACCAAGCCAGGCCTCAAACCACGAGAAGCTCCAGCCCAAAAGGCAACCAAAATGCAGCCCACATCTGGGACAATCTCACGAGCAGGGGGTGGAGCAAGCCAGGCCACAAACCTCGAGAAGCTCCAGCCCAAAATGCAGACAAAATGCAGCCCACCTCCGGGAGAATCTCAAGAGCAGGGGGTGGACCAAGCCAGGCCTCAAACCACGGGAAGCTCCAGCCCAAAATGCAACCAAAATGCAGGCCACATCCGGGACAATCTCACGAGCAGGGGGTGGAGCAAGCCAGGCCACAAACCTCGAGAAGCTCCAGCCCAAAAAGCAGACAAAATGCAGCCCACATACGGGAGAATATCAAGAGCAGGGGGTGGAGCAAGCCAGGCCTCAAACCACGAGAAGCTCCAGCCCAACAGGCAGCCAAAATGCAGCCCACATCCGGGAGAATCTCAAGAGCAGGGGGTGGAGCAAGCCAGGCCTCAAACCATGAGAAGCTCCAGCCCAAGTGTCAGCCAAAATGCAGCCCACATCCGGGAGAATCTCAAGAGCAGGGGGTGGAGCAAGCCAGGCCTCAAAGCACGAGAAGCTCCAGCCCAAAAGGCAGCCAAAATGCAGCCCACCTCCGGGAGAATCTCAAGAGCAGGGGGTGGAGCAAGCCAGGCCTCAAACCACGAGAAGCTCCAGCCCAAAAGGCAGCCAAAATGCAGCCCACATCCGGGAGAATATCAAGAGCAGGGGGTGGAGCAAGCCAGGCCTCAAACCACGAGAAGCTCCAGCCCAAAATGCAGCCAAAATGCAGCCCACCTCCGGGAGAATATCAAGAGCAGGGGGTGGAGCAAGCCAGGCCTCAAACCACGAGAAGCTCCAGCCCAAGTATCAGCCAAAATGCAGCCCACATCCGGGAGAATCTCAAGAGCAGGGGGTGGAGCAAGCCAGGCCTCAAACCTCGAGAAGCTCCAGCCCAAAAGGCAGCCAAAATGCAGCCCACATCGGGGAGAATCTCAAGAGCAGGGGGTGGACCAAGCCAGGCCTCAAACCACAAGAAGCTCCAGCCCAAAAGGCAGACAAAATGCAGCCCACATCCGGGAGAATCTCAAGAGCAGGGGGTGGAGCAAGCCAGGCCACAAACCTCGAGAAGCTCCAGCCCAAAATGCAGCCAAAATGCAGCCCACATGCGGGAAAATATCAAGAGCAGGGGTTGGAGCAAGCCAGGCCTCAAACCACGAGAAGCTCCAGCCCAAAATGCAGCCAAAATGCAGCCCACATGTGGGAGAATCTCAAGAGCAGGGGGTGGAGCAAGCCAGGCCTCAAACCACGAGAAGCTCCAGCCTTAAAGGCAGCCAAAATGCAGCCCACATCCGGGAGAATCTCAAGAGCAGGGGGTGGAGCAAGCCAGACCTCAAACCACGAGAAGCTCCAGCCCAAAATGTAACCAAAATCCAGCCCACATCCAGGAGAATCTCAAGAGCAGGGGGTGGACCAAGCCAGGCCTCAAACCACGAGAAGCTGCAGCCCAAGCATCAGCCAAAATGCAGCCCACATCCGGGAGAATCTCAAGAGCAGGGGGTGGAACAAGCAAGGCCTCAAACCACGAGAAGTTCCAGCCCAAAATGCAGCGAAAATGCAGCCCACATCCGGGAGAATCTCAAGAGCAGGGGGTGGAGCAAGCCAGGCCTCAAACCACGAGAAGCTCCAGCCCAAAATGCAGCGAAAATGCAGCCCACATACGGGAGAATATCAAGAGCAGGGGGTGGAGCAAGCCAGGCCTCAAACCTCGAGAAGCTCCAGCCCAAAAAGCAGCCAAAATGCAGCCCACATCCGGGAGAATCTCAAGAGCAGGGGGTGGAGCAAGCCAGGCCTCAAACCTCGAGAAGCTCCAGCCCAAAATGCAGCCAAACTGCAGCCCACATACAGGAGAATCTCAAGAGCAGGGGGTGGAGCAAGCCAGGCCTCAAACCACGAGAAGCTCCAGCCCAAAAGGCAGCCAAAATGCAGCCCACATCCGGGAGAATCTCAAGAGCAGGGGGTGGAGCAAGCCAGGCCTCAAACCACAAGAATCTCCAGCCCAAAAGGCAGCCAAAATGCAGGCCACATCCGGGAGAATCTCAAGAGCAGGGGGTGGAGCAATCCAGGCCTCAAACCTCGAGAAGCTCCAGCCCAAAAAGCAGTCAAAATGCAGCCCACATCCGGGAGAATATCAAGAGCAGGGGGTGGAGCAAGCCAGGCCTCAAACCACGAGAAGCTCCAGCCCAAGAGGCAGCCAAAATGCAGCCCACATCCGGGAGAATCTCAAGAGCAGGGGGTGGAGCAAGCCAGGCCTCAAATCACGAGAAGCTCCAGCCCTAAAGGCAGCCAAAATCCAGCCCACATCCGGGAGAATCTCAAGAGCAGGGGGTGGAGCAAGCCAGGCCTCAAACCACGAGAAGCTCCAGCCCAAAAGGCAGCCAAAATGCAGGCCACATCCGGGACAATCTCAAGAGCAGGGGGTGGAGCAAGCCAGGCCACAATCCTCAAGAAGCTCCTGCCCAAAATGCAGCCAATATGCAGCCCAGATCCGGGAGAATCTCTAGAGCAGCGGGTGGAGCAAGCCAGGCCACAATCCTCAAGAAGCTCCAGCCCAAAATGCAGCCAATATGCAGCCCACATCCGGGAGAATCTCAAGAGCAGGGGGTGGACCAAGCCAGGCCTCAAACCACGAGAAGCTCCAGCCCAAGCATCAGCCAAAGTGCAGCCCACATCCGGGAGAATCGCAAGAGAAGGGGGTGGAGTCAGCCAGGCCTCAAACCACAAGAAGCTGCAGCCCCAAAGGCAGCCAAAATGCAGCCCACATCCGGGAGAATCTCAAGAGCAGGGGGTGGAGCAAGCCAGGCCACAAACCTCGAGAAGCTCCAGCCCAAAATGCAGCGAAAATGCAGCCCACATACGGGAAAATATCAAGAGCAGGGGTTGGAGCAAGCCAGGCCTCAAACCAAGAGAAGCTCCAGCCCTAAAGGCAGCCAAAATGCAGCCCACATGTGGGAGAATCTCAAGAGCAGGGGGTGGAGCAAGCCAGGCCTCAAACCACGAGAAGCTCCAGCCCAAAAGGCAGCCAAAATGCAGCCCACATCCGGGAGAATCTCAAGAGCAGGGGGTGGACCAAGCCAGACCTCAAACCACGAGAAGCTCCAGCCCAAAATTTAACCAAAATCCAGCCCACATCCGGGAGAATCTCAAGAGTAGGGGGTGGAACAAGCAAAGCCTCAAACCACGAGAAGTTCCAGCCCAAAATGCAGCGAAAATGCAGCCCACATCCGGGAGAATATCAAGAGCAGGGGTGGAGCAAGCCAGGCCTCAAACCACGAGAAGCTCCAGCCAAAATGCAGCCAAAATGCAGCCCACATCCGGGAGAATATCAAGAGCAGGGGTTGGAGAAAGCCAGGCCTCAAACCACGAGAAGCTCCAGCCCAAAAAGCAGCCAAAATGCAGCCCACATCCGGGAGAATCTCAAGAGCAGGGGTGGAGCAATCCAGGCCTCAAACCACGAGAAGCTCCAGCCCAAAAGGCAGCCGAGATCCAGCCCACATGCGGGAGAAAATCAAGAGCAGGGGGTGGAGCAAGCCAGGCCTCAAACCATGAGAAGCTCCAGCCCAAAATGCAGCCAAAATGCAGCCCACATCCGGGAGAATATCAAGAGCAGGGGTGGAGCAAGCCAGGCCTCAAACCACGAGAAGCTCCAGCCCAAAATGCAGCCAAAATGCAGCCCACATCCGGGAGAATATCAAGAGCAGGGGTTGGAGAAAGCCAGGCCTCAAACCATGAGAAGCTCCAGCCCAAAAGGCAGCCAAAATGCAGCCCACATCCGGGAGAATCTCAAGAGCAGGGGGTGGAGCAAGCCAGGCCTCAAACCACGAGAAACTCCAGCCCAAAAGGCAGCCAAAATGCAGCCCACACCCGGGAGAATCTCAAGAGCAGGGGGTGGAGCAAGCCAGGCCTCAAATCACGAGAAGCTCCAGCCCTAAAGGCAGCCAAAATGCAGCCCACCTCCGGGAGAATCTCAAGAGCAGGGGGTGGAGCAAGCCAGGCCTCAAACCACGAGAAGCTCCAGCCCAAAAGGCAGCCAAAATGCAGCCCACATCCGGGAGAATATCAAGAGCAGGGGGTGGAGCAAGCCAGGCCTCAAACCACGAGAAGCTCCAGCCCAAAAAGCAGTCAAAATGCAGCCCACATCCGGGAGAATCTCAAGAGCAGGGGGTGGAGCAAGCCAGGCCTCAAACCACGAGAAGCTCCAGCCCAAAAGGCAGCCAAAATGCAGCCCACATCCGGGAGAATATCAAGAGCAGGGGTGGAGCAAGCCAGGCCACAAACCACGAGAAGCTCCAGCCCAAAAAGCAGCCAAAATGCAGCCCACATCCGGGAGTATATCAAGAGCAGGGGGTGGAGCAAGCCAGGCCTCAAACCACGAGAAGCTCCAGCCCAAAATGCAGCCAA
Organism: Rhynochetos jubatus; assembly: GCA_027574665.1. Classification (NCBI taxonomy): domain Eukaryota; kingdom Metazoa; phylum Chordata; class Aves; order Eurypygiformes; family Rhynochetidae; genus Rhynochetos; species Rhynochetos jubatus. Next base: position 282,044 of record JAQBHY010000095.1, on the reverse strand, counting down.
AATGCAGCCCACGTCCGGGAGAATATCAAGAGCAGGGAGTGGAGCAAGACAGGCCTCAAACCACAGGAAGCTCCAGCCCAAAAGGCAGCCAAAATCCAGCCCACATCTGGGAGAATCTCAAGAGCAGTGGGTGGAGCAAGCCAGGCCTCAAACCACGAGAAGATCCAGCCCAAAAGGCAGCCAAAATGCAGCAAACATCCGGGAGAATCTCAAGAGCAGGGGCTGGAGCAAGCCAGGCCTCAAACCACGAGAAGCTCCAGCCCAAAAAGCAGCCAAAATGCAGCCCACATCCGGGAGAATCTCAAGAGCAGGGGTGGAGCAATCCAGGCCTCAAACCACGAGAAGCTCCAGCCCAAAATGCAGCCAAAATCCAGCCCACATGCGGGAGAATATCAAGAGCAGGGGTTGGAGAAAGCCAGGCCTCAAACCACGAGAAGCTCCAGCCCAAAAGGCAGCCAAAATGCAGCCCACATCTGGGAGAATCTCTAGAGCAGCGGGTGGAGCAAGCCAGGTCTCAAACCACGAGAAGCTCCAGCCCAAAAAGCAGCCAAAATGCAGCCCAAATCCGGGAGAATCTCAAGAGCAGGGGGTGGAGCAAGCCAGGCCTCAAACCACGAGAAGCTCCAGCCCAAAATGCAGCCAAAATCCAGCCCACATCCGGGAGAATATCAAGAGCAGGGGGTGGAGCAAGCCAGGCCTCAAACCACGAGAAGCTCCAGCCCAAAAGGCAGCCAAAATCCAGCCCACATCTGGGAGAATCTCAAGAGCAGTGGGTGGAGCAAGCCAGGCCTCAAACCACGAGAATCTCCAGCCCAAAAGGCAGCCAAAATGCAGCAAACATCCGGGAGAATATGAAGAGCAGGGGGTGGAGCAAGCCAGGCCTCAAACCACGAGAAGCTCCAGCCCAAAAAGCAGCCAAAATGCAGCCCACATCCGGGAGAATCTCAAGAGCAGGGGTGGAGCAAGCCAGGCCTCAAACCACGAGAAGCTCCAGCCCAAAAGGCAGCCAAAATGCAGCCCACATCCGGGAGAATATCAAGAGCAGGGGTTGGAGAAAGCCAGGCCTCAAACCACGAGAATCTCCATCCCAAAAGGCAGCCAAAATGCAGGCCACATCCAGGAGAATATCAAGAGCAGGGGGTGGAGCAATCCAGGCCTCAAACCACGAGAAGCTCCAGCCCAAAATGCAGCCAAAATGCAGCCCACATCCGGGAGAATATCAAGAGCAGGTGTGGAGCAAGCCAGGCCTCAAACCTCGAGAAGCTCCAGCCCACAAGGCAGCCAAAATGCAGCCCACATCCGGGAGAATTTCAAGAGCAGGGGGTGGAGCAAGCCAGGCCTCAAACCACGAGAAGCTCCAGCCCAAAAGGCAGCCAAAATGCAGCCCACATCCGGGAGAATTTCAAGAGCAGGGGGTGGAGCAAGCCAGGCCTCAAACCACGAGAAGCTCCAGCCCAAAAGGCAGCCAAAATGCAGCCCACATCCGGGAGAATCTCAAGAGCAGGGGGTGGAGCAAGCCTGGCCACAATCCTCAAGAAGCTCCAGCCCAAAATTCAGCCAATATGCAGCCCAGATCCGGGAGAATCTCTAGAGCAGCGGGTGGAGCAAGCCAGGTCTCAAACCACGAGAAGCTCCAGCCCAAAAAGCAGCCAAAATGCAGCCCAAATCCGGGAGAATCTCAAGAGCAGGGGGTGGAGCAAGCCAGGCCTCAAACCACGAGAAGCTCCAGCCCAAAATGCAGCCAAAATTCAGCAAACATCCAGGAGAATATCAAGAGCAGGGGTGGAGCAAGCCAGGCCTCAAACCACGAGAAGCTCCAGCCCAAAATGCAGCCAAAATCCAGCCCACATCCGGGAGAATATCAAGAGCAGGTGGTGGAGCAAGCCAGGCCTCAAACCACGAGAAGCTCCAGCCCAAAAGGCAGCCACAATCCAGCCCACATCTGGGAGAATCTCAAGAGCAGTGGGTGGAGCAAGCCAGGCCTCAAACCACGAGAAGCTCCAGCCCAAAAGGCAGCCAAAATGCAGCAAACATCCGGGAGAATCTTAAGAGCAGGGGGTGGAGCAAGCCAGGCCTCAAACCACGAGAAGCTCCAGCCCAAAAAGCAGCCAAAATGCAGCCCACATCCGGGAGAATCTCAAGAGCAGGGGTGGAGCAAGCCAGGCCTCAAACCAGGAGAAGCTCCAGCCCAAAAGGCAGCCAAAATGCAGCCCACATCCGGGAGAATATCAAGAGCAGGGGTTGGAGAAAGCCAGGCCTCAAACCATGAGAAGCTCCAGCCCAAAAGGCAGCCAAAATGCAGGCCACATCCGGGAGAATATCAAGAGCAGGGGGTGGAGCAATCCAGGCCTCAAACCACGAGAAGCTCCAGCCCAAAAGGCAGCCAAAATGCAGACCACATCCGGGAGAATCTCAAGAGCAGGGGGTGGAGCAAGGCAGGCCTCAAACCACGAGAAGCTCCAGCCCAAAATGCAGCCAAAATGCAGCCCACATCCGGGAGAATTTCAAGAGCAGGGGGTGGAGCAAGCCAGGCCACAAACCTCAAGAAGCTCCAGCCCAAAATGCAGCCAAAATCCAGCCCACATCCGGGAGAATATCAAGAGCAGGGGCTGGAGCAAGCCAGGCCTCAAACCACGAGAAGCTCCAGCCCAAAAGGCAGCCAAAATGCAGCAAACATCCGGGAGAATCTTAAGAGCAGGGGGTGGAGCAAGCCAGGCCTCAAACCACGAGAAGCTCCAGCCCAAAAGGCAGCCAAAATGCAGCAAACATCCGGGAGAATCTTAAGAGCAGGGGGTGGAGCAAGCCAGGCCTCAAACCACGAGAAGCTCCAGCCCAAAATGCAGCCAAAATGCAGCCCACATCCGGGAGAATCTCAAGAGCAGGGGTGGAGCAATCCAGGCCTCAAACCACGAGAAGCTCCAGCCCAAAATGCAGCCAAAATCCAGCCCACATGCGGGAGAATATCAAGAGTAGGGGGTGGAGCAAGCCAGGCCTCAAACCATGAGAAGCTCCAGCCCAAAATGCAGCCAAAATGCAGCCCACATCCGGGAGAATATCAAGAGCAGGTGTGGAGCAAGCCAGGCCTCAAACCTCGAGAAGCTCCAGCCCACAAGGCAGCCAAAATGCAGCCCACATCCGGGAGAATCTCAAGAGCAGGGGGTGGAGCAAGCCAGGCCTCAAACCACGAGAAGCTCCAGCCCAAAAGGCAGCCAATATGCAGCCCAGATCCGGGAGAATCTCAAGAGCAGGGGGTGGAGCAAGCCAGGTCTCAAACCACGAGAAGCTCCAGCCCAAAAAGCAGCCAAAATGCAGCCCAAATCCAGGAGAATCTCAAGAGCAGGGGGTGGAGCAAGCCAGGCCTCAAACCACGGGAAGCTCCAGCCCAAAAGACAGCCAAAATTCAGCCCACATCCAGGAGAATATCAAGAGCAGGGGTGGAGCAAGCCAGGCCTCAAACCACGAGAAGCTCCAGCCCAAAATGCAGCCAAAATCCTGTCCACATCCGGGAGAATATCAAGAGTAGGGGGTGGAGCAAGCCAGGCCTCAAACCATGAGAAGCTCCAGCCCAAAAGGCAGCCACAATCCAGCCCACATCTGGGAGAATCTCAAGAGCAGTGGGTGGAGCAAGCCAGGCCTCAAACCTCGAGAAGCTCCAGCCCAAAATGCAGCCAAAATGCAGCCAACATCCGGTAGAATCTTAAGAGCAGGGGGTGGAGCAAGCCAGGCCTCAAACCACGAGAAGCTCCAGCCCAAAAGGCAGCCAAAATGCAGCCCACACCCGGGAGAATCTCAAGAGCAGGGGGTGGAGCAAGCCAGGCCTCAAATCACGAGAATCTCCAGCCCTAAAGGCAGCCAAAATGCAGCCCACATCCGGGAGAATATCAAGAGCAGGGGGTGGAGCAAGCCAGGCCTCAAACCACGAGAAGCTCCAGCCCAAAAGGCAGCCAAAATGCAGCCCACATCCGGGAGAATATCAAGAGCAGGGGGTGGAGCAAGCCAGGCCTCAAACCACGAGAAGCTCCAGCCCAAAAGGCAGCCAAAATGCAGCCCACATCCGGGAGAATCTCAAGAGCAGGGGGTGGAGCAAGCCAGGCCTCAAACCACGAGAAGCTCCAGCCTTAAAGGCAGCCAAAATGCAGCCCACATCCGGGAGAATATCAAGAGCAGGGGTGGAGCAAGCCAGGCCACAAACCACGAGAAGCTCCAGCCCAAAATGCAGCCAAAATGCAGCCCACATCCGGGAGTATATCAAGAGCAGGGGGTGGAGCAAGCCAGGCCTCAAACCACGAGAAGCTCCAGCCCAAAATGCAGCCAAAATGCAGCCCACGTCCGGGAGAATATCAAGAGCAGGGAGTGGAGCAAGACAGGCCTCAAACCACGGGAAGCTCCAGCCCAAAATGCAGACAAAATCCAGCCCACATCTGGGAGAATCTCAAGAGCAGTGGGTGGAGCAAGCCAGGCCTCAAACCACGAGAAGATCCAGCCCAAAAGGCAGCCAAAATGCAGCCCACATCCGGGAGAATCTCAAGAGCAGGGGCTGGAGCAAGCCAGGCCTCAAACCACGAGAAGCTCCAGCCCAAAAAGCAGCCAAAATGCAGCCCACATCCGGGAGAATCTCAAGAGCAGGGGTGGAGCAAGCCAGGCCTCAAACCACGAGAAGCTCCAGCCCAAAAGGCAGCCAAAATGCAGCCCACATCCGGGAGAATATCAAGAGCAGGGGTTGGAGAAAGCCAGGCCTCAAACCACGAGAATCTCCATCCCAAAAGGCAGCCAAAATGCAGGCCACATCCAGGAGAATATCAAGAGCAGGGGGTGGAGCAATCCAGGCCTCAAACCACGAGAAGCTCCAGCCCAAAATGCAGCCAAAATGCAGCCCACCTCCGGGAGAATATCAAGAGCAGGTGTGGAGCAAGCCAGGCCTCAAACCTCGAGAAGCTTCAGCCCACAAGTCAGCCAAAATGCAGCCCACATCCGGGAGAATTTCAAGAGCAGGGGGTGGAGCAAGCCAGGCCTCAAACCACGAGAAGCTCCAGCCCAAAAGGCAGCCAAAATGCAGCCCACATCCGGGAGAATTTCAAGAGCAGGGGGTGGAGCAAGCCAGGCCTCAAACCACGAGAAGCTCCAGCCCAAAAGGCAGCCAAAATGCAGCCCACATCCGGGAGAATCTCAAGAGCAGGGGGTGGAGCAAGCCTGGCCACAATCCTCAAGAAGCTCCAGCCCAAAATTCAGCCAATATGCAGCCCAGATCCGGGAGAATCTCTAGAGCAGCGGGTGGAGCAAGCCAGGTCTCAAACCACGAGAAGCTCCAGCCCAAAAAGCAGCCAAAATGCAGCCCAAATCCGGGAGAATCTCAAGAGCAGGGGGTGGAGCAAGCCAGGCCTCAAACCACGAGAAGCTCCAGCCCAAAATGCAGCCAAAATTCAGCAAACATCCAGGAGAATATCAAGAGCAGGGGTGGAGCAAGCCAGGCCTCAAACCACGAGAAGCTCCAGCCCAAAATGCAGCCAAAATCCAGCCCACATCCGGGAGAATATCAAGAGCAGGTGGTGGAGCAAGCCAGGCCTCAAACCACGAGAAGCTCCAGCCCAAAAGGCAGCCACAATCCAGCCCACATCTGGGAGAATCTCAAGAGCAGTGGGTGGAGCAAGCCAGGCCTCAAACCACGAGAAGCTCCAGCCCAAAAGGCAGCCAAAATGCAGCAAACATCCGGGAGAATCTTAAGAGCAGGGGGTGGAGCAAGCCAGGCCTCAAACCACGAGAAGCTCCAGCCCAAAAAGCAGCCAAAATGCAGCCCACATCCGGGAGAATCTCAAGAGCAGGGGTGGAGCAAGCCAGGCCTCAAACCAGGAGAAGCTCCAGCCCAAAAGGCAGCCAAAATGCAGCCCACATCCGGGAGAATATCAAGAGCAGGGGTTGGAGAAAGCCAGGCCTCAAACCATGAGAAGCTCCAGCCCAAAAGGCAGCCAAAATGCAGGCCACATCCAGGAGAATATCAAGAGCAGGGGGTGGAGCAAGCCAGGCCTCAAACCACGAGAAGCTCCAGCCCAAAAGGCAGCCAAAATGCAGCCCACATCCGGGAGAATTTCAAGAGCAGGGGGTGGAGCAAGCCAGGCCACAAACCTCAAGAAGCTCCAGCCCAAAATGCAGCCAAAATCCAGCCCACATCCGGGAGAATCTCAAGAGCAGGGGGTGGAGCAAGCCAGGCCTCAAACCACGAGAAGCTCCAGCCCAAAATGCAGCCAAAATGCAGCCCACATCCGGGAGAATATCAAGAGCAGGTGTGGAGCAAGCCAGGCCTCAAACCTCGAGAAGCTCCAGCCCACAAGGCAGCCAAAATGCAGCCCACATCCGGGAGAATCTCAAGAGCAGGGGGTGGAGCAAGCCAGGCCTCAAACCACGAGAAGCTCCAGCCCAAAAGGCAGCCAATATGCAGCCCAGATCCGGGAGAATCTCTAGAGCAGGGGGTGGAGCAAGCCAGGTCTCAAACCACGAGAAGCTCCAGCCCAAAAAGCAGCCAAAATGCAGCCCAAATCCGGGAGAATCTCAAGAGCAGGGGGTGGAGCAAGCCAGGCCTCAAACCACGGGAAGCTCCAGGCCAAAAGACAGCCAAAATTCAGCCCACATCCAGGAGAATATCAAGAGCAGGGGTGGAGCAAGCCAGGCCTCAAACCACGAGAAGCTCCAGCCCAAAATGCAGCCAAAATCCTGCCCACATCCGGGAGAATATCAAGAGTAGGGGGTGGAGCAAGCCAGGCCTCAAACCATGAGAAGCTCCAGCCCAAAAGGCAGCCACAATCCAGCCCACATCTGGGAGAATCTCAAGAGCAGTGGGTGGAGCAAGCCAGGCCTCAAACCTCGAGAAGCTCCAGCCCAAAATGCAGCCAAAATGCAGCCAACATCCGGTAGAATCTTAAGAGCAGGGGGTGGAGCAAGCCAGGCCTCAAACCACGAGAAGCTCCAGCCCAAAAAGCAGCCAAAATGCAGCCCACATCCGGGAGAATCTCAAGAGCAGGGGTGGAGCAAGCCAGGCCTCAAACCAGGAGAAGCTCCAGCCCAAAAGGCAGCCAAAATGCAGCCCACATCCGGGAGAATCTCAAGAGCAGGGGGTGGAGCAAGCCAGGCCTCACACCACGAGAAGCTCCAGCCCAAAAGGCAACCAAAATGCAGCCCACATCTGGGAGAATCTTAAGAGCAGGGGGTGGAGCAAGCCAGGCCTCAAACCACGAGAAGCTCCAGCCCAAAAAGCAGCCAAAATGCAGCCCATATCCGGGAGAATCTCAAGAGCAGGGGTGGAGGAAGCCAGGCCTCAAACCACGAGAAGCTCCAGCCCAAAATTCAACCAAAATCCAGCCCACATGCCGGAGAATATCAAGAGTAGGGGGTGGAGCAAGCCAGGCCTCAAACCATGAGAAGCTCCAGCCCAAAATGCAGCCAAAATGCAGCCCACATCCGGGAGAATATCAAGAGCAGGTGTGGAGCAAGCCAGGCCTCAAACCTCGAGAAGCTCCAGCCCAAAAGGCAGCCAAAATGCAGCCCACATCCGGGAGAATTTCAAGAGAAGGGGGTGGAGCAAGCCAGGCCTCAAACCACGAGAATCTCCAGCCCAAAAGGCAGCCAAAATGCAGCCAACATCCGGGAGAATTTCAAGAGCAGGGGGTGGAGCAAGCCAGGCCTCAAACCACGAGAATCTCCAGCCCAAAATTCAGCCAAAATGCAGCCCAAATCCAGGAGAATCTCAAGAGCAGGGGGTGGAGCAAGCCAGGCCTCAAACCACGAGAAGCTCCAGCCCAAAAGGCAGCCAAAATGCAGCAAACATCCAGGAGAATCTTAAGAGCAGGGGGTGGAGCAAGCCAGGCCTCAAACCACGAGAAGCTCCAGCCCAAAATGCAGCCAAAATCCAGCCCACATCCGGGAGAATATCAAGAGCAGGGGGTGGAGCAAGCCAAGCCTCAAACCACGAGAAGCTCCAGCCCAAAAGGCAGCCACAATCCAGCCCACATCTGGGAGAATCTCAAGAGCAGTGGGTGGAGCAAGCCAGGCCTCAAACCACGAGAAGCTCCAGCCTAAAAGGCAGCCAAAATGCAGCAAACAACCGGGAGAATCTTAAGAGCAGGGGGTGGAGCAAGCCAGGCCTCAAACCACGAGAAGCTCCAGCCCAAAAAGCAGCCAAAATGCAGCCCACATCCGGGAGAATCTCAAGAGCAGGGGTGGAGCAAGCCAGGCCTCAAACCTCGAGAAGCTCCAGCCCAAAATGCAGCCAAAATGCAGCCAACATCCGGTAGAACCTTAAGAGCAGGGGGTGGAGCAAGCCAGGCCTCAAACCACGAGAAGCTCCAGCCCAAAAGGCAGCCAAAATGCAGCCCACATCCGGGAGAATTTCAAGAGAAGGGGGTGGAGCAAGCCAGGCCTCAAACCACGAGAAGCTCCAGCCCAAAATGCAGCCAAAATGCAGCCCACATCCGGGAGAATTTCAAGAGCAGGGGGTGGAGCAAGCCAGGCCTCAAACCACGAGAATCTCCAGCCCAAAAAGCAGCCAAAATGCAGCAAACATCCGGGAGAATCTTAAGAGCAGGGGGTGGAGCAAGCCAGGCCTCAAACCACGAGAAGCTCCAGCCAAAAAGGCAGCCACAATCCAGCCAACATCTGGGAGAATCTCAAGAGCAGGGGGTGGAGCAAGCCAGGCCTCAAACCACGAGAAGCTCCAGCCCAAAAGGCAGCCAAAATGCAGCAAACATCCGGGAGAATCTTAAGAGCAGGGGGTGGAGCAAGCCAGGCCTCAAACCACGAGAAGCTCCAGCCCAACAGGCAGCCAAAATGCAGCCCACATCCGGGAGAATCTCAAGAGCAGGGGTGGAGCAAGCCAGGCCTCAAACCACGAGAAGCTCCAGCCCAAAATGCAGCCAAAATCCAGCCCAAATCCGGGAGAATCTCAAGAGCAGGGGGTGGAGCAAGCCAGGCCTCAAACCACGGGAAGCTCCAGGCCAAAAGACAGCCAAAATTCAGCCCACATCCAGGAGAATATCAAGAGCAGGGGTGGAGCAAGCCAGGCCTCAAACCACGAGAAGCTCCAGCCCAAAATGCAGCCAAAATCCTGCCCACATCCGGGAGAATATCAAGAGTAGGGGGTGGAGCAAGCCAGGCCTCAAACCATGAGAAGCTCCAGCCCAAAAGGCAGCCACAATCCAGCCCACATCTGGGAGAATCTCAAGAGCAGTGGGTGGAGCAAGCCAGGCCTCAAACCTCGAGAAGCTCCAGCCCAAAATGCAGCCAAAATGCAGCCAACATCCGGTAGAATCTTAAGAGCAGGGGGTGGAGCAAGCCAGGCCTCAAACCACGAGAAGCTCCAGCCCAAAAAGCAGCCAAAATGCAGCCCACATCCGGGAGAATCTCAAGAGCAGGGGTGGAGCAAGCCAGGCCTCAAACCAGGAGAAGCTCCAGCCCAAAAGGCAGCCAAAATGCAGCCCACATCCGGGAGAATATCAAGAGCAGGGGGTGGAGCAAGCCAGGCCTCAAACCACGAGAATCTCCAGCCCAAAAGGCAGCCAAAATGCAGCCCACATCCGGGAGAATTTCAAGAGCAGGGGGTGGAGCAAGCCAGGCCTCAAACCACGAGAATCTCCAGCCCAAAATTCAGCCAATATGCAGCCCAGATCCGGGAGAATCTCTAGAGCAGGGGGTGGAGCAAGCCAGGTCTCAAACCACGAGAAGCTCCAGCCCAAAAAGCAGCCAAAATGCAGCCCAAATCCAGGAGAATCTCAAGAGCAGGGGGTGGAGCAAGCCAGGCCTCAAACCACGAGAAGCTCCAGCCCAAAAGGCAGCCAAAATGCAGCAAACATCCAGGAGAATCTTAAGAGCAGGGGGTGGAGCAAGCCAGGCCTCAAACCACGAGAAGCTCCAGCCCAAAATGCAGCCAAAATCCAGCCCACATCCGGGAGAATATCAAGAGCAGGGGGTGGAGCAAGCCAAGCCTCAAACCACGAGAAGCTCCAGCCCAAAAGGCAGCCACAATCCAGCCCACATCTGGGAGAATCTCAAGAGCAGTGGGTGGAGCAAGCCAGGCCTCAAACCACGAGAAGCTCCAGCATAAAAGGCAGCCAAAATGCAGCAAACAACCGGGAGAATCTTAAGAGCAGGGGGTGGAGCAAGCCAGGCCTCAAACCACGAGAAGCTCCAGCCCAAAAAGCAGCCAAAATGCAGCCCACATCCGGGAGAATCTCAAGAGCAGGGGTGGAGCAAGCCAGGCCTCAAACCTCGAGAAGCTCCAGCCCAAAATGCAGCCAAAATGCAGCCAACATCCGGTAGAACCTTAAGAGCAGGGGGTGGAGCAAGCCAGGCCTCAAACCACGAGAAGCTCCAGCCCAAAAGGCAGCCAAAATGCAGCCCACATCCGGGAGAATTTCAAGAGAAGGGGGTGGAGCAAGCCAGGCCTCAAACCACGAGAATCTCCAGCCCAAAAGGCAGCCAAAATGCAGCCCACATCCGGGAGAATTTCAAGAGCAGGGGGTGGAGCAAGCCAGGCCTCAAACCACGAGAATCTCCAGCCCAAAATTCAGCCAATATGCAGCCCAGATCCGGGAGAATCTCTAGAGCAGCGGGTGGAGCAAGCCAGGTCTCAAACCACGAGAAGCTCCAGCCCAAAAAGCAGCCAAAATGCAGCCCAAATCCAGGAGAATCTCAAGAGCAGGGGGTGGAGCAAGCCAGGCCTCAAACCACGAGAAGCTCCAGCCCAAAAGGCAGCCAAAATGCAGCAAACATCCAGGAGAATCTTAAGAGCAGGGGGTGGAGCAAGCCAGGCCTCAAACCACGAGAAGCTCCAGCCCAAAATGCAGCCAAAATCCAGCCCACATCCGGGAGAATATCAAGAGCAGGGGGTGGAGCAAGCCAAGCCTCAAACCACGAGAAGCTCCAGCCCAAAAGGCAGCCACAATCCAGCCCACATCTGGGAGAATCTCAAGAGCAGTGGGTGGAGCAAGCCAGGCCTCAAACCACGAGAAGCTCCAGCATAAAAGGCAGCCAAAATGCAGCAAACAACCGGGAGAATCTTAAGAGCAGGGGGTGGAGCAAGCCAGGCCTCAAACCACGAGAAGCTCCAGCCCAAAAAGCAGCCAAAATGCAGCCCACATCCGGGAGAATCTCAAGAGCAGGGGTGGAGCAAGCCAGGCCTCAAACCTCGAGAAGCTCCAGCCCAAAATGCAGCCAAAATGCAGCCAACATCCGGTAGAACCTTAAGAGCAGGGGGTGGAGCAAGCCAGGCCTCAAACCACGAGAAGCTCCAGCCCAAAAGGCAGCCAAAATGCAGCCCACATCCGGGAGAATTTCAAGAGAAGGGGGTGGAGCAAGCCAGGCCTCAAACCACGAGAAGCTCCAGCCCAAAAGGCAGCCAAAATGCAGCCCACATCCGGGAGAATTTCAAGAGCAGGGGGTGGAGCAAGCCAGGCCTCAAACCACGAGAATCTCCAGCCCAAAAAGCAGCCAAAATGCAGCAAACATCCGGGAGAATCTTAAAAGCAGGGGGTGGAGCAAGCCAGGCCTCAAACCACGAGAAGCTCCAGCCAAAAAGGCAGCCACAATCCAGCCAACATCTGGGAGAATCTCAAGAGCAGTGGGTGGAGCAAGCCAGGCCTCAAACCACGAGAAGCTCCAGCCCAAAAGGCAGCCAAAATGCAGCAAACATCCGGGAGAATCTTAAGAGCAGGGGGTGGAGCAAGCCAGGCCTCAAACCACGAGAAGCTCCAGCCCAACAGGCAGCCAAAATGCAGCCCACATCCGGGAGAATCTCAAGAGCAGGGGTGGAGCAAGCCAGGCCTCAAACCACGAGAAGCTCCAGCCCAAAATGCAGCCAAAATCCAGCCCAAATCCGGGAGAATCTCAAGAGCAGGGGGTGGAGCAAGCCAGGCCTCAAACCACGGGAAGCTCCAGGCCAAAAGACAGCCAAAATTCAGCCCACATCCAGGAGAATATCAAGAGCAGGGGTGGAGCAAGCCAGGCCTCAAACCACGAGAAGCTCCAGCCCAAAATGCAGCCAAAATCCTGCCCACATCCGGGAGAATATCAAGAGTAGGGGGTGGAGCAAGCCAGGCCTCAAACCATGAGAAGCTCCAGCCCAAAAGGCAGCCACAATCCAGCCCACATCTGGGAGAATCTCAAGAGCAGGGGGTGGAGCAAGCCAGGCCTCAAACCTCGAGAAGCTCCAGCCCAAAATGCAGCCAAAATGCAGCCAACATCCGGTAGAATCTTAAGAGCAGGGGGTGGAGCAAGCCAGGCCTCAAACCACGAGAAGCTCCAGCCCAAAAAGCAGCCAAAATGCAGCCCACATCCGGGAGAATCTCAAGAGCAGGGGTGGAGCAAGCCAGGCCTCAAACCAGGAGAAGCTCCAGCCCAAAAGGCAGCCAAAATGCAGCCCACATCCGGGAGAATATCAAGACCAGGGGGTGGAGCAAGCCAGGCCTCAAACCACGAGAAGCTCCAGCCCAAAATGCAGCCATAATGCAGGCCACATCCAGGAGAATATCAAGAGCAGGGGGTGGAGTAATCCAGGCCTCAAACCACGAGAAGCTCCAGCCCAAAAGGCAGCCAAAATGCAGACCACATCCGGGAGAATCTCAAGAGCAGGGGGTGGAGCAAGCCAGGCCTCAAACCACGAGAAGCTCCAGCCCAAGAGGCAGCCAAAATGCAGCCCAAATCCGGGAGAATATCAAGAGCAGGGGGTGGAGCAAGCCAGGCCTCAAACCACGAGAAGCTCCAGCCCAAAAGGCAACCAAAATGCAGCCCACATCTGGGAGAATCTTAAGAGCAGGGGGTGGAGCAAGCCAGGCCTCAAACCACGAGAAGCTCCAGCCCAAAATTCAGCCAAAATCCAGCCCACATGCCGGAGAATATCAAGAGTAGGGGGTGGAGCAAGCCAGGCCTCAAACCATGAGAAGCTCCAGCCCAAAATGCAGCCAAAATGCAGCCCACATCCGGGAGAATTTCAAGAGCAGGGGGTGGAGCAAGCCAGGCCTCAAACCACGAGAATCTCCAGCCCAAAAGGCAGCCAAAATGCAGCCCACATCCGGGAGAATTTCAAGAGCAGGGGGTGGAGCAAGCCAGGCCTCAAACCACGAGAATCTCCAGCCCAAAATTCAGCCAATATGCAGCCCAGATCCGGGAGAATCTCTAGAGCAGCGGGTGGAGCAAGCCAGGTCTCAAACCTTGAGAAACTCCAGCCCAAAAAGCAGCCAAAATGCAGCCCAAATCCGGGAGAATCTCAAGAGCAGGGGGTGGAGCAAGCCAGGCCTCAAACCACGAGAAGCTCCAGCCCAAAAGGCAGCCAAAATGCAGCAAACATCCAGGAGAATCTTAAGAGCAGGGGGTGGAGCAAGCCAGGCCTCAAACCACGAGAAGCTCCAGCCCAAAAGGCAGCCAAAATCCAGCCCACATCCGGGAGAATATCAAGAGCAGGGGGTGGAGCAAGCCAAGCCTCAAACCACGAGAAGCTCCAGCCCAAAAGGCAGCCACAATCCAGCCCACATCTGGGAGAATCTCAAGAGCAGTGGGTGGAGCAAGCCAGGCCTCAAACCACGAGAAGCTCCAGCCTAAAAGGCAGCCAAAATGCAGCAAACAACCGGGAGAATCTTAAGAGCAGGGGGTGGAGCAAGCCAGGCCTCAAACCACGAGAAGCTCCAGCCCAAAAAGCAGCCAAAATGCAGCCCACATCCGGGAGAATCTCAAGAGCAGGGGTGGAGCAAGCCAGGCCTCAAACCAGGAGAAGCTCCAGCCCAAAAGGCAGCCAAAATGCAGCCCACATCCGGGAGAATATCAAGAGCAGGGGTTGGAGAAAGCCAGGCCTCAAACCACGAGAAGCTCCAGCCCAAAAGGCAGCCAAAATGCAGGCCACATCCGGGAGAATCTCAAGAGCAGGGGGTGGAGCAATCCAGGCCTCAAACCACGAGAAGCTCCAGCCCAAAAGGCAGCCAAAATGCAGCCCACATCCGTGAGAATCTCAAGAGCAGGGGGTGGAGCAAGCCAGGCCTCAAATCACGAGAAGCTCCAGCCCAAAAAAGCAGCCAAAATGCAGACCACATCCGGGAGAATATCAAGAGCAGGGGCTGGAGCAAGCCAGGCCTCAAACCACGAGAAGCTCCAGCCAAAAAGGCAGCCACAATCCAGCCCACATCTGGGAGAATCTCAAGAGCAGTGGGTGGAGCAAGCCAGGCCTCAAACCATGAGAAGCTCCAGCCCAAAAGCAGCCAAAATGCAGCAAACATCCGGGAGAATCTTAAGAGCAGGGGGTGGAGCAAGCCAGGCCTCAAACCACGAGAAGCTCCAGCCCAAAATGCAGCCAAAATGCAGCCCACATCCGGGAGAATCTCAAGAGCAGGGGTCGAGCAATCCAGGCCTCAAACCACGAGAAGCTCCAGCCCAAAAAGCAGCCAAAATGCAGCCCACATCCGGGAGAATCTCTAGAGCAGGGGGTGGAGCAAGCCAGGTCTCAAACCACGAGAAGCTCCAGCCCAAAAAGCAGCCAAAATGCAGCCCACATCCGGGAGAATATCAAGAGCAGGGGGTGGAGCAAGCCAGGCCTCAAACCACGAGAAGGTCCAGCCCAAAAGGCAGCCAAAATGCAGCCCACATCCGGGAGAATATCAAGAGTAGGGGGTGGAGCAAGCCAGGCCTCAAACCACGAGAAGCTCCAGCCCCAAATGCAGCCAAAATGCAGCCCACATCCGGGAGAATATCAAGAGCAGGGGGTGGAGCAAGCCGGGCCTCAAACCACGAGAAGCTCCAGCCCAAGAGGCAGCCACAATCCAGCACATATCCGGGAGAATCTCAAGAGCAGGGGGTGGAGAAAACCAGGCCTCAAACCACGAGAAGCTCCAGCCCAAAATGCAGCCAAAATGCAGCCCACATCCGGGAGAATATCAAGAGCAGGTGTGGAGCAAGCCAGGCCTCAAACCACGAGAAGCTCCAGCCCAAAAGGCAGCCAAAATGCAGCCCACATCCGGGAGAATTTCAAGAGAAGGGGGTGGAGCAAGCCAGGCCTCAAACCACGAGAAGCTCCAGCCCAAAATGCAGCCAAAATGCAGCCCACATCCGGGAGAATTTCAAGAGCAGGGGGTGGAGCAAGCCAGGCCTCAAACCACGAGAAGCTCCAGCCCAAAAGGCAGCCAAAATGCAGCCCACATCCGGGAGAATCTCAAGAGCAGGGGGTGGAGCAAGCCAGGCCTCAAACCACGAGAATCTCCAGCCCAAAATTCAGCCATGATGCAGCCCAGATCCTGGAGAATCTCTAGAGCAGCGGGTGGAGCAAGACAGGTCTCAAACCACGAGAAGCTCCAGCCCAAAAAGCAGCCAAAATGCAGCCCAAATCCGGGAGAATCTCAAGAGCAGGGGGTGGAGCAAGCCAGGCCTCAAACCACGAGAAGCTCCAGCCCAAAAGGCAGCCAAAATGCAGCCCACATCCGGGAGAATCTTAAGAGCAGGGGGTGGAGCAAGCCAGGCCTCAAACCACGAGAAGCTCCAGCCCAAAATGCAGCCAAAATCCAGCCCACATCCGGGAGAATATCAAGAGCAGGGGGTGGAGCAAGCCAAGCCTCAAACCACGAGAAGCTCCAGCCCAAAAGGCAGCCAAAATGCAGCCCACATCCGGGAGAATCTCAAGAGCAGGGGCTGGAGCAAGCCAGGCCTCAAACCACGAGAAGCTCCAGCCCAAAAAGCAGCCAAAATGCAGCCCACATCCGGGAGAATCTCAAGAGCAGGGGTGGAGCAATCCAGGCCTCAAACCACGAGAAGCTCCAGCCCAAAATGCAGCCACAATCCAGCCCACATGCGGGAGAATCTCAAGAGCAGGGGGTGGAGCAAGCCAGGCCTCAAACCAAGAGAAGCTCCAGCCCAAAAGGCAGCCACAATCCAGCCCACATGCGGGAGAATCTCAAGAGCAGGGGTTGGAGCAAGCCAGGCCTCAAACCACGAGAAGGTCCAGCCCAAAATTCAGCCAAAATCCAGCCCACATGCCGGAGAATATCAAGAGTAGGGGGCGGAGCAAGCCAGGCCTCAAACCGTGAGAAGCTCCAGTCCAAAATGCAGCCAAAATGCAGCCCACATCCGGGAGAATATCAAGAGCAGGTGTGGAGCAAGCCAGGCCTCAAACCACGAGAAGCTCCAGCCCAAAAGGCAGCCAAAATGCAGCCCACATCCGGGAGAATTTCAAGAGAAGGGGGTGGAGCAAGCCAGGCCTCAAACCACAAGAAGCTCCAGCCCAAAATGCAGCCAAAATGCAGCCCACATCCGGGAGAATTTCAAGAGCAGGGGGTGGAGCAAGCCAGGCCTCAAACCACGAGAATCTCCAGCCCAAAAGGCAGCCAAAATGCAGCCCACATCCGGGAGAATCTCAAGAGCAGGGGGTGGAGCAAGCCAGGCCTCAAACCACGAGAATCTCCAGCCCAAAATTCAGCCATGATGCAGCCCAGATCCTGGAGAATCTCTAGAGCAGCGGGTGGAGCAAGCCAGGTCTCAAACCACGAGAAGCTCCAGCCCAAAAAGCAGCCAAAATGCAGCCCAAATCCGGGAGAATCTCAAGAGCAGGGGTGGAGCAATCCAGGCCTCAAACCACGAGAAGCTCCAGCCCAAAATGCAGCCAAAATCCAGCCCACATGCGGGAGAATATCAAGAGCAGGGGTTGGAGAAAGCCAGGCCTCAAACCACGAGAAGCTCCAGCCCAAAAGGCAGCCAAAATGCAGCCCACATCCGGGAGAATCTTTAGAGCAGCGGGTGGAGCAAGCCAGGTCTCAAACCACGAGAAGCTCCAGCCCAAAAAGCAGCCAAAATGCAGCCCAAATCCGGGAGAATCTCAAGAGCAGGGGGTGGAGCAAGCCAGGCCTCAAACCACGAGAAGCTCCAGCCCAAAAGGCAGCCAAAATTCAGCCCACATCCAGGAGAATATCAAGAGCAGGGGGTGGAGCAAGCCAGGCCTCAAACCACGAGAAGCTCCAGCCCAAAATGCAGCCAAAATCCATCCCACATCCGGGAGAATATCAAGAGCAGGGGGTGGAGCAAGCCAGGCCTCAAACCACGAGAAGCTCCAGCCCAAAAAGCAGCCAAAATGCAGCCCACATCCGGGAGAATCTCAAGAGCAGGGGTGGAGCAATCCAGGCCTCAAACCACGAGAAGCTCCAGCCCAAAATGCAGCCAAAATCCAGCCCACATGCGGGAGAATATCAAGAGCAGGGGTTGGAGAAAGCCAGGCCTCAAACCACGAGAAGCTCCAGCCCAAAAGGCAGCCAAAATGCAGCCCACATCCGGGAGAATCTCTAGAGCAGCGGGTGGAGCAAGCCAGGTCTCAAACCACGAGAAGCTCCAGCCCAAAAAGCAGCCAAAATGCAGCCCAAATCCGGGAGAATCTCAAGAGCAGGGGGTGGAGCAAGCCAGGCCTCAAACCACGAGAAGCTCCAGCCCAAAATGCAGCCAAAATTCAGCCCACATCCAGGAGAATATCAAGAGCAGGGGGTGGAGCAAGCCAGGCCTCAAACCACGAGAAGCTCCAGCCCAAAATGCAGCCAAAATCCAGCCCACATCCGGGAGAATATCAAGAGCAGGGGGTGGAGCAAGCCAGGCCTAAAACCACGAGAAGCTCCAGCCCAAAAGGCAGCCAAAATCCAGCCCACATCTGGGAGAATCTCAAGAGCAGTGGGTGGAGCAAGCCAGGCCTCAAACCACGAGAATCTCCAGCCCAAAAGGCAGCCAAAATGCAGCAAACATCCGGGAGAATCTTAAGAGCAGGGGGTGGAGCAAGCCAGGCCTCAAACCACGAGAAGCTCCAGCCCAAAAACAGCCAAAATGCAGCCCACATCCGGGAGAATCTCAAGAGCAGGGGGTGGAGCAAGCCTGGCCACAATCCTCAAGAAGCTCCAGCCCAAAATTCAGCCAATATGCAGCCCAGATCCGGGAGAATCTCTAGAGCAGCGGGTGGAGCAAGCCAGGTCTCAAACCACGAGAAGCTCCAGCCCAAAAAGCAGCCAAAATGCAGCCCAAATCCGGGAGAATCTTAAGAGCAGGGGGTGGAGCAAGCCAGGCCTCAAACCACGAGAAGCTCCAGCCCAAAAAGCAGCCAAAATGCAGCCCACATCCGGGAGAATCTCAAGAGCAGGGGTGGAGCAAGCCAGGCCTCAAACCAGGAGAAGCTCCAGCCCAAAATGCAGCCAAAATGCAGCCCACATCCGGGAGAATATCAAGAGCAGGGGTTGGAGAAAGCCAGGCCTCAAACCATGAGAAGCTCCAGCCCAAAAGGCAGCCAAAATGCAGGCCACATCCGGGAGAATATCAAGAGCAGGGGGTGGAGCAATCCAGGCCTCAAACCACGAGAAGCTCCAGCCCAAAAGGCAGCCAAAATGCAGCCCACATCCGGGAGAATTTCAAGAGCAGGGGGTGGAGCAAGCCAGGCCACAAACCTCAAGAAGCTCCAGCCCAAAATGCAGCCAAAATCCAGCCCACATCCGGGAGAATATCAAGAGCAGGGGCTGGAGCAAGCCAGGCCTCAAACCACGAGAAGCTCCAGCCCAAAAGGCAGCCAAAATGCAGCAAACATCCGGGAGAATCTTAAGAGCAGGGGGTGGAGCAAGCCAGGCCTCAAACCACGAGAAGCTCCAGCCAAAAAGGCAGCCACAATCCAGCCAACATCTGGGAGAATCTCAAGAGCAGTGGGTGGAGCAAGCCAGGCCTCAAACCACGAGAAGCTCCAGCCCAAAAGGCAGCCAAAATGCAGCAAACATCCGGGAGAATCTTAAGAGCAGGGGGTGGAGCAAGCCAGGCCTCAAACCAAGAGAAGCTCCAGCCCAAAAGGCAGCCACAATCCAGCCCACATGCGGGAGAATCTCAAGAGCAGGGGTTGGAGCAAGCCAGGCCTCAAACCACGAGAAGGTCCAGCCCAAAATTCAGCCAAAATCCAGCCCACATGCCGGAGAATATCAAGAGTAGGGGGCGGAGCAAGCCAGGCCTCAAACCGTGAGAAGCTCCAGTCCAAAATGCAGCCAAAATGCAGCCCACATCCGGGAGAATATCAAGAGCAGGTGTGGAGCAAGCCAGGCCTCAAACCACGAGAAGCTCCAGCCCAAAAGGCAGCCAAAATGCAGCCCACATCCGGGAGAATTTCAAGAGAAGGGGGTGGAGCAAGCCAGGCCTCAAACCACAAGAAGCTCCAGCCCAAAATGCAGCCAAAATGCAGCCCACATGTGGGAGAATTTCAAGAGCAGGGGGTGGAGCAAGCCAGGCCTCAAACCACGAGAATCTCCAGCCCAAAAGGCAGCCAAAATGCAGCCCACATCCGGGAGAATCTCAAGAGCAGGGGGTGGAGCAAGCCAGGCCTCAAACCACGAGAATCTCCAGCCCAAAATTCAGCCATGATGCAGCCCAGATCCTGGAGAATCTCTAGAGCAGCGGGTGGAGCAAGCCAGGTCTCAAACCACGAGAAGCTCCAGCCCAAAAAGCAGCCAAAATGCAGCCCAAATCCGGGAGAATCTCAAGAGCAGGGGTGGAGCAATCCAGGCCTCAAACCACGAGAAGCTCCAGCCCAAAATGCAGCCAAAATCCAGCCCACATGCGGGAGAATATCAAGAGCAGGGGTTGGAGAAAGCCAGGCCTCAAACCACGAGAAGCTCCAGCCCAAAAGGCAGCCAAAATGCAGCCCACATCCGGGAGAATCTTTAGAGCAGCGGGTGGAGCAAGCCAGGTCTCAAACCACGAGAAGCTCCAGCCCAAAAAGCAGCCAAAATGCAGCCCAAATCCGGGAGAATCTCAAGAGCAGGGGGTGGAGCAAGCCAGGCCTCAAACCACGAGAAGCTCCAGCCCAAAAGGCAGCCAAAATTCAGCCCACATCCAGGAGAATATCAAGAGCAGGGGGTGGAGCAAGCCAGGCCTCAAACCACGAGAAGCTCCAGCCCAAAATGCAGCCAAAATCCATCCCACATCCGGGAGAATATCAAGAGCAGGGGGTGGAGCAAGCCAGGCCTCAAACCACGAGAAGCTCCAGCCCAAAAAGCAGCCAAAATGCAGCCCACATCCGGGAGAATCTCAAGAGCAGGGGTGGAGCAATCCAGGCCTCAAACCACGAGAAGCTCCAGCCCAAAATGCAGCCAAAATCCAGCCCACATGCGGGAGAATATCAAGAGCAGGGGTTGGAGAAAGCCAGGCCTCAAACCACGAGAAGCTCCAGCCCAAAAGGCAGCCAAAATGCAGCCCACATCCGGGAGAATCTCTAGAGCAGCGGGTGGAGCAAGCCAGGTCTCAAACCACGAGAAGCTCCAGCCCAAAAAGCAGCCAAAATGCAGCCCAAATCCGGGAGAATCTCAAGAGCAGGGGGTGGAGCAAGCCAGGCCTCAAACCACGAGAAGCTCCAGCCCAAAATGCAGCCAAAATTCAGCCCACATCCAGGAGAATATCAAGAGCAGGGGGTGGAGCAAGCCAGGCCTCAAACCACGAGAAGCTCCAGCCCAAAATGCAGCCAAAATCCAGCCCACATCCGGGAGAATATCAAGAGCAGGGGGTGGAGCAAGCCAGGCCTAAAACCACGAGAAGCTCCAGCCCAAAAGGCAGCCAAAATCCAGCCCACATCTGGGAGAATCTCAAGAGCAGTGGGTGGAGCAAGCCAGGCCTCAAACCACGAGAATCTCCAGCCCAAAAGGCAGCCAAAATGCAGCAAACATCCGGGAGAATCTTAAGAGCAGGGGGTGGAGCAAGCCAGGCCTCAAACCACGAGAAGCTCCAGCCCAAAAACAGCCAAAATGCAGCCCACATCCGGGAGAATCTCAAGAGCAGGGGTGGAGCAAGCCAGGCCTCAAACCACGAGAAGCTCCAGCCCAAAAGGCAGCCAAAATGCAGCCCACATCCGGGAGAATATCAAGAGCAGGGGTTGGAGAAAGCCAGGCCTCAAACCACGAGAATCTCCATCCCAAAAGGCAGCCAAAATGCAGGCCACATCCAGGAGAATCTCAAGAGCAGGGGGTGGAGCAATCCAGGCCTCAAACCACGAGAAGCTCCAGCCCAAAATGCAGCCAAAATGCAGCCCACATCCGGGAGAATATCAAGAGCAGGTGTGGAGCAAGCCAGGCCTCAAACCTCGAGAAGCTCCAGCCCACAAGTCAGCCAAAATGCAGCCCACATCCGGGAGAATTTCAAGAGCAGGGGGTGGAGCAAGCCAGGCCTCAAACCACGAGAAGCTCCAGCCCAAAAGGCAGCCAAAATGCAGCCCACATCCGGGAGAATTTCAAGAGCAGGGGGTGGAGCAAGCCAGGCCTCAAACCACGAGAAGCTCCAGCCCAAAAGGCAGCCAAAATGCAGCCCACATCCGGGAGAATCTCAAGAGCAGGGGGTGGAGCAAGCCTGGCCACAATCCTCAAGAAGCTCCAGCCCAAAATTCAGCCAATATGCAGCCCAGATCCGGGAGAATCTCTAGAGCAGCGGGTGGAGCAAGCCAGGTCTCAAACCACGAGAAGCTCCAGCCCAAAAAGCAGCCAAAATGCAGCCCAAATCCGGGAGAATCTTAAGAGCAGGGGGTGGAGCAAGCCAGGCCTCAAACCACGAGAAGCTCCAGCCCAAAAAGCAGCCAAAATGCAGCCCACATCCGGGAGAATCTCAAGAGCAGGGGTGGAGCAAGCCAGGCCTCAAACCAGGAGAAGCTCCAGCCCAAAATGCAGCCAAAATGCAGCCCACATCCGGGAGAATATCAAGAGCAGGGGTTGGAGAAAGCCAGGCCTCAAACCATGAGAAGCTCCAGCCCAAAAGGCAGCCAAAATGCAGGCCACATCCGGGAGAATATCAAGAGCAGGGGGTGGAGCAATCCAGGCCTCAAACCACGAGAAGCTCCAGCCCAAAAGGCAGCCAAAATGCAGCCCACATCCGGGAGAATTTCAAGAGCAGGGGGTGGAGCAAGCCAGGCCACAAACCTCAAGAAGCTCCAGCCCAAAATGCAGCCAAAATCCAGCCCACATCCGGGAGAATATCAAGAGCAGGGGCTGGAGCAAGCCAGGCCTCAAACCACGAGAAGCTCCAGCCCAAAAGGCAGCCAAAATGCAGCAAACATCCGGGAGAATCTTAAGAGCAGGGGGTGGAGCAAGCCAGGCCTCAAACCACGAGAAGCTCCAGCCAAAAAGGCAGCCACAATCCAGCCAACATCTGGGAGAATCTCAAGAGCAGTGGGTGGAGCAAGCCAGGCCTCAAACCACGAGAAGCTCCAGCCCAAAAGGCAGCCAAAATGCAGCAAACATCCGGGAGAATCTTAAGAGCAGGGGGTGGAGCAAGCCAGGCCTCAAACCACGAGAAGCTCCAGCCCAACAGGCAGCCAAAATGCAGCCCACATCCGGGAGAATCTCAAGAGCAGGGGTGGAGCAATCCAGGCCTCAAACCACGAGAAGCTCCAGCACAAAAGGCAGCCAAAATCCAGCCCACATGCCGGAGAATATCAAGAGTAGGGGGTGGAGCAAGCCAGGCCTCAAACCATGAGAAGCTCCAGCCCAAAATGCAGCCAAAATGCAGCCCACATCCGGGAGAATATCAAGAGCAGGTGTGGAGCAAGCCAGGCCTCAAACCTCGAGAAGCTCCAGCCCAAAAGGCAGCCAAAATGCAGCCCACATCCGGGAGAATTTCAAGAGCAGGGGGTGGAGCAAGCCAGGCCTCAAACCACGAGAATCTCCAGCCCAAAAGGCAGCCAAAATGCAGCAAACATCCGGGAGAATCTTAAGAGCAGGGGGTGGAGCAAGCCAGGCCTCAAACCACGAGAAGCTCCAGCCAAAAAGGCAGCCACAATCCAGCCAACATCTGGGAGAATCTCAAGAGCAGTGGGTGGAGCAAGCCAGGCCTCAAACCACGAGAAGCTCCAGCCCAAAAGGCAGCCAAAATGCAGCAAACATCCGGGAGAATCTTAAGAGCAGGGGGTGGAGCAAGCCAGGCCTCAAACCACGAGAAGCTCCAGCCCAACAGGCAGCCAAAATGCAGCCCACATCCGGGAGAATCTCAAGAGCAGGGGTGGAGCAATCCAGGCCTCAAACCACGAGAAGCTCCAGCCCAAAATGCAGCCAAAATCCAGCCCAAATCCGGGAGAATCTCAAGAGCAGGGGGTGGAGCAAGCCAGGCCTCAAACCACGGGAAGCTCCAGGCCAAAAGACAGCCAAAATTCAGCCCACATCCAGGAGAATATCAAGAGCAGGGGTGGAGCAAGCCAGGCCTCAAACCACGAGAAGCTCCAGCCCAAAATGCAGCCAAAATCCTGCCCACATCCGGGAGAATATCAAGAGTAGGGGGTGGAGCAAGCCAGGCCTCAAACCATGAGAAGCTCCAGCCCAAAAGGCAGCCACAATCCAGCCCACATCTGGGAGAATCTCAAGAGCAGTGGGTGGAGCAAGCCAGGCCTCAAACCTCGAGAAGCTCCAGCCCAAAATGCAGCCAAAATACAGCCAACATCCGGTAGAATCTTAAGAGCAGGGGGTGGAGCAAGCCAGGCCTCAAACCACGAGAAGCTCCAGCCCAAAAAGCAGCCAAAATGCAGCCCACATCCGGGAGAATCTAAAGAGCAGGGGTGGAGCAAGCCAGGCCTCAAACCAGGAGAAGCTCCAGCCCAAAAGGCAGCCAAAATGCAGCCCACATCCGGGAGAATATCAAGACCAGGGGGTGGAGCAAGCCAGGCCTCAAACCACGAGAAGCTCCAGCCCAAAATGCAGCCATAATGCAGGCCACATCCAGGAGAATATCAAGAGCAGGGGGTGGAGTAATCCAGGCCTCAAACCACAAGAAGCTCCAGCCCAAAAGGCAGCCAAAATGCAGACCACATCCGGGAGAATCTCAAGAGCAGGGGGTGGAGCAAGCCAGGCCTCAAACCACGAGAAGCTCCAGCCCAAGAGGCAGCCAAAATGCAGCCCAAATCCGGGAGAATATCAAGAGCAGGGGGTGGAGCAAGCCAGGCCTCAAACCACGAGAAGCTCCAGCCCAAAAGGCAACCAAAATGCAGCCCACATCTGGGAGAATCTCAAGAGCAGGGGGTGGAGCAAGCCAGGCCTCAAACCACGAGAAGCTCCAGCCCAAAAAGCAGCCAAAATGCAGCCCATATCCGGGAGAATCTCAAGAGCAGGGGTGGAGGAAGCCAGGCCTCAAACCACGAGAAGCTCCAGCCCAAAAGGCAGCCAAAATCCAGCCCACATGCCGGAGAATATCAAGAGTAGGGGGTGGAGCAAGCCAGGCCTCAAACCATGAGAAGCTCCAGCCCAAAATGCAGCCAAAATGCAGCCCACATCCGGGAGAATATCAAGAGCAGGTGTGGAGCAAGCCAGGCCTCAAACCTCGAGAAGCTCCAGCCCAAAAGGCAGCCAAAATGCAGCCCACATCCGGGAGAATTTCAAGAGAAGGGGGTGGAGCAAGCCAGGCCTCAAACCACGAGAAGCTCCAGCCCAAAATGCAGCCAAAATGCAGCCCACATCCGGGAGAATTTCAAGAGCAGGGGGTGGAGCAAGCCAGGCCTCAAACCACGAGAATCTCCAGCCCAAAAGGCAGCCAAAATGCAGCCCACATCCGGGAGAATTTCAAGAGCAGGGGGTGGAGCAAGCCAGGCCTCAAACCACGAGAATCTCCAGCCCAAAATTCAGCCAATATGCAGCCCAGATCCGGGAGAATCTCTAGAGCAGCGGGTGGAGCAAGCCAGGTCTCAAACCACGAGAAGCTCCAGCCCAAAAAGCAGCCAAAATGCAGCCCAAATCCGGGAGAATCTCAAGAGCAGTGGGTGGAGCAAGCCAGGCCTCAAACCACGAGAAGCTCCAGCCTAAAAGGCAGCCACAATCCAGCCCTCATCTGGGAGAATCTCAAGAGCAGTGGGTGGAGCAAGCCAGGCCTCAAACCACGAGAAGCTCCAGCCTAAAAGGCAGCCAAAATGCAGCAAACATCCGGGAGAATCTTAAGAGCAGGGGGTGGAGCAAGCCAGGCCTCAAACCACGAGAAGCTCCAGCCCAAAAAGCAGCCAAAATGCAGCCCACATCCGGGAGAATCTCAAGAGCAGGGGTGGAGCAAGCCAGGCCTCAAACCTCGAGAAGCTCCAGCCCAAAAGGCAGCCAAAATGCAGCAAACATCCGGGAGAATCTTAAGAGCAGGGGGTGGAGCAAGCCAGGCCTCAAACCACGAGAAGCTCCAGCCCAACAGGCAGCCAAAATGCAGCCCACATCCTTGAGAATCTCAAGAGCAGGGGTGGAGCAATCCAGGCCTCAAACCACGAGAAGCTCCAGCCCAAAATGCAGCCAAAATCCAGCCCAAATCCGGGAGAATCTCAAGAGCAGGGGGTGGAGCAAGCCAGGCCTCAAACCACGGGAAGCTCCAGGCCAAAAGACAGCCAAAATTCAGCCCACATCCAGGAGAATATCAAGAGCAGGGGTGGAGCAAGCCAGGCCTCAAACCACGAGAAGCTCCAGCCCAAAATGCAGCCAAAATCCTGCCCACATCCGGGAGAATATCAAGAGTAGGGGGTGGAGCAAGCCAGGCCTCAAACCATGAGAAGCTCCAGCCCAAAAGGCAGCCACAATCCAGCCCACATCTGGGAGAATCTCAAGAGCAGTGGGTGGAGCAAGCCAGGCCTCAAACCTCGAGAAGCTCCAGCCCAAAATGCAGCCAAAATGCAGCCAACATCCGGTAGAATCTTAAGAGCAGGGGGTGGAGCAAGCCAGGCCTCAAACCAC
The DNA here is from genome assembly GCA_027574665.1 of Rhynochetos jubatus. Lineage (NCBI taxonomy): Eukaryota > Metazoa > Chordata > Aves > Eurypygiformes > Rhynochetidae > Rhynochetos > Rhynochetos jubatus. Next base: position 256,365 of record JAQBHY010000095.1, on the reverse strand, counting down.
GAGAAGCTCCAGCCCAAAAAGCAGCCAAAATGCAGCCCACATCCGGGAGAATCTCAAGAGCAGGGGTGGAGCAAGCCAGGCCTCAAACCAGGAGAAGCTCCAGCCCAAAAGGCAGCCAAAATGCAGCCCACATCCGGGAGAATATCAAGACCAGGGGGTGGAGCAAGCCAGGCCTCAAACCACGAGAAGCTCCAGCCCAAAATGCAGCCATAATGCAGGCCACATCCAGGAGAATATCAAGAGCAGGGGGTGGAGTAATCCAGGCCTCAAACCACGAGAAGCTCCAGCCAAAAAGGCAGCCAAAATGCAGACCACATCCGGGAGAATCTCAAGAGCAGGGGGTGGAGCAAGCCAGGCCTCAAACCACGAGAATCTCCAGCCCAAGAGGCAGCAAAAATGCAGCCCAAATCCGGGAGAATATCAAGAGCAGGGGGTGGAGCAAGCCAGGCCTCAAACCACGAGAAGCTCCAGCCCAAAAGGCAACCAAAATGCAGCCCACATCTGGGAGAATCTTAAGAGCAGGGGGTGGAGCAAGCCAGGCCTCAAACCACGAGAAGCTCCAGCCCAAAAAGCAGCCAAAATGCAGCCCATATCCGGGAGAATCTCAAGAGCAGGGGTGGAGCAAGCCAGGCCTCAAACCACGAGAAGCTCCAGCCCAAAATTCAGCCAAAATCCAGCCCACATGCCGGAGATTATCAAGAGTAGGGGGTGGAGCAAGCCAGGCCTCAAACCATGAGAAGCTCCAGCCCAAAATGCAGCCAAAATGCAGCCCACATCCGGGAGAATTTCAAGAGCAGGGGGTGGAGCAAGCCAGGCCTCAAACCACGAGAATCTCCAGCCCAAAAGGCAGCCAAAATGCAGCCCACATCCGGGAGAATTTCAAGAGCAGGGGGTGGAGCAAGCCAGGCCTCAAACCACGAGAATCTCCAGCCCAAAATTCAGCCAATATGCAGCCCAGATCCGGGAGAATCTCTAGAGCAGCGGGTGGAGCAAGCCAGGTCTCAAACCACGAGAAGCTCCAGCCCAAAAAGCAGCCAAAATGCAGCCCAAATCCGGGAGAATCTCAAGAGCAGGGGGTGGAGCAAGCCAGGCCTCAAACCACGAGAAGCTCCAGCCCAAAAGGCAGCCAAAATGCAGCAAACATCCAGGAGAATCTTAAGAGCAGGGGGTGGAGCAAGCCAGGCCTCAAACCACGAGAAGCTCCAGCCCAAAATGCAGCCAAAATCCAGCCCACATCCGGGAGAATATCAAGAGCAGGGGGTGGAGCAAGCCAAGCCTCAAACCACGAGAAGCTCCAGCCCAAAAGGCAGCCACAATCCAGCCCATATCTGGGAGAATCTCAAGAGCAGTGGGTGGAGCAAGCCAGGCCTCAAACCACGAGAAGCTCCAGCCTAAAAGGCAGCCAAAATGCAGCCCACATCCGGGAGAATCTTAAGAGCAGGGGGTGGAGCAAGCCAGGCCTCAAACCACGAGAAGCTCCAGCCCAAAAAGCAGCCAAAATGCAGCCCACATCCGGGAGAATCTCAAGAGCAGGGGTGGAGCAAGCCAGGCCTCAAACCAGGAGAAGCTCCAGCCCAAAAGGCAGCCAAAATGCAGCCCACATCCGGGAGAATATCAAGAGCAGGGGTTGGAGAAAGCCAGGCCTCAAACCACGAGAAGCTCCAGCCCAAAAGGCAGCCAAAATGCAGCCCACATCCGGGAGAATCTCAAGAGCAGGGGGTGGAGCAATCCAGGCCTCAAACCACGAGAAGCTCCAGCCCAAAAGGCAGCCAAAATGCAGCCCACATCCGTGAGAATCTCAAGAGCAGGGGGTGGAGCAAGCCAGGCCTCAAATCACGAGAAGCTCCAGCCCAAAAGGCAGCCAAAATGCAGACCACATCCGGGAGAATATCAAGAGCAGGGGCTGGAGCAAGCCACGCCTCAAACCACGAGAAGCTCCAGCCAAAAAGGCAGCCACAATCCAGCCCACATCTGGGAGAATCTCAAGAGCAGTGGGTGGAGCAAGCCAGGCCTCAAACCATGAGAAGCTCCAGCCCAAAAGCAGCCAAAATGCAGCAAACATCCGGGAGAATCTTAAGAGCAGGGGGTGGAGCAAGCCAGGCCTCAAACCACGAGAAGCTCCAGCCCAAAATGCAGCCAAAATGCAGCCCACATCCGGGAGAATCTCAAGAGCAGGGGTGGAGCAATCCAGGCCTCAAACCACGAGAAGCTTCAGCCCAAAATGCAGCCAAAATCCAGCCCACATGCGGGAGAATATCAAGAGTAGGGGGTGGAGCAAGCCAGGCCTCAAACCATGAGAAGCTCCAGCCCAAAAGGCAGCCAAAATGCAGCCCACATCTGGGAGAATATCAAGAGCAGGTGTGGAGCAAGCCAGGCCTCAAACCTCGAGAAGCTCCAGCCCACAAGGCAGCCAAAATGCAGCCCACATCCGGGAGAATCTCAAGAGCAGGGGGTGGAGCAAGACAGGCCACAAACCAGGAGAAGCTCCAGCCCAAAATGCAGCCAAAATGCAGCCCACATCCGGGAGAATCTCTAGAGCAGGGGGTGGAGCAAGCCAGGTCTCAAACCACGAGAAGCTCCAGCCCAAAAAGCAGCCAAAATGCAGCCCACATCCGGGAGAATATCAAGAGCAGGGGGTGGAGCAAGCCAGGCCTCAAACCACGAGAAGGTCCAGCCCAAAAGGCAGCCAAAATGCAGCCCACATCCGGGAGAATATCAAGAGTAGGGGGTGGAGCAAGCCAGGCCTCAAACCACGAGAAGCTCCAGCCCCAAATGCAGCCAAAATGCAGCCCACATCCGGGAGAATATCAAGAGCAGGGGGTGGAGCAAGCCGGGCCTCAAACCACGAGAAGCTCCAGCCCAAGAGGCAGCCACAATCCAGCACATATCCGGGAGAATCTCAAGAGCAGGGGGTGGAGAAAGCCAGGCCTCAAACCACGAGAAGCTCCAGCCCAAAATGCAGCCAAAATGCAGCCCACATCAGGGAGAATCTCAAGAGCAGGGGTTGGAGCAAGCCAGGCCTCAAACCACGAGAAGGTCCAGACCAAAAGGCAGCCACAATCCAGCCCACATGCGGGAGAATCTCAAGAGCAGGGGGTGGAGCAAGCCAGGCCTCAAACCAAGAGAAGCTCCAGCCCAAAAGGCAGCCACAATCCAGCCCACATGCGGGAGAATCTCAAGAGCAGGGGTTGGAGCAAGCCAGGCCTCAAACCACGAGAAGGTCCAGCCCAAAATTCAGCCAAAATCCAGCCCACATGCCGGAGAATATCAAGAGTAGGGGGCGGAGCAAGCCAGGCCTCAAACCATGAGAAGCTCCAGTCCAAAATGCAGCCAAAATGCAGCCCACATCCGGGAGAATATCAAGAGCAGGTGTGGAGCAAGCCAGGCCTCAAACCTCGTGAAGCTCCAGCCCAAAAGGCAGCCAAAATGCAGCCCACATCCGGGAGAATTTCAAGAGAAGGGGGTGGAGCAAGCCAGGCCTCAAACCACGAGAAGCTCCAGCCCAAAAGGCAGCCAAAATGCAGCCCACATCCGGGAGAATCTCAAGAGCAGGGGGTGGAGCAAGCCAGGCCTCAAACCACGAGAATCTCCAGCCCAAAATTCAGCCAATATGCAGCCCAGATCCTGGAGAATCTCTAGAGCAGCGGGTGGAGCAAGCCAGGTCTCAAACCACGAGAAGCTCCAGCCCAAAAAGCAGCCAAAATGCAGCCCAAATCCGGGAGAATCTCAAGGGCAGGGGGTGGAGCAAGCCAGGCCTCAAACCACGAGAAGCTCCAGCCCAAAAGGCAGCCAAAATGCAGCCCACATCCGGGAGAATCTTAAGAGCAGGGGGTGGAGCAAGCCAGGCCTCAAACCACGAGAAGCTCCAGCCCAAAATGCAGCCAAAATCCAGCCCACATCCGGGAGAATATCAAGAGCAGGGGGTGGAGCAAGCCAAGCCTCAAACCACGAGAAGCTCCAGCCCAAAAGGCAGCCACAATCCAGCCCACATCTGGGAGAATCTCAAGAGCAGTGGGTGGAGCAAGCCAGGCCTCAAACCATGAGAAGCTCCAGCCCAAAAAGCAGCCAAAATGCAGCCCACATCCGGGAGAATATCAAGAGCAGGTGTACAGCAAGCCAGGCCTCAAACCACGAGAAGCTCCAGCCCAAAATGCAGCCAAAATGCAGCCCACATCCGGGAGAATCTCTAGAGCAGCGGGTGGAGCAAGCCAGGTCTCAAACCACGAGAAGCTCCAGCCCAAAAGGCAGCCAAAATGCAGCCCAAATCCGGGAGAATCTCAAGAGCAGGGGGTGGAGCAAGCCAGGCCTCAAACCACGAGAAGCTCCAGCCCAAAAGGCAGCCAAAATGCAGCAAACATCCAGGAGAATCTTAAGAGCAGGGGGTGGAGCAAGCCAGGCCTCAAACCACGAGAAGCTCCAGCCCAAAATGCAGCCAAAATCCAGCCCACATCCGGGAGAATATCAAGAGCAGGGGGTGGAGCAAGCCAGGCCTCAAACCATGAGAAGCTCCAGCCCAAAATGCAGCCAAAATGCAGCCCACATCTGGGAGAATATCAAGAGCAGGTGTGGAGCAAGCCAGGCCTCAAACCTCGAGAAGCTCCAGCCCACAAGGCAGCCAAAATGCAGCCCACATCCGGGAGAATCTCAAGAGCAGGGGGTGGAGCAAGACAGGCCACAAACCAGGAGAAGCTCCAGCCCAAAATGCAGCCAAAATGCAGCCCACATCCGGGAGAATCTCTAGAGCAGGGGGTGGAGCAAGCCAGGTCTCAAACCACGAGAAGCTCCAGCCCAAAAAGCAGCCAAAATGCAGCCCACATCCGGGAGAATATCAAGAGCAGGGGGTGGAGCAAGCCAGGCCTCAAACCACGAGAAGGTCCAGCCCAAAAGGCAGCCAAAATGCAGCCCACATCCGGGAGAATATCAAGAGTAGGGGGTGGAGCAAGCCAGGCCTCAAACCACGAGAAGCTCCAGCCCCAAATGCAGCCAAAATGCAGCCCACATCCGGGAGAATATCAAGAGCAGGGGGTGGAGCAAGCCGGGCCTCAAACCACGAGAAGCTCCAGCCCAAGAGGCAGCCACAATCCAGCACATATCCGGGAGAATCTCAAGAGCAGGGGGTGGAGAAACCAGGCCTCAAACCACGAGAAGCTCCAGCCCAAAATGCAGCCAAAATGCAGCCCACATCAGGGAGAATCTCAAGAGCAGGGGGTGGAGCAAGCCAGGCCTCAAACCACGAGAAGGTCCAGACCAAAAGGCAGCCACAATCCAGCCCACATGCGGGAGAATCTCAAGAGCAGGGGGTGGAGCAAGCCAGGCCTCAAACCACGAGAAGCTCCAGCCCAAAAGGCAGCCAAAATGCAGCCCACATCCGGGAGAATCTCAAGAGCAGGGGGTGGAGCAAGCCAGGCCTCAAACCACGAGAATCTCCAGCCCAAAATTCAGCCAATATGCAGCCCAGATCCTGGAGAATCTCTAGAGCAGCGGGTGGAGCAAGCCAGGTCTCAAACCACGAGAAGCTCCAGCCCAAAAAGCAGCCAAAATGCAGCCCAAATCCGGGAGAATCTCAAGAGCAGGGGGTGGAGCAAGCCAGGCCTCAAACCACGAGAAGCTCCAGCCCAAAAGGCAGCCAAAATGCAGCCCACATCCGGGAGAATCTTAAGAGCAGGGGGTGGAGCAAGCCAGGCCTCAAACCACGAGAAGCTCCAGCCCAAAATGCAGCCAAAATCCAGCCCACATCCGGGAGAATATCAAGAGCAGGGGGTGGAGCAAGCCAAGCCTCAAACCACGAGAAGCTCCAGCCCAAAAGGCAGCCACAATCCAGCCCACATCTGGGAGAATCTCAAGAGCAGTGGGTGGAGCAAGCCAGGCCTCAAACCATGAGAATCTCCAGCCCAAAAAGCAGCCAAAATGCAGCCCACATCCGGGAGAATATCAAGAGCAGGTGTACAGCAAGCCAGGCCTCAAACCACGAGAAGCTCCAGCCCAAAATGCAGCCAAAATGCAGCCCACATCCGGGAGAATCTCAAGAGCAGGGGGTGGAGCAAACCAGGCCTCAAACCACGAGAAGCTCCAGCCCAAAAGGCAGCCAAAATCCAGCCCACATCCAGGAGAATCTCAAGAGCAGGGGGTGGAGCAAGCCGGGCCTCAAACCACGAGAAGCTCCAGCCCAAGAGGCAGCCACAATCCAGCACAAATCCGGGAGAATCTCAAGAGCAGGGGGTGGAGCAAGCCAGGCCTCAAACCACGAGAAGCTCCAGCCAAAAAAGGAGCCAAAATCCACCCCATCCGGAGGAGAGTATCACGAGCAGGGGGTGGAGCAAGCCAGGCCTCAAACCACGAGAAGCTCCAGCCCAAAATGCAGCCAAAATCCAGCCCACATGTGGGAGAATGTCAAGAGCAGGGGTGGAGCAAGCCAGGCCTCAAACCACGAGAAGCTCCAGCCCAAAAGGCAGCCAAAATGCAGCCCACATCCAGGAGAATCTCAAGAGCAGGGGGTGGAGCAAGCCGGGCCTCAAACCACGAGAAGCTCCAGCCCAAGAGGCAGCCACAATCCAGCCCACATGCGGGAGAATCTCAAGAGCAGGAGGTGGAGCAAGCCAGGCCTCAAACCATGGGAAGCTCCAGCCCAAAAGGCAGCCACAATCCAGCCCACATGCGGGAGAATCTCAAGAGCAGGGGGTGGAGCAAGCCAGGCCTCAAACCACGAGAAGCTCCAGCCCAAAATACAGCCAAAATGCAGCCCACATCCGGGAGAATCTCAAGAGCAGGGGGTGGAGCAAGCCAGGCCTCAAACCACGAGAAGCTCCAGCCCAAAAGGCAGCCACAATCCAGTCCACATCCGGGAGAATATCAAGAGCAGGGGGTGGAGCAAGCCAGGCCTCAAACCACGAGAAGCTCCAGCCCAAAAGGCAGCCAAAATGCAGCCGATATAGGGGAGAATCTCAAGAGCAGGGGGTGGAACAAGCCAGGCCTCAAACCACGAGAACCTCCAGCCCAAAACGCAGCCAAAATCCAGCCCACATCCGCGAGAATATCAAGAGCAGGGGGTGGAGCAAGCCAGGCCTCAAACCACGAGAAGCTCCAGCCCAAAAATCAGCCAAAATGCAGCCCATATCCGGGAGAATATCAAGAGCAGGGGGTGGAGCAAGCCAGGCCTCAAACCACGAGAAGCTCCAGCCCAAAAAGGAGCCAAAATCCAGCCCATCCGGAGGAGAGTATCACGAGCAGGGGGTGGAGCAAGCCGGGCCTCAAACCACGAGAAGTTCCAGCCCAAGAGGCAGCCAAAATCCAGCAAATATCCGGGAGAATCTCAAGAGCAGGGGTTGGAGCAAGCCAGGCCTCAAACCACGAGAAGCACCAGCCCAAAAAGGAGCCAAAATCCAGCCCATCTTAAGGAGAGTATCACGAGCAGGGGGTGGAGCAAGGCAGGCCTCAAACCATTGGAAGCTCCAGCCCAAAATGCAGCCAAAATGCAGCCCACATCCGGGAGAATCTCAAGAGCAGGGGGTGGAGCAAGCCAGGCCTCAAACCACGAGAAGCTCCAGCCCAAAAGGCAGCCAAAATCCAGCCCACATCCGGGGAATCTCAAGAGCAGGGGGTGGAGCAAGCCAGGCCTCAAACCACGAGAAGCTCCAGCCCAAAAAGCAGCCAAAATCCTAACCACATCTGGGAGAATCTCAAGAGCAGGGGGTGGAGCAAGCCAGGCCTCAAACCACGAGAAGCTCCAGCCCAAAAAGGAGCCAAAATCCAGCCCATCTGGAGGAGAGTATCAAGAGCAGGGGGTGGAGCAAGCCAGGCCTCAAACCACGAGAAGCTCCAGCCCAAAAGGCAGCCAAAATGCAGCCCACATCCGGGAGAATCTCAAGAGCAGGGGGTGGAGCAAGCCAGGCCTCAAACCACGAGAAGCTCCAGCCCAAAAGGCAGCCAAAATGCAGCCCACATTCGGGAGAATCTCAAGAGCAGGGGGTGGAGCAAGGCAGGCCTCAAACCACGAGAAGCTCCAGCCCAAGAGTCAGCCAAAATCCAGGAAACATCCGGGAGTATCTCAAGAGCAGGGGGTGGAGCAAGCCAGGTCTCAAACCACGAGAAGCTCCAGCCAAAGAGGCAGCCAAAATCCAGCAAACATCTCGGAGAATCTCAAGAGCAGGGGGTGGAGCAAGCCAGGCCTCAAACCACGAGAAGCTCCAGCCCAAAAAGGAGCCAAAATCCAGCCCATCCGGAGGAGAGTATCACGAGCAGGGGGTGGAGCAAGCCAAGCCTCAAACCACGAGAAGCTCCAGCCCAAAAAGGAGCCAAAATCCAGCCCATCTGGAGGAGAGTATCAAGAGCAGGGGGTGGAGGAAGGCAGGCCTCAAACCATTGGAAGCTCCAGCCCAAGAGGCAGCCACAATCCAGCCCACATCCGGGAGAATATCAAGAGCAGGGGGTGGAGCAAGCCAGGCCTCAAACCACGAGAAGCTCCAGCCCAAAAGGCAGCCAAAATGCAGCCCACATCCGGGAGAATCTCAAGAGCAGGGGGTGGAGCAAGCCAGGCCTCAAACCACGAGAATCTCCAGCCCAAAATTCAGCCAATATGCAGCCCAGATCCTGGAGAATCTCTAGAGCAGCGGGTGGAGCAAGCCAGGTCTCAAACCACGAGAAGCTCCAGCCCAAAAAGCAGCCAAAATGCAGCCCAAATCCGGGAGAATCTCAAGAGCAGGGGGTGGAGCAAGCCAGGCCTCAAACCACGAGAAGCTCCAGCCCAAAAGGCAGCCAAAATGCAGCCCACATCCGGGAGAATCTTAAGAGCAGGGGGTGGAGCAAGCCAGGCCTCAAACCACGAGAAGCTCCAGCCCAAAATGCAGCCAAAATCCAGCCCACATGCGGGAGAATATCAAGAGCAGGGGGTGGAGCAAGCCAAGCCTCAAACCACGAGAAGCTCCAGCCCAAAAGGCAGCCAAAATCCAGCCCACATCCAGGAGAATCTCAAGAGCAGGGGGTGGAGCAAGCCGGGCCTCAAACCACGAGAAGCTCCAGCCCAAGAGGCAGCCACAATCCAGCACAAATCCGGGAGAATCTCAAGAGCAGGGGGTGGAGCAAGCCAGGCCTCAAACCACGAGAAGCTCCAGCCAAAAAAGGAGCCAAAATCCACCCCATCCGGAGGAGAGTATCACGAGCAGGGGGTGGAGCAAGCCAGGCCTCAAACCACGAGAAGCTCCAGCCCAAAAGGCAGCCAAAATCCAGCCCACCTACGGGAGAATCTCAAGAGCAGGGGGTGGAGCAAGCCAGGCCTCAAACCATGAGAAGCTCCAGCCCAAAAGGCAGCCAAAATGCAGCCCACATCCGGGAGAATATCAAGAGCAGGGGTGGAGCAAGCCAGGCCTCAAACCACGAGAAGCTCCAGCCCAAAATGCAGCCAAAATCCACCCCACATGTGGGAGAATGTCAAGAGCAGGGGTGGAGCAAGCCAGGCCTCAAACCACGAGAAGCTCCAGCCCAAAAGGCAGCCAAAATGCAGCCCACATCCAGGAGAATCTCAAGAGCAGGGGGTGGAGCAAGCCGGGCCTCAAACCACGAGAAGCTCCAGCCCAAGAGGCAGCCACAATCCAGCCCACATGCGGGAGAATCTCAAGAGCAGGAGGTGGAGCAAGCCAGGCCTCAAACCATGGGAAGCTCCAGCCCAAAAGGCAGCCACAATCCAGCCCACATGCGGGAGAATCTCAAGAGCAGGGGGTGGAGCAAGCCAGGCCTCAAACCACGAGAAGCTCCAGCCCAAAATACAGCCAAAATGCAGCCCACATCCGGGAGAATCTCAAGAGCAGGGGGTGGAGCAAGCCAGGCCTCAAACCACGAGAAGCTCCAGCCCAAAAGGCAGCCATAATCCAGTCCACATCCGGGAGAATATCAAGAGCAGGGGGTGGAGCAAGCCAGGCCTCAAACCACGAGAAGCTCCAGCCCAAAAGGCAGCCAAAATGCAGCCGATATAGGGGAGAATCTCAAGAGCAGGGGGTGGAACAAGCCAGGCCTCAAACCACGAGAACCTCCAGCCCAAAACGCAGCCAAAATCCAGCCCACATCCGCGAGAATATCAAGAGCAGGGGGTGGAGCAAGCCAGGCCTCAAACCACGAGAAGCTCCAGCCCAAAAATCAGCCAAAATGCAGCCCATATCCGGGAGAATCTCAAGAGCAGGGGGTGGAGCAAGCCAGGCCTCAAACCACGAGAAGCTCCAGCCCAAAAAGGAGCCAAAATCCAGCCCATCCGGAGGAGAGTATCACGAGCAGGGGGTGGAGCAAGGCAGGCCTCAAACCATTGGAAGCTCCAGCCCAAAATGCAGCCAAAATGCAGCCCACATCCGGGAGAATCTCAAGAGCAGGGGGTGGAGCAAGCCAGGCCTCAAACCACGAGAAGCTCCAGCCCAAAAGGCAGCCAAAATCCAGCCCACATCCGGGGAATCTCAAGAGCAGGGGGTGGAGCAAGCCAGGCCTCAAACCACGAGAAGCTCCAGCCCAAAAAGCAGCCAAAATCCTAACCACATCTGGGAGAATCTCAAGAGCAGGGGGTGGAGCAAGCCAGGCCTCAAACCACGAGAAGCTCCAGCCCAAAAAGGAGCCAAAATCCAGCCCATCTTAAGGAGAGTATCACGAGCAGGGGGTGGAGCAAGGCAGGCCTCAAACCATTGGAAGCTCCAGCCCAAAATGCAGCCAAAATGCAGCCCACATCCGGGAGAATCTCAAGAGCAGGGGGTGGAGCAAGCCAGGCCTCAAACCACGAGAAGCTCCAGCCCAAAAGGCAGCCAAAATCCAGCCCACATCCGGGGAATCTCAAGAGCAGGGGGTGGAGCAAGCCAGGCCTCAAACCACGAGAAGCTCCAGCCCAAAAAGCAGCCAAAATCCTAACCACATCTGGGAGAATCTCAAGAGCAGGGGGTGGAGCAAGCCAGGCCTCAAACCACGAGAAGCTCCAGCCCAAAAAGGAGCCAAAATCCAGCCCATCTGGAGGAGAGTATCAAGAGCAGGGGGTGGAGCAATGCAGGCCTCAAACCACGAGAAGCTCCAGCCCAAAAGGCAGCCAAAATGCAGCCCACATCCGGGAGAATCTCAAGAGCAGGGGGTGGAGCAAGCCAGGCCTCAAACCACGAGAAGCTCCAGCCCAAAAGGCAGCCAAAATGCAGCCCACATTCGGGAGAATCTCAAGAGCAGGGGGTGGAGCAAGGCAGGCCTCAAACCACGAGAAGCTCCAGCCCAAGAGTCAGCCAAAATCCAGGAAACATCCGGGAGTATCTCAAGAGCAGGGGGTGGAGCAAGCCGGGTCTCAAACCACGAGAAGCTCCAGCCAAAGAGGCAGCCAAAATCCAGCAAACATCTCGGAGAATCTCAAGAGCAGGGGGTGGAGCAAGCCAGGCCTCAAACCACGAGAAGCTCCAGCCCAAAAAGGAGCCAAAATCCAGCCCATCCGGAGGAGAGTATCACGAGCAGGGGGTGGAGCAAGCCAAGCCTCAAACCACGAGAAGCTCCAGCCCAAAAAGGAGCCAAAATCCAGCCCATCTGGAGGAGAGTATCAAGAGCAGGGGGTGGAGGAAGGCAGGCCTCAAACCATTGGAAGCTCCAGCCCAAGAGGCAGCCACAATCCAGCCCACATCCGGGAGAATATCAAGAGCAGGGGGTGGAGCAAGCCAGGCCTCAAACCACGAGAAGCTCCAGCCCAAAAGGCAGCCAAAATGCAGCCCACATCCGGGAGAATCTCAAGAGCAGGGGGTGGAGCAAGCCAGGCCTCAAACCACGAGAATCTCCAGCCCAAAATTCAGCCAATATGCAGCCCAGATCCTGGAGAATCTCTAGAGCAGCGGGTGGAGCAAGCCAGGTCTCAAACCACGAGAAGTTCCAGCCCAAAAAGCAGCCAAAATGCAGCCCAAATCCGGGAGAATCTCAAGAGCAGGGGGTGGAGCAAGCCAGGCCTCAAACCACGAGAAGCTCCAGCCCAAAAGGCAGCCAAAATGCAGCCCACATCCGGGAGAATCTTAAGAGCAGGGGGTGGAGCAAGCCAGGCCTCAAACCACGAGAAGCTCCAGCCCAAAATGCAGCCAAAATCCAGCCCACATCCGGGAGAATATCAAGAGCAGGGGGTGGAGCAAGCCAAGCCTCAAACCACGAGAAGCTCCAGCCCAAAAGGCAGCCAAAATCCAGCCCACATCCAGGAGAATCTCAAGAGCAGGGGGTGGAGCAAGCCGGGCCTCAAACCACGAGAAGCTCCAGCCCAAGAGGCAGCCACAATCCAGCACAAATCCGGGAGAATCTCAAGAGCAGGGGGTGGAGCAAGCCAGGCCTCAAACCACGAGAAGCTCCAGCCAAAAAAGGAGCCAAAATCCACCCCATCCGGAGGAGAGTATCACGAGCAGGGGGTGGAGCAAGCCAGGCCTCAAACCACGAGAAGCTCCAGCCCAAAAGGCAGCCAAAATCCAGCCCACCTACGGGAGAATCTCAAGAGCAGGGGGTGGAGCAAGCCAGGCCTCAAACCATGAGAAGCTCCAGCCCAAAAGGCAGCCAAAATGCAGCCCACATCCGGGAGAATATCAAGAGCAGGGGTGGAGCAAGCCAGGCCTCAAACCACGAGAAGCTCCAGCCCAAAATGCAGCCAAAATCCACCCCACATGTGGGAGAATGTCAAGAGCAGGGGTGGAGCAAGCCAGGCCTCAAACCACGAGAAGCTCCAGCCCAAAAGGCAGCCAAAATGCAGCCCACATCCAGGAGAATCTCAAGAGCAGGGGGTGGAGCAAGCCGGGCCTCAAACCACGAGAAGCTCCAGCCCAAGAGGCAGCCACAATCCAGCCCACATGCGGGAGAATCTCAAGAGCAGGAGGTGGAGCAAGCCAGGCCTCAAACCATGGGAAGCTCCAGCCCAAAAGGCAGCCACAATCCAGCCCACATGCGGGAGAATCTCAAGAGCAGGGGGTGGAGCAAGCCAGGCCTCAAACCACGAGAAGCTCCAGCCCAAAATACAGCCAAAATGCAGCCCACATCCGGGAGAATCTCAAGAGCAGGGGGTGGAGCAAGCCAGGCCTCAAACCACGAGAAGCTCCAGCCCAAAAGGCAGCCACAATCCAGTCCACATCCGGGAGAATATCAAGAGCAGGGGGTGGAGCAAGCCAGGCCTCAAACCACGAGAAGCTCCAGCCCAAAAGGCAGCCAAAATGCAGCCGATATAGGGGAGAATCTCAAGAGCAGGGGGTGGAACAAGCCAGGCCTCAAACCACGAGAACCTCCAGCCCAAAACGCAGCCAAAATCCAGCCCACATCCGCGAGAATCTCAAGAGCAGGGGGTGGAGCAAGCCAGGCCTCAAACCACGAGAAGCTCCAGCCCAAAAATCAGCCAAAATGCAGCCCATATCCGGGAGAATATCAAGAGCAGGGGGTGGAGCAAGCCAGGCCTCAAACCACGAGAAGCTCCAGCCCAAAAAGGAGCCAAAATCCAGCCCATCCGGAGGAGAGTATCACGAGCAGGGGGTGGAGCAAGGCAGGCCTCAAACCATTGGAAGCTCCAGCCCAAAATGCAGCCAAAATGCAGCCCACATCCGGGAGAATCTCAAGAGCAGGGGGTGGAGCAAGCCAGGCCTCAAACCACGAGAAGCTCCAGCCCAAAAGGCAGCCAAAATCCAGCCCACATCCGGGGAATCTCAAGAGCAGGGGGTGGAGCAAGCCAGGCCTCAAACCACGAGAAGCTCCAGCCCAAAAAGCAGCCAAAATCCTAACCACATCTGGGAGAATCTCAAGAGCAGGGGGTGGAGCAAGCCAGGCCTCAAACCACGAGAAGCTCCAGCCCAAAAAGGAGCCAAAATCCAGCCCATCTGGAGGAGAGTATCAAGAGCAGGGGGTGGAGCAATGCAGGCCTCAAACCACGAGAAGCTCCAGCCCAAAAGGCAGCCAAAATGCAGCCCACATCCGGGAGAATCTCAAGAGCAGGGGGTGGAGCAAGCCAGGCCTCAAACCACGAGAAGCTCCAGCCCAAAAGGCAGCCAAAATGCAGCCCACATTCGGGAGAATCTCAAGAGCAGGGGGTGGAGCAAGGCAGGCCTCAAACCACGAGAAGCTCCAGCCCAAGAGTCAGCCAAAATCCAGGAAACATCCGGGAGTATCTCAAGAGCAGGGGGTGGAGCAAGCCGGGTCTCAAACCACGAGAAGCTCCAGCCAAAGAGGCAGCCAAAATCCAGCAAACATCTCGGAGAATCTCAAGAGCAGGGGGTGGAGCAAGCCAGGCCTCAAACCACGAGAAGCTCCAGCCCAAAAAGGAGCCAAAATCCAGCCCATCCGGAGGAGAGTATCACGAGCAGGGGGTGGAGCAAGCCAAGCCTCAAACCACGAGAAGCTCCAGCCCAAAAAGGAGCCAAAATCCAGCCCATCTGGAGGAGAGTATCAAGAGCAGGGGGTGGAGGAAGGCAGGCCTCAAACCATTGGAAGCTCCAGCCCAAGAGGCAGCCACAATCCAGCCCACATCCGGGAGAATATCAAGAGCAGGGGGTGGAGCAAGCCAGGCCTCAAACCACGAGAAGCTCCAGCCCAAAAATCAGCCAAAATCCTAACCACATCTGGGAGAATCTCAAGAGCAGGGGGTGGAGCAAGCCAGGCCTCAAACCACGAGAAGCTCCAGCCCAAAACGCAGCCAAAATCCAGCCCACATCCAGGAGAATATCAAGAGCAGGGGTTGGAGCAAGCCAGGCCTCAAACCACGAGAAGCTCCAGCCCAAAAGGCAGCCAAAATGCAGCCCACATCCGGGAGAATATCAAGAGCAGGGAGTGGAGCAAGACAGACCTCAAACCACGAGAAGCTCCAGCCCAAAAGGCAGCCAAAATGCAGCCCACATCCGGGGAATCTCAAGAGCAGGGGGTGGAGCAAGCCAGGCCTTAAACCACGAGAAGCTCCAGCCCAAAATGCAGCCAAAATCCAGCCCACATCCAGGAGAATATCAAGAGCAGGGGTTGGAGAAAGCCAGGCCTCAAACCACGAGAAGCTCCAGCCAAAAGGCAGCCAAAATCCAGCCCACATCCAGGAGAATCTCAAGAGCAGGGGGTGGAGCAAGCCGGGCCTCAAACCACGAGAAGCTCCAGCCCAAGATGCAGCCAAAATCCAGCAAACATCCGGGAGAATCTCAAGAGCAGGGGGTGGAGCAAGCCAGGCCTCAAACCACGAGAAGCTCCAGCCCAAAAGGCAGCCAAAATCCAGCCCATCTGGAGGAGAATCTCAAGAGCAGGGGGTGGAGCAAGGCAGGCCTCAAACCATTGGAAGCTCCAGCCCAAAAGGCAGCCAAAATGCAGCCCACATCCGGGAGAATATCAAGAGCAGGGGTGGAGCAAGCCAGGCCTCAAACCACGAGAAGCTCCAGCCCAAGAGGCAGCCAAAATCCAGCAAACATCCGGGAGAATCTCAAGAGCAGGGGGTGGAGCAAGCCAGGCCTCAAACCACGAGAAGCTCCAGCCCAAAAGGCAGCCAAAATCCAGCCCACCTGGAGGAGAATCTCAAGAGCAGGGGGTGGAGCAAGCCAGGCCTCAAACCACGAGAAGCTCCAGCCCAAAAGGCAGCCAAAATGCAGCCCATCTGGAGGAGAATCTCAAGAGCAGGGGGTGGAGCAAGGCAGGCCTCAAACCATTGGAAGCTCCAGCCCAAAAGGCAGCCAAAATGCAGCCCACATCCGGGAGAATATCAAGAGCAGGGGTGGAGCAAGCCAGGCCTCAAACCACGAGAAGCTCCAGCCCAAAAGGCAGCCAAAATGCAGCCCACATCCGGGAGAATATCAAGAGCAGGGAGTGGAGCAAGACAGACCTCAAACCATGGGAAGCTCCAGCCCAAAAGGCAGCCAAAATGCAGCCCACATCCGGGGAATCTCAAGAGCAGGGGGTGGAGCAAGCCAGGCCTTAAACCACGAGAAGCTCCAGCCCAAAAGGCAGCCAAAATCCAGCCCACATCCAGGAGAATATCAAGAGCAGGGGTTGGAGAAAGACAGGCCTCAAACCACGAGAAGCTCCAGCCAAAAGGCAGCCAAAATCCAGCCCACATCCAGGAGAATCTCAAGAGCAGGGGGTGGAGCAAGCCGGGCCTCAAACCACGAGAAGCTCCAGCCCAAGAGGCAGCCAAAATCCAGCAAACATCCGGGAGAATCTCAAGAGCAGGGGGTGGAGCAAGCCAGGCCTCAAACCACGAGAAGCTCCAGCCCAAAAGGCAGCCAAAATCCAGCCCACCTGGAGGAGAATCTCAAGAGCAGGGGGTGGAGCAAGCCAGGCCTCAAACCACGAGAAGCTCCAGCCCAAAAGGCAGCCAAAATGCAGCCCACATCCGGGGAATCTCAAGAGCAGGGGGTGGAGCAAGCCAGGCCTCAAACCACGAGAAGCTCCAGCCCAAAATGCAGCCAAAATCCAGCCCACATCCGGGAGAATATCAACAGCAGGGGGTGGAGAAAGCCAGGCCTCAAACCACGAGAAGCTCCAGCCGAAAGGCAGCCAAAATCCAGCCCACATCCAGGAGAATCTCAAGAGCAGGGGGTGGAGAAAGCCGGGCCTCAAACCACGAGAAGCTCCAGCCCAAGAGGCAGCCAAAATCCAGCAAACATCCGGGAGAATCTCAAGAGCAGGGGGTGGAGCAAGCCAGGCCTCAAACCACGAGAAGCTCCAGCCCAAAAGGCAGCCAAAATCCAGCCCACCTGGAGGAGAATCTCAAGAGCAGGGGGTGGAGCAAGGCAGGCCTCAAACCATTGGAAGCTCCAGCCCAAAAGGCAGCCAAAATGCAGCCCACATCCGGGAGAATATCAAGAGCAGGGGTGGAGCAAGCCAGGCCTCAAACCACGAGAAGCTCCAGCCCAAAATGCAGCCAAAATGCAGCCCACATCCGGGAGAATATCAACAGCAGGGGGTGGAGAAAGCCAGGCCTCAAACCACGAGAAGCTCCAGCCAAAAGGCAGCCAAAATCCAGCCCACATCCAGGAGAATCTCAAGAGCAGGGGGTGGAGCAAGCCGGGCCTCAAACCACGAGAAGCTCCAGCCCAAGAGGCAGCCAAAATCCAGCAAACATCCGGGAGAATCTCAAGAGCAGGGGGTGGAGCAAGCCAGGCCTCAAACCACGAGAAGCTCCAGCCCAAAAGGCAGCCAAAATGCAGCCCACCTCAGGGAGAATCTCAAGAGCAGGGGGTGGAGCAAGGCAGGCCTCAAACCATTGGAAGCTCCAGCCCAAAAGGCAGCCAAAATCCAGCCCACATCCGGGAGAATATCAAGAGCAGGGAGTGGAGCAAGACAGACCTCAAACCATGGGAAGCTCCAGCCCAAAATGTAGCCAAAATCCAGCCCACATCCGGGAGAATATCAAGAGCAGGGGGTGGAGCAAGCCAGGCCTCAAACCACGAGAAGCTCCAGCCCAAAAGGCAGCCAAAATCCAGCCCACCTGGAGGAGAATCTCAAGAGCAGGGGGTGGAGCAAGCCAGGCCTCAAACCATTGGAAGCTCCAGCCCAAAAGGCAGCCAAAATGCAGCCCACATCCGGGAGAATCTCAAGAGCAGTGGGTGGAGCAAGCCAGGCCTCAAACCACGAGAAGCTCCAGCCCAAAATGCAGCCACAATCCAGCCCACATCTGGGAGAATCTCAAGAGCAGGGGGTGGAGCAAACCAGGCCTCAAACCACGAGAAGCTCCAGCCCAAATAGCAGCCAAAATGCAGCCCACATCCGGGAGAATATCAAGAGCAGGGGGTGGAGCAAGCCAGGCCTCAAACCACGAGAAGCTCAAGCCCAAAAAGGAGCCAAAATCCAGCCCATCTGGAGGAGAGTATCAAGACCAGGGGGTGGAGCAAGCCAGGCCTCAAACCACGAGAAGCTCCAGCCCAAAGGGCAGCCAAAATCCAGCCCACATCCAGGAGAATATCAAGAGTAAGGGGTGGAGGAAGGCAGGCCTCAAACCACGAGAAGCTCCAGCCCAAAATGCAGCCACAATCCAGCCCACATCTGGGAGAATCTCAAGAGCAGGGGGTTGGAGCAAGCCAGGCCTCAAACCACGAGAAGCTCCAGCCCAAAAGGCAGCCAAAATCCAGCCCACATCCGGGAGAATATCAAGAGCAGGGGGTGGAGCAAGCCAGGCCTCAAACCACGAGAAGCTCCAGCCCAAAAGGCAGCCAAAATGCAGCCCACATCCGGGAGAATCTCAAGAGCAGGGGGTGGAGCAAGCCAGGCCTCAAACCACGAGAAGCTCCAGCCCAAAAGGCAGCCAAAATCCAGCCCACCTGGAGGAGAATCTCAAGAGCAGGGGGTGGAGCAAGGCAGGCCTCAAACCACGAGAAGCTCCAGCCCAAATAGCACCCAAAATGCAGCCCACATGCGGGAGAATATCAAGAGCAGGGGGTGGAGCAAGCCAGGCCTCAAACCACGAGAAGCTCCAGCCCAAATAGCAGCCAAAATGCAGCCCACATCCGGGAGAATATCAAGAGCAGGGGGTGGAGCAAGCCAGGCCTCAAACCACGAGAAGCTCCAGCCCAAAAAGGAGCCAAAATCCAGCCCATCTGGAGGAGAGTATCAAGACCAGGGGGTGGAGCAAGCCAGGCCTCAAACCACGAGAAGCTCCAGCCCAAAGGGCAGCCAAAATGCAGCCCACATCCAGGAGAATATCAAGAGTAAGGGGTGGAGCAAGCCAGGCCTCAAACCACGAGAAGCTCCAGCCCAAAATGCAGCCACAATCCAGCCCACATCTGGGAGAATCTCAAGAGCAGGGGTTGGAGCAAGCCAGGCCTCAAACCACGAGAAGCTCCAGCCCAAAAGGCAGCCAAAATCCAGCCCACATCCGGGAGAATATCAAGAGCAGGGGGTGGAGCAAGCCAGGCCTCAAACCACGAGAAGCTCCAGCCCAAAAGGCAGCCAAAATCCAGCCCACATCCGGGAGAATATCAAGAGCAGGGGGTGGAGCAAGCCAGGCCTCAAACCACGAGAAGCTCCAGCCCAAAAGGCAGCCAAAATGCAGCCCACATCCGGGAGAATCTCAAGAGCAGGGGGTGGAGCAAGCCAGGCCTCAAACCACGAGAAGCTCCAGCCCAAAAATGCAGCCAAAATCCAGCCCACCTGGAGGAGAATCTCAAGAGCAGGGGGTGGAGCAAGGTAGGCCTCAAACCATTGGAAGCTCCAGCCCAAAAGGCAGCCAAAATGCAGCCCACATCCGGGAGAATATCAAGAGCAGGGGTGGAGCAAGCCAGGCCTCAAACCACGAGAAGCTCCAGCCCAAAATGCAGCCAAAATGCAGCCCACATCCGGGAGAATATCAACAGCAGGGGGTGGAGAAAGCCAGGCCTCAAACCACGAGAAGCTCCAGCCAAAAGGCAGCCAAAATCCAGCCCACATCCAGGAGAATCTCAAGAGCAGGGGGTGGAGCAAGCCGGGCCTCAAACCACGAGAAGCTCCAGCCCAAGAGGCAGCCAAAATCCAGCAAACATCCGGGAGAATCTCAAGAGCAGGGGGTGGAGCAAGCCAGGCCTCAAACCACGAGAAGCTCCAGCCCAAAAGGCAGCCAAAATCCAGCCCACCTGGAGGAGAATCTCAAGAGCAGGGGGTGGAGCAAGGCAGGCCTCAAACCATTGGAAGCTCCAGCCCAAAAGGCAGCCAAAATGCAGCCCACATCCGGGAGAATATCAAGAGCAGGGAGTGGAGCAAGACAGACCTCAAACCATGGGAAGCTCCAGCCCAAAAGGCAGCCAAAATGCAGCCCACATCCGGGGAATCTCAAGAGCAGGGGGTGGAGCAAGCCAGGCCTTAAACCACGAGAAGCTCCAGCCCAAAATGCAGCCAAAATCCAGCCCACATCCGGGAGAATATCAAGAGCAGGGGTTGGAGAAAGCCAGGCCTCAAACCACGAGAAGCTACAGCCAAAAGTCAGCCAAAATCCAGCCCACATCCAGGAGAATCTCAAGAGCAGGGGGTGGAGCAAGCCAGGCCTCAAACCACGAGAAGCTCCAGCCCAAGAGGCAGCCAAAATCCAGCAAACATCCGGGAGAATCTCAAGAGCAGGGGGTGGAGCAAGCCAGGCCTCAAACCACGAGAAGCTCCAGCCCAAAAGGCAGCCAAAATCCAGCCCACCTGGAGGAGAATCTCAAGAGCAGGGGGTGGAGCAAGGCAGGCCTCAAACCATTGGAAGCTCCAGCCCAAAAGGCAGCCAAAATGCAGCCCACATCCGGGAGAATATCAAGAGCAGGGGTGGAGCAAGCCAGGCCTCAAACCACGAGAAGCTCCAGCCCAAAATGCAGCCAAAATCCAGCCCACATCTGGGAGAATATCAAGAGCAGGGGGTGAAGCAAGCCAGGCCTCAAACCACGAGAAGCTCCAGCCCAAAAGGCAGCCAAAATGCAGCCCATATCCGGGAGAATCTAAAGAGCAGAGGGTGGAGCAAGCCAGGCCTCAAATCACCAGAAACTCCAGCCCAAAAGGCAGCCAAAATCCAGCCCACATCCGGGGAATCTCAAGAGCAGGGGGTGGAGCAAGCCAGGCCTCAAACCACGAGAAGCTCCAGCCCAAAGAGCAGCGAAAATGCAGCCCACATCCGGGAGAATCTCAAGAGCAGGGGGTGGAGCAAGCCAGGCCTCAAACCACGAGAAGCTCCAGCCCAAAATGGAGACAAAATCCAGCCCACCTGGAGGAGAGTATCAAGAGCAGGGGGTGGAGCAAGCCAGGCCTCAAACCGTTGAAAGTTCCAGCCCAAAATGCAGCCACAATCCAGCCCACATCCGGGAGAATCTCAAGAGCAGGGGGTGGAGCAAGCCAGGCCTCAAACCACGAGAAGCTCCAGCCCAAAGAGCAGCCAAAATGCAGCCCACATCCGGGAGAATCTCAAGAGCAGGGGGTGGAGCAAGCCAGGCCTCAAACCACGAGAAGCTCCAGCCCAAAAGGCAGCCACAATCGAGCCCACATCCGGGAGAATATCAAGAGCAGTGGGTGGAGCAAGCCAGGCCTCAAACCACGAGAAGCTCCAGCCCAAAAGGCAGCCAAAATGCAGCCCACCTCCGGGAGAATCTCAAGAGCAGGGGGTGGAGCAAGCCAGGCCTCAAACCACGAGAAGCTCCAGCCCAAAATGCAGCCACAATCCAGCCCACATTCGGGAGAATCTCAAGAGCAGTGGGTGGAGCAAGCCAGGCCTCAAACCACGAGAAGCTCCAGCCCAAAATGCAGCCACAATCCAGCCCACATCTGGGAGAATCTCAAGAGCAGGGGGTGGAGCAAGCCAGGCCTCAAACCACGAGAAGCTCCAGCCCAAATAGCAGCCAAAATGCAGCCCACATCCGGGAGAATATCAAGAGCAGGGGGTGGAGCAAGCCAGGCCTCAAACCACGAGAAGCTCCAGCCCAAAAAGGAGCCAAAATCCAGCCCATCTGGAGGAGAGTATCAAGAGCAGGGGGTGGAGCAAGCCAGGCCTCAAACCACGAGAAGCTCCAGCCCAAAAGGCAGCCAAAATCCAGCCCACATCCAGGAGAATATCAAGAGTAAGGGGTGGAGGAAGGCAGGCCTCAAACCACGAGAAGCTCCAGCCCAAAAAGCAGCCAAAATCCTAACCACATCTGGGAGAATCTCAAGAGCAGGGGTTGGAGCAAGCCAGGCCTCAAACCACGAGAAGCTCCAGCCCAAAAGGCAGCCAAAATGCAGCCCACATCCGGGAGAATATCAAGAGCAGGGGGTGGAGCAAGCCAGGCCTCAAACCACGAGAAGCTCCAGCCCAAAAGGCAGCCAAAATGCAGCCCATATCCGGGAGAATCTAAAGAGCAGAGGGTGGAGCAAGCCAGGCCTCAAACCACGAGAAGCTCCAGCCCAAAAGGCAGACAAAATGCAGCCCACATCCGGGAGAATATCAAGAGCAGGGAGTGGAGCAAGACAGACCTCAAACCATGGGAAGCTCCAGCCCAAAAGGCAGCCAAAATGCAGCCCACATCCGGGGAATCTCAAGAGCAGGGGGTGGAGCAAGCCAGGCCTCAAACCACGAGAAGCTCCAGCCCAAAAGGCAGCCACAATCCAGCCCACATCTGGGAGAATATCAAGAGCAGGAGGTGGAGGAAGCCAGGCCTCAAACCACGAGAAGCTCCAGCCCAAAGAGCAGCCAAAATGCAGCCCACATCCGGGAGAATATCAAGAGCAGGGGGTGGAGCAAGCCAGGCCTCAAACCACGAGAAGCTCCAGCCCAAAATGGAGACAAAATCCAGCATACCTGGAGGAGAGTATCAAGAGCAGGGGGTGGAGCAAGGCAGGCCTCAAACCGTTGAAAGTTCCAGCCCAAAATGCAGCCACAATCCAGCCCACATCCGGGAGAATCTCAAGAGCAGGGGGTGGAGCAAGCCAGGCCTCAAACCACGAGAAGCTCCAGCCCAAAGAGCAGCAAAAATGCAGCCCACATCCGGGAGAATCTCAAGAGCAGGGGGTGGAGCAAGCCAGGCCTCAAACCACGAGAAGCTCCAGCCCAAAAGGCAGCCAAAATGCAGCCCACATCCGGGGAATCTCAAGAGCAGAGGGTGGACCAAGCCAGGCCTCAAACCACGAGAAGCTCCAGCCCAAAAAGGAGACAAAATCCAGCCCACCTGAAGGAGAGTATCAAGAGCAGGGTGTGGAGCAAGGCAGGCCTCAAACCATTGGAAGCTCCAGCCCAAAATGCAGCCAATATCCAGACCACATCAGGGAGAATATCAAGAGCAGGGGGTGGAGCAAGCCCGGCCTCAAACCACGAGAATCTCCAGCCCAAAAGGCAGCCAAAATGCAGCCCACATCCTGTAGAATCTCAAGAGCAGGGGGTGGAGCAAGCCAGGCCTCAAAAAACGGGAAGCTCCAGCCCAAAATGCAGCCAAAATGCAGGCCACATCCGGGAGAATCTCAAGAGCAGGGGGTGGAGCAAGCCAGGCCTCAAACCACGAGAAGCTCCAGCCCAAAAAGCAGCCAAAATCCTAACCACATCTGGGAGAATCTCATGAGCAGGGAGTAGAGCAAGCCAGGCCTCAAACCACGAGAAGCTCCACCCCAAAAGGCAGCCAAAATGCAGCCCACATCCGGGGAATCTCAAGAGCAGGGGGTGGAGCAAGCCAGGCCTCAAACCACGAGAAGCTCCAGCCCAAAAAGGAGACAAAATCCAGCCCACCTGAAGGAGAGTATCAAGAGCAGGGTGTGGAGCAAGGCAGGCCTCAAACCATTGGAAGCTCCAGCCCAAAATGCAGCCACAATCCAGACCACATCAGGGAGAATCTCAAGAGCAGGGGGTGGAGCAAGCCCGGCCTCAAACCACGAGAATCTCCAGCCCAAAAGGCAGCCATAATGCAGCCCACATCCGGGAGAATCTCAAGAGCAGGGGGTGAAGCAAGCCAGGCCTCAAACCACGAGAAGCTCCAGCCCAAAAGGCAGCCAAAATGCAGCCCACATCCGGGAGAATCTCAAGAGCAGGGGGTGGAGCAAGCCAGGCCTCAAACCACGAGAAGCTCCAGCCCAAAAAGCAGCCAAAATGCAGCCCACGTCCGGGAGAATCTCAAGAGCAGGGGGTGGAGCAAGCCAGGCCTCAAACTATGAGAAGCTCCAGCCCAAAAGGCAGCCAAAATGCAGCCCACATCCGGGAGAATATCAAGAGCAGGGGGTGGAGCAAGCCAGGCCTCAAACCACGAGAAGCTCCAGCCCAAAAGGAAGCCAAAATGCAGGCCACATCCGGGAGAATCTCAAGAGCAGGGGGTGGAGCAAGCCAGGCCTCAAACCACGAGAAGCTCCAGCCCAAAAGGCAGCCAAAATGCAGCCCATATCCGGGAGAATATCAAGAGCAGAGGGTGGAGCAAGCCAGGCCTCAAACCATGAGAAGCTCCAGCTAAAAATGCAGCCAAAATGCAGCCCACATCCGGGAGAATCTCAAGAGCAGGGGGTGGAGCAAGCCAGGCCTCAAACCACGAGAAGCTCCAGCCCAAAAAGCAGCCAAAATGCAGCCCACATCCGGGAGAATATCAAGAGCAGGGAGTGGAGCAAGACAGACCTCAAACCTTTGGAAGCTCCAGCCCAAAATGCAGCCACAATCCAGCCCACATCAGGGAGAATATCAAGAGCAGGGGGTGCAGCAAGCCAGGCCTCAAACCAGAAGAAGGTCCAGCCCAAAAAGCAGCCAAAATGCAGCCCACGTCCGGGAGAATATCAAGAGCAGGGAGTGGAGCAAGCCAGGCCTCAAACCACGAGAAGCTCCAGCCCAAAAGGCAGCCAAAATGCAGACCACATCCGGGAAAATTTCAAGAGCAGGGGGTGGAGCAAGCCAGGCCTCAAACCTCGAGAAGCTCCAGCCCAAAAGGCAGCCAAAATGCAGCCCACATCCGGGAGAATCTCAAGAGCAGGGGGTGGAGCAAGCCAGGCCTCAAACCACGAGAAGCTCCAGCCCTAAAGTCAGCCAAAATGCAGCCCACCTCCCTGAGAATCTCAAGAGCAGGGGGTGGAGCAAGCCAGGCCTCAAACCATGAGAAGCTCCAGCCCTAAATGCAGCCAAAATGCAGCTCACATCCGGGAGAATCTCAAGAGCAGGGGGTGGAGCAAGGCAGGCCTCAAACCACGAGAAGCTCCAGCCCAAAAGGCAGCAAAATGCAGCCCACATCCGGGAGAATATCAAGAGCAGGGGGTGGAGCAAGCCAGGCCTCAAACCTCGAGAAGCTCCAGCCCAAAATGCAGCCAAAATCCAGCCCTCATCCGGGAGAATCTCAAGAGCAGGGGGTGGAGCAAGCCAGGCCTCAAACCACGAGAAGCTCCAGCCCAAAATGCAGACAAAATCCAGCCCACATCCGGGAGAATCTCAAGAGCAGGTGTGGAGCAAGCCAGGCCTCAAACCTCGAGAAGCTCCAGCCCAAAAGGCGGCCAAAATGCAGCCCACCTCCCTAAGAATATCAAGAGCAGGGGGTGGAGCAAGCCAGGCCTCAAACCATGAGAAGCTCCAGCCCAAAAGGCAGCCAAAATGCAGCCCACCTCCGGGAGAATCTCAAGAGCAGGGGGTGGAGCAAGCCACCCCTCAAACCTCGAGAAGCTCCAGCCCAAAAGGCAGCCAAAATGCAGCCCACCTCCCTGAGAATCTCAAGAGCAGGGGGTGGAGCAAGCCAGGCCTCAAACCATGAGAAACTCCAGTCCTAAAGGCAGTCAAAATGCAGCCCACATCCGGGAGAATATCAAGAGCAGGGGGTGGAGCAAGCCAGGCCTCAAACCACGAGAAGCTCCAGCCCTAAAGGCAGCCAAAATGCAGCCCACATCCGGGAGAATCTCAAGAGCAGAGGGTGGAGCAAGCCAGGCCTCAAACCACGAGAAGCTCCAGCTAAAAAGGCAGCCAAAATGCAGCCCACATCCGGGAGAATCTCAAGAGCAGGGGGTGGAGCAAGCCAGGCCTCAAACCACGAGAAGCTCCAGCCCAAAAAGGCACCCAAAATGCAGCCCACATCCGGGAGAATATCAAGAGCAGGGAGTGGAGCAAGACAGACCTCAAACCATTGGAAGCTCCAGCCCAAAATGCAGCCACAATCCAGCCCACATCAGGGAGAATCTCAAGAGCAGTGGGTGGAGCAAGTCCGGCCTCAAACCACGAGAAGCTCCAGCCCAAAAGGCAGCCAAAATGCAGCCCACATCCGGGAGAATCTCAAGAGCAGGGGGTGGAGCAAGCCAGGCCTCAAGCCACGGGAAGCTCCAGCACAAAAGCAGCCAAAATGCAGCCCACATCCGGGAGAATCTCAAGAGCAGGGGGTGGAGCAAGCCAGGCCTCAAACCAGAAGAAGGTCCAGCCCAAAAAGCAGCCAAAATGCAGCCCACGTCCGGGAGAATATCAAGAGCAGGGAGTGGAGCAAGCCAGGCCTCAAACCACGAGAAGCTCCAGCCCAAAAGGCACCCAAAAGGCAGACCACATCCGGGAGAATCTCAAGAGCAGGGGGTGGAGCAAGCCAGGCCTCAAACCACGAGAAGCTCCAGCCCAAAAGGCAGCCAAAATGCAGCCCACATACGGGAGAATCTCAAGAGCAGGGGGTGGAGCAAGCCAGGCCTCAAACCACGAGAAGCTCCAGCCCAAAAGGCAGCCAAAATGCAGCCCACATCCGGGAGAATCTCAAGAGCAGGGGGTGGAGCAAGCCAGGCCTCAAACCACGAGAAGCTCCAGCCCTAAAGGCAGCCAAAATGCAGCCCACCTCCCTGAGAATCTCAAGAGCAGGGGGTGGAGCAAGCCAAGCCACAGACCACGAGAAGCTCCAGCCCAAAAGGCAGCCAAAATCCAGCCCACATCCGGGAGAATCTCAAGAGCAGGGGGTGGAGCAAGCCAGGCCTCAAACCACGAGAAGCTCCAGCCCAAAAGGCAGCCAAAATCCAGCCCACATCCGGGAGAATATCAGGAGCAGGGGGTGGAGCAAGCCAGGCCTCAAACCTCGAGAAGCTCCAGCCCAAAAGGCAGCCAAAATGCAGCCCACCTCCCTGAGAATCTCAAGAGCAGGGGGTGGAGCAAGCCAGGCCTCAAACCACGAGAAGCTCCAGCCCAAAAGGCAGCCAAAATGCAGCCCACATCCGGGAGAATATCAAGAGCAGGGGGTGGAGCAAGCCAGGCCTCAAACCACGAGAAGCTCCAGCCCAAAAGGCAGCCAAAATGCAGCCCACATCCGGGAGAATATCAAGAGCAGGGGGTGGAGCAAGCCAGGCCTCAAACCACGAGAAGCTCCAGCCCTAAAGGCAGCCAAAATGCAGCCCACATCCAGGAGAATCGCAAGAGCAGGGGGTGGAGCAAGCCAGGCCTCAAACCACGAGAAGCTCCAGCCTTAAAGGCAGCCAAAATGCAGCCCACCTCCGGGAGAATCTCAAGAGCAGGGGGTGGAGCAAGCCAGGCCTCAAACCACGAGAAGCTCCAGCCCAAAAGGCAGCCAAAATGCAGCCCACCTCCCTGAGAATCTCAAGAGCAGGTGGTGGAGCAAGCCAGGCCTCAAACCACGAGAAGCTCCAGCCCAAAAGGCAGCCAAAATGCAGCCCACCTCCCTGAGAATCTCAAGAGCAGGGGGTGGAGCAAGCCAGGCCTCAAACCACGAGAAGCTCCAGCCCAAAAGGCAGCCAAAATGCAGCCCACATCCGGGAGAATATCAAGAGCAGGGGGTGGAGCAAGCCAGGCCTCAAACCATGAGAAGCTCCAGCCCAAAAGGCAGCCAAAATGCAGCCCACATCCGGGACAATTTCAAGAGCAGGAGGTGGAGCAAGCCAGGCCTCAAACCACGAGAAGCTCCAGCCCAAAAGGCAGCCAAAATCCAGCCCACATCCGGGAGAATCTCAAGAGCAGGGGGTGGAGCAAGCCAGGCCTCAAACCACAAGAATCTCCAGCCCAAAAGGCAGCCAAAATGAAGCCCACATCCGGGAGAATATCAAGAGCAGGGGGTGGAGCAAGCCAGGCCTCAAACCACGAGAAGCTCCAGCCCAAAAGGCAGCCAAAATACAGCCCACATCCGGGAGAATATCAAGAGCAGGGGGTGGAGCAAGCCAGGCCTCAAACCACAAGAATCTCCAGCCCAAAAGGCAGCCAAAATGAAGCCCACATCCGGGAGAATATCAAGAGCAGGGGGTGGAGCAAGCCAGGCCTCAAACCACGAGAAGCTCCAGCCCTAAAGGCAGCCAAAATGCAGCCCACATCCAGGAGAATCGCAAGAGCAGGGGGTGGAGCAAGCCAGGCCTCAAACCACGAGAAGCTCCAGCCTTAAAGGCAGCCAAAATGCAGCCCACCTCCGGGAGAATCTCAAGAGCAGGGGGTGGAGCAAGCCAGGCCTCAAACCACGAGAAGCTCCAGCCCTAAAGGCAGCCAAAATGCAGCCCACATCCGGGAGAATCTCAAGAGCAGAGGGTGGAGCAAGCCAGGCCTCAAACCACGAGAATCTCCAGCCCTAAATGCAGCCAAAATGCAGCCCACATCCGGAAGAATCTCAAGAGCAGGGGGTGGAGCAAGCCAGGCCTCAAACCACGAGAAGCTCCAGCCTTAAAGGCAGCCAAAATGCAGCCCACATCCGGGAGAATCTCAAGAGCAGGGGGTGGAGCAAGCCAGGCCTCAAACCACGAGAAGCTCCAGCCCAAAAGGCAGCCAAAATGCAGCCCACCTCCCTGAGAATCTCAAGAGCAGGGGGTGGAGCAAGCCAGGCCTCAAACCATGAGAAGCTCCAGCCCAAAAGGCAGCCAAAATGCAGCTCACATCCGGGACAATTTGAAGAGCAGGAGGTGGAGCAAGCCAGGCCTCAAACCACGAGAAGCTCCAGCCCAAAAGGCAGCCAAAATGCAGCCCACCTCCGGGAGAATCTCAAGAGCAGGGGGTGGAGCAAGCCAGGCCTCAAACCACGAGAAGCTCCAGCCCAAAAGGCAGCCAAAATGCAGCCCACATCCGGGACAATTTCAAGAGCAGGGGGTGGAGCAAGCAAGGCCTCAAACCACGAGAAGCTCCAGCCCAAAAGGGAGCCAATATCCAGCCCACATCCGGGAGAATCTCAAGAGCAGGGGGTGGAGCAAGCCAGGCCTCAAACCACGAGAAGCTCCAGCACAAAATCAGCCAAAATGCAGCCTACATCCAGGAGAATATCAAGAGCAGGGGGTGGAGCAAGCCAGGCCTCAAACCACGAGAAGCTCCAGCCCAAAAGGCAGACAAAATGCAGCCCACATCCAGGAGAATCTCAAGAGCAGGGGGTGGAGCAAGCCAGGCCTCAAACCACGAGAAGCTCCAGCCCAAAAGGCAGCCAAAATCCAGCCCACATGCGGGAGAATCTCAAGAGCAGGGGGTGGAGCAAGCCAGGCCTCAAACCATGAGAAGCTCCAGCCCAAAAGGCAGCCAAAATGCAGCCCACATCCAGGAGAATATCAAGAGCAGGGGGTGGAGCAAGCCAGGCCTCAAACCATGAGAAGCTCCAGCCCAAAATGCAGCCAAAATGCAGCCCACATCCGGGAGAATCTCAAGAGCAGGGGGTGGAGCAAGCCAGGCCTCAAACCACGAGAAGCTCCAGCCCAAAATGCAGCCAAAATGCAGCCCACATCCGGGAGAATCTCAAGAGCAGGGGGTGGAGCAAGCCAGGCCTCAAACCACGAGAAGCTCCAGCCCAAAATGCAGCCAAAATGCAGCCCACATCCGGGACAATTTCAAGAGCAGGGGGTGGAGCAAGCCAGGCCTCAAACCATGAGAAGCTCCAGCCCAAAAGGCAGCCAAAATGCAGCCTATATCCGGGAGAATCGCAAGAGCAGGGGGTGGAGCAAGCCAGGCCTCAAACCACGAGAAGCTCCAGCAAAAATGCAGCCAAAATGCAGCCCACATCCAGGAGAATCTTAAGAGCAGCGGCTGGAGCAAGCCAGGCCTCAAACAACGAGAAGCTCCAGCCCAAAATGCAGACAAAATCCAGCCCACATGTGGGAGAATCTCAAGAGCAGGGGGTGGAGCAAGCCAGGCCTCAAACCACGAGAAGCTCCAGCCCAAAAGGCAGCCAAAATGCAGCCCATCTCCGGGAGAATCTCAAGAGCAGGGGGTGGAGCAAGCCAGGCCTCAAACCTCGAGAAGCTCTAGCCCAAAATTCAGCCAAAATGCAGCCCACATCCGGGAGAATCTCAAGAGCAGGGGGTGGAGCAAGCGAGGCCTCAAACCACGAGAAGCTCCAGCCCAAAAGGCAGCCAAAATGCAGCCCACCTCCCTGAGAATATCAAGAGCAGGGGGTGGAGCAAGCCAGGCCTCAAACCACGAGAAGCTCCTGACCTAAAGGCAGCCAAAATGCAGCCCACATCCCTGAGAATCTCAAGAGCAGGGGGTGGAGCAAGCCAGGCCTCAAACCTCGAGAAGCTCCAGCCCAAAAGGCAGCCAAAATGCAGCCCACATCCGGGACAATTTCAAGAGCAGGGGGTGGAGCAAGCCAGGCCTCAAACCATGAGAAGCTCCAGCCCAAAAGGCAGCCAAAATGCAGCCCACATCCAGGAGAATATCAAGAGCAGGGGGTGGAGCAAGCCAGGCCTCAAACCATGAGAAGCTCCAGCCCAAAAGGCAGCCAAAATGCAGCCCACATCCGGGAGAATCTCAAGAGCAGGGGGTGGAGCAAGCCAGGCCTCAAACCACGAGAAGCTCCAGCCCAAAAGGCAGCCAAAATGCAGCCCACATCCGGGAGAATCTCAAGAGCAGGGGGTGGAGCAAGCCAGGCCTCAAACCACGAGAAGCTCCAGCCCAAAAGGCAGCCAAAATGCAGCTCACATCCGGGACAATTTGAAGAGCAGGAGGTGGAGCAAGCCAGGCCTCAAACCACGAGAAGCTCCAGCCCAAAAGGCAGCCAAAATGCAGCTCACATCCGGGACAATTTGAAGAGCAGGAGTTGGAGCAAGCCAGGCCTCAAACCACGAGAAGCTCCAGCCCTAAAGGCAGCCAAAATGCAGCTCACATCCGGGACAATTTGAAGAGCAGGAGGTGGAGCAAGCCAGGCCTCAAACCACGAGAAGCTCCAGCCCAAAAGGCAGCCAAAATGCAGCCCACATCCGGGAGAATCTCAAGAGCAGGGGGTGGAGCAAGCCAGGCCTCAAACCACGAGAAGCTCCAGCCCAAAATGCAGCCAAAATGCAGCCCACATCCGGGAGAATCTCAAGAGCAGGGGGTGGAGCAAGCCAGGCCTCAAACCACGAGAAGCTCCAGCCCAAAAGGCAGCCAAAATGCAGCCCACCTCCCTGAGAATATCAAGAGCAGGGGGTGGAGCAAGCCAGGCCTCAAACCACGAGAAGCTCCAGCCCAAAATGCAGCCAAAATGCAGCCCACATCCAGGACAATTTCAAGAGCAGGGGGTGGAGCAAGCCAGGCCTCAAACCATGAGAAGTTCCAGCCCAAAAGGCAGCCAAAATGCAGCCCACATCCGGGAGAATCTCAAGAGCAGGGGGTGGAGCAAGCCAGGCCTCAAACCACGAGAAGCTCCAGCCCAAAAGGCAGCCAAAATGCAGCCCACATCCGGGAGAATCTCAAGAGCAGGGGGTGGAGCAAGCCAGGCCTCAAACCACGAGAAGCTCCAGCCCAAAAGGCAGCCAAAATGCAGCTCACATCCGGGACAATTTGAAGAGCAGGAGGTGGAGCAAGCCAGGCCTCAAACCACGAGAAGCTCCAGCCCAAAAGGCAGCCAAAATGCAGCTCACATCCGGGACAATTTGAAGAGCAGGAGGTGGAGCAAGCCAGGCCTCAAACCACGAGAAGCTCCAGCCCTAAAGGCAGCCAAAATGCAGCTCACATCCGGGACAATTTGAAGAGCAGGAGGTGGAGCAAGCCAGGCCTCAAACCACGAGAAGCTCCAGCCCAAAAGGCAGCCAAAATGCAGCCCACCTCCGGGAGAATCTCAAGAGCAGGGGGTGGAGCAAGCCAGGCCTCAAACCACGAGAAGCTCCAGTCCAAAAGGCAGCCAAAATGCAGCCCACATCCGGGAGAATCTCAAGAGCAGGGGGTGGACCAAGCCAGGCCTCAAACCACGAGAAGCTCCAGCCCAAAAGGCAGCCAAAATGCAGCCCACCTCCCTGAGAATATCAAGAGCAGGGTGTGGAGCAAGCCAGGCCTCAAACCACGAGAAGCTCCAGCCCAAAATGCAGCCAAAATGCAGCCCACATCCGGGACAATTTCAAGAGCAGGGGGTGGAGCAAGCAAGGCCTCAAACCACGAGAAGCTCCAGCCCAAAAGGGAGCCAAAATCCAGCCCACATCCGGGAGAATCTCAAGAGCAGGGGGTGGAGCAAGCCAGGCCTCAAACCACGAGAAGCTCCAGCACAAAATCAGCCAAAATGCAGGCTACATCCAGGAGAATATCAAGAGCAGGGGGTGGAGCAAGCCAGGCCTCAAACCACGAGAAGCTCCAGCCCAAATGGCAGACAAAATCCAGCCCATATCCGGGGGAATCTCAAGAGCAGGGGGTGGAGCAAGCCAGGCCTCAAACCATGAGAAGCTCCAGCCCAAAAGGCAGCCAAAATGCAGCCCACATCCAGGAGAATATCAAGAGCAGGGGGTGGAGCAAGCCAGGCCTCAAACCATGAGAAGTTCCAGCCCAAAAGGCAGCCAAAATGCAGCCCACATCCGGGAGAATCTCAAGAGCAGGGGGTGGAGCAAGCCAGGCCTCAAACCACGAGAAGCTCCAGCCCAAAAGGCAGCCAAAATGCAGCCCACATCCGGGAGAATCTCAAGAGCAGGGGGTGGAGCAAGCCAGGCCTCAAACCACGAGAAGCTCCAGCCCAAAAGGCAGCCAAAATGCAGCTCACATCCGGGACAATTTGAAGAGCAGGAGGTGGAGCAAGCCAGGCCTCAAACCACGAGAAGCTCCAGCCCAAAAGGCAGCCAAAATGCAGCTCACATCCGGGACAATTTGAAGAGCAGGAGGTGGAGCAAGCCAGGCCTCAAACCACGAGAAGCTCCAGCCCTAAAGGCAGCCAAAATGCAGCTCACATCCGGGACAATTTGAAGAGCAGGAGGTGGAGCAAGCCAGGCCTCAAACCACGAGAAGCTCCAGCCCAAAAGGCAGCCAAAATCCAGCCCACATCCGGGAGAATCTCAAGAGCAGGGGGTGGAGCAAGCCAGGCCTCAAACCACGAGAAGCTCCAGTCCAAAAGGCAGCCAAAATGCAGCCCACATCCGGGAGAATCTCAAGAGCAGGGGGTGGACCAAGCCAGGCCTCAAACCACGAGAAGCTCCAGCCCAAAAGGCAGCCAAAATGCAGCCCACCTCCCTGAGAATATCAAGAGCAGGGTGTGGAGCAAGCCAGGCCTCAAACCACGAGAAGCTCCAGCCCAAAAGGGAGCCAAAATCCAGCCCACATCCGGGAGAATCTCAAGAGCAGGGGGTGGAGCAAGCCAGGCCTCAAACCACGAGAAGCTCCAGCACAAAATCAGCCAAAATGCAGGCTACATCCAGGAGAATATCAAGAGCAGGGGGTGGAGCAAGCCAGGCCTCAAACCACGAGAAGCTCCAGCCCAAAAGGCAGACAAAATGCAGCCCACATCCAGGAGAATCTCAAGAGCAGGGGGTGGAGCAAGCCAGGCCTCAAACCACGAGAAGCTCCAGCCCAAAAGGCAGCCAAAATCCAGCCCACATCCGGGAGAATCTCAAGAGCAGGGGGTGGAGCAAGCCAGGCCTCAAACCATGAGAAACTCCAGCCCAAAAGGCAGCCAAAATGCAGCCCACATCCAGGAGAATATCAAGAGCAGGGGGTGGAGCAAGCCAGGCCTCAAACCATGAGAAGCTCCAGCCCAAAATGCAGCCAAAATGCAGCCCACATCCGGGAGAATCTCAAGAGCAGGGGGTGGAGCAAGCCAGGCCTCAAACCACGAGAAGCTCCAGCCCAAAAGGCAGCCAAAATGCAGCCCACATCCGGGAGAATCTCAAGAGCAGGGGGTGGAGCAAGCCAGGCCTCAAACCACGAGAAGCTCCAGCCCAAAATGCAGCCAAAATGCAGCCCACATCCGGGACAATTTCAAGAGCAGGGGGTGGAGCAAGCCAGGCCTCAAACCATGAGAAGCTCCAGCCCAAAAGGCAGCCAAAATGCAGCCTATATCCGGGAGAATCTCAAGAGCAGGGGGTGGAGCAAGCCAGGCCTCAAACCACGAGAAGCTCCAGCAAAAAAGGCAGCCAAAATGCAGCCCACATCCAGGAGAATCTTAAGAGCAGGGGCTGGAGCAAGCCAGGCCTCAAACAACGAGAAGCTCCAGCCCAAAATGCAGACAAAATCCAGCCCACATGCGGGAGAATCTCAAGAGCAGGGGGTGGAGCAAGCCAGGCCTCAAACCACGAGAAGCTCCAGCCCAAAAGGCAGCCAAAATGCAGCCCATCTCCGGGAGAATCTCAAGAGAAGGGGGTGGAGCAAGCCAGGCCTCAAACCTCGAGAAGCTCTAGCCCAAAATTCAGCCAAAATGCAGCCCACATCCGGGAGAATCTCAAGAGCAGGGGGTGGAGCAAGCCAGGCCTCAAACCTCGAGAAGCTCCAGCCCAAAAGGCAGCCAAAATGCAGCCCACATCCGGGAGAATCTCAAGAGCAGGGGGTGGAGCAAGCCAGGCCTCAAACCATGAGAAGCTCCAGCCCAAAATGCAGCCAAAATGCAGCCCACATCCGGGAGAATCTCAAGAGCAGGGGGTGGAGCAAGCCAGGCCTCAAACCACGAGAAGCTCCAGCCCAAAAGGCAGCCAAAATGCAGCCCACATCCGGGAGAATATCAAGAGCAGGGGGTGGAGCAAGCCAGGCCTCAAACCATGAGAAGCTCCAGCCCAAAAGGCAGCCAAAATCCAGCCCACATCCGGGAGAATCTCAAGAGCAGGGGGTGGAGCAAGCCAGGCCTCAAACCACGAGAAGCTCCAGCCCAAAATGCAGCCAAAATGCAGCCCACATCCGGGACAATTTCAAGAGCAGGGGGTGGAGCAAGCCAGGCCTCAAACCATGAGAAGCTCCAGCCCAAAAGGCAGCCAAAATGCAGCCTATATCCGGGAGAATCTCAAGAGCAGGGGGTGGAGCAAGCCAGGCCTCAAACCACGAGAAGCTCCAGCAAAAAAGGCAGCCAAAATGCAGCCCACATCCAGGAGAATCTTAAGAGCAGGGGGTGGAGCAAGCCAGGCCTCAAACCACGAGAAGCTCCAGCCCAAAATGCAGCCAAAATGCAGCCCACATCCGGGACAATTTCAAGAGCAGGGGGTGGAGCAAGCCAGGCCTCAAACCACGAGAAGCTCCAGCCCAAAAGGCAGCCAAAATGCAGCCCACATCCGGGAGAATATCAAGAGCAGGGGGTGGAGCAAGCCAGGCCTCAAACCACGAGAAGCTCCAGCCCTAAATGCAGCCAAAATGCAGCCCACCTCCCTGAGAATCTCAAGAGCAGGGGGTGGAGCAAGCCAGGCCTCAAACCTCGAGAAGCTCCAGCCCAAAAGGCAGCCAAAATGCAGCCCACATCCGGGAGAATCTCAAGAGCAGGGGGTGGAGCAAGCCAGGCCTCAAACCATGAGAAGCTCCAGCCCAAAAGGCAGCCAAAATGCAGCCTATATCCGGGAGAATCTCAAGAGCAGGGGGTGGAGCAAGCCAGGCCTCAAACCACGAGAAGCTCCAGCCCAAAAGGCAGCCAAAATGCAGCCCACATGCGGGAGAATCTCAAGAGCAGGGGGTGGAGCAAGCCAGGCCTCAAACCACGAGAAGCTCCAGCCCAAAGTGCAGCCAAAATGCAGCCCACATCCGGGAGAATATCAAGAGCAGGGGGTGGAGCAAGCCAGGCCTCAAACCACGAGAAGCTCCAGCCCAAAAGGCAGCCAAAATCCAGCCCACATCCGGGAGAATCTCAAGAGCAGGGGGTGGAGCAAGCCAGGCCTCAAACCACGAGAAGCTCCAGCCCTAAATGCAGCCAAAATGCAGCCCACATCCGGGAGAATCTCAAGAGCAGGGGGTGGAGCAAGCCAGGCCTCAAACCACGAGAAGCTCCAGCCCAAAAGGCAGCCAAAATGCAGCCCACATCCGGGAGAATATCAAGAGCAGGGGCTGGAGCAAGCCAGGCCTCAAACCACGAGAAGCTCCAGCCCTAAAGGCAGCCAAAATGCAGCCCACATCCGGGACAATTTCAAGAGCACGGGGTGGAGCAAGCCAGGCCTCAAACCTCGAGAAGCTCCAGCCCAAAAGGCAGCCAAAATCCAGCCCACATCCGGGAGAATCTCAAGAGCAGGGGGTGGAGCAAGCCAGGCCTCAAACCACGAGAAGCTCCAGCCCAAAATGCAGACAAAATCCAGCCCACATCCGGGAGAATCTCAAGAGCAGGGGGTGGAGCAAGCCAGGCCTCAAACCACGAGAAGCTCCAGCCCAAAAGGCAGCCAAAATGCAGCCCACCTCCGGGAGAATCTCAAGAGCAGGGGGTGGAGTAAGCCAGGCCTCAAACCACGAGAAGCTCCAGCCAAAAAGGCAGCCAAAATCCAGATCACATCCGGGAGAATCTCAAGAGCAGGGGGTGGAGCAAGCCAGGCCTCAAACCTCGAGAAGCTCCAGCCCAAAAGGCAGCCAAAATGCAGCCCACATCCGGGAGAATCTCAAGAGCAGGGGGTGGAGCAAGCCAGGCCTCACACCACGAGAAGCTCCAGCCCAAAATGCAGCCAAAATGCAGCCCACATCCGGGAGAATATCAAGAGCAGGGGGTGGAGCAAGCCAGGCCTCAAACCACGAGAAGCTCCAGCCCAAAAGGCAGCCAAAATGCAGCCCACCTCCGGGAGAATATCAAGAGCAGGGGGTGGAGCAAGCCAGGCCTCAAACCACGAGAAGCTCCAGCCCAAAAGGCAGCCAAAATGCAGCCCACATCCGGGAGAATCTCAAGAGCAGGGGGTGGAGCAAGCCAGGCCTCAAACCACGAGAAGCTCCAGCCCAAAAGGCAGCCAAAATGCAGCCCACCTCAGGGAGAATCTCAAGAGCAGGGGGTGGAGCAAGCCAGGCCTCAAACCACGAGAAGCTCCAGCCCAAAAGGCAGCCAAAATCCAGCCCAACTCCCTGAGAATCTCAAGAGCAGGGTGTGGAGCAAGCCAGGCCTCAAACCTCGAGAAGCTCCAGCCCAAAAGGCAGCCAAAATCCAGCCCACATCCGGGAGAATCTCAAGAGCAGGGGGTGGAGCAAGCCAGGCCTCAAACCACGAGAAGCTCCAGCCCTAAAGGCAGCCAAAATGCAGCCCACATCCGGGAGAATCTCAAGAGGAGGATTTGGAGCAAGCCAGGCCTCAAACCACGAGAAGTTCCAGCCCTAAAGGCAGCCAAAATGCAGCCCACATCCGGGAGAATCTCAAGAGGAGGATTTGGAGCAAGCCAGGCCTCAAACCACGAGAACCTCCAGCCCAAAATGCAGCCAAAATGCAGCCCACATGCGGGAGAATCTCAAGAGCAGGGGGTGGAGCAAGCCAGGCCTCAAACCACGAGAAGCTCCAGCCCAAAAGGCAGCCAAAATGCAGCCCATCTCCCTGAGAATATCAAGAGCAGGGGGTGGAGCAAGCAAGGCCTCAAACCATGAGAAGCTCCAGCCCTAAAGGCAGCCAAAATGCAGCCCACATCTGGGAGAATATCAAGAGGAGGGGTTGGAGCAAGCCAGGCCTCAAACCACGAGAAGCTCCAGCCCAAATGGCAGACAAAATCCAGCCCACATCCGGGAGAATCTCAAGAGCACGGGTTGGAGCAAGCCAGGCCTCAAACCACGAGAAGCTCCAGCCCAAAAGGCAGCCAAAATGCAGCCCACATCCGGGAGAATATCAAGAGCAGGGGTTGGAGCAAGCCAGGCCTCAAACCACGAGAAGCTCCAGCCCAAAAGGCAGCCAAAATGCAGCCCACATCCGGGAGAATCTCAAGAGCAGGGGGTGGAGCAAGCCAGGCCTCAATCCATGAGAAGCTCCAGCCCAAAAGGCAGCCAAAATGCAGCCCACATCCGGGAGAATCTCAAGAGCAGGGGGTGGAGCAAGCCAGGCCTCAAACCACGAGAAGCTCCAGCCCAAAAGGCAGCCAAAATCCAGCCCACATCCGGGAGAATCTCAAGAGTAGGGGGTGGAGCAAGCCAGGCCTCAAACCACGAGAAGCTCCAGCCCAAAAGGCAGCCAAAATGCAGCCCACATCCGGGACAATTTCAAGAGCACGGGGTGGAGCAAGCCAGGCCTCAAACCTCGAGAAGCTCCAGCCCAAAAGGCAGCCAAAATGCAGCCCACCTCCGGGAGAATCTCAAGAGCAGGGGGTGGAGCAAGCCAGGCCTCAAACCACGAGAAGCTCCAGCCAAAAAGGCAGCCAAAATGCAGCCCACCTCTGGGAGAATCTCAAGAGCAGGGGGTGGAGCAAGCCAGGCCTCAAACCACGAGAAGCTCCAGCCCAAAAAGGCAGCCAAAATGCAGCCCACCTCCGGGAGAATATCAAGAGCAGGGGGTGGAGCAAGCCAGGCCTCAAACCATGAGAAGCCCCAGCCCAAAATGCAGCCAAAATGCAGCCCACATCCGGGAGAATCTCAAGAGCAGGGGGTGGAGCAAGCCAGGCCTCAAACCACGAGAAGCTCCAGCCCAAAAGGCAGCCAAAATGCAGCCCACATCCGGGAGAATATCAAGAGCAGGGGGTGGAGCAAGCCAGGCCTCAAACCACGAGAAGCCCCAGCCCAAAATGCAGCCAAAATGCAGCCCACATCCGGGAGAATCTCAAGAGCAGGGGGTGGAGCAAGCCAGGCCTCAAACCACGAGAAGCTCCAGCCCAAAAGGCAGCCAAAATCCAGCCCACATCCGGGAGAATCTCACGAGCAGGGGGTGGAGCAAGCCAGGCCTCAAACCTCGAGAAGCTCCAGCCCAAAAGGCAGCCAAAATGCAGCCCACATCCGGGAGAATCTCAAGAGTAAAGGCTGGAGCAAGCCAGGCCTCAAACCACGAGAAGCTCCAGCCCAAAAAGGCAGCCAAAATGCAGCCCACATCCGGGAGAATCTCAAGAGCAGGGGGTGGAGCAAGCCAGGCCTCAAACCACGAGAAGCTCCAGCCCAAAAGGCAGCCAAAATGCAGCCCACCTCCCTGAGAATATCAAGAGCAGGGGGTGGAGCAAGCCAGGCCTCAAACCTCGAGAAGCTCCAGCCCAAAAGGCAGCCAAAATGCAGCCCACATCCGGGAGAATCTCAAGAGCAGGGGGTGGAGCAAGCCAGGCCTCAAACCACGAGAAGCTCCAGCCCAAAAGGCAGCCAAAATGCAGCCCACCTCCCTGAGAATATCAAGAGCAGGGGGTGGAGCAAGCCAGGCCTCAAACCACGAGAAGCTCCAGCCCTAAAGGCAGCCAAAATGCAGCCCACATCCGGGAGAATCTCAAGAGGAGGATTTGGAGCAAGCCAGGCCTCAAACCACGAGAAGTTCCAGCCCTAAAGGCAGCCAAAATGCAGCCCACATCCGGGAGAATCTCAAGAGGAGGATTTGGAGCAAGCCAGGCCTCAAACCACGAGAAGCTCCAGCCCAAATGGCAGACAAAATCCAGCCCACATCCGGGAGAATCTCAAGAGCAGGGGGTGGAGCAAGCCAGGCCTCAAACCACGAGAACCTCCAGCCCAAAATGCAGCCAAAATGCAGCCCACATGCGGGAGAATATCAAGAGCAGGGGGTGGAGCAAGCCAGGCCTCAAACCACGAGAAGCTCCAGCCCAAAAGGCAGCCAAAATGCAGCCCATCTCCCTGAGAATATCAAGAGCAGGGGGTGGAGCAAGCAAGGCCTCAAACCATGAGAAGCTCCAGCCCTAAAGGCAGCCAAAATGCAGCCCACATCTGGGAGAATATCAAGAGGAGGGGTTGGAGCAAGCCAGGCCTCAAACCACGAGAAGCTCCAGCCCAAATGGCAGACAAAATCCAGCCCACATCCGGGAGAATCTCAAGAGCACGGGTTGGAGCAAGCCAGGCCTCAAACCACGAGAAGCTCCAGCCCAAAAGGCAGCCAAAATGCAGCCCACATCCGGGAGAATATCAAGAGCAGGGGTTGGAGCAAGCCAGGCCTCAAACCACGAGAAGCTCCAGCCCAAAAGGCAGCCAAAATGCAGCCCACATCCGGGAGAATCTCAAGAGCAGGGGGTGGAGCAAGCCAGGCCTCAATCCATGAGAAGCTCCAGCCCAAAAGGCAGCCAAAATGCAGCCCACATCCGGGAGAATCTCAAGAGCAGGGGGTGGAGCAAGCCAGGCCTCAAACCACGAGAAGCTCCAGCCCAAAAGGCAGCCAAAATCCAGCCCACATCCGGGAGAATCTCAAGAGTAGGGGGTGGAGCAAGCCAGGCCTCAAACCACGAGAAGCTCCAGCCCAAAAGGCAGCCAAAATGCAGCCCACATCCGGGACAATTTCAAGAGCACGGGGTGGAGCAAGCCAGGCCTCAAACCTCGAGAAGCTCCAGCCCAAAAGGCAGCCAAAATGCAGCCCACCTCCGGGAGAATCTCAAGAGCAGGGGGTGGAGCAAGCCAGGCCTCAAACCACGAGAAGCTCCAGCCAAAAAGGCAGCCAAAATGCAGCCCACCTCTGGGAGAATCTCAAGAGCAGGGGGTGGAGCAAGCCAGGCCTCAAACCACGAGAAGCTCCAGCCCAAAAAGGCAGCCAAAATGCAGCCCACCTCCGGGAGAATATCAAGAGCAGGGGGTGGAGCAAGCCAGGCCTCAAACCATGAGAAGCCCCAGCCCAAAATGCAGCCAAAATGCAGCCCACATCCGGGAGAATCTCAAGAGCAGGGGGTGGAGCAAGCCAGGCCTCAAACCACGAGAAGCTCCAGCCCAAAAGGCAGCCAAAATGCAGCCCACATCCGGGAGAATATCAAGAGCAGGGGGTGGAGCAAGCCAGGCCTCAAACCACGAGAAGCCCCAGCCCAAAATGCAGCCAAAATGCAGCCCACATCCGGGAGAATCTCAAGAGCAGGGGGTGGAGCAAGCCAGGCCTCAAACCACGAGAAGCTCCAGCCCAAAAGGCAGCCAAAATCCAGCCCACATCCGGGAGAATCTCACGAGCAGGGGGTGGAGCAAGCCAGGCCTCAAACCTCGAGAAGCTCCAGCCCAAAAGGCAGCCAAAATGCAGCCCACATCCGGGAGAATCTCAAGAGTAAAGGCTGGAGCAAGCCAGGCCTCAAACCACGAGAAGCTCCAGCCCAAAAAGGCAGCCAAAATGCAGCCCACATCCGGGAGAATCTCAAGAGCAGGGGGTGGAGCAAGCCAGGCCTCAAAGCACGAGAAGCTCCAGCCCAAAAGGCAGCCAAAATGCAGCCCACATCCAGGAGAATCTCAAGAGCAGGGGGTGGAGCAAGCCAGGCCTCAAAGCACGAGAAGCTCCAGCCCAAAAGGCAGCCAAAATGCAGCCCACATCCAGGAGAATCTCAAGAGCAGGGGGTGGAAAATCAAGGCCTCAAACCACGGGAAGCTCCAGCCCAAAATGCAGACAAAGTCCAGCCCACATCTGGGAGAATCTCAAGAGCAGGGGGTGGAGCAAGCCAGGCCTCAAACCACGAGAAGCTCCAGCCCAAAAGGCAGCCAAAATGCAGCCTATATCCGGAAGAATCTCAAGAGCAGGGGGTGGAGCAAGCCAGGCCTCAAACCACGAGAAGCTCCAGCCCAAAAGGCAGCCAAAATGCAGCCCACATCCAGGAGAATCTCAAGAGCAGGGGGTGGAAAAAGCCAGGCCTCAAACCACGAGAAGCTCCAGCCCAAAATGCAGACAAAGTCCAGCCCACATCTGGGAGAATCTCAAGAGCAGGGGGTGGAGCAAGCCAGGCCTCAAACCACGAGAAGCTCCAGCCCAAAAGGCAGCCAAAATGCAGCCCAACTCCGGGAGAATCTCAAGAGCAGGGGGTGGAGCAAGCCAGGCCTCAAACCACGAGAAGCTCCAGCCCAAAAGGCAGCCAAAATGCAGCCCACATCTGGGAGAATATCAAGAGCAGGGGGTGGAGCAAGCCAGGCCTCAAACCACGAGAAGTTCCAGCCCAAAAGGCAGCCAAAATGCAGCCCACATCCGGGAGAATCTCAAGAGCAGGGGGTGGAGCAAGCCAGGCCTCAAACCACGAGAAGCTCCAGCCCAAAAGGCAGCCAAAATGCAGCCCAACTCCGGGAGAATCTCAAGAGCAGGGGGTGGAGCAAGCCAGGCCTCAAACCACGAGAAGCTCCAGCCCAAAAGGCAGCCAAAATGCAGCCCACATCTGGGAGAATTTCAAGAGCAGGGGGTGGAGCAAGCCAGGCCTCAAACCACGAGAAGCTCCAGCCCAAAAGGCAGCCAAAATGCAGCCCACATCCGGGAGAATCTCAAGAGCAGGGGGTGGAGCAAGCCAGGCATCAAACTACGAGAAGCTCCAGCCCAAAAAGCAGCCAAAATGCAGCCCGCATCGGGGAGAATATCAAGAGCAGGGGTGGAGCAAGCCAGGCCTCAAACCACGAGAATCTCCAGCCCAAAAGGCAGCCAAAATGCAGCCCACATCCGGGAGAATATCAAGAGCAGGGGGTGGAGCAAGCCAGGCCTCAAACCACGAGAAGCCCCAGCCCAAAATGCAGCCAAAATGCAGCCCACATCCGGGAGAATCTCAAGAGCAGGGGGTGGAGCAAGCCAGGCCTCAAACCACGAGAAGCTCCAGCCCAAAAGGCAGCCAAAATCCAGCCCACATCCGGGAGAATCTCACGAGCAGGGGGTGGAGCAAGCCAGGCCTCAAACCTCGAGAAGCTCCAGCCCAGAATGCAGCCAAAATGCAGCCCATCTCCCTGAGAATATCAAGAGCAGGGGGTGGAGCAACCCAGGCCTCAAACCACGAGAAGCTCCAGCCCAAAAGGCAGCCAAAATGCAGCCCACATCCGGGACAATTTCAAGAGCACGGGGTGGAGCAAGCCAGGCCTCAAACCTCGAGAAGCTCCAGCCCAAAAGGCAGCCAAAATGCAGCCCACCTCCGGGAGAATCTCAAGAGCAGGGGGTGGAGCAAGCCAGGCCTCAAACCACGAGAAGCTCCAGCCAAAAAGGCAGCCAAAATGCAGCCCACCTCTGGGAGAATCTCAAGAGCAGGGGGTGGAGCAAGCCAGGCCTCAAACCACGAGAAGCTCCAGCCCAAAAAGGCAGCCAAAATGCAGCCCACCTCCGGGAGAATATCAAGAGCAGGGGGTGGAGCAAGCCAGGCCTCAAACCATGAGAAGCTCCAGCCCAAAAGGCAGCCAAAATGCAGCCTATATCCGGGAGAATCTCAAGAGCAGGGGGTGGAGCAAGCCAGGCCTCAAACCACGAGAAGCTCCAGCCCAAAAGGCAGCCAAAATGCAGCCCACATCCAGGAGAATCTCAAGAGCAGGGGGTGGAGCAAGCCAGGCATCAAACTACGAGAAGCTCCAGCCCAAAAAGCAGCCAAAATGCAGCCCGCATCGGGGAGAATCTCAAGAGCAGGGGGTGGAGCAAGCCAGGCCTCAAACCACGAGAAGCCCCAGCCCAAAATGCAGCCAAAATGCAGCCCACATCCGGGAGAATCTCAAGAGCAGGGGGTGGAGCAAGCCAGGCCTCAAACCACGAGAAGCTCCAGCCCAAAAGGCAGCCAAAATGCAGCCCACATCCAGGAGAATCTCAAGTGCAGGGGGTGGAGCAAGCCAGGCCTCAAACCTCGAGAAGCTCCAGCCCAAAAGGCAGCCAAAATGCAGCCCACATCCGGGAGAATCTCAAGAGCAGGGGGTGGAGCAAGCCAGGCCTCAAACCACGAGAAGCTCCAGCCCAAAAGGCAGCCAAAATGCAGCCCAACTCCGGGAGAATGTCAAGAGCAGGGGGTGGAGCAAGCCAGGCCTCAAACCACGAGAAGCTCCAGCCCAAAAGGCAGCCAAAATGCAGCCCACATCTGGGAGAATATCAAGAGCAGGGGGTGGAGCAAGCCAGGCCTCA
Organism: Rhynochetos jubatus; assembly: GCA_027574665.1. NCBI lineage: Eukaryota > Metazoa > Chordata > Aves > Eurypygiformes > Rhynochetidae > Rhynochetos > Rhynochetos jubatus. The sequence continues at coordinate 213,079 of JAQBHY010000095.1, read as the reverse complement.
AACCACGAGAAGCTCCAGCCCAAAATGCAGCCAAAATGCAGCCCACATCCGGGAGAATCTCAAGAGCAGGGGGTGGAGCAAGCCAGGCCTCAAACCACGAGAAGCTCCAGCCCAAAAGGCAGCCAAAATGCAGCCCAACTCCGGGAGAATCTCAAGAGCAGGGGGTGGAGCAAGCCAGGCCTCAAACCACGAGAAGCTCCAGCCCAAAAGGCAGCCAAAATGCAGCCCACATCTGGGAGAATTTCAAGAGCAGGGGGTGGAGCAAGCCAGGCCTCAAACCACGAGAAGCTCCAGCCCAAAAGGCAGCCAAAATGCAGCCCACATCCGGGAGAATCTCAAGAGCAGGGGGTGGAGCAAGCCAGGCATCAAACTACGAGAAGCTCCAGCCCAAAAGGCAGCCAAAATGCAGGCCACATCCGGGAGAATCTCAAGAGTAAAGGCTGGAGCAAGCCAGGCCTCAAACCACGAGAAGCTCCAGCCCAAAAAGGCAGCCAAAATGCAGCCCACATCTGGGAGAATCTCAAGAGCAGGGGGTGGAGCAAGCCAGGCCTCAAACCACGACAAGCTCCAGCCCAAAAGGCAGCCAAAATGCAGCCCAACTCCGGGAGAATCTCAAGAGCAGGGGGTGGAGCAAGCCAGGCCTCAAACCACGAGAAGCTCCAGCCCAAAAGGCAGCCAAAATGCAGCCCACATCTGGGAGAATCTCAAGAGCAGGGGGTGGAGCAAGCCAGGCCTCAAACCTCGAGAAGCTCCAGCCCAAAAGGCAGCCAAAATGCAGCCCACCTCCGGGAGAATCTCAAGAGCAGGGGGTGGAGCAAGCCAGGCCTCAAACCTCGAGAAGCTCCAGCCCAAAATGCAGCCAAAATGCAGCCCACATCCGGGAGAATCTCAAGAGCAGGGGGTGGAGCAAGCCAGGCCTCAAACCTCGAGAAGCTCCTGCCCAAAATGCAGCCAAAATGCAGCCCACCTCCCTGAGAATATCAAGAGCAGGGGGTGGAGCAAGCCAGGCCTCAAACCACGAGAAGCTCCTGACCTAAATGCAGCCAAAATGCAGCCCACTTCCCTGAGAATATCAAGAGCAGGGGGTGGAGCAAGCCAGGCCTCAAACCTCGAGAATCTCCAGCCCAAAAGGCAGCCAAAATGCAGCCCACATCCGGGAGAATCTCAAGAGCAGGGGGTGGAGCAATCCAGGCCTCAAACCACGAGAAGCTCCAGCCCAAAATGCAGCCAAAATGCAGCCCACATCCGGGAGAATATGAAGAGCAGGGGGTGGAGCAAGCCAGGCCTCAAACCATGAGAAGCTCCAGCCCTAAAGGCAGCCAAAATGCAGCCCACATCTGGGAGAATCTCAAGAGGAGGGGTTGGAGCAAGCCAGGCCTCAAACCACGAGAAGCTCCAGTCCAAATGGCAGACAAAATGCAGCCCACATCCGGGAGAATCTCAAGAGCAGGGGGTGGAGCAAGCCAGGCCTCAAACCACGAGAAGCTCCAGCCCAAAAGGCAGCCAAAATGCAGCCCACATCCGGGACAATTTCAAGAGCAGGGGGTGGAGCAAGCCAGGCCTCAAACCACGAGAAGCTCCAGCCCAAAAGGCAGCCAAAATGCAGCCCACATCCGGGAGAATCTCAAGAGCAGGGGGTGGAGCAAGCCAGGCCTCAAACCATGAGAAGCTCCAGCCCAAAAGGCAGCCAAAATGCAGCGCACTTCCGGGAGAATCTCAAGAGCAGGGGGTGGAGCAAGCCAGGCCTCAAACCACGAGAAGCTCCAGTCCAAAAGGCAGCCAAAATGCAGCCCACATCCGGGAGAATCTCAAGAGCAGGGGGTGGAGCAAGCCAGGCCTCAAACCACGAGAAGCTCCAGCCCAAAAGGCAGCCAAAATCCAGCCCACATCCGGGAGAATCTCAAGAGCAGGGGGTGGAGCAAGCCAGGCCTCAAACCACGAGAAGCTCCAGCCCAAAAGGCAGCCAAAATGCAGCCCACCTCCGGGAGAATCTCAAGAGCAGGGGTTGGAGCAAGCCAGGCCTCAAACCATGAGAAGCTCCTGCCCTAAAGGCAGCCAAAATGCAGCCCACCTCCCTGATAATCTCAAGAGCAGGGGTGGAGCAAGGCAGGCCTCAAACCACGAGAAGCTCCAGCCCAAAAGGCAGCCAAAATGCAGCCCACATCCGGGAGAATCTCAAGAGCAGGGGGTGGAGCAATCCAGGCCTCAAACCACGAGAAGCTCCAGCCCAAAATGCAGCCAAAATGCAGCCCATCTCCCTGAGAATATCAAGAGCAGGGGGTGGAGCAAGGCAGGCCTCAAACCACGAGAAGCTCCAGTCCAAAAGGCAGCCAAAATGCAGCCCACATCCGGGAGAATCTCAAGAGCAGGGGGTGGAGCAAGGCAGGCCTCAAACCACGAGAAGCTCCAGTCCAAAAGGCAGCCAAAATGCAGCCCACCTCCGGGAGAATCTCAAGAGCAGGGGGTGGAGCAAGCCAGGCCTCAAACCATGAGAAGCTCCAGCCCAAAAGGCAGCCAAAATCCAGGCCACATCCGGGAGAATCTCAAGAGCAGGGGGTGGAGCAAGCCAGGCCTCAAACCATGAGAAGCTCCAGCCCAAAATGCAGCCAAAATCCAGCCCACATCCGGGAGAATCTCAAGAGCAGGGGGTGGAGCAAGCCAGGCCTCAAACCACGAGAAGCTCCAGCCCAAAAGGCAGCCAAAATGCAGCCCACATCCGGGACAATTTCAAGAGCACGGGGTGGAGCAAGCCAGGCCTCAAACCTCGAGAAGCTCCAGCCCAAAAGGCAGCCAAAATGCAGCCCACCTCCGGGAGAATCTCAAGAGCAGGGGGTGGAGCAAGCCAGGCCTCAAACCACGAGAAGCTCCAGCCAAAAAGGCAGCCAAAATGCAGCCCACCTCTGGGAGAATCTCAAGAGCAGGGGGTGGAGCAAGCCAGGCCTCAAACCACGAGAAGCTCCAGCCCAAAAAGGCAGCCAAAATGCAGCCCACCTCAGGGAGAATATCAAGAGCAGGGGGTGGAGCAAGCCAGGCCTCAAACCATGAGAAGCTCCAGCCCAAAAGGCAGCCAAAATGCAGCCTATATCCGGGAGAATCTCAAGAGCAGGGGGTGGAGCAAGCCAGGCCTCAAACCACGAGAAGCTCCAGCCCAAAAGGCAGCCAAAATGCAGCCCACATCCAGGAGAATCTCAAGAGCAGGGGGTGGAGCAAGCCAGGCATCAAACTACGAGAAGCTCCAGCCCAAAAAGCAGCCAAAATGCAGCCCGCATCGGGGAGAATCTCAAGAGCAGGGGGTGGAGCAAGCCAGGCCTCAAACCACGAGAATCTCCAGCCCAAAAGGCAGCCAAAATGCAGGCCACATCCGGGAGAATATCAAGAGCAGGGGGTGGAGCAAGCCAGGCCTCAAACCACGAGAAGCCCCAGCCCAAAATGCAGCCAAAATGCAGCCCACATCCGGGAGAATCTCAAGAGCAGGGGGTGGAGCAAGCCAGGCCTCAAACCACGAGAAGCTCCAGCCCAAAAGGCAGCCAAAATGCAGCCCACATCCAGGAGAATCTCAAGTGCAGGGGGTGGAGCAAGCCAGGCCTCAAACCTCGAGAAGCTCCAGCCCAAAAGGCAGCCAAAATGCAGCCCACATCCGGGAGAATCTCAAGAGCAGGGGGTGGAGCAAGCCAGGCCTCAAACCACGAGAAGCTCCAGCCCAAAAGGCAGCCAAAATGCAGCCCAACTCCGGGAGAATGTCAAGAGCAGGGGGTGGAGCAAGCCAGGCCTCAAACCACGAGAAGCTCCAGCCCAAAAGGCAGCCAAAATGCAGCCCACATCTGGGAGAATATCAAGAGCAGGGGGTGGAGCAAGCCAGGCCTCAAACCACGAGAAGCTCCAGCCCAAAATGCAGCCAAAATGCAGCCCACATCCGGGAGAATCTCAAGAGCAGGGGGAGGAGCAAGCCAGGCCTCAAACCACGAGAAGCTCCAGCCCAAAAGGCAGCCAAAATGCAGCCCACCTCCGGGAGAATCTCAAGAGCAGGGGTTGGAGCAAGCCAGGCCTCAAACCATGAGAAGCTCCTGCCCTAAAGGCAGCCAAAATGCAGCCCACCTCCCTGATAATCTCAAGAGCAGGGGTGGAGCAAGGCAGGCCTCAAACCACGAGAAGCTCCAGTCCAAAAGGCAGCCAAAATGCAGCCCACATCCGGGAGAATCTCAAGAGCAGGGGGTGGAGCAAGGCAGGCCTCAAACCACGAGAAGCTCCAGTCCAAAAGGCAGCCAAAATGCAGCCCACCTCCGGGAGAATCTCAAGAGCAGGGGGTGGAGCAAGCCAGGCCTCAAACCATGAGAAGCTCCAGCCCAAAAGGCAGCCAAAATCCAGGCCACATCCGGGAGAATCTCAAGAGCAGGGGGTGGAGCAAGCCAGGCCTCAAACCATGAGAAGCTCCAGCCCAAAATGCAGCCAAAATCCAGCCCACATCCGGGAGAATCTCAAGAGCAGGGGGTGGAGCAAGCCAGGCCTCAAACCACGAGAAGCTCCAGCCCAAAAGGCAGCCAAAATGCAGCCCACATCCGGGACAATTTCAAGAGCACGGGGTGGAGCAAGCCAGGCCTCAAACCTCGAGAAGCTCCAGCCAAAAAGGCAGCCAAAATGCAGCCCACCTCTGGGAGAATCTCAAGAGCAGGGGGTGGAGCAAGCCAGGCCTCAAACCACGAGAAGCTCCAGCCCAAAAAGGCAGCCAAAATGCAGCCCACCTCCGGGAGAATATCAAGAGCAGGGGGTGGAGCAAGCCAGGCCTCAAACCATGAGAAGCTCCAGCCCAAAAGGCAGCCAAAATGCAGCCTATATCCGGGAGAATCTCAAGAGCAGGGGGTGGAGCAAGCCAGGCCTCAAACCACGAGAAGCTCCAGCCCAAAAGGCAGCCAAAATGCAGCCCACATCCAGGAGAATCTCAAGAGCAGGGGGTGGAGCAAGCCAGGCATCAAACTACGAGAAGCTCCAGCCCAAAAAGCAGCCAAAATGCAGCCCGCATCGGGGAGAATCTCAAGAGCAGGGGGTGGAGCAAGCCAGGCCTCAAACCACGAGAATATCCAGCCCAAAAGGCAGCCAAAATGCAGGCCACATCCGGGAGAATATCAAGAGCAGGGGGTGGAGCAAGCCAGGCCTCAAACCACGAGAAGCCCCAGCCCAAAATGCAGCCAAAATGCAGCCCACATCCGGGAGAATCTCAAGAGCAGGGGGTGGAGCAAGCCAGGCCTCAAACCACGAGAAGCTCCAGCCCAAAAGGCAGCCAAAATGCAGCCCACATCCAGGAGAATCTCAAGTGCAGGGGGTGGAGCAAGCCAGGCCTCAAACCTCGAGAAGCTCCAGCCCAAAAGGCAGCCAAAATGCAGCCCACATCCGGGAGAATCTCAAGAGCAGGGGGTGGAGCAAGCCAGGCCTCAAACCACGAGAAGCTCCAGCCCAAAAGGCAGCCAAAATGCAGCCCAACTCCGGGAGAATGTCAAGAGCAGGGGGTGGAGCAAGCCAGGCCTCAAACCACGAGAAGCTCCAGCCCAAAAGGCAGCCAAAATGCAGCCCACATCTGGGAGAATATCAAGAGCAGGGGGTGGAGCAAGCCAGGCCTCAAACCACGAGAAGCTCCAGCCCAAAATGCAGCCAAAATGCAGCCCACATCCGGGAGAATCTCAAGAGCAGGGGGTGGAGCAAGCCAGGCCTCAAACCACGAGAAGCTCCAGCCCAAAAGGCAGCCAAAATGCAGCCCAACTCCGGGAGAATCTCAAGAGCAGGGGGTGGAGCAAGCCAGGCCTCAAACCACGAGAAGCTCCAGCCCAAAAGGCAGCCAAAATGCAGCCCACATCTGGGAGAATTTCAAGAGCAGGGGGTGGAGCAAGCCAGGCCTCAAACCACGAGAAGCTCCAGCCCAAAAGGCAGCCAAAATGCAGCCCACATCCGGGAGAATCTCAAGAGCAGGGGGTGGAGCAAGCCAGGCATGAAACTACGAGAAGCTCCAGCCCAAAAAGCAGCCAAAATGCAGCCCGCATCGGGGAGAATATCAAGAGCAGGGGTGGAGCAAGCCAGGCCTCAAACCACGAGAATCTCCAGCCCAAAAGGCAGCCAAAATGCAGCCCACATCCGGGAGAATATCAAGAGCAGGGGGTGGAGCAAGCCAGGCCTCAAACCACGAGAAGCCCCAGCCCAAAATGCAGCCAAAATGCAGCCCACATCCGGGAGAATCTCAAGAGCAGGGGGTGGAACAAGCCAGGCCTCAAACCACGAGAAGCTCCAGCCCAAAAGGCAGCCAAAATCCAGCCCACATCCGGGAGAATCTCAAGAGCAGGGGGTGGAGCAAGCCAGGCCTCAAACCTCGAGAAGCTCCAGCCCAAAAGGCAGCCAAAATGCAGCCCACATCCGGGAGAATCTCAAGAGTAAAGGCTGGAGCAAGCCAGGCCTCAAACCACGAGAAGCTCCAGCCCAAAAAGGCAGCCAAAATGCAGCCCACATCTGGGAGAATCTCAAGAGCAGGGGGTGGAGCAAGCCAGGCCTCAAACCACGACAAGCTCCAGCCCAAAAGGCAGCCAAAATGCAGCCCAACTCCGGGAGAATCTCAAGAGCAGGGGGTGGAGCAAGCCAGGCCTCAAACCACGAGAAGCTCCAGCCCAAAAGGCAGCCAAAATGCAGCCCACATCTGGGAGAATCTCAAGAGCAGGGGGTGGAGCAAGCCAGGCCTCAAACCTCGAGAAGCTCCAGCCCAAAAGGCAGCCAAAATGCAGCCCACCTCCGGGAGAATCTCAAGAGCAGGGGGTGGAGCAAGCCAGGCCTCAAACCTCGAGAAGCTCCAGCCCAAAATGCAGCCAAAATGCAGCCCACATCCGGGAGAATCTCAAGAGCAGGGGGTGGAGCAAGCCAGGCCTCAAACCACGAGAAGCTCCTGACCTAAATGCAGCCAAAATGCAGCCCACTTCCCTGAGAATATCAAGAGCAGGGGGTGGAGCAAGCCAGGCCTCAAACCTCGAGAATCTCCAGCCCAAAAGGCAGCCAAAATGCAGCCCACATCCGGGAGAATCTCAAGAGCAGGGGGTGGAGCAATCCAGGCCTCAAACCACGAGAAGCTCCAGCCCAAAATGCAGCCAAAATGCAGCCCACATCCGGGAGAATATCAAGAGCAGGGGGTGCAGCACGCCAGGCCTCAAACCTCGAGAAGCTCCAGCCCAGAATGCAGCCAAAATGCAGCCCATCTCCCTGAGAATATCAAGAGCAGGGGGTGGAGCAAGCCAGGCCTCAAACCATGAGAAGCTCCAGCCCTAAAGGCAGCCAAAATGCAGCCCACATCTGGGAGAATCTCAAGAGGAGGGGTTGGAGCAAGCCAGGCCTCAAACCACGAGAAGCTCCAGTCCAAATGGCAGACAAAATGCAGCCCACATCCGGGAGAATCTCAAGAGCAGGGGGTGGAGCAAGCCAGGCCTCAAACCACGAGAAGCTCCAGCCCAAAAGGCAGCCAAAATGCAGCCCACATCCGGGACAATTTCAAGAGCAGGGGGTGGAGCAAGCCAGGCCTCAAACCACGAGAAGCTCCAGCCCAAAAGGCAGCCAAAATGCAGCCCACATCCGGGAGAATCTCAAGAGCAGGGGGTGGAGCAAGCCAGGCCTCAAACCATGAGAAGCTCCAGCCCAAAAGGCAGCCAAAATGCAGCGCACTTCCGGGAGAATCTCAAGAGCAGGGGGTGGAGCAAGCCAGGCCTCAAACCACGAGAAGCTCCAGTCCAAAAGGCAGCCAAAATGCAGCCCACATCCGGGAGAATCTCAAGAGCAGGGGGTGGAGCAAGCCAGGCCTCAAACCACGAGAAGCTCCAGCCCAAAAGGCAGCCAAAATCCAGCCCACATCCGGGAGAATCTCAAGAGCAGGGGGTGGAGCAAGCCAGGCCTCAAACCACGAGAAGCTCCAGCCCAAAAGGCAGCCAAAATGCAGCCCACCTCCAGGAGAATCTCAAGAGCAGGGGTTGGAGCAAGCCAGGCCTCAAACCATGAGAAGCTCCTGCCCTAAAGGCAGCCAAAATGCAGCCCACCTCCCTGATAATCTCAAGAGCAGGGGTGGAGCAAGGCAGGCCTCAAACCACGAGAAGCTCCAGCCCAAAAGGCAGCCAAAATGCAGCCCACATCCGGGAGAATCTCAAGAGCAGGGGGTGGAGCAATCCAGGCCTCACACCTCGAGAAGCTCCAGCCCAAAATGCAGCCAAAATGCAGCCCATCTCCCTGAGAATATCAAGAGCAGGGGGTGGAGCGAGGCAGGCCTCAAACCACGAGAAGCTCCAGCCCAAAATGCAGCCAAAATGCAGCCAATCTCCCTGAGAATCTCAAGAGCAGGGGGTGGAGCAAGCCAGGCCTCAAACCACGAGAAGCTCCAGCCCAAGAATCAGCCAAAATGCAGCCCACATCCGGGAGAATCTCAAGAGGAGGGGTTGGAGCAAGCCAGGCCTCAAACCACGAGAAGCTCCAGTCCAAATGGCAGACAAAATCAAGCCCACATCCGGGAGAATCTCAAGAGCAGGGGGTGGAGCAAGCCAGGCCTCAAACCACGAGAAGCTCCAGCCCAAAAGGCAGCCAAAATGCAGCCCACATCCGGGACAATTTCAAGAGCAGGGGGTGGAGCAAGCCAGGCCTCAAACCACGAGAAGCTCCAGCCCAAAAGGCAGCCAAAATGCAGCCCACATCCGGGACAATTTCAAGAGCAGGGGATGGAGGAAGCCAGGCCTCAAACCTCGAGAAGCTCCAGCCCAAAAGGCAGCCAAAATGCAGCCCACATCCGGGAGAATCTCAAGAGCAGGGGGTGGAGCAAGCCAGGCCTCAAACCATGAGAAGCTCCAGCCCAAAAGGCAGCCAAAATGCAGCCCACATCTGGGAGAATCTCAAGAGCAGGGGGTGGAGCAAGCCAGGCCTCAAACCACGAGAAGCTCCAGCCCAAAATGCAGCCAAAATGCAGCCCACATCCGGGAGAATATCAAGAGCAGGGGGTGGAGCAAGCCAGGCCTCAAACCTCGAGAAGCTCCAGCCCAAAATGCAGCCAAAATGCAGCCCATCTCCCTGAGAATATCAAGAGCAGGGGGTGGAGCAAGCCAGGCCTCAAACCACGAGAAGCTCCAGCCCAAGAATCAGCCAAAATGCAGCCCACATCCGGGAGAATCTCAAGAGGAGGGGTTGGAGCAAGCCAGGCCTCAAACCACGAGAAGCTCCAGTCCAAATAGCAGACAAAATCAAGCCCACATCCGGGAGAATCTCAAGAGCAGGGGGTGGAGCAAGCCAGGCCTCAAACCACGAGAAGCTCCAGCCCAAAAGGCAGCCAAAATGCAGCCCACATCCGGGACAATTTCAAGAGCAGGGGGTGGAGCAAGCCAGGCCTCAAACCACGAGAAGCTCCAGCCCAAAAGGCAGCCAAAATGCAGCCCACATCCGGGACAATTTCAAGAGCAGTGGATGGAGGAAGCCAGGCCTCAAACCTCGAGAAGCTCCAGCCCAAAAGGCAGCCAAAATGCAGCCCACATCCGGGAGAATCTCAAGAGCAGGGGGTGGAGCAAGCCAGGCCTCAAACCATGAGAAGCTCCAGCCCAAAAGGCAGCCAAAATGCAGCGCACTTCCGGGAGAATCTCAAGAGCAGGGGGTGGAGCAAGCCAGGCCTCAAACCACGAGAAGCTCCAGTCCAAAAGGCAGCCAAAATGCAGCCCACATCCGGGAGAATCTCAAGAGCAGGGGGTGGAGCAAGCCAGGCCTCAAACCACGAGAAGCTCCAGCCCAAAAGGCAGCCAAAATCCAGCCCACATCCGGGAGAATCTCAAGAGCAGGGGGTGGAGCAAGCCAGGCCTCAAACCACGAGAAGCTCCAGCCCAAAAGGCAGCCAAAATGCAGCCCACATCCGGGAGAATCTCAAGACCAGGGGTTGGAGCAAGCCAGGCCTCAAACCATGAGAAGCTCCTGCCCTAAAGGCAGCCAAAATGCAGCCCACCTCCCTGATAAACTCAAGAGCAGGGGTGGAGCAAGGCAGGCGTCAAACCACGAGAAGCTCCAGCCCAAAAGGCAGCCAAAATGCAGCCCACATCCGGGAGAATCTCAAGAGCAGGGGGTGGAGCAAGCCAGGCCTCAAACCTCGAGAAGCTCCAGCCCAAAATGCAGCCAAAATGCAGCCCATCTCCCTGAGAATATCAAGAGCAGGGGGTGGAGCAAGGCAGGCCTCAAACCACGAGAAGCTCCAGTCCAAAAGGCAGCCAAAATGCAGCCCACATCCGGGAGAATCTCAAGAGCAGGGGGTGGAGCAAGGCAGGCCTCAAACCACGAGAAGCTCCAGCCCAAAAGGCAGCCAAAATGCAGCCCACATCCGGGAGAATCTCAAGAGCAGGGGGTGGAGCAAGCCAGGCCTCAAACCATGAGAAGCTCCAGCCCAAAAGGCAGCCAAAATCCAGGCCACATCCGGGAGAATCTCAAGAGCAGGGGGTGGAGCAAGCCAGGCCTCAAACCATGAGAAGCTCCAGCCAAAAATGCAGCCAAAATCCAGCCCACATCCGGGAGAATCTCAAGAGCAGGGGGTGGAGCAAGCCAGGCCTCAAACCACGAGAAGCTCCAGCCCAAAATGCAGCCAAAATGCAGCCCACATCCGGGAGAATATCAAGAGCAGGGGGTGGAGCAAGCCAGGCCTCAAACCTCGAGAAGCTCCAGCCCAAAATGCAGCCAAAATGCAGCCCATCTCCCTGAGAATATCAAGAGCAGGGGGTGGAGCAAGCCAGGCCTCAAACCACGAGAAGCTCCAGCCCAAGAATCAGCCAAAATGCAGCCCACATCCGGGAGAATCTCAAGAGCAGGGGGTGGAGCAAGCCAGGCCTCAAACCACGAGAATCTCCAGCCCAAAATGAAGCCAAAATCCAGCCCACATCCGGGAGAATCTCAAGAGCAGGGGGTGGAGCAAGCCAGGCCTCAAACCATGAGAAGCTCCAGCCCTAAAGGCAGCCAAAATGCAGCCCACATCCAGGAGAATCTCAAGAGCAGGGGGTGGAGCAAGCCAGGCCTCAAACCACGAGAAGCTCCAGCCCAAAAGTCAACCAAAATGCAGCCCACATCCGGGAGAATCTCATGAGCAGGGGGTGGAGCAAGCCAGGCCTCAAACCACGAGAAGCTCCAGCCCAAAAGGCAGCCAAAATGCAGCCCACCTCCGGGAGAATCTCAAGAGCAGGGGGTGGAGCAAGCCAGGCCTCAAACCACGAGAAGCTCCAGCCCAAAAGGCAGCCAAAATGCAGCCCACATCCGGGACAATTTCAAGAGCAGGGGGTGGAGCTAGCCAGGCCCCAAACCATGAGAAGCTCCAGCCCTAAATGCAGCCAAAATGCAGCCCACATCCGGGAGAATCTCAAGAGCAGGGGGTGGAGCAAGCCAGGCCTCAAACCACGAGAAGCTCCAGCCCAAAAGGCAGCCAAAATGCAGCCCACATCCGGGAGAATCTCAAGAGCAGGGGGTGGAGCAAGCCAGGCCTCAAACCACGAGAAGCTCCAGCCCAAAATGCAGCCAAAATACAGCCCACATCTGGGAGAATATCAAGAGCAGGGGGTGGAGCTAGCCAGGCCTCAAACCATGAGAAGCTCCAGCCCTAAATGCAGCCAAAATCCAGCCCACATCCAGGAGAATCTCAAGAGCAGGGCTGGAGCAAGCCAGGCCTCAAACCACGAGAAGCTCCAGCCCAAAAGGCAGCCAAAATGCAGCCCACATCCGGGACAATCTCACGAGCAGGGGGTGGAGCAAGCCAGGCCTCAAACCACGAGAAGCTCCAGCCCTAAAGGCAGACAAAATGCAGCCCACCTCCGGGAGAATCTCAGGAGCAGGGGGTGGAGCAAGCCAGGCCTCAAACCTCGAGAAGCTCCAGCCCTAAAGGCAGCCAAAATGCAGCCCACATCCGGGAGAATCTCAAGAGCAGGGGGTGGAGCAAGCCAGGCCTCAAACCACGAGAATCTCCAGCCCAAAATGCAGCCAAAATGGAGCCCACATCTGGGACAATTTCAAGAGCAGGGGGTGGAGCTAGCCAGGCCCCAAACCATGAGAAGCTCCAGCCCTAAAAGCAGCCAAAATGCAGCCCACATCCGGGAGAATCTCAAGAGCAGGGGGTGGAGCTAGCCAGGCCTCAAACCATGAGAAGCTCCAGCCCTAAATGCAGCCAAAATGCAGCCCACATCCGGGAGAATCTCAAGAGCAGGGGGTGGAGCAAGCTAGGCCTCAAACCACGAGAAGCTCCAGCCCAAATGGCAGCCAAAATGCAGCCCACATCCAGGAGAATATCAAGAGCAGAGGGTGGAGCAAGCCAGGCCTCAAACTATGAGAAGCTCCAGCCCAAAAGGCAGCCAAAATCCAGCGCACATCTGGGAGAATGTCAAGAGCAGGGGGTGGAGCAAGCCAGGCCTCAAACCACGAGAAGCTCCAGCCCAAAAGGCAGCCAAAATCCAGCCCATATCCGGGAGAATGTCAAGAGCAGGGGGTGGAGCAAACCAGGCCTGAAACCACGAGAAGCTCCAGCCCAAAATGCAGCCAAAATGCAGCCCACATCCGGGAGAATCTCAAGAGCAGGGGGTGGAGCAAGGCAGGCCTCAAACCACGAGAAGCTCCAGCCCAAAAGGCAGCCAAAATGCAGCCCACATCCGGGAGAATCTCAAGAGTAGGGGTTGGAGCAAGCCAGGCCTCAAACCACGAGAAGCTCCAGCCCAAAAGGCAGGGAAAATGCAGCCCACCTCCCTGATAATCTCAAGAGCAGGGGTGGAGCAAGCCAGGCCTCAAACCATGAGAAGCTCCAGCCCAAAAGGCAGCCAAAATCCAGCCCACATCCGGGAGAATCTCAAGAGCAGGGGGTGGAGCAAGCCAGGCCTCAAACCATGAGAAGCTCCAGCCCAAAAGGCAGCCAAAATGCAGCCCACATCCGGGAGAATCTCAAGAGCAGGGGGTGGAGCAAGCCAGGCCTCAAACCACGAGAAGCTCCAGCCCAAAAGGCAGCCACAATCCAGCCCACATCCGGGAGAATCTCAAGAGCAGGGGGTGGAGGAAGCCAGGCCTCAAACCTCGAGAAGCTCCAGCCCAAAATGCAGCTTAAATGCAGCCCATCTCCCTGAGAATCTCAAGAGCAGGGGGTGGAGCAAGCCAGGCCTCAAACCACGAGAAGCTCCAGCCCAAAAGGCAGCCAAAATGCAGCCCACATCCGGGAGAATCTCAAGAGCAGGGGGTGGAGCAAGCCAGGCCTCAAACCACGAGAAGCTCCAGCCCAAAATGCAGCCAAAATGCAGGCCACATCCGGGAGAATCTCAAGAGCAGGGGGTGGAGCAAGCCAGGCCTCAAACCACGAGAATCTCCAGCCCAAATGGCAGACAAACTCCAGCCCATATCCGGGAGAATCTCAAGAGCAGGGGGTGGAGCAAGCCAGGCCTCAAACCACGAGAAGCTCCAGCCCAAAAGGCAGCCAAAATCCAGCCCATATCCGGGAGAATGTCAAGAGCAGGGGGTGGAGCAAGCCAGGCCTCAAACCACGAGAAGCTCCAGCCCAAAAGGCAGCCAAAATGCAGCCCACATCCGGGAGAATCTCAAGAGCAGGGGGTGGAGCAAGGCAGGCCTCAAACCACGAGAAGCTCCAGCCGAAAAGGCAGCCAAAATGCAGCCCACATCCGGGAGAATCTCAAGAGCAGGGGGTGGAGCAAGCCAGGCCTCAAACCATGAGAAACTCCTGCCCTAAAGGCAGCCAAAATGCAGCCCACCTCCCTGATAATCTCAAGAGGAGGGGGTGGAGCAAGCCAGGCCTCAAACCACGAGAAGCTCCAGCCCAAAAGGCAGCCAAAATGCAGCCCACATCCGGGAGAATCTCAAGAGCAGGGGGTGGAGCAAGCCAGGCCTCAAACCACGAGAACCTCCAGCCCAAAAGGCAGCCAAAATGCAGCCCACATCCGGGAGAATCTCAAGAGCAGGGGGTGGAGCAAGCCAGGCCTCAAACCACGAGAAGCTCCAGCCCAAAAGGCAGCCAAAATGCAGCCCACATCCGGGAGAATCTCAAGAGCGGGGGGTGGAGCAAGCCAGGCCTCAAACCATGAGAAGCTCCAGCCCTAAAGGCAGCCAAAATGCAGCCCACATCCAGGACAATTTCAAGAGCAGGGGGTGGAGCAAGCCAGGCCTCAAACCACGAGAAGCTCCAGCCCAAAAGGCAGCCAAAATGCAGCCCACCTCCGGGAGAATCTCAAGAGCAGGGGGTGGAGCAAGCCAGGCCTCAAACCACGAGAAGCTCCAGCCCAAAAGGCAGCCAAAATGCAGACCACATCCGGGAGAATCTCAAGAGCAGGGGGTGGAGCAAGCCAGGCCTCAAACCACGAGAAGCTCCAGCGCAAAAGGCAGACAAAATGCAGCCCACCTCCGGGAGAATCTCAAGAGCAGGAGGTGGAGCAAGCCAGGCCTCAAACCTCGAGAAGCTCCAGCCCTAAAGGCAGCCAAAATGCAGCCCACATCCGGGAGAATCTCAAGAGCAGGGGGTGGAGCAAGCCAGGCCTCAAACCACGAGAATCTCCAGCCCAAATGGCAGACAAACTCCAGCCCATATCCGGGAGAATATCAAGAGCAGGGGGTGGAGCAAGCCAGGCCTCAAACCACGAGAAGCTCCAGCCCAAAAGGCAGCCAAAATCCAGCCCACATCCGGGAGAATCTCAAGAGCAGGGGGTGGAGCAAGCCAGGCCTCAAACCACGAGAAGCTCCAGCCCAAAAGGCAGCCAAAATGCAGCCCACATCCGGGAGAATCTCAAGAGCAGGGGTTGGAGCAAGCCAGGCCTCAAACCATGAGAAACTCCTGCCCTAAAGGCAGCCAAAATGCAGCCCACCTCCCTGATAATCTCAAGAGCAGGGGTGGAGCAAGGCAGGCCTCAAACCACGAGAAGCTCCAGCGCAAAAGGCAGCCAAAATCCAGCCCACATCCGGGAGAATCTCAAGAGCAGGGGGTGGAGCAAGCCAGGCCTCAAACCATGAGAAGCTCCAGCCCAAAAGGCAGCCAAAATCCAGGCCACATCCGGGAGAATCTCAAGAGCAGGGGGTGGAGCAAGGCAGGCCTCAAACCATGAGAAGCTCCAGCCCAAAATGCAGCCAAAATCCAGCCCACATCCGGGAGAATCTCAAGAGCAGGGGGTGGAGCAAGCCAGGCCTCAAACCACGAGAAGCTCCAGCCCAAAAGGCAGCCACAATCCAGCCCACATCCGGGAGAATATCAAGAGCAGGGGGTGGAGCAAGCCAGGCCTCAAACCTCGAGAAGCTCCAGCCCAAAATGCAGCCTAAATGCAGCCCATCTCCCTGAGAATATCAAGAGCAGGGGGTGGAGCAAGCCAGGCCTCAAACCACGAGAAGCTCCAGTCCAAAAGGCAGCCAAAATGCAGCCCACATCCGGCAGAATCTCAAGAGCAGGGGGTGGAGCAAGCCAGGCCTCAAACCACGAGAAGCTCCAGCCCAAGAATCAGCCAAAATGCAGCCCACATCCGGGAGAATCTCAAGAGCAGGGGGTGGAGCAAGCCAGGCCTCAAACCACGAGAAGCTCCAGCCCTAAAGGCAGCCAAAATGCAGCCCACATCCAGGAGAATCTCAAGAGCAGGGGGTGGAGCAAGCCAGGCCTCAAACCACGAGAAGCTCCAGCCCAAAAGGCAACCAAAATGCAGCCCACATCCGGGACAATCTCACGAGCAGGGGGTGGAGCAAGCCAGGCCTCAAACCTCGAGAAGCTCCAGCCCAAAAGGCAGCCAAAATGCAGCCCACCTCCGGGAGAATCTCAAGAGCAGGGGGTGGAGCAAGCCAGGCCTCAAACCACGAGAAGCTCCAGCCCAAAAGGCAGCCAAAATGCAGACCACATCCGGGAGAATCTCAAGAGCAGGGGGTGGAGCAAGCCAGGCCTCAAACCACGAGAAGCTCCAGCCCAAAAGGCAGCCAAAATGCAGCCCACCTCCGGGACAATTTCAAGAGCAGGGGGTGGAGCAAGCAAGGCCTCAAACCACGAGAAGCTCCAGCCCAAAAGGGAGCCAAAATGCAGCCCACATCCGGGAGAATCTCAAGAGCAGGGGGTGGAGCAAGCCAGGCCTCAAACCACGAGAAGCTCCAGCCCAAAATGCAGCCAAAATGCAGCCCACATCCAGGAGAATATCAAGAGCAGGGGGTGGAGCTAGCCAGGCCCCAAACCATGAGAAGCTCCAGCCCTAAAAGCAGAAAAAATGCAGCTCACATCCGGGAGAATCTCAAGAGCAGGGGGTGGAGCAAGCCAGGCCTCAAACCACGAGAAGCTCCAGCCCAAATTGCAGCCAATATGCAGCGCACATCCGGGAGAATCTCAAGAGCAGGGGGTGGAGCAAGCCAGGCCTCAAACCACGAGAAGCTCCAGCCCAAAAGGCAGACAAAATCCAGCCCATATCCGGGAGAATCTCAAGAGCAGGGGGTGGAGCAAGCCAGGCCTCAAACCACGAGAAGCTCCAGCCCAAAAGGCAGCCAAAATGCAGCCCACATCCAGGAGAATATCAAGAGCAGAGGGTGGAGCAAGCCAGGCCTCAAACTATGAGAAGCTCCAGGCCAAAAGGCAGCCAAAATCCAGCGCACATCTGGGAGAATCTCAAGAGCAGGGGGTGGAGCAAGCCAGGCCTCAAACCACGAGAAGCTCCAGCCCAAATGGCAGACAAAATGCAGCCCATATCCGGGAGAATCTCAAGAGCAGGGGGTGGAGCAAGCCAGGCCTCAAACCACGAGAAGCTCCAGCCCAAAAGTCAGACAAAATCCAGCCCATATCCGGGAGAATCTCAAGAGCAGGGGGTGGAGCTAGCCAGGCCTCAAACCATGAGAAGCTCCAGCCCTAAATGCAGCCAAAATGCAGCCCACATCTGGGAGAATCTCAAGAGCAGGGGGTGGAGCAAGCCAGGCCTCAAACCACGAGAAGCTCCAGCCCAAATGGCAGCCAAAATGCAGCCCACATCCAGGAGAATATCAAGAGCAGAGGGTGGAGCAAGCCAGGCCTCAAACCATGAGAAGCTCCTGCCCTAAAGGCAGCCAAAATGCAGCCCACCTCCCTGATAATCTCAAGAGCAGGGGTGGAGCAAGGCAGGCCTCAAACCACGAGAAGCTCCAGCCCAAAAGGCAGCCAAAATGCAGCCCACCTCCCTGAGAATCTCAAGAGCAGGGGGTGGAGCAAGCCAGGCCTCAAACCTCGAGAAGCTCCAGCCCAAAATGCAGCCAAAATGCAGCCCATCTCCCTGAGAATATCAAGAGCAGGGGGTGGAGCAAGGCAGGCCTCAAACCACGAGAAGCTCCAGTCCAAAAGGCAGCCAAAATGCAGCCCACATCCGGGAGAATCTCAAGAGCAGGGGGTGGAGCAAGCCAGGCCTCAAACCACGAGAAGCTCCAGTCCAAAAGGCAGCCAAAATGCAGCCCACATCCGGGAGAATCTCAAGAGCAGGGGGTGGAGCAAGCCAGGCCTCAAACCATGAGAAGCTCCAGCCCAAAATGCAGCCAAAATCCAGGCCACATCCGGGAGAATCTCAAGAGCAGGGGGTGGAGCAAGCCAGGCCTCAAACCTCGAGAAGCTCCAGCCCAAAATGCAGCCAAAATGCAGCCCATCTCCCTGAGAATATCAAGAGCAGGGGGTGGAGCAAGACAGGCCTCAAACCACGAGAAGCTCCAGCCCAAGAATCAGCCAAAATGCAGCCCACATCCGGGAGAATCTCAAGAGCAGGGGGTGGAGCAAGCCAGGCCTCAAACCACGAGAAGCTCCAGCCCAAAATGCAGCCAAAATCCAGCCCACATCCGGGAGAATCTCAAGAGCAGGGGGTGGAGCAAGCCAGGCCTCAAACCATGAGAAGCTCCAGCCCTAAAGGCAGCCAAAATGCAGCCCACATCCAGGAGAATCTCAAGAGCAGGGGGTGGAGCAAGCCAGGCCTCAAACCACGAGAAGCTCCAGCCCAAAAGGCAACCAAAATGCAGCCCATATCCGGGAGAATCTCAAGAGCAGGGGGTGGAGCAAGCCAGGCCTCAAACCACGAGAAGCTCCAGCCCAAAAGGCAGACAAAATGCAGCCCACCTCCGGGAGAATCTCAAGAGCAGGGGGTGGAGCAAGCCAGGCCTCAAACCACGAGAAGCTCCAGCCCAAAATGCAGCCAAAATGCAGCCCACATCCGGGACAATTTCAAGAGCAGGGGGTGGAGCTAGCCAGGCCCCAAACCATGAGAAGCTCCAGCCCTAAATGCAGCCAAAATGCAGCCCACATCCGGGAGAATCTCAAGAGCAGGGGGTGGAGCAAGCCAGGCCTCAAACCACGAGAAGCTCCAGCCCAAATTGCAGCCAATATGCAGCGCATATCCGGGAGAATCTCAAGAGCAGGGGGTGGAGCAAGCCAGGCCTCAAACCACGAGAAGCTCCAGCCCAAAATGCAGCCAAAATGCAGCCCACATCTGGGAGAATCTCAAGAGCAGGGGGTGGAGCAAGCCAGGCCTCAAACCACGAGAAGCTCCAGCCCAAAAGGCAGACAAAATGCAGCCCACCTCCGGGAGAATCTCAAGAGCAGTGGGTGGAGCAAGCCAGGCCTCAAACCACGAGAAGCTCCAGCCCAACAGGCAGCCAACATGCAGCCCACATCCGGGAGAATCTCAAGAGCAGGGGGTGGAGCAAGCCAGGCCTCAAACCTCGAGAAGCTCCAGCCCAAAAGGCAGCCAAAATGCAGCCCACATCCGGGAGAATATCAAGAGCAGGGGGTGGAGCTAGCCAGGCCTCAAACCATGAGAAGCTCCAGCCCTAAATGCAGCCAAAATGCAGCCCACATCCGGGAGAATCTCAAGAGCAGGGGGTGGAGCAAGCCAGGCCTCAAACCACGAGAAGCTCCAGCCCAAATGGCAGCCAAAATGCAGCCCACATCCAGGAGAATATCAAGAGCAGAGGGTGGAGCAAGCCAGGCCTCAAACCATGAGAAGCTCCAGCCCAAAAGGCAGCCAAAATCCAGGCCACATCCAGGAGAATATCAAGAGCAGGGGGTGGAGCAAGCCAGGCCTCAAACCATGAGAAGCTCCAGCCCAAAATGCAGCCAAAATCCAGCCCACATCCGGGAGAATCTCAAGAGCAGGGGGTGGAGCAAGCCAGGCCTCAAACCACGAGAAGCTCCAGCCAAAAATGCAGCCAAAATGCAGCCCACATCCGGGAGAATATCAAGAGCAGGGGGTGGAGCAAGCCAGGCCTCAAACCTCGAGAAGCTCCAGCCCAAAATGCAGAAAAAATGCAGCCCATCTCCCTGAGAATATCAAGAGCAGGGGTTGGAGCAAGCCAGGCCTCAAACCACGAGAAGCTCCAGTCCAAAAGGCAGCCAAAATGCAGCCCACATCCGGGAGAATCTCAAGAGCAGGGGGTGGAGCAAGCCAGGCCTCAAACCACGAGAAGCTCCAGTCCAAAAGGCAGCCAAAATGCAGCCCACATCCGGGAGAATCTCAAGAGCAGGGGGTGGAGCAAGCCAGGCCTCAAACCATGAGAAGCTCCAGCCCAAAATGCAGCCAAAATCCAGGCCACATCCGGGAGAATCTCAAGAGCAGGGGGTGGAGCAAGCCAGGCCTCAAACCTCGAGAAGCTCCAGCCCAAAATGCAGCCAAAATGCAGCCCATCTCCCTGAGAATATCAAGAGCAGGGGGTGGAGCAAGACAGGCCTCAAACCACGAGAAGCTCCAGCCCAAGAATCAGCCAAAATGCAGCCCACATCCGGGAGAATCTCAAGAGCAGGGGGTGGAGCAAGCCAGGCCTCAAACCACGAGAAGCTCCAGCCCAAAATGCAGCCAAAATCCAGCCCACATCCGGGAGAATCTCAAGAGCAGGGGGTGGAGCAAGCCAGGCCTCAAACCATGAGAAGCTCCAGCCCTAAAGGCAGCCAAAATGCAGCCCACATCCAGGAGAATCTCAAGAGCAGGGGGTGGAGCAAGCCAGGCCTCAAACCACGAGAAGCTCCAGCCCAAAAGGCAACCAAAATGCAGCCCATATCCGGGAGAATCTCAAGAGCAGGGGGTGGAGCAAGCCAGGCCTCAAACCACGAGAAGCTCCAGCCCAAAAGGCAGACAAAATGCAGCCCACCTCCGGGAGAATCTCAAGAGCAGGGGGTGGAGCAAGCCAGGCCTCAAACCACGAGAAGCTCCAGCCCAAAATGCAGCCAAAATGCAGCCCACATCCGGGACAATTTCAAGAGCAGGGGGTGGAGCTAGCCAGGCCCCAAACCATGAGAAGCTCCAGCCCTAAATGCAGCCAAAATGCAGCCCACATCCGGGAGAATCTCAAGAGCAGGGGGTGGAGCAAGCCAGGCCTCAAACCACGAGAAGCTCCAGCCCAAATTGCAGCCAATATGCAGCGCATATCCGGGAGAATCTCAAGAGCAGGGGGTGGAGCAAGCCAGGCCTCAAACCACGAGAAGCTCCAGCCCAAAATGCAGCCAAAATGCAGCCCACATCTGGGAGAATCTCAAGAGCAGGGGGTGGAGCAAGCCAGGCCTCAAACCACGAGAAGCTCCAGCCCAAAAGGCAGACAAAATGCAGCCCACCTCCGGGAGAATCTCAAGAGCAGTGGGTGGAGCAAGCCAGGCCTCAAACCACGAGAAGCTCCAGCCCAACAGGCAGCCAACATGCAGCCCACATCCGGGAGAATCTCAAGAGCAGGGGGTGGAGCAAGCCAGGCCTCAAACCTCGAGAAGCTCCAGCCCAAAAGGCAGCCAAAATGCAGCCCACATCCGGGAGAATATCAAGAGCAGGGGGTGGAGCTAGCCAGGCCTCAAACCATGAGAAGCTCCAGCCCTAAATGCAGCCAAAATGCAGCCCACATCCGGGAGAATCTCAAGAGCAGGGGGTGGAGCAAGCCAGGCCTCAAACCACGAGAAGCTCCAGCCCAAATGGCAGCCAAAATGCAGCCCACATCCAGGAGAATATCAAGAGCAGAGGGTGGAGCAAGCCAGGCCTCAAACCATGAGAAGCTCCAGCCCAAAAGGCAGCCAAAATCCAGGCCACATCCAGGAGAATATCAAGAGCAGGGGGTGGAGCAAGCCAGGCCTCAAACCATGAGAAGCTCCAGCCCAAAATGCAGCCAAAATCCAGCCCACATCCGGGAGAATCTCAAGAGCAGGGGGTGGAGCAAGCCAGGCCTCAAACCACGAGAAGCTCCAGCCAAAAATGCAGCCAAAATGCAGCCCACATCCGGGAGAATATCAAGAGCAGGGGGTGGAGCAAGCCAGGCCTCAAACCTCGAGAAGCTCCAGCCCAAAATGCAGAAAAAATGCAGCCCATCTCCCTGAGAATATCAAGAGCAGGGGTTGGAGCAAGCCAGGCCTCAAACCACGAGAAGCTCCAGTCCAAAAGGCAGCCAAAATGCAGCCCACATCCGGGAGAATCTCAAGAGCAGGGGGTGGAGCAAGCCAGGCCTCAAACCACGAGAAGCTCCAGCCCAAAAATCAGCCAAAATGCAGCCCACATCCGGGAGAATCTCAAGAGCAGGGGGTGGAGCAAGCCAGGCCTCAAACCACGAGAAGCTCCAGCCCAAAATGCAGCCAAAATGCAGCCCACATCCAGGAGAATCTCAAGAGCAGGGCTGGAGCAAGCCAGGCCTCAAACCACGAGAAGCTCCAGCCCAAAAGGCAGCCAAAATGCAGCCCACATCCGGGACAATCTCACGAGCAGGGGGTGGAGCAAGCCAGGCCTCAAACCACGAGAAGCTCCAGCCCTAAAGGCAGACAAAATGCAGCCCACCTCCGGGAGAATCTCAGGAGCAGGGGGTGGAGCAAGCCAGGCCTCAAACCTCGAGAAGCTCCAGCCC
Organism: Rhynochetos jubatus; assembly: GCA_027574665.1. Classification (NCBI taxonomy): domain Eukaryota; kingdom Metazoa; phylum Chordata; class Aves; order Eurypygiformes; family Rhynochetidae; genus Rhynochetos; species Rhynochetos jubatus. The sequence continues at coordinate 191,260 of JAQBHY010000095.1, read as the reverse complement.
TAAAGGCAGCCAAAATGCAGCCCACATCCGGGAGAATCTCAAGAGCAGGGGGTGGAGCAAGCCAGGCCTCAAACCACGAGATTCTCCAGCCCAAAATGCAGCCAAAATGGAGCCCACATCTGGGACAATTTCAAGAGCAGGGGGTGGAGCTAGCCAGGCCCCAAACCATGAGAAGCTCCAGCCCTAAAAGCAGCCAAAATGCAGCCCACATCCGGGAGAATCTCAAGAGCAGGGGGTGGAGCAAGCCAGGCCTCAAACCACGAGAAGCTCCAGCCCTAAAGGCAGCCAAAATGCAGCCCACATCCGGGAGAATCTCAAGAGCAGGGGGTGGAGCAAGCCAGGCCTCAAACCTCGAGAAGCTCCAGCCCAAAAGGCAGCCAAAATGCAGCCCACATCCGGGACAATTTCAAGAGCAGGGGGTGGAGCTAGCCAGGCCTCAAACCATGAGAAGCTCCAGCCCTAAATGCAGCCAAAATGCAGCCCACATCCGGGAGAATCTCAAGAGCAGGGGGTGGAGCAAGCCAGGCCTCAAACCACGAGAAGCTCCAGCCCAAAAGGCAGCCAAAATGCAGCCCACATCCAGGAGAATATCAAGAGCAGAGGATGGAGCAAGCCAGGCCTCAAACTATGAGAAGCTCCAGCCCAAAAGGCAGCCAAAATCCAGCGCACATCTGGGAGAATCTCAAGATCAGGGGGTGGAGCAAGCCAGGCCTCAAACCACGAGAAGCTCCAGCCCAAAAGGCAGCCAAAATCCAGCCCATATCCGGGAGAATGTCAAGAGCAGGGGGTGGAGCAAGCCAGGCCTCAAACCACGAGAAGGTCCAGCCCAAAAGGCAGCCAAAATGCAGCCCACATCCCGGAGAATCTCAAGAGCAGGGGGTGGAGCAAGCCAGGCCTCAAACCACGAGAAGCTCCAGCCCAAAAGGCAGCCAAAATGCAGCCCACATCCGGGAGAATCTCAAGAGCAGGGGTTGGAGCAAGCCAGGCCTCAAACCATGAGAAACTCCTGCCCTAAAGGCAGCCAAAATGCAGCCCACCTCCCTGATAATCTCAAGAGCAGGGGTGGAGCAAGGCAGGCCTCAAACCATGAGAAGCTCCAGCCCAAAATGCAGCCAAAATACAGCCCACCTCCGGGAGAATCTCAAGAGCAGGGGGTGGAGCAAGCCAGGCCTCAAACCATGAGAAGCTCCAGCCCAAAAGGCAGCCAAAATCCAGGCCACATCTGGGAGAATCTCAAGAGCAGGGGGTGGAGCAAGCCAGGCCTCAAACCATGAGAAGCTCCAGCCCAAAATGCAGCCAAAATCCAGCCCACATCCGGGAGAATCTCAAGAGCAGGGGGTGGAGCAAGCCAGGCCTCAAACCACGAGAAGCTCCAGCCCAAAAGGCAGCCACAATCCAGCCCACATCCGGGAGAATCTCAAGAGCAGGGGGTGGAGGAAGCCAGGCCTCAAACCTCGAGAAGCTCCAGCCCAAAATGCAGCCTAAATGCAGCCCATCTCCCTGAGAATATCAAGAGCAGGGGGTGGAGCAAGCCAGGCCTCAAACCACGAGAAGCTCCAGCCCAAAATACAACCAAAATGCAGCCCACATCCGGGACAATCTCACGAGCAGGGGGTGGAGCAAGCCAGGCCACAAACCTCGAGAAGCTCCAGCCCAAAAGGCAGCCAAAATGCAGCCCACCTCCGGGAGAATCTCAAGAGCAGGGGGTGGAGCAAGCCAGGCCTCAAACCACGAGAAGCTCCAGCGCAAAAGGCAGACAAAATGCAGACCACCTCCGGGAGAATCTCAAGAGCACGGGGTGGAGCAAGCCAGGCCTCAAACCTCGAGAAGCTCCAGCCCTAAAGGCAGCCAAAATGCAGCCCACATCCGGGAGAATCTCAAGAGCAGGGGGTGGAGCAAGCCAGGCCTCAAACCACGAGAAGCTCCAGCCCAAAATGCAGCCAAAATGCAGCCCACATCAGGGAGAATATCAAGAGCAGGGGGTGGAGCTACCCAGGCCCCAAACCATGAGAAGCTCCAACCCTAAAAGCAGCCAAAATGCAGCCCACATCCGGGAGAATCTCAAGAGCAGGGGGTGGAGCAAGCCAGGCCTCAAACCACGAGAAGCTCCAGCCCAAAATGCAGCCAAAATCCAGCGCACATCCGGGAGAATCTCAAGAGCAGGGGGTGGAGCAAGCCAGACCTCAAACCACGAGAAGCTCCAGCCCAAATGGCAGACAAAATCCAGCCCATATCCGGGAGAATTTCAAGAGCAGGGGGTGGAGCAAGCCAGGCCTCAAACCACGAGAAGCTCCAGCCCAAAAGGCAGCCAAAATCCAGCCCATATCCGGGAGAATCTCAAGAGCAGGGGGTGGAGCAAGCCAGGCCTCAAACCTCGAGATTCTCCAGCCCAAAAGGCAGCCAAAATGCAGCCCACATCCGGGAGAATCTCAAGAGCAGGGGGTGGAGCAAGCCAGGCCTCAAACCACGAGAAGCTCCAGCCCAAATGGCAGCCAAAATGCAGCCCACATCCGGGAGAATCTCAAGAGCAGGGGGTGGAGCAAGCCAGGCCTCAAACCACGAGAAGCTCCAGCCCAAAAGGCAGCCAAAATGCAGCCCACATCCGGGAGAATCTCAAGAGCAGGGGGTGGAGCAAGGCAGGCCTCAAACCACGAGAAGCTCCAGCCCAAAAGGCAGCCAAAATGCAGCCCACATCCGGGAGAATCTCAAGAGCAGGGGGTGGAGCAAGCCAGGCCTCAAACCATGAGAAACTCCTGCCCTAAAGGCAGCCAAAATGCAGCCCACCTCCCTGATAATCTCAAGAGCAGGGGGTGGAGCAAGCCAGGCCTCAAACCTCGAGAAGCTCCAGCCCAAAATGCAGCCTAAATGCAGCCCATCTCCCTGAGAATATCAAGAGCAGGGGGTGGAGCAAGCCAGGCCTCAAACCACGAGAAGCTCCAGCCCAAAAGGCAGCCAAAATCCAGCCCATATCCGGGAGAATGTCAAGAGCAGGGGGTGGAGCAAGCCAGGCCTCAAACCACGAGAAGCTCCAGCCCAAAAGGCAGACAAAATGCAGCCCACATCCGGGAGAATCTCAAGAGCAGGGGGTGGAGCAAGCCAGGCCTCAAACCACGAGAAGCTCCAGCCCAAAATGCAGCCAAAATGGAGCCCACATCTGGGACAATTTCAAGAGCAGGGGGTGGAGCTAGCCAGGCCCCAAACCATGAGAAGCTCCAGCCCTAAAAGCAGCCAAAATGCAGCCCACATCCGGGAGAATCTCAAGAGCAGGGGGTGGAGCAAGCCAGGCCTCAAACCACGAGAAGCTCCAGCCCTAAAGGCAGCCAAAATGCAGCCCACATCCGGGAGAATCTCAAGAGCAGGGGGTGGAGCAAGCCAGGCCTCAAACCTCGAGAAGCTCCAGCCCAAAAGGCAGCCAAAATGCAGCCCACATCCGGGACAATTTCAAGAGCAGGGGGTGGAGCTAGCCAGGCCTCAAACCATGAGAAGCTCCAGCCCTAAATGCAGCCAAAATGCAGCCCACATCCGGGAGAATCTCAAGAGCAGGGGGTGGAGCAAGCCAGGCCTCAAACCACGAGAAGCTCCAGCCCAAAAGGCAGCCAAAATGCAGCCCACATCCAGGAGAATATCAAGAGCAGAGGATGGAGCAAGCCAGGCCTCAAACTATGAGAAGCTCCAGCCCAAAAGGCAGCCAAAATCCAGCGCACATCTGGGAGAATCTCAAGAGCAGGGGGTGGAGCAAGCCAGGCCTCAAACCACGAGAAGCTCCAGCCCAAAAGGCAGCCAAAATCCAGCCCATATCCGGGAGAATGTCAAGAGCAGGGGGTGGAGCAAGCCAGGCCTCAAACCACGAGAAGCTCCAGCCCAAAAGGCAGCCAAAATGCAGCCCACATCCGGGAGAATCTCAAGAGCAGGGGGTGGAGCAAGGCAGGCCTCAAACCACGAGAAGCTCCAGCCCAAAAGGCAGCCAAAATGCAGCCCACATCCGGGAGAATCTCAAGAGCAGGGGTTGGAGCAAGCCAGGCCTCAAACCATGAGAAACTCCAGCCCAAAAGGCAGCCAAAATGCAGCCCACCTCCCTGATAATCTCAAGAGCAGGGGTGGAGCAAGGCAGGCCTCAAACCACGAGAAGCTCCAGCCCAAAAGGCAGCCAAAATCCAGCCCACCTCCGGGAGAATCTCAAGAGCAGGGGGTGGAGCAAGCCAGGCCTCAAACCATGAGAAGCTCCAGCCCAAAAGGCAGCCAAAATCCAGGCCACATCCGGGAGAATCTCAAGAGCAGGGGGTGGAGCAAGCCAGGCCTCAAACCATGAGAAGCTCCAGCCCAAAATGCAGCCAAAATCCAGCCCACATCCGGGAGAATCTCAAGAGCAGGGGGTGGAGCAAGCCAGGCCTCAAACCACGAGAAGCTCCAGCCCAAAAGGCAGCCACAATCCAGCCCACATCCGGGAGAATCTCAAGAGCAGGGGGTGGAGGAAGCCAGGCCTCAAACCTCGAGAAGCTCCAGCCCAAAATGCAGCCTAAATGCAGCCCATCTCCCTGAGAATATCAAGAGCAGGGGGTGGAGCAAGCCAGGCCTCAAACCACGAGAAGCTCCAGCCCAAAATGCAACCAAAATGCAGCCCACATCCGGGACAATCTCACGAGCAGGGGGTGGAGCAAGCCAGGCCACAAACCTCGAGAAGCTCCAGCCCAAAAGGCAGCCAAAATGCAGCCCACCTCCGGGAGAATCTCAAGAGCAGGGGGTGGAGCAAGCCAGGCCTCAAACCACGAGAAGCTCCAGCGCAAAAGGCAGCCAAAATGCAGACCACCTCCGGGAGAATCTCAAGAGCAGGGGGTGGAGCAAGCCAGGCCTCAAACCTCGAGAAGCTCCAGCCCTAAAGGCAGCCAAAATGCAGCCCACATCCGGGAGAATCTCAAGAGCAGGGGGTGGAGCAAGCCAGGCCTCAAACCACGAGAAGCTCCAGCCCAAAATGCAGCCAAAATGCAGCCCACCTCCGGGAGAATCTCAAGAGCAGGGGGTGGAGCTAGCCAGGCCCCAAACCATGAGAAGCTCCAGCCCTAAAAGCAGCCAAAAAGCAGCCCACATCCGGGAGAATCTCAAGAGCAGTGGGTGGAGCAAGCCAGGCCTCAAACCACGAGAAGCTCCAGCCCAAAATGCAGCCAAAATCCAGCGCACATCCGGGAGAATCTCAAGAGCAGGGGGTGGAGCAAGCCAGACCTCAAACCACGAGAAGCTCCAGCCCAAATGGCAGACAAAATCCAGCCCATATCCGGGAGAATTTCAAGAGCAGGGGGTGGAGCAAGCCAGGCCTCAAACCACGAGAAGCTCCAGCCCAAAAGACAGCCAAAATCCAGCCCATATCCGGGAGAATCTCAAGAGCAGGGGGTGGAGCAAGCCAGGCCTCAAACCTCGAGATTCTCCAGCCCAAAAGGCAGCCAAAATGCAGCCCACATCCGGGAGAATCTCAAGAGCAGGGGGTGGAGCAAGCCAGGCCTCAAACCACGAGAAGCTCCAGCCCAAATGGCAGCCAAAATGCAGGCCACATCCGGGAGAATCTCAAGAGCAGGGGGTGGAGCAAGCCAGGCCTCAAACCACGAGAAGCTCCAGCCCAAAAGGCAGCCAAAATGCAGCCCACATCCGGGAGAATATCAAGAGCAGGGGGTGGAGCAAGGCAGGCCTCAAACCACGAGAAGCTCCAGCCCAAAAGGCAGCCAAAATGCAGCCCACATCCGGGAGAATCTCAAGAGCAGGGGGTGGAGCAAGCCAGGCCTCAAACCATGAGAAACTCCTGCCCTAAAGGCAGCCAAAATGCAGCCCACCTCCCTGATAATCTCAAGAGCAGGGGGTGGAGCAAGCCAGGCCTCAAACCTCGAGAAGCTCCAGCCCAAAATGCAGCCTAAATGCAGCCCATCTCCCTGAGAATATCAAGAGCAGGGGGTGGAGCAAGCCAGGCCTCAAACCACGAGAAGCTCCAGTCCAAAAGGCAGCCAAAATGCAGCCCACATCCGGGAGAATCTCAAGAGCAGGGGGTGGAGCAAGCCAGGCCTCAAACCACGAGAAGCTCCAGCCCAAAATGCAGCCAAAATGCAGCCCACATCCGGGAGAATCTCAAGAGCGGGGGGTGGAGCAAGCCAGGCCTCAAACCATGAGAAGCTCCAGCCCTAAAGGCAGCCAAAATGCAGCCCACATCCAGGAGAATCTCAAGAGCAGGGGGTGGAGCAAGCCAGGCCTCAAACCACGAGAAGCTCCAGCCCAAAAGGCAACCAAAATGCAGCCCACATCCGGGACAATCTCACGAGCAGGGGGTGGAGCAAGCCAGGCCACAAACCTCGAGAAGCTCCAGCCCAAAAGGCAGCCAAAATGCAGCCCACCTCCGGGAGAATCTCAAGAGCAGGGGGTGGAGCAAGCCAGGCCTCAAACCTCGAGAAGCTCCAGCCCAAAAGGCAGCCAAAATGCAGCCCACATCCGGGAGAATCTCAAGAGCAGGGGGTGGAGCAAGCCAGGCCTCAAACCACGAGAAGCTCCAGCCCAAAATGCAGCCAAAATGCAGCCCACCTCCGGGAGAATCTCAAGAGCAGGGGGTGGAGCTAGCCAGGCCCCAAACCATGAGAAGCTCCAGCCCTTAAAGCAGCCAAAATGCAGCCCACATCCAGGAGAATCTCAAGAGCAGGGGGTGGAGCAAGCCAGGCCTCAAACCACGAGAATCTCCAGCCCAAATGGCAGACAAACTCCAGCCCATATCCGGGAGAATCTCAAGAGCAGGGGGTGGAGCAAGCCAGGCCTCAAACCACGAGAAGCTCCAGCCCAAAAGGCAGCCAAAATCCAGCCCACATCCGGGAGAATCTCAAGAGCAGGGGGTGGAGCAAGGCAGGCCTCAAACCACGAGAAGCTCCAGCCCAAAAGGCAGCCAAAATGCAGCCCACATCCGGGAGAATCTCAAGAGCAGGGGTTGGAGCAAGCCAGGCCTCAAACCATGAGAAACTCCTGCCCTAAAGGCAGCCAAAATGCAGCCCACCTCCCTGATAATCTCAAGAGCAGGGGTGGAGCAAGGCAGGCCTCAAACCACGAGAAGCTCCAGCCCAAAAGGCAGCCAAAATCCAGCCCACATCCGGGAGAATCTCAAGAGCAGGGGGTGGAGCAAGCCAGGCCTCAAACCATGAGAAGCTCCAGCCCAAAAGGCAGCCAAAATCCCGGCCACATCCGGGAGAATCTCAAGAGCAGGGGGTGGAGCAAGGCAGGCCTCAAACCATGAGAAGCTCCAGCCCAAAAGGCAGCCACAATCCAGCCCACATCCGGGAGAATATCAAGAGCAGGGGGTGGAGCAAGCCAGGCCTCAAACCTCGAGTAGCTCCAGCCCAAAATGCAGCCTAAATGCAGCCCATCTCCCTGAGAATATCAAGAGCAGGGGGTGGAGCTAGCCAGGCCCCAAACCATGAGAAGCTCCAGCCCTAAAAGCAGCCAAAATGCAGCCCACATCCGGGAGAATCTCAAGAGCAGGGGGTGGAGCAAGCCAGGCCTCAAACCACGAGAAGCTCCAGCCCAAATTGCAGCCAATATGCAGCGCACATCCGGGAGAATCTCAAGAGCAGGGGGTGGAGCAAGCCAGGCCTCAAACTATGAGAAGCTCCAGGCCAAAAGGCAGCCAAAATCCAGCGCACATCCGGGAGAATCTCAAGAGCAGGGGGTGGAGCAAGCCAGGCCTCAAACCACGAGAAGCTCCAGCCCAAATGGCAGACAAAATCCAGCCCATATCCGGGGGAATCTCAAGAGCAGGGGGTGGAGCAAGCCAGGCCTCAAACCACGAGAAGCTCCAGCCCAAAAGGCAGACAAAATCCAGCCCACATCCGGGAGAATCTCAAGAGCAGGGGGTGGAGCAAGCCAGGCCTCAAACCACGAGAAGCTCCAGCCCAAAAGGCAGCCAAAATGCAGCCCACATCCGGGAGAATATCAAGAGCAGGGGGTGGAGCAAGCCAGGCCTCAAACCACGAGAAGTTCCAGCCCAAAAGGCAGCCAAAATGCAGCCCACATCCGGGAGAATCTCAAGAGCAGGGGGTGGAGCAAGCCAGGCCTCAAACCACAAGAATCTCCAGCCCTAAAGGCAGCCAAAATGCAGCCCACATCCGGGAGAATCTCAAGAGCAGGGGGTGGAGCAAACCAGGCCTCAAACCTCGAGAAGCTCCAGGCCAAAAGGCAGCCAAAATGCAGCCCACATCCGGGAGAATCTCAAGAGCAGGGGGTGGAGCAAGCCAGGCCTCAAACCACGAGAAGCTCCAGCCCAAAAGGCAGCCAAAATGCAGCCCACATCCGGGAGAATATCAAGAGCAGGGGGTGGAGCAAGCCAGGCCTCAAACCACGAGAAGCTCCAGCCCAAAAGGCAGCCAAAATGCAGCCCACATCCGGGAGAATCTCAAGAGCAGGGGGTGGAGCAAGCCAGGCCTCAAACCATGAGAAGCTCCAGCCCAAAAGGCAGCCAAAATGCAGCCCACATCCGGGAGAATCTCAAGAGCAGGGGGTGGAGCAAGCCAGGCCTCAAACCTCGAGAAGCTCCAGCCCAAAAGGCAGCCAAAATGCAGCCCACATCCGGGAGAATCTCAAGAGCAGGGGGTGGAGCAAGCCAGGCCTCAAACCTCGAGAAGCTCCAGCCCAAAAGGCAGCCAAAATGCAGCCCACATCCGGGAGAATCTCAAGAGCAGGGGGTGGAGCAAGCCAGGCCTCAAACCACGAGAAGCTCCAGCCCAAAAGGCAGCCAAAATGCAGCCCACATCCGGGAGAATCTCAAGAGCAGGGGGTGGAGCAAGCCAGGCCTCAAACCACGAGAAGCTCCAGCCCAAAAGGCAGCCAAAATGCAGCCCACATCCGGGAGAATCTCAAGAGCAGGGGGTGGAGCAAGCCAGGCCTCAAACCACGAGAAGCTCCAGCCCAAAATGCAGCCAAAATGCAGCCCACATCCGGGACAATTTCAAGAGCAGGGGGTGGAGCAAGCCAGGCCTCAAACCACGAGAAGCTCCAGCCCAAAAGGCAGCCAAAATGCAGCCCAAATCCGGGAGAATCTCAAGAGCAGGGGGTGGAGCAAGCCAGGCCTCAAACCACGAGAAGCTCCAGCCCAAATGGCAGACAAAATCCAGCCCATATCCGGGAGAATCTCAAGAGCAGGGGGTGGAGCAAGCCAGGCCTCAAACCACGAGAAGCTCCAGCCCAAAAGTCAGACAAAATCCAGCCCATATCCGGGAGAATCTCAAGAGCAGGGGGTGGAGCAAGCCAGGCCTCAAACCTCGAGATTCTCCAGCCCAAAAGGCAGCCAAAATGCAGCCCACATCCGGGAGAATCTCAAGAGCAGGGTGTGGAGCAAGCCAGGCCTCAAACCACGAGAAGCTCCAGCCCAAAAGGCAGCCAAAATGCAGCCCACATCCGGGAGAATATCAAGAGCAGGGGGTGGAGCAAGCCAGGCCTCAAACCACGAGAAGTTCCAGCCCAAAAGGCAGCCAAAATGCAGCCCACATCCGGGAGAATCTCAAGAGCAGGGGGTGGAGCAAGCCAGGCCTCAAACCACAAGAATCTCCAGCCCTAAAGGCAGCCAAAATGCAGCCCACATCCGGGAGAATCTCAAGAGCAGGGGGTGGAGCAAGCCAGGCCTCAAACTATGAGAAGCTCCAGGCCAAAAGGCAGCCAAAATCCAGCGCACATCCGGGAGAATCTCAAGAGCAGGGGGTGGAGCAAGCCAGGCCTCAAACCACGAGAAGCTCCAGCCCAAATGGCAGACAAAATCCAGCCCATATCCGGGGGAATCTCAAGAGCAGGGGGTGGAGCAAGCCAGGCCTCAAACCACGAGAAGCTCCAGCCCAAAAGGCAGACAAAATCCAGCCCATATCCGGGAGAATCTCAAGAGCAGGGGGTGGAGCAAGCCAGGCCTCAAACCTCGAGATTCTCCAGCCCAAAATGCAGCCAAAATGCAGCCCACATCCGGGAGAATCTCAAGAGCAGGGGGTGGAGCAAGCCAGGCCTCAAACCACAAGAATCTCCAGCCCAAAAGGCAGCCAAAATGCAGCCCACATCCGGGAGAATATCAAGAGCAGGGGGTGGAGCAAGCCAGGCCTCAAACCACGAGAAGTTCCAGCCCAAAAGGCAGCCAAAATGCAGCCCACATCCGGGAGAATCTCAAGAGCAGGGGGTGGAGCAAGCCAGGCCTCAAACCACAAGAATCTCCAGCCCTAAAGGCAGCCAAAATGCAGCCCACATCCGGGAGAATCTCAAGAGCAGGGGGTGGAGCAAACCAGGCCTCAAACCTCGAGAAGCTCCAGGCCAAAAGGCAGCCAAAATGCAGCCCACATCCGGGAGAATCTCAAGAGCAGGGGGTGGAGCAAGCCAGGCCTCAAACCACGAGAAGCTCCAGCCCAAAAGGCAGCCAAAATGCAGCCCACATCCGGGAGAATATCAAGAGCAGGGGGTGGAGCAAGCCAGGCCTCAAACCACGAGAAGCTCCAGCCCAAAAGGCAGCCAAAATGCAGCCCACATCCGGGAGAATCTCAAGAGCAGGGGGTGGAGCAAGCCAGGCCTCAAACCATGAGAAGCTCCAGCCCAAAAGGCAGCCAAAATGCAGCCCACATCCGGGAGAATCTCAAGAGCAGGGGGTGGAGCAAGCCAGGCCTCAAACCTCGAGAAGCTCCAGCCCAAAACACAGCCAAAATTCAGGACACATCGGGAGAATCTCAAGAGCAGGGGGTGGAGCAAGCCAGGCCTGAAACCTCGAGAAGCTCCAGCCCAAAAGGCAGCCAAAATGCAGCCCACATCCGGGAGAATCTCAAGAGCAGGGGGTGGAGCAAGCCAGGCCTCAAACCACGAGAAGCTCCAGCCCAAAAGGCAGCCAAAATGCAGCCCACATCCGGGAGAATCTCAAGAGCAGGGGGTGGAGCAAGCCAGGCCTCAAACCACGAGAAGCTCCAGCCCAAATGGCAGACAAAATCCAGCCCATATCCGGGAGAATCTCAAGAGCAGGGGGTGGAGCAAGCCAGGCCTCAAACCACGAGAAGCTCCAGCCCAAAAGTCAGACAAAATCCAGCCCATATCCGGGAGAATCTCAAGAGCAGGGGGTGGAGCAAGCCAGGCCTCAAACCTCGAGATTCTCCAGCCCAAAAGGCAGCCAAAATGCAGCCCACATCCGGGAGAATCTCAAGAGCAGGGTGTGGAGCAAGCCAGGCCTCAAACCACGAGAAGCTCCAGCCCAAAAGGCAGCCAAAATGCAGCCCACATCCGGGAGAATATCAAGAGCAGGGGGTGGAGCAAGCCAGGCCTCAAACCACGAGAAGTTCCAGCCCAAAAGGCAGCCAAAATGCAGCCCACATCCGGGAGAATCTCAAGAGCAGGGGGTGGAGCAAGCCAGGCCTCAAACCACAAGAATCTCCAGCCCTAAAGGCAGCCAAAATGCAGCCCACATCCGGGAGAATCTCAAGAGCAGGGGGTGGAGCAAGCCAGGCCTCAAACCTCGAGAAGCTCCAGCCCAAAAGGCAGCCAACATGCAGCCCACATCCGGGAGAATATCAAGAGCAGGGGTTGGAGCAAGCCAGGCCTCAAACCACGAGAAGCTCCAGCCCAAAAGGCAGCCAAAATGCAGCCCACATCCGGGAGAATCTCAAGAGCAGGGGTTGGAGCAAGCCAGGCCTCAAACCACGAGAAGCTCCAGCCCAAAAGGCAGCCAAAATGCAGCCCACATCCGGGACAATTTCAAGAGCAGGGGGTGGAGCAAGCCAGGCCTCAAACCACGAGAAGCTCCAGCCCAAAAGGCAGCCAAAATGCAGCCCACATCCGGGAGAATTTCAAGAGCAGGGGGTGGAGCAAGCCAGGCCTCAAACCACGAGAAGCTCCAGCCCAAAATGCAGCCAAAATGCAGCCCACATCCGGGAGAATCTCAAGAGCAGGGGGTGGAGCAAGCCAGGCCTCAAACCACGAGAAGCTCCAGCCCAAAAGGCAGCCAAAATGCAGCCCACATCCGGGAGAATCTCAAGAGCAGGGGGTGGAGCAAGCCAGGCCTCAAACCTTGAGAAGCTCCAGCCCAAAAGGCAGCCAAAATCCAGCCCACATCCGGGAGAATCTCAAGAGCAGGGGGTGGAGCAAGCCAGGCCTCAAACCACGAGAAGCTCCAGCCCAAAAGGCAGCCAAAATGCAGCCCACATCCAGAAGAATCGCAAGAGCAGGGGGTGGAGCAAGCCAGGCCTCAAACCACGAGAAGCTCCAGCCCAAAAGGCAGCCAAAATGCAGCCCACATCCGGGACAATTTCAAGAGCAGGGGGTGGAGCAAGCCAGGCCTCAAACCACGAGAAGCTCCAGCCCAAAAGGCAGCCAAAATACAGCCCACATCCGGGAGAATCTCAAGAGCAGGGGGTGGAGCAAGCCAGGCCTCAAACCACGAGAAGCTCCAGCCCAAAAGGCAGCCAAAATGCAGCCCACATCCGGGAGAATCTCAAGAGCAGGGGGTGGAGCAAGCCAGGCCTCAAACCACGAGAAGCTCCAGCCCAAAAGGCAGCCAAAATGCAGCCCACATCCGGGAGAATCTCAAGAGCAGGGGGTGGAGCAAGCCAGGCCTCAAACCTCGAGAAGCTCCAGCCCAAAAGGCAGCCAAAATCCAGCCCACATCCGGGAGAATGTCAGGACCAGGGGGTGGAGCAAGCCAGGCCTCAAACCACGAGAAGCTCCACCCCAAAAGGCAGATAAAATCCAGCCCACATCCGGGAGAATATCAAGAGCAGGGGGTGGAGCAAGCCAGGCCTCAAACCTCGAGATTCTCCAGCCCAAAATGCAGCCAAAATGCAGCCCACATCCGGGAGAATCTCAAGAGCAGGGGGTGGAGCAAGCCAGGCCTCAAACCACGAGAAGCTCCAGCCCAAAAAGGCAGCCAAAATGCAGCCCACCTCCGGGAGAATCTCAAGAGCAGGGGGTGGAGCAAGCCAGGCCTCAAACCATGAGAAGCTCCAGCCCAAAAGGCAGCCAAAATGCAGCCTATATCCGGGAGAATCTCAAGAGCAGGGGGTGGAGCAAGGCAGGCCTCAAACCACGAGAAGCTCCAGCCCAAAAGGCAGCCAAAATGCAGCCCACATCCGGGAGAATCTCAAGAGCAGGGGGTGGAGCAAGCCAGGCCTCAAACCACGAGAAGCTGCAGCCCTAAAGGCAGCCAAAATGCAGCCCACATCCGGGAGAATCTCAAGAGCAGGGGGTGGAGCTAGCCAGGCCTCAAACCACGAGAAGCTCCAGCCCAAAAGGCAGCCAAAATCCAGCCCACATCCGGGAGAATCTCAAGAGCAGGGGGTGGAGCTAGCCAGGCCTCAAACCACGAGAAGCTCCAGCCCAAAAGGCAGCCAAAATCCAGCCCATATCCGGGAGAATCTCAAGAGCAGGGGGTGGAGGAAGCCAGGCCTCAAACCACGAGAAGCTCCAGCCCACAAGGCAGCCAAAATCCAGCCCATATCTGGGAGAATATCAAGAGCAGGGGGTGGAGCAAGCCAGGCCTCAAACCACGAGAAGCTCCACCCCAAAAGGCAGATAAAATCCAGCCCACATCCGGGAGAATATCAAGAGCAGGGGGTGGAGCAAGCCAGGCCTCAAACCTCGAGATTCTCCAGCCCAAAATGCAGCCAAAATGCAGCCCACATCCGGGAGAATCTCAAGAGCAGGGGGTGGAGCAAGCCAGGCCTCAAACCACGAGAAGCTCCAGCCCAAAAAGGCAGCCAAAATGCAGCCCACCTCCGGGAGAATCTCAAGAGCAGGGGGTGGAGCAAGCCAGGCCTCAAACCATGAGAAGCTCCAGCCCAAAAGGCAGCCAAAATGCAGCCTATATCCGGGAGAATCTCAAGAGCAGGGGGTGGAGCAAGGCAGGCCTCAAACCACGAGAAGCTCCAGCCCAAAAGGCAGCCAAAATGCAGCCCACATCCGGGAGAATCTCAAGAGCAGGGGGTGGAGCAAGCCAGGCCTCAAACCACGAGAAGCTGCAGCCCTAAAGGCAGCCAAAATGCAGCCCACCTCCGGGAGAATCTCAAGAGCAGGGGGTGGAGCTAGCCAGGCCTCAAACCACGAGAAGCTCCAGCCCAAAAGGCAGCCAAAATCCAGCCCACATCCGGGAGAATCTCAAGAGCAGGGGGTGGAGCTAGCCAGGCCTCAAACCACGAGAAGCTCCAGCCCAAAAGGCAGCCAAAATCCAGCCCATATCCGGGAGAATCTCAAGAGCAGGGGGTGGAGGAAGCCAGGCCTCAAACCACGAGAAGCTCCAGCCCAAAAGGCAGCCAAAATCCAGCCCATATCTGGGAGAATATCAAGAGCAGGGGGTGGAGGAAGCCAGGCCTCAAACCTCGAGAAGCTCCAGCCCAAAAGGCAGCCAAATCCAGCCCACATCCGGGAGAATCTCAAGAGCAGGGGTTGGAGCAAGCCAGGCCTCAAACCACGAGAAGCTCCAGCCCAAAATGCAGCCAAAATCCAGCCCACATCCGGGAGAATCTCAAGAGCAGGGGGTGGAGCAAGCCAGGCCTCAAACCACGAGAAGCTCCTGCCCTAAAGGCAGCCAAAATGCAGCCCACCTCCCTTTGAATATCAAGAGCAGGAGGTGGAGCAAGCCAGGCCTCAAACCACGAGAAGCTCCAGCCCAAAAGGCAGCCAAAATGCAGACCACATCCGGGAGAATTTCAAGAGCAGGGGGTGGAGCAAGCCAGGCCTCAAACCTCGAGAAGCTCCAGCCCAAAATGCAGCCAAAATGCAGCCCACATCCAGGAGAATATCAAGAGCAGGGGGTGGAGCAAGCCAGGCCTCAAACCACGAGAAGCTCCAGCCCAAAACGCAGCCAAAATGCAGCCCACCTCCCTGAGAATCTCAAGAGCAGGGGGTGGAGCAAGCCAGGCCTCAAACCACGAGAAGCTCCAGCCCAAAATGCAGACAAAATGCAGCCCACATCCGGGACAATTTCAAGAGCAGGGGTTGGAGCATGCAAGGCCTCAAACCATGAGAAGCTCCAGCCCAAAAGGCAGCCAAAATCCAGCCCACATCCGGGAGAATCTCAAGAGCAGGTGGTGGAGCAAGCCAGGCCTCAAACCTCGAGAAGCTCCAGCCCAAAAGGCAGCCAAAATGCAGCCCACATCCGGGAGAATCTCAAGAGCAGGGGGTGGAGCAAGCCAGGCCTCAAACCACGAGAAGCTCCAGCCCAAAATGCAGACAAAATCCATCCCATATCCGGGAGAAACTCAAGAGCAGAGGGGTGGAGCAAGCCAGGCCTCAAACCTCGAGAAGCTCCAGCCAAAAAGGCAGCCAAAATGCAGCCCACGTCCGGGAGAATCTCAAGAGCAGGGGGTGGAGCAAGCCAGGCCTCAAACCACGAGAAGCTCCAGCCCAAAATGCAGCCAAAATCCAGCCCACATCCGGGACAATTTCAAGAGCAGGGGGTGGAGCAAGCCAGGCCTCAAACCACGAGAAGCTCCAGCCCTAAAAGCAGCCAAAATGCAGCACACATCCGGGACAATTTCTAGAGCAGGAGGTGGAGAAAGCCAGGCCTCAAACCACGAGAAGCTCCAGCCCAAAAGGCAGCCAAAATCCAGCCCACATCCGGGAGAATCTCAAGAGCAGGGGGTGGAGCAAGCCAGGCCTCAAACCATGAGAAGCTCCAGCCCAAAAGGCAGCCAAAATGCAGCCCACCTCCGGGAGAATCTCAAGAGCAGGGGGTGGAGCAAGGCAGGCCTCAAACCACGAGAAGCTCCAGCCCAAAAGGCAGCCAAAATGCAGCCCACATCCGGGAGAATCTCAAGAGCAGGGGGTGGAGGAAGCCAGTCCTCAAACCATGAGAAGCTCCAGCCCAAAAGGCAGCCAAAATGCAGCCCACATCCGGGAGAATATCAAGAGCAGGGGGTGGAGCAAGCCAGGCCTCAAACCATGAGAAGCTCCAGCCCAAAATGCAGCCAAAATGCAGCCCACATCCGGGAGAATCTCAAGAGCAGGGGGTGGAGCAAACCAGGCCTCAAACCTCGAGAAGCTCCAGCCCAAAATGCAGCCAAAATGCAGCCAACCTCCCTGAGAATCTCAAGAGCAGGGGGTGGAGCAAGCCAGGCCTCATACCATGAGAAGCTCCAGCCAAAAAGGCAGCCAAAATGCAGCCCACATCCGGGAGAATCTCAAGAGCAGGGGGTGGAGCAAGCCAGGCCTCAAACCATGAGAAGCTCCAGCCCAAAATGCAGCCAAAATCCAGCCCACATCCGGGACAATTTCAAGAGCAGGGGGTGGAGCAAGCCAGGCCTCAAACCACGAGAAGCTCCAGCCCTAAAAGCAGCCAAAATGCAGCACACATCCGGGACAATTTCTAGAGCAGGAGGTGGAGCAAGCCAGGCCTCAAACCATGAGAAGCTCCAGCCCAAAAGGCAGCCAAAATGCAGCCCACCTCAGGGAGAATCTCAAGAGCAGGGGGTGGAGCAAGCCAGGTCTCAAACCACGAGAAGCTCCAGCCCAAAAGGCAGCCAAAATGCAGCCCACATCCGGGAGAATCTAAAGAGCAGGGGGTGGAGCAAGCCAGGCCTCAAACCACGAGAAGCTCCAGCCCAAAAGGCAGCCAAAATGCAGCCCACATGCGGGAGAATATCAAGAGCAGGGGGTGGAGCAAGCCAGGCCTCAAACCACGAGAAGCTCCAGCCCAAGTATCAGCCAAAATGCAGCCCACATCCGGGAGAATCTCAAGAGCAGGGGGTGGAGCAAGCCAGGCCTCAAACCACGAGAAGCTCCAGCCCAAAAGGCAGCCAAAATGCAGCCCACATCCGGGAGAATCTCAAGAGCAGGGGGTGGAGCAAGCCAGGCCTCAAACCTCGAGAAGCTCCAGCCCAAAATGCAGCCAAAATGCAGCCCACATCCGGGAGAATCTCAAGAGCAGGGGGTGGAGCAAGCCAGGCCTCAAACCACGAGAAGCTCCAGCCCAAGTGTCAGCCAAAATCCAGCCCACATCCGGGAGAATCTCAAGAGCAGGGGGTGGAGCAAGCCAGGCCTCAAACCACGAGAAGCTCCAGCCCAAAAGGCAGCCAAAATGCAGCCCACATCCGGGAGAATCTCAAGAGCAGGGGGTGGAGCAAGCCAGGCCTCAAACCACGAGAAGCTCCAGCCCAAAAGGCAGCCAAAATGCAGCCCACCTCCGGGAGAATCTCAAGAGCAGGGGGTGGAGGAAGCCAGTCCTCAAACCATGAGAAGCTCCAGCCCAAAAGGCAGCCAAAATGCAGCCCACATCCGGGAGAATATCAAGAGCAGGGGGTGGAGCAAACCAGGCCTCAAACCTCGAGAAGCTCCAGCCCAAAATGCAGCCAAAATGCAGCCCACATCCGGGAGAATCTCAAGAGCAGGGGGTGGAGCAAGCCAGGCCTCAAACCACGAGAAGCTCCAGCCCAAAAGGCAGCCAAAATCCAGCCCATATCCGGGAGAATCTCAAGAGCAGGGGGTGGAGGAAGCCAGGCCTCAAACCACGAGAAGCTCCAGCCCAAAAGGCAGCCAAAATCCAGCCCATATCTGGGAGAATATCAAGAGCAGGGGGTGGAGGAAGCCAGGCCTCAAACCTCGAGAAGCTCCAGCCCAAAAGGCAGCCAAATCCAGCCCACATCCGGGAGAATCTCAAGAGCAGGGGTTGGAGCAAGCCAGGCCTCAAACCTCGAGAAGCTCCAGCCCAAAAGGCAGCCAAAATGCAGCCCACCTCCCTGAGAATATCAAGAGCAGGGGATGGAGCAAGCCAGGCCTCAAACCACGAGAAGCTCCTGCCCTAAAGGCAGCCAAAATGCAGCCCACCTCCCTTTGAATATCAAGAGCAGGGGGTGGAGCAAGCCAGGCCTCAAACCTTGAGAAGCTCCAGCCCAAAAGGCAGCCAAAATGCAGCCCACATCCGGGAGAATTTCAAGAGAAGGGGGTGGAGCAAGCCAGGCCTCAAACCACGAGAAGCTCCAGCCCAAAATGCAGCCAAAATGCAGCCCACATCCGGGAGAATCTCAAGAGTAGGGGGTGGAGCAAGCCAGGCCTCAAACCACGAGAAGCTCCAGCCCAAAATGCAGCCATAACGCAGTCCACATCCAGGAGAATATCAAGAGCAACGGTTGGAGCAAGCCAGGCTTCAAAGCACGAGAATCTCCAGCCCAAAATGCAACCACAAATGCAGCCCACATCCGGGAGAATCTCAAGAGCAGGGGGTGGAGCAAGCCAGGCCTCAAACCTCGAGAAGCTCCAGCCCAAAAGGCAGCCAAAATGCAGCCCACATCCGGGAGAATCTCAAGAGCAGGGGGTGGAGCAAGGCAGGCCTCAAACCTCGAGATTCTCCAGCCCAAAAGGCAGCCAAAATGCAGCCCACATCCGGGAGAATCTCAAGAGCAGGGGGTGGAGGAAGCCAGTCCTCAAACCATGAGAAGCTCCAGCCCAAAAGGCAGCCAAAATGCAGCCCACATCCGGGAGAATATCAAGAGCAGGGGGTGGAGCAAGCCAGGCCTCAAACCACGAGAAGCTCCAGCCCAAAAGGCAGCCAAAATGCAGCCCACATCCGGGAGAATCTCAAGAGCAGGGGGTGGAGCAAGCCAGGCCTCAAACCACGAGAAGCTCCAGCCCAAAAGGCAGCCAAAATGCAGCCCACATCCGGGAGAATCTCAAGAGCAGGGGGTGGAGCAAGCCAGGCCTCAAACCACGAGAAGCTCCAGCCCAAAAGGCAGCCAAAATCCAGCCCATATCCGGGAGAATCTCAAGAGCAGGGGGTGGAGCAAGCCAGGCCTCAAACCACGAGAAGCTCCAGCCCAAAAGGCAGCCAAAATGCAGCCCACCTCCGGGAGAATCTCAAGAGCAGGGGGTGGAGCAAGCCAGGCCTCAAACCACGAGAAGCTCCAGCCCAAATGGCAGCCAAAATCCAGCCCATATCCGGGAGAATCTCAAGAGCAGGGGGTGGAGCAAGCCAGGCCTCAAACCACGAGAAGCTGCAGCCCAAAAGGCAGCCAAAATGCAGCCCACATCCGGGAGAATCTCAAGAGCAGGGGGTGGAGCAAGCCAGGCCTCAAACCACGAGAAGCTGCAGCCCTAAAGGCAGCCAAAATGCAGCCCACCTCCGGGAGAATCTCAAGAGCAGGGGGTGGAGCTAGCCAGCCCTCAAACCACGAGAAGCTCCAGCCCAAAAGGCAGCCAAAATCCAGCCCACATCCAGGAGAATCTCAAGAGCAGGGGGTGGAGCTAGCCAGGCCTCAAACCACGAGAAGCTCCAGCCCAAAAAGCAGCCAAAATCCAGCCCACATCCGGGAGAATCTCAAGAGCAGGGGGTGGAGCAAGCCAGGCCTCAAACCACGAGAAGCTCCAGCCCAAAAGGCAGCCAAAATCCAGCCCATATCCGGGAGAATCTCAAGAGCAGGGGGTGGAGGAAGCCAGGCCTCAAACCACGAGAAGCTCCAGCCCAAAAGGCAGCCAAAATCCAGCCCATATCTGGGAGAATATCAAGAGCAGGGGGTGGAGGAAGCCAGGCCTCAAACCTCGAGAAGCTCCAGCCCAAAAGGCAGCCAAATCCAGCCCACATCCGGGAGAATCTCAAGAGCAGGGGTTGGAGCAAGCCAGGCCTCAAACCTCGAGAAGCTCCAGCCCAAAAGGCAGACAAAATCCAGCCCACATCAGGGAGAATCTCAAGAGCAGGGGGTGGAGCAAGCCAGGCCTCAAACCACGAGAAGCTCCAGCCCAAAAGGCCGCCAAAATGCAGACCACATCCGGGAGAATCTCAAGAGCAGGGGGTGGAGCAAGCCAGGCCTCAAACCTCGAGAAGCTCCAGCCCAAAATGCAGCCAAAATCCAGCCCACCTCCCTGAGAATATCAAGAGCAGGGGGTGGAGCAAGCCAGGCCTCAAACCACGAGAAGCTCCTGCCCTAAAGGCAGCCAAAATGCAGCCCACCTCCCTTTGAATATCAAGAGCAGGGGGTGGAGCAAGCCAGGCCTCAAACCTTGAGAAGCTCCAGCCCAAAAGGCAGCCAAAATGCAGCCCACATCCGGGAGAATTTCAAGAACAGGGGGTGGAGCAAGCCAGGCCTCAAACCACGAGAAGCTCCAGCCCAAAATGCAGCCAAAATGCAGCCCACATCCGGGAGAATCTCAAGAGTAGGGGGTGGAGCAAGCCAGGCCTCAAACCACGAGAAGCTCCAGCCCAAAATGCAGCCATAACGCAGTCCACATCCAGGAGAATATCAAGAGCAACGGTTGGAGCAAGCCAGGCTTCAAAGCACGAGAATCTCCAGCCCAAAATGCAACCACAAATGCAGCCCACATCCGGGAGAATCTCAAGAGCAGGGGGTGGAGCAAGCCAGGCCTCAAACCACGAGAAGCTCCAGCCCAAAATGCAGCCAAACTGCAGCCCACATCCGGGAGAATTTCAAGAGCAGAGGGTGGAGCAAGCCAGGCCTCAAACCATGAGAAGCTCAAGCCCAAAAGGCAGCCAAAATGCAGCCCACATCCGTGAGAATCTCAAGAGCAGGGGGTGGAGCAAGCCAGGCCTCAAACCACGAGAAGCTCCAGCCCAAAATGCAGCCAAAATGCAGCCCACATCCGGGAGAATCTCAAGAGCAGAGGGTGGAGCAAGCCAGGCCTCAAACCACGAGAAGCTCCAGCTCTAAAGGCAGCCAAAATGCAGCCCACATCCAGTAGAATCGCAAGAGCAGGGGGTGGAGCAAGCCAGGCCTCAAACCACGAGAAGCTCCAGCCCTAAAGGCAGCCAAAATGCAGCCCACCTCCCTGATAATCTCAAGAGCAGGGGGTGGAGCAAGGCAGGCCTCAAACCACGAGAAGCTCCAGACCAAAAGGCAGCCAAAATGCAGCCCACCTCCGGGAGAATCTCAAGAGCAAGGGGTGGAGCAAGCCAGGCCTCAAACCTTGAGAAGCTCCAGCCCAAAAGGCAGCCAAAATCCAGCCCACATCCGGGAGAATCTCAAGAGCAGGGGGTGGAGCAAGCCAGGCCTCAAACCACGAGAAGCTCCAGCCCAAAAGGCAGCAAAAATCCAGCCCACCTCCCTGAGAATCTCAAGAGCAGGGGGTGGAGCAAGCCAGGCCTCAAACCACGAGAAGCTCCAGCCCAAAAGGCAGCCAAAATGCAGCCCACATCCGGGACAATTTCAAGAGCAGGGGTTGGAGCATGCAAGGCCTCAAACCATGAGAAGCTCCAGCCCAAAAGGCAGCCAAAATGCAGCCCACATCCGGGAGAATCTCAAGAGCAGGGGGTGGAGCAAGCCAGGCCTCAAACCACGAGAAGCTCCAGCCCAAAATGCAGCCAAAATCCAGCCCACATCCGGGAGAATCTCAAGAGCAGGGGGTGGAGCAAGCCAGGCCTCAAACCACGAGAAGCTCCAGCCCAAAAGGCAGCCAAAATGCAGCCCACATCCGGGAGAATCTCAAGAGCAGGGGGTGGAGCAAGCCAGGCCTCAAACCTCGAGATTCTCCAGCCCAAAAGGCAGCCAAAATGCAGCCCACATCCGGGAGAATCTCAAGAGCAGGGGGTGGAGCAAGCCAGGCCTCAAACCACGAGAAGATCCGGCCCAAAAGGCAGCCAAAATGCCTCCCACCTCCGGGAGAATCTCAAGAGCAGGGGGTGGAGCAAGCCAGGCCTCAAACCACGAGAAGCTCCAGCCCTAAAAGCAGCCAAAATGCAGCCCACCTCCCTGATAATCTCAACAGCAGGGGGTGGAGCAAGGCAGGCCTCAAACCACGAGAAGCTCCAGCCCAAAATGCAGCCAAAATGCAGCCCACATCCGGGAGAATCTCAAGAGCAGGGGGTGGAGCAAGCCAGGCCTCAAACCACGAGAAGCTCCAGCCAAAAAGGCAGCCAAAATGCAGCCCACATCCGGGAGAATTTCAAGAGCAGGGGGTGGAGCTAGCCAGGCCTCAAACCACGAGAATCTCCAGCCCTAAAAGCAGCCAAAATGCAGCACACATCCGGGACAATTTCTAGAGCAGGAGGTGGAGAAAGCCAGGCCTCAAACCACGAGAAGCTCCAGCCCAAAAGGCAGCCAAAATGCAGCCCACCTCCGGGAGAATCTCAAGAGCAGGGGGTGGAGCAAGCCAGGCCTCAAACCACGAGAAGCTCCAGCCCAAAAGGCAGCCAAAATGCAGCCCACATCCGGGAGAATATCAAGAGCAGGGGGTGGAGCAAGCCAGGCCTCAAACCACGAGAAGCTCCAGCCCAAAAGGCAGCCAAAATGCAGCCCACATCCGGGAGAATCTCAAGAGCAGGGGGTGGAGCAAGCCAGGCCTCAAACCACGAGAAGCTCCAGCCCAAAAGGCAGCCAAAATGCAGCCCACCTCCGGGAGAATATCAACAGCAGAGGGTGGAGCAAGCCAGGCCTCAAACCATGAGAAGCTCCAGCCCAAAAGGCAGCCAAAATGCAGCCCACATCCAGGAGAATATCAAGAGCAGAGGGTGGAGCAAGCCAGGCCTCAAACCATGAGAAGCTCCAGCCTAAAATGCAGCGAAAATCCAGCCCACATCCGGGAGAATCTCAAGAGCAGTGGGTGGAGCAAGCCAGGCCTCAAACCACGAGAAGCTCCAGCGCAAAAGGCAGCCAAAATGCAGCCCACATCCGTGAGAAACTCAAGAGCAGGGGGTGGAGCAAGCCAGGCCTCAAACCATGAGAAGCTCCAGGCCAAAAGGCAGCCAAAATGCAGCCCACCTCCGGGAGAATCTCAAGAGCAGGGGGTGGAGGAAGCCAGGCCTCAAACCACGAGAAGCTCCAGCCCAAAAGGCAGCCAAAATGCAGCCCACATCCGGGAGAATCTCAAGAGCAGGGGGTGGAGCAAGCCAGGCCTCAAACCACGAGAAGCTCCAGCCCAAAATGCAGCCAAAATGCAGCCCACATCCGGGAGAATCTCAAGAGCAGGGGGTGGAGCAAGCCAGGCCTCAAACCACGAGAAGCTCCAGCCCAAAAGGCAGCCAAAATGCAGCCCACATCCGGGAGAATCTCAAGAGCAGGGGGTGGAGCAAGCCAGGCCTCAAACCACGAGAAGCTCCAGCCCAAAATGCAGCCAAAATGCAGCCCACATCTGGGAGAATCTCAAGAGCAGGGGGTGGAGCAAGCCAGGCCTCAAACCACGAGAAGCTCCAGCCCAAAAGGCAGCCAAAATGCAGCCCACATCCGGGAGGATCTCAAGAGCAGGGGGTGGAGCAAGCCAGGCCTCAAACCTCGAGAAGCTCCAGCCCAAAAGGCAGCCAAAATCCAGCCCAAATCCAGGAGAATATCAAGAGCAGGGGGTGGAGCAAGCCAGGCCTCAAACCGTGAGAAGCTCCAGCCCAAAAGGCAGCCAAAATCCAGCCCACATCCAGGAGAATATCAAGAGCAGAGGGTGGAGCAAGCCAGGCCTCAAACCATGAGAAGCTCCAGGCCAAAAGGCAGCCAAAATGCAGACCACCTCCGGGAGAATCTCAAGAGCAGGGGGTGGAGGAAGCCAGGCCTCAAACCACGAGAAGCTCCAGCCCAAAATGCAGACAAAATGCAGCCCACATCCGGGAGAATATCAAGAGCAGGGCGTGGAGCAAGGCAGGCCTCAAACCTCGAGAAGCTCCAGCCCAAAAGGCAGCCAAAATGCAGCCCACATCCGGGAGAATCTCAAGAGCAGGGGGTGGAGCAAGCCAGGCCTCAAACCACGAGAAGCTCCAGCCCTAAAGGCAGCCAAAATGCAGCCCACCTCCCTGAGAATCTCAAGAGCAGGGGGTGGAGCAAGCCAGGCCTCAAACCATGAGAAGCTCCAGCCCAAAAGGCAGCCAAAATGCAGCCCACATCCGGGAGAATCTCAAGAGCAGGGGGTGGAGCAAGCCAGGCCTCAAACCACAAAAATCTCCAGCCCAACAGGCAGCCAAAATCCAGCCCACATCCGGGAGAATATCAAGAGCAGGGGGTGGAGCAAGCCAGGCCTCAAACCACGAGAAGCTCCAGCCCAAAAGGCAGAAAAAATGCAGCCCACATCCGGGAGAATCTCAAGAGCAGGGGGTGGAGCAAGCCAGGCCTCAAACCACGAGAAGCTCCAGCCCAAAATGCAGCCAAAATCCAGCCCACCTCCGGGAGAATCTCAAGAGCAGGGGGGTGGAGCAAGCCAGGCCTCAAACCATGAGAAGCTCCAGCCCAAAAGGCAGCCAAAATGCAGCCCACATCCAGGAGAATATCAAGAGCAGTGAGTGGAGCAAGCCAGGCCTCAAACCATGAGAAGCTCCAGCGCAAAATGCAGCCAAAATCCAGCCCACATCTGGGAGAATCTCAAGAGCAGTGGGTGGAGCAAGACAGGCCTCAAACCTCGAGAAGCTCCAGCCCAAAATGCAGCCAAAATCCAGCCCACATCCAGGAGAATATCAAGAGCAGGGGGTGGAGCAAGCCAGGCCTCAAACCATGAGAAGCTCCAGCCCAAAATGCAGCCAAAATCCAGCCCACATCCAGGAGAATATCAAGAGCAGGGGGTGGAGCAAGCCAGGCCTCAAACCACGAGAAGCTCCAGCCCAAAAGGCAGCCAAAATGCAGCCCACATCCGGGAGAATCTCAAGAGCAGGGGGTGGAGCAAGCCAGGCCTCAAACCATGAGAAGCTCCAGCCCAAAATGCAGACAAAATGCAGCCCACATCCGGGAGAATCTCAAGAGCAGGGGGTGGAGCAAGGCAGGCCTCAAACCACGAGAAGCTCCAGCCCAAAAGGCAGCCAAAATGCAGCCCACATCCGGGGGAATCTCAAGAGCAAGGGTTGGAGCAAGCCAGGCCTCAAACCACGAGAAGCTCCAGCCCAAAAGGGCAGCCAAAATCCAGCCCACCTCCGGGAGAATCTCAAGAGCAGGGGGTGGAGCAAGCCAGGCCTCAAACCACGAGGAGCTCCAGCCCTACGGGCAGCCAAAATGCAGCCCACATCCGGGAGAATCTCAAGAGCAGGGGGTGGAGCAAGCCAGGCCTCAAACCACGAGAAGCTCCAGACCAAAAGGCAGCCAAAATCCAGCCCACATCCGGGAGAATATCAAGAGCAGGGCGTGGAGCAAGCCAGGCCTCAAACCACGAGAAGCTCCAGCCCAAATGTCAGACAAAATCCAGCCCATATCCGGGAGAATCTCAAGAGCAGGGGGTGGAGCAAGCCAGGCCTCAAACCACGAGAAGCTCCAGCCCAAAAGGCAGACAAAATCCAGCCCATATCCGGGAGAATATCAAGAGCAGGGGGTGGAGCAAGCCAGGCCTCAAACCACGAGAAGCTCCAGCCCAAAAGGCAGCCAAAATGCAGCCCACATCCGGGAGAATCTCAAGAGCAGGGGGTGGAGCAAGCCAGGCCTCAAACCACGAGAAGCTCCAGCCCAAAAGGCAGCCAAAATGCAGCCCACATCCGGGAGAATCTCAAGAGCAGGGGGTGGAGCAAGCCAGGCCTCAAACCTCGAGAAGCTCCAGCCCAAAATGCAGCCAAAATGCAGGCCACATCCGGGAGAATCTCAAGAGCAGGGGGTGGAGCAAGCCAGGCCTCAAACCACGAGAAGCTCCAGCCCAAAATGCAGCCAAAATGCAGCCCACCTCTGGGAGAATCTCAAGAGCAGGGAATGGAGCAAGCCAGGCCTCAAACCTCGAGAAGCTCCAGCCCAAAATGCAGCCAAAATGCAGCCCACATCTGGGAGAATCTCAAGAGCAGGGGGTGGAGCAAGCCAGGCCTCAAACCTCGAGAAGCTCCAGCCCAAAAGGCAGCCAAAATGCAGCCCACATCCGGGACAATATCAAGAGCAGGGGGTGGAGCAAGCCAGGCCTCAAACCACAAGAAGCTCCAGCCCAAAAGGCAGCCAAAATGCAGCCCACATCCGGGAGAATCTCAAGAGCAGGGGGTGGAGCAAGCCAGGCCTCAATCCATGAGAAGCTCCAGCCCAAAAGGCAGCCAAAATGCAGGCCACATCCGGGAGAATCTCAAGAGCAGGGGGTGGAGCAAGCCAGGCCTCAAACCACGAGAAGCTCCAGCCCTAAAGTCAGCCAAAATGCAGCCCACCTCCCTGAGAATATCAAGAGCAGGGGGTGGAGCAAGCCAGGCCTCAAACCACGAGGAGCTCCAGCCCTAAGGGCAGCCAAAATCCAGCCCACATCCGGGAGAATCTCAAGAGCAGGGGGTGGAGCAAGCCAGGCCTCAAACCACGAGAAGCTCCAGCCCAAAAGGCAGCCAAAATCCAGCCCACATCCGGGAGAATCTCAAGAGCAGGGGGTGGAGCAAGCCAGGCGACAAACCTCGAGATGCTCCAGCCCAAAAGGCAGCCAAAATGCAGCCCACATCCGGGAGAATCTCAAGAGCAGGGGGTGGAGCAAGCCAGGCCTCAAACCACGAGAAGCTCCAGCCCAAAAGGCAGCCAAAATGCAGCCCACATCCGGGACAATTTCAAGAGCAGGGGGTGGAGCAAGCCAGGCCTCAAACCACGAGAAGCTCCAGCCCAAAAGGCAGCCAAAATGCAGTCCACCTCCCGGAGAATATCAAGAGCAGGGGGTGGAGCAAGCCAGGCCTCAAACCTCGAGAAGCTCCAGCCCAAAAGGCAGCCAAAATGCAGCCAACCTCCCTGAGAATCTCAAGAGCAGGGGGTGGAGCAAGCCAGGCCTCAAACCATGAGAAGCTGCAGCCCTAAAGGCAGCCAAAATGCAGCCCACATCTGGGAGAATCTCAAGAGGAGGGGTTGGAGCAAGCCAGGCCTCAAACCACGAGAAGCTCCAGCCCAAAAGGCAGCCAAAATACAGCCCACATCCGGGAGAATATCAAGAGCAGAGGGTGGAGCAAGCCAGGCCTCAAACCTCGAGAAGCTCCAGCCCAAAAGGCAGCCAAAATGCAGCCCACATCCGGGAGAATCTCAAGAGCAGGGGGTGGAGCAAGCCAGGCCTCAAACCATGAGAAGCTCCAGCCCAACAGGCAGCCAAAATGCAGCCCACATCCGGGAGAATATCAAGAGCAGGGTGTGGAGCAAGCCAGGCCTCAAACCTCGAGAAGCTCCAGCCCAAAATGCAGCCAAAATGCAGCCCACCTCCCTGAGAATATCAAGAGCAGGGGGTGGAGCAAGCCAGGCCTCAAACCACGAGAAGCTCCAGCCCAAAAGGCAGCCAAAATGCAGCCCACATCCGGGAGAATCTCAAGAGCAGGGGGTGGAGCAACCCAGGCCTCAAACCACGAGAAGCTCCAGCCCAAAAGGCAGCCAAAATGCAGCCCACATCCGGGAGAATCTCAAGAGCAGGGGGTGGAGCAAGCCAGGCCTCAAACCTCGAGATGCTCCAGCCCAAAAGGCAGCCAAAATGCAGCCCACATCCGGGAGAATCTCAAGAGCAGGGGGTGGAGCAAGCCAGGCCTCAAACCACGAGAAGCTCCAGCCCAAAAGGCAGCCAAAATGCAGCCCACATCCGGGAGAATCTCAAGACCAGGGGGTGGAGCAAGCCAGGCCTCAAACCACGAGAATCTCCAGCCCAAAAGGCAGCCAAAATGCAGCCCACATCCGGGAGAATCTCAAGAGCAGGGGGTGGAGCAAGCCAGGCCTCAAACCATGAGAAGCTCCAGCCCAAAAGGCAGCGAAAATCCAGCCCACATCCAGGAGAATCTCAAGAGCAGGGGGTGGAGCAAGCCAGGCCTCAAACCACGAGAAGCTCCAGCCCAACAGGCAGAAAAAATCCAGCCCACATCCGGGAGAATCTCAAGAGCAGGGGGTGGAGCAAGCCAGGCCTCAAACCTCGAGAAGCTCCAGCCCAAAAGGCTGCCAAAATGCAGCCCACATCCGGGAGAATCTCAAGAGCAGGGGGTGGAGCAAGGCAGGCCTCAAACCACGAGAAGCTCCAGCCCAAAAGGCAGCCAAAATGCAGCCCACATGCGGGAGAATCTCAAGAGCAGGGGGTGGAGCAAGCCAGGCCTCAAACCACAAGAATCTCCAGCCCTAAAGGCAGCCAAAATGCAGCCCACATGCGGGAGAATCTCAAGAGCAGGGGGTGGAGCAAGCCAGGCCTCAAACCACGAGAAGCTCCAGCCCAAAAGGCAGCCAAAATGCAGCCCACATCCGGGAGAATATCAAGAGCAGGGGGTGGAGCAAGCCAGGCCTCAAACCTCGAGAAGCTCCAGCCCAAAATGCAGCCAAAATGCAGCCCACCTCCCTGAGAATCTCTAGAGCAGGGGGTGGAGCAAGCCAGGCCTCAAACCACGAGAAGCTGCAGCCCAAAAGGCAGCCAAAATGCAGCCCACATCCGGGAGAATCTCAAGAGCAGGGGGTGGAGCAAGCCAGGCCTCAAACCACGAGAAGCTCCAGCCCAAAAGGCAGCCAAAATGCAGCCCACATCCGGGAGAATCTCAAGAGCAGGGGGTGGAGCAAGCCAGGCCTCAAACCTCGAGAAGCTCCAGCCCAAAAGTCAGCCAAAATGCAGCCCACATCCGGGAGAATCTCAAGAGCAGGGGGTGGAGCAAGCCAGGCCTCAAACCACGAGAAGCTCCAGCCCAAAAGGCAGCCAAAATGCAGCCCACATCCGGGAGAATCTCAAGAGCAGGGGGTGGAGCAAGCCAGGCCTCAAACCTCGAGAAGCTCCAGCCCAAAAGGCAGCCAAAATGCAGCCCACCTCCCTGAGAATATCAAGAGCAGGGGGTGGAGCAAGCCAGGCCTCAAACCTCGAGAAGCTCCAGCCCAAAAGGCAGCCAAAATGCAGCCAACCTCCCTGAGAATCTCAAGAGCAGGGGGTGGAGCAAGCCAGGCCTCAAACCACGAGAAGCTCCAGCCCAAAATGCAGCCAAAATGCAGCCCACATCCGGGAGAATCTCAAGAGCAGGGGGTGGAGCAAGCCAGGCCTCAAACCTCGAGAAGCTCCAGCCCAAAAGGCAGCCAAAATGCAACCCACATCCGGGAGAATCACAAGAGCAGGGGGTGGAGAAAGCCAGGCCTCAAACCACGATAGCTCCAGCCCAAAAGGCAGCCAAAATGCAGCCCACATCCAGAAGAATATCAAGAGCAGGGGGTGGAGCAAGCCAGGCCTCAAACCACGAGAAGCTCCAGCCCAAAAGGCAGCCAAAATGCAGCCCACATCCGGGAGAATCTCAAGAGCAGGGGGTTGAGCAAGCCAGGTCTCAGACCTCGAGAAGCTCCAGCCCAAAAGGCAGCCAAAATGCAGCCCACATCCGGGAGAATCTCAAGAGCAGGGGGTGGAGCAAGCCAGGCCTCAAACCACGAGAAGCTCCAGCCCAAAAGGCAGCCAAAATGCAGCCCACATCCGGGAGAATCTCAAGAGCAGGGGGTGGAGGAAGCCAGGCCTCAAACCACGAGAAGCTCCAGCCCAAAATGCAGCCAAAATGCAGCCCACCTCTGGGAGAATCTCAAGAGCAGGGAATGGAGCAAGCCAGGCCTCAAACCTCGAGAAGCTCCAGCCCAAAATGCAGCCAAAATGCAGCCCACATCTGGGAGAATCTCAAGAGCAGGGGGTGGAGCAAGCCAGGCCTCAAACCACGAGAAGCTCCAGCCCAAAAGGCAGCCAAAATGCAGCCCACATCTGGGAGAATCTCAAGAGCAGGGGGTGGAGCAAGCCAGGCCTCAAACCACAAGAAGCTCCAGCCCAAAAGGCAGCCAAAATGCAGCCCACCTCCCTGAGAATATCAAGAGCAGGGGGTGGAGCAAGCCAGGCCTCAAACCACGAGGAGCTCCAGCCCTAAGGGCAGCCAAAATCCAGCCCACATCCGGGAGAATCTCAAGAGCAGGGGGTGGAGCAAGCCAGGCCTCAAACCTCGAGAAGCTCCAGCCCAAAAGGCAGCCAAAATGCAGCCCACATCCGGGAGAATCTCAAGAGCAGGGGGTGGAGCAAGCCAGGCCTCAAACCACGAGAAGCTGCAGCCCAAAAGGCAGCCAAAATGCAGCCCACATCCGGGAAAATTTCAAGAGCAGGGGGTGGAGCAAGCCAGGCCTCAAACCACGAGAAGCTCCAGCCCAAAAGGCAGCCAAAATCCAGCCCACCTCCGGGAGAATCTCAAGAGCAGGGGGTGGAGCAAGGCAGGCCTCAAACCACGAGGAGCTCCAGCCCTAAGGGCAGCCAAAATGCAGCCCACATCCGGGAGAATCTCAAGAGCAGGGGGTGGAGCAAGCCAGGCCTCAAACCACGAGAAGCTCCAGCCCAAAAGGCAGCCAAAATCCAGCCCACATCCGGGAGAATCTCAAGAGCAGGGGGTGGAGCAAGCCAGGCGACAAACCTCGAGATGCTCCAGCCCAAAAGGCAGCCAAAATGCAGCCCACATCCGGGAGAATCTCAAGAGCAGGGGGTGGAGCAAGCCAGGCCTCAAACCACGAGAAGCTCCAGCCCAAAAGGCAGCCAAAATGCAGCCCACATCCGGGACAATTTCAAGAGCAGGGGGTGGAGCAAGCCAGGCCTCAAACCACGAGAAGCTCCAGCCCAAAAGGCAGCCAAAATGCAGTCCACCTCCCGGAGAATATCAAGAGCAGGGGGTGGAGCAAGCCAGGCCTCAAACCTCGAGAAGCTCCAGCCCAAAATGCAGCCAAAATGCAGCCAACCTCCCTGAGAATCTCAAGAGCAGGGGGTGGAGCAAGCCAGGCCTCAAACCATGAGAAGCTGCAGCCCTAAAGGCAGCCAAAATGCAGCCCACATCTGGGAGAATCTCAAGAGGAGGGGTTGGAGCAAGCCAGGCCTCAAACCACGAGAAGCTCCAGCCCAAAAGGCAGCCAAAATACAGCCCACATCCGGGAGAATCTCAAGAGCAGAGGGTGGAGCAAGCCAGGCCTCAAACCTCGAGAAGCTCCAGCCCAAAGGGCAGCCAAAATGCAGCCCACATCCGGGAGAATCTCAAGAGCAGAGGGTGGAGCAAGCCAGGCCTCAAACCACGAGAAGCTACAGCCCAAAAGGCAGCCAAAATGCAGCCCACATCCGGGAGAATCTCAAGAGCAGGGGGTGGAGCAAGCCAGGCCTCAAACCTCGAGATGCTCCAGCCCAAAAGGCAGCCAAAATGCAGCCCACATCCGGGAGAATCTCAAGAGCAGGGGGTGGAGCAAGCCAGGCCTCAAACCACGAGAAGCTCCAGCCCAAAAGGCAGCCAAAATGCAGCCCACATCCGGGAGAATCTCAAGAGCAGGGGGTGGAGCAAGCCAGGCCTCAAACCACGAGAATCTCCAGCCCAAAAGGCAGCCAAAATGCAGCCCACATCCGGGAGAATCTCAAGAGCAGGGGGTGGAGCAAGCCAGGCCTCAAACCATGAGAAGCTCCAGCCCAAAAGGCAGCGAAAATCCAGCCCACATCCAGGAGAATCTCAAGAGCAGGGGGTGGAGCAAGCCAGGCCTCAAACCTCGAGAAGCTCCAGCCCAAAAGGCAGAAAAAATCCAGCCCACATCCGGGAGAATCTCAAGAGCAGGGGGTGGAGCAAGCCAGGCCTCAAACCTCGAGAAGCTCCAGCCCAAAAGGCTGCCAAAATGCAGCCCACATCCGGGAGAATCTCAAGAGCAGGGGGTGGAGCAAGGCAGGCCTCAAACCACGAGAAGCTCCAGCCCAAAAGGCAGCCAAAATGCAGCCCACATGCGGGAGAATCTCAAGAGCAGGGGGTGGAGCAAGCCAGGCCTCAAACCACAAGAATCTCCAGCCCTAAAGGCAGCCAAAATGCAGCCCACATGCGGGAGAATCTCAAGAGCAGGGGGTGGAGCAAGCCAGGCCTCAAACCACGAGAAGCTCCAGCCCAAAAGGCAGCCAAAATGCAGCCCACATCCGGGAGAATATCAAGAGCAGGGGGTGGAGCAAGCCAGGCCTCAAACCTCGAGAAGCTCCAGCCCAAAATGCAGCCAAAATGCAGCCCACCTCCCTGAGAATCTCTAGAGCAGGGGGTGGAGCAAGCCAGGCCTCAAACCACGAGAAGCTGCAGCCCAAAAGGCAGCCAAAATGCAGCCCACATCCGGGAGAATCTCAAGAGCAGGGGGTGGAGCAAGCCAGGCCTCAAACCACGAGAAGCTCCAGCCAAAAGGCAGCCAAAATGCAGCCCACATCCGGGAGAATCTCAAGAGCAGGGGGTGGAGCAAGCCAGGCCTCAAACCTCGAGAAGCTCCAGCCCAAAAGGCAGCCAAAATGCAGCCCACATCCGGGAGAATCTCAAGAGCAGGGGGTGGAGCAAGCCAGGCCTCAAACCACGAGAAGCTCCAGCCCAAAAGGCAGCCAAAATGCAGCCCACATCCGGGAGAATCTCAAGAGCAGGGGGTGGAGCAAGCCAGGCCTCAAACCACGAGAAGCTCCAGCCAAAAAGGCAGCCAAAATGCAGCCCACATCCGGGAGAATCTCAAGACCAGGGGGTGGAGCAAGCCAGGCCTCAAACCTCGAGAAGCTCCAGCCCAAAAGGCAGCCAAAATCCAGCCCACATCCGGGAGAATCTCAAGAGCAGGGGGTGGAGCAAGCCAGACCTCAAACCACGAGAAGCTCCAGCCCAAAAGGCAGCCAAAATGCAGCCCACATCCGGGAGAATATCAAGAGCAGGGGGTGGAGCAATCCAGGCCTCAAACCACGAGAAGCTCCAGCCCAAAAGGCAGCCAAAATGCAGCCCACCTCCCTGAGAATATCAAGAGCAGGGGGTGGAGCAAGCCAGGCCTCAAACCTCGAGAAGCTCCAGCCCAAAAGGCAGCCAAAATGCAGCCAACCTCCCTGAGAATCTCAAGAGCAGGGGGTGGAGAAAGCCAGGCCTCAAACCACGAGAAGCTCCAGCCCAAAATGCAGCCAAAATGCAGCCCACATCCGGGAGAATCTCAAGAGCAGGGGGTGGAGCAAGCCAGGCCTCAAACCTCGAGAAGCTCCAGCCCAAAAGGCAGCCAAAATGCAACCCACATCCGGGAGAATCACAAGAGCAGGGGGTGGAGAAAGCCAGGCCTCAAACCACGATAGCTCCAGCCCAAAAGGCAGCCAAAATGCAGCCCACATCCAGAAGAATATCAAGAGCAGGGGGTGGAGCAAGCCAGGCCTCAAACCACGAGAAGCTCCAGCCCAAAAGGCAGCCAAAATGCAGCCCACATCCGGGAGAATCTCAAGAGCAGGGGGTTGAGCAAGCCAGGTCTCAGACCTCGAGAAGCTCCAGCCCAAAAGGCAGCCAAAATGCAGCCCACATCCGGGAGAATCTCAAGAGCAGGGGGTGGAGCAAGCCAGGCCTCAAACCACGAGAAGCTCCAGCCCAAAAGGCAGCCAAAATGCAGCCCACATCCGGGAGAATCTCAAGAGCAGGGGGTGGAGGAAGCCAGGCCTCAAACCACGAGAAGCTCCAGCCCAAAATGCAGACAAAATGCAGCCCAACTCCGGGAGAATCTCAAGAGCAGGGGGTGGAGCAAGCCAGGCCTCAAACCACAAGAATCTCCAGCCCAACAGGCAGCCAAAATGCAGCCCACATCCGGGAGAATATCAAGAGCAGGGGGTGGAGCAAGCCAGGCCTCAAACCTCGAGAAGCTCCAGCCCAAAATGCAGCCAAAATGCAGCCCACCTCCCTGAGAATATCAAGAGCAGGGGGTGGAGCAAGCCAGGCCTCAAACCACGAGAAGCTCCAGCCCAAAAGGCAGCCAAAATGCAGCCCACATCCGGGAGAATCTCAAGAGCAGGGGGTGGAGCAAGCCAGGCCTCAAACCACGAGAAGCTCCAGCCCAAAAGGCAGCCAAAATGCAGCCCACATCCGGGAGAATCTCAAGAGCAGGGGGTGGAGCAAGCCAGGCCTCAAACCTCGAGAAGCTCCAGCCCAAAAGGCAGCCAAAATGCAGCCCACATCCGGGAGAATCTCAAGAGCAGGGGGTGGAGCAAGCCAGGCCTCAAACCACGAGAAGCTCCAGCCCAAAAGGCAGCCAAAATGCAGCCCACATCCGGGAGAATCTCAAGAGCAGGGGGTGGAGCAAGCCAGGCCTCAAACCATGAGAAGCTCCAGCCCAAAAGGCAGCGAAAATCCAGCCCACATCCAGGAGAATCTCAAGAGCAGGGGGTGGAGCAAGCCAGGCCTCAAACCACGAGAAGCTCCAGCCCAAAAGGCAGAAAAAATCCAGCCCAAATCCGGGAGAATCTCAAGAGCAGGGGGTGGAGCAAGCCAGGCCTCAAACCTCGAGAAGCTCCAGCCCAAAATGCAGCCAAAATCCAGCCCACATCCGGGAGAATCTCAAGAGCAGGGGGTGGAGCAAGGCAGGCCTCAAACCACGAGAAGCTCCAGCCCAAAAAACAGCCAAAATGCAGCCCACATGCGGGAGAATCTCAAGAGCAGGGGGTGGAGCAAGCCAGGCCTCAAACCACAAGAATCTCCAGCCCTAAAGGCAGCCAAAATGCAGCCCACATCCGGGAGAATCTCAAGAGCAGGGGGTGGAGCAAGCCAGGCCTCAAACCACGAGAAGCTCCAGCCCAAAAGGCAGCCAAAATGCAGCCCACATCCGGGAGAATATCAAGAGCAGGGGGTGGAGCAAGCCAGGCCTCAAACCTCGAGAAGCTCCAGCCCAAAATGCAGCCAAAATGCAGCCCACCTCCCTGAGAATCTCTAGAGCAGGGGGTGGAGCAAGCCAGGCCTCAAACCACGAGAAGCTGCAGCCCAAAAGGCAGCCAAAATGCAGCCCACATCCGGGAGAATCTCAAGAGCAGGGGGTGGAGCAAGCCAGGCCTCAAACCACGAGAAGCTCCAGCCCAAAAGGCAGCCAAAATGCAGCCCACATCCGGGAGAATATCAAGAGCAGGGGGTGGAGCAAGCCAGGCCTCAAACCTCGAGAAGCTCCAGCCCAAAAGGCAGCCAAAATGCAGCCCACATCCGGGAGAATCTCAAGAGCAGGGGGTGGAGCAAGCCAGGCCTCAAACCACGAGAAGCTCCAGCCCAAAAGGCAGCCAAAATGCAGCCCACATCCGGGAGAATCTCAAGAGCAGGGGGTGGAGCAAGCCAGGCCTCAAACCACGAGAAGCTCCAGCCAAAAAGGCAGCCAAAATGCAGCCCACATCCGGGAGAATCTCAAGACCAGGGGGTGGAGCAAGCCAGGCCTCAAACCTCGAGAAGCTCCAGCCCAAAAGGCAGCCAAAATGCAGCCCACATCCGGGAGAATCTCAAGAGCAGGGGGTGGAGCAAGCCAGGCCTCAAACCACGAGAAGCTCCAGCCCAAAAGGCAGCCAAAATGCAGCCCACATCCGGGAGAATCTCAAGAGCAGGGGGTGGAGCAAGCCAGGCCTCAAACCACGAGAAGCTCCAGCCAAAAAGGCAGCCAAAATGCAGCCCACATCCGGGAGAATCTCAAGACCAGGGGGTGGAGCAAGCCAGGCCTCAAACCTCGAGAAGCTCCAGCCCAAAAGGCAGCCAAAATCCAGCCCACATCCGGGAGAATCTCAAGAGCAGGGGGTGGAGCAAGCCAGACCTCAAACCACGAGAAGCTCCAGCCCAAAAGGCAGCCAAAATGCAGCCCACATCCGGGAGAATATCAAGAGCAGGGGGTGGAGCAATCCAGGCCTCAAACCACGAGAAGCTCCAGCCCAAAAGGCAGCCAAAATGCAGCCCACCTCCCTGAGAATATCAAGAGCAGGGGGTGGAGCAAGCCAGGCCTCAAACCTCGAGAAGCTCCAGCCCAAAAGGCAGCCAAAATGCAGCCAACCTCCCTGAGAATCTCAAGAGCAGGGGGTGGAGAAAGCCAGGCCTCAAACCACGAGAAGCTCCAGCCCAAAATGCAGCCAAAATGCAGCCCACATCCGGGAGAATCTCAAGAGCAGGGGGTGGAGCAAGCCAGGCCTCAAACCTCGAGAAGCTCCAGCCCAAAAGGCAGCCAAAATGCAACCCACATCCGGGAGAATCA
Source organism: Rhynochetos jubatus (assembly GCA_027574665.1). Lineage (NCBI taxonomy): Eukaryota > Metazoa > Chordata > Aves > Eurypygiformes > Rhynochetidae > Rhynochetos > Rhynochetos jubatus. The sequence continues at coordinate 155,528 of JAQBHY010000095.1, read as the reverse complement.
CAAGAGCAGGGGGTGGAGAAAGCCAGGCCTCAAACCACGATAGCTCCAGCCCAAAAGGCAGCCAAAATGCAGCCCATATCCAGAAGAATATCAAGAGCAGGGGGTGGAGCAAGCCAGGCCTCAAACCACGAGAAGCTCCAGCCCAAAAGGCAGCCAAAATGCAGCCCACATCCGGGAGAATCTCAAGAGCAGGGGGTTGAGCAAGCCAGGTCTCAGACCTCGAGAAGCTCCAGCCCAAAAGGCAGCCAAAATGCAGCCCACATCCGGGAGAATCTCAAGAGCAGGGGGTGGAGCAAGCCAGGCCTCAAACCACGAGAAGCTCCAGCCCAAAAGGCAGCCAAAATGCAGCCCACATCCGGGAGAATCTCAAGAGCAGGGGGTGGAGGAAGCCAGGCCTCAAACCACGAGAAGCTCCAGCCCAAAATGCAGACAAAATGCAGCCCACATCCGGGAGAATCTCAAGAGCAGGGGGTGGAGCAAGCCAGGCCTCAAACCACAAGAATCTCCAGCCCAACAGGCAGCCAAAATGCAGCCCACATCCGGGAGAATATCAAGAGCAGGGGGTGGAGCAAGCCAGGCCTCAAACCTCGAGAAGCTCCAGCCCAAAATGCAGCCAAAATGCAGCCCACCTCCCTGAGAATATCAAGAGCAGGGGGTGGAGCAAGCCAGGCCTCAAACCACGAGAAGCTCCAGCCCAAAAGGCAGCCAAAATGCAGCCCACATCCGGGAGAATCTCAAGAGCAGGGGGTGGAGCAAGCCAGGCCTCAAACCACGAGAAGCTCCAGCCCAAAAGGCAGCCAAAATGCAGCCCACATCCGGGAGAATCTCAAGAGCAGGGGGTGGAGCAAGCCAGGCCTCAAACCTCGAGAAGCTCCAGCCCAAAAGGCAGCCAAAATGCAGCCCACATCCGGGAGAATCTCAAGAGCAGGGGGTGGAGCAAGCCAGGCCTCAAACCACGAGAAGCTCCAGCCCAAAAGGCAGCCAAAATGCAGCCCACATCCGGGAGAATCTCAAGAGCAGGGGGTGGAGCAAGCCAGGCCTCAAACCATGAGAAGCTCCAGCCCAAAAGGCAGCGAAAATCCAGCCCACATCTGGGAGAATCTCAAGAGCAGGGGGTGGAGCAAGCCAGGCCTCAAACCACGAGAAGCTCCAGCCCAAAAGGCAGAAAAAATCCAGCCCACATCCGGGAGAATCTCAAGAGCAGGGGGTGGAGCAAGCCAGGCCTCAAACCTCGAGAAGCTCCAGCCCAAAATGCAGCCAAAATCCAGCCCACATCCGGGAGAATCTCAAGAGCAGGGGGTGGAGCAAGGCAGGCCTCAAACCACGAGAAGCTCCAGCCCAAAAAACAGCCAAAATGCAGCCCACATGCGGGAGAATCTCAAGAGCAGGGGGTGGAGCAAGCCAGGCCTCAAACCACAAGAATCTCCAGCCCTAAAGGCAGCCAAAATGCAGCCCACATCCGGGAGAATCTCAAGAGCAGGGGGTGGAGCAAGCCAGGCCTCAAACCACGAGAAGCTCCAGCCCAAAAGGCAGCCAAAATGCAGCCCACATCCGGGAGAATATCAAGAGCAGGGGGTGGAGCAAGCCAGGCCTCAAACCTCGAGAAGCTCCAGCCCAAAATGCAGCCAAAATGCAGCCCACATCCGGGAGAATCTCAAGAGCAGGGGGTGGAGCAAGCCAGGCCTCAAACCACGAGAAGCTCCAGCCCAAAAGGCAGCCAAAATGCAGCCCACATCCGGGAGAATCTCAAGAGCAGGGGGTGGAGCAAGCCAGGCCTCAAACCACGAGAAGCTCCAGCCCAAAAGGCAGCCAAAATCCAGCCCACATCCGGGAGAATCTCAAGAGCAGGGGGTGGAGCAAGCCAGGCCTCAAACCTCGAGAAGCTCCAGCCCAAAAGGCAGCCAAAATGCAGCCCACATCCGGGAGAATCTCAAGAGCAGGGGGTGGAGCAAGCCAGGCCTCAAACCACGAGAAGCTCCAGCCCAAAAGGCAGCCAAAATGCAGCCCACATCCGGGAGAATCTCAAGAGCAGGGGGTGGAGCAAGGCAGGCCTCAAACCACGAGAAGCTCCAGCCCAAAAGGCAGCCAAAATGCAGCCCACATACGGGAGAATATCAAGAGCAGGGGGTGGAGCAAGCCAGGCCTCAAACCACGAGAATCTCCAGCCCAAAAGGCAGCCAAAATGCAGCCCACATCCGGGAGAATCTCAAGAGCAGGGGGTGGAGCAAGCCAGGCCTCAAACCTCGAGAAGCTCCAGCCCAAAAGGCAGCCAAAATCCAGCCCACATCCGGGAGAATCTCAAGAGCAGGGGGTGGAGCAAGCCAGGTCTCAGACCACGAGAAGCTCCAGCCCAAAAGGCAGCCAAAATGCAGCCCACATCCGGGAGAATCTCAAGAGCAGGGGGTGGAGCAAGCCAGGCCTCAAACCACGAGAAGCTCCAGCCCAAAAGGCAGCCAAAATGCAGCCCACATCCAGAAAAATATCAAGAGCAGGGGGTGGAGCAAGCCAGGCCTCAAACCACGAGAAGCTCCAGCCCAAAAGGCAGCCAAAATGCAGCCCACATCCGGGAGAATCTCAAGAGCAGGGGGTCGAGCAAGCCAGGTCTCAGACCACGAGAAGCTCCAGCCCAAAAGGCAGCCAAAATGCAGCCCACATCCGGGAGAATCTCAAGAGCAGGGGGTGGAGCAAACCAGGCCTCAAACCTCGAGAAGCTCCAGCCCAAAATGCAGCCAAAATGCAGCCAACCTCCCTGAGAATCTCAAGAGCAGGGGGTGGAGAAAGCCAGGCCTCAAACCATGAGAAGCTGCAGCCCTAAAGGCAGCCAAAATGCAGCCCACATCTGGGAGAATCTCAAGAGCAGGGGTTGGAGCAAGCCAGGCCTCAATCCTCGAGAAGCTCCAGCCCAAAAGGCAGCCAAAATGCAACCCACATCCAGAAGAATATCAAGAGCAGGGGGTGGAGCAAGCCAGGCCTCAAACCACGAGAAGCTCCAGCCCAAAACGCAGCCAAAATGCAGCCCACATCCGGGAGAATCTCAAGAGCAGGGGGTCGAGCAAGCCAGGTCTCAGACCACGAGAAGCTCCAGCCCAAAAGGCAGCCAAAATGCAGCCCACCTCCGGGAGAATATCAAGAGCAGGGGGTGGAGCAAACCAGGCCTCAAACCTCGAGAAGCTCCAGCCCAAAATGCAGCCAAAATGCAGCCAACCTCCCTGAGAATCTCAAGAGCAGGGGGTGGAGCAAGCCAGGCCTCAAACCATGAGAAGCTGCAGCCCTAAAGGCAGCCAAAATGCAGCCCACATCTGGGAGAATCTCAAGAGCAGGGGTTGGAGCAAGCCAGGCCTCAAACCACGAGAAGCTCCAGCCCAAAAGGCAGCCAAAATACAGCCCACATCCGGGAGAATCTCAAGAGCAGAGGGTGGAGCAAGCCAGGCCTCAAACCTCGAGAAGCTCCAGCCCAAAAAGCAGCCAAAATGCAGCCCACATCTGGGAGAATCTCAAGAGCAGGGGGTGGAGAAAGCCAGGCCTCAAACCACGAGAAGCTCCAGCCCAAAAGGCAGCCAAAATGCAGCCCACATCCGGGAGAATCTCAAGAGCAGAGGGTGGAGCAAGCCAGGCCTCAAACCACGAGAAGCTCCAGCCCAAAAGGCAGCCAAAATGCAGCCCACATCCGGGAGAAACTCAAGAGCAGGGGGTGGAGCAAGCCAGGCCTCAAACCACGAGAAGCTCCAGCCCAAAAGGCAGCCAAAATGCAGCCCACATCCGGGAGAAACTCTAGAACAGGGGGTGGAGCAAGCCAGGCCTCAAACCACGAGAAGCTCCAGCCCAAAAGGCAGCCAAAATGCAGCCCACATCCGGGAGAATCTCAAGAGCAGAGGGTGGAGCAAGCCAGGCCTCAAACCACGAGAAGCTCCAGCCCAAAAGGCAGCCAAAATGCAGCCCACATCCGGGAGAAACTCAAGAGCAGGGGGTGGAGCAAGCCAGGCCTCAAACCACAAGAATCTCCAGCCCAACAGGCAGCCAAAATGCAGCCCACATCCGGGAGAATCTCAAGAGCAGGGGGTGGAGCAAGCCAGGCCTCAAACCTCGAGAAGCTCCAGCCCAAAAAGCAGCCAAAATGCAGCCCACATCCGGGAGAATCTCAAGAGCAGGGGGTGGAGCAAGCCAGGCCTCAAACCACGAGAAGCTCCAGCCCAAAAGGCAGCCAAAATGCAGCCCACATCCGGGAGAATCTCAAGAGCAGGGGGTGGAGCAAGCCAGGCCTCAAACCACGAGAATCTCCAGCCCAAAAGGCAGCCAAAATGCAGCCCACATCCGGGAGAATCTCAAGAACAGGGGGTGGAGCAAGCCAGGCCTCAAACCATGAGAAGCTCCAGCCCACAAGGCAGAAAAAATCCAGCCCACATCCGGGAGAATGTCAAGAGCAGGGGGTGGAGCAAGCCAGGCCTCAAACCTCGAGAAGCTCCAGGCCAAAAGGCAGCCAAAATCCAGCCCACATCCGGGAGAATCTCAAGAGCAGGGGGTGGAGCAAGCCAGGCCTCAAACCACGAGAAGCTCCAGCCCAAAAGGCAGCCAAAATGCAGCCCACATCCAGAACAATATCAAGAGCAGGGGGTGGAGCAAGCCAGGTCTCAGACCACGAGAAGTTCCAGCCCAAAATGCAGCCAAAATGCAGCCCACATCCGGGAGAATCTCAAGAGCAGGGGGTGGAGCAAGCCAGGCCTCAAACCTCGAGAAGCTCCAGCCCAAAATGCAGCCAAAATGCAGCCAACCTCCCTGAGAATCTCAAGAGCAGGGGGTGGAGCAAGCCAGGCCTCAAACCATGAGAAGCTCCAGCCCTAAAGGCAGCCAAAATGCAGCCCACATCTGGGAGAATCTCAAGAGCAGGGGGTGGAGCAAGCCAGGCCTCAAACCACAAGAATCTCCAGCCCAACAGGCAGCCAAAATGCAGCCCACATCCGGGAGAATATCAAGAGCAGGGGGTGGAGCAAGCCAGGCCTCAAACCTCGAGAAGCTCCAGCCCAAAATGCAGCCAAAATGCAGCCCACATCCAGAACAATATCAAGAGCAGGGGGTGGAGCAAGCCAGGTCTCAGACCACGAGAAGTTCCAGCCCAAAATGCAGCCAAAATGCAGCCCACATCCGGGAGAATCTCAAGAGCAGGGGGTGGAGCAAGCCAGGCCTCAAACCTCGAGAAGCTCCAGCCCAAAATGCAGCCAAAATGCAGCCAACCTCCCTGAGAATCTCAAGAGCAGGGGGTGGAGCAAGCCAGGCCTCAAACCATGAGAAGCTCCAGCCCTAAAGGCAGCCAAAATGCAGCCCAGATCCGGGAGAATATCAAGAGCAGGGGGTGGAGGAAGCCAGGCCTCAAACCACAAGAAGCTCCAGCCCAAAATGCAGACAAAATGCAGCCCAGATCCGGGAGAATATCAAGAGCAGGGAGTGGAGCAAGCCAGGCCTCAAACCACGAGAAGCTCCAGCCCAAAAGGCAGCCAAAATGCAGCCCACATCCGGGAGAATCTCAAGAGCAGAGGGTGGAGCAAGCCAGGCCTCAAACCTCGAGAAGCTCCAGCCCAAAAAGCAGCCAAAATGCAGCCCACATCTGGGAGAATCTCAAGAGCAGGGGGTGGAGAAAGCCAGGCCTCAAACCACGAGAAGCTCCAGCCCAAAAGGCAGCCAAAATGCAGCCCACATCCGGGAGAATCTCAAGAGCAGAGGGTGGAGCAAGCCAGGCCTCAAACCACGAGAAGCTCCAGCCCAAAAGGCAGCCAAAATGCAGCCCACATCCGGGAGAAACTCAAGAGCAGGGGGTGGAGGAAGCCAGGCCTCAAACCACGAGAATCTCCAGCCCAAAATGCAGCCAAAATGCAGCCCAGATCCCGGAGAATATCAAGAGCAGTGGGTGGAGCAAGCCAGGCCTCAAACCACGAGAAGCTCCAGCCCAACAGGCAGCCAAAATGCAGCCCACATCCGGGAGAATCTCAAGAGCAGGGGGTGGAGCAAGCCAGGCCTCAAACCTCGAGAAGCTCCAGCCCAAAAAGCAGCCAAAATGCAGCCCACATCCGGGAGAATCTCAAGAGCAGGGGGTGGAGCAAGCCAGGCCTCAAACCACGAGAAGCTCCAGCCCAAAAGGCAGCCAAAATGCAGCCCACATCCGGGAGAATCTCAAGAGCAGGGGGTGGAGCAAGCCAGGCCTCAAACCACGAGAATCTCCAGCCCAAAAGGCAGCCAAAATGCAGCCCACATCCGGGAGAATCTCAAGAGCAGAGGGTGGAGCAAGCCAGGCCTCAAACCACGAGAAGCTCCAGCCCACAAGGCAGAAAAAATCCAGCCCACATCCGGGAGAAACTCAAGAGCAGGGGGTGGAGCAAGCCAGGCCTCAAACCTCGAGAAGCTCCAGGCCAAAAGGCATCCAAAATCCAGCCCACATCCGGGAGAATCTCAAGAGCAGGGGGTGGAGCAAGCCAGGCCTCAAACCACGAGAAGCTCCAGCCCAAAAGGCAGCCAAAATGCAGCCCACATCCAGAACAATATCAAGAGCAGGGGGTGGAGCAAGCCAGGTCTCAGACCACGAGAAGTTCCAGCCCAAAATGCAGCCAAAATGCAGCCCACATCCGGGAGAATCTCAAGAGCAGGGGGTGGAGCAAGCCAGGCCTCAAACCTCGAGAAGCTCCAGCCCAAAATGCAGCCAAAATGCAGCCAACCTCCCTGAGAATCTCAAGAGCAGGGGGTGGAGCAAGCCAGGCCTCAAACCATGAGAAGCTCCAGCCCTAAAGGCAGCCAAAATGCAGCCCACATCTGGGAGAATCTCAAGAGGAGGGGTTGGAGCAAGCCAGGCCTCAAACCACGAGAAGCTCCAGCCCAAAAGGCAGCCAAAATACAGCCCACATCCGGGAGAATATCAAAAGCAGAGGGTGGAGCAAGCCAGGCCTCAAACCTCGAGAAGCTCCAGCCCAAAAGGCAGCCAAAATGCAGCCCATATCGGGGAGAATCTCAAGAGCAGGGGGTGGAGAAAGCCAGGCCTCAAACCACGAGAAGCTCCAGCCCTAAAGGCAGCCAAAATCCAGCCCACATCCGGGAGAATATCAAGAGCAGGGGGTGGAGGAAGCCAGGCCTCAAACCACAAGAAGCTCCAGCCCAAAATGCAGACAAAATGCAGCCCAGATCCGGGAGAATATCAAGAGCAGGGGGTGGAGCAAGCCAGGCCTCAAACCTCGAGATTCTCCAGCCCAAAAGGCAGCCAAAATGCAGCCCACATCCAGGAGAATCTCAAGAGCAGGGGGTGGAGCAAGCCAGGCCTCAAACCATGAGAAGCTCCAGCCCAAAAGGCAGCCAAAATGCAGCCCACCTCCGGGAGAATCTCAAGAGCAGGGGGTGGAGCAAGCCAGGCCTCAAACCACAAGAATCTCCAGCCCAAAATGCAGCCAAAATGCAGCCCACATCCGGGAGAATCTCAAGAGCAGGGGGTGGAGCAAGCCAGGCCTCAAACCACAAGAATCTCCAGCCCAACAAGCAGCCAAAATGCAGCCCACCTCTGGGAGAATATCAAGAGCAGGGGGTGGAGCAAGCCAGACCTCAAACCACGAGAAGCTCCAGCCCAAAATGCAGCCAAAATGCAGCCCACCTCCCTGAGAATATCAAGAGCAGGGGGTGGAGCAAGCCAGGCCTCAAACCATGAGAAGCTCCAGCCCTAAAGGCAGCCAAAATGCAGCCCACATCTGGGAGAATCTCAAGAGCAGGGGGTGGAGGAAGCCAGGCCTCGAACCTCAAGAAGCTCCAGCCCAAAAGGCAGCCAAAATGCAGCCCACATCCGGGAGAATCTCAAGAGCAGGGGGTGGAGCAAGCCAGGTCTCAGACCACGAGAAGCTCCAGCCCAAAAGGCAGCCAAAATGCAGCCCACATCCGGGAGAATCTCAAGAGCAGGGGGTGGAGCAAGCCAGGCCTCAAACCACGAGAACCTCCAGCCCAAAAGGCAGCCAAAATGCAGCCCACCTCCCTGAGAATATCAAGAGCAGGGGGTGGAGCAAGGCAGGCCTCAAACCTCGAGAAGCTCCAGCCCAAAATGCAGCCAAAATGCAGCCAACCTCCCTGAGAATCTCAAGAGCAGGGGGTGGAGAAAGCCAGGCCTCAAACCACGAGAAGCTCCAGCCCAAAATGCAGCCAAAATGCAGCCCAGATCCGGGAGAATCTCAAGAGCAGGGGGTGGAGCAAGCCAGGCCTCAAACCTCGAGAAGCTCCAGCCCAAAAGGCAGCCAAAATGCAGCCCACATCCGGGAGAATCTCAAGAGCAGGGGGTGGAGCAAGCCAGGCCTCAAACCACGAGAAGCTCCAGCCCAAAAGGCAGCCAAAATGCAGCCCACATCCAGAAGAATATCAAGAGCAGGGGGTGGAGCAAACCAGGCCTCAAACCTCGAGAAGCTCCAGCCCAAAATGCAGCCAAAATGCAGCCAACCTCCCTGAGAATCTCAAGAGCAGGGGGTGGAGCAAGCCAGGCCTCAAACCATGAGAAGCTGCAGCCCTAAAGGCAGCCAAAATGCAGCCCACATCTGGGAGAATCTCAAGAGGAGGGGTTGGAGCAAGCCAGGCCTCAAACCACGAGAAGCTCCAGCCCAAAAGGCAGCCAAAATCCAGCCCACATCCGGGAGAATCTCAAGAGCAGGGGTTGGAGCAAGCCAGGCCTCAAACCACGAGAAGCTCCAGCCCAAAAAGCAGCCAAAATGCAGCCCACATCTGGGAGAATCTCAAGAGCAGGGGGTGGAGAAAGCCAGGCCTCAAACCACGAGAAGCTCCAGCCCAAAAGGCAGCCAAAATGCAGCCCACATCCGGGAGAATCTCAAGAGCAGAGGGTGGAGCAAGCCAGGCCTCAAACCACGAGAAGCTCCAGCCCAAAAGGCAGCCAAAATGCAGCCCACATCCGGGAGAATCTCAAGAGCAGGGGGTGGAGCAAGCCAGGCCTCAAACCTCGAGAAGCTCCACCCCAAAATGCAGCCAAAATGCAGCCCACCTCCCTGAGAATATCAAGAGCAGGGGGTGGAGCAAACCAGGCCTCAAACCACGAGAAGCTCCAGCCCAAAATGCAGCCAAAATCCAGCCCACATCCAGGAGAATCTCAAGAGCAGGGGGTGGAGCAACCCAGGCCCGAAACCACGAGAAGCTCCAGCCCAAAAGGCAGCCAAAATGCAGGCCACATCCGGGAGAATCTCAAGAGCAGGGGGTGGAGGAAGCCAGGCCTCAAACCTCAAGAAGCTCCAGCCCAAAAAGCAGCCAAAATGCAGCCCACATCCGGGAGAATCTCAAGAGCAGGGGGTGGAGCAAGCCAGGCCTCAAACCACGAGAAGCTCCAGCCCAACAGGCAGCCAAAATGCAGCCCACATCCGGGAGAATCTCAAGAGCAGGGGGTGGAGCAAGCCAGGCCTCAAACCACGAGAAGCTCCAGCCCAAAAGGCAGAAAAAATGCAGCCCACATCCGGGAGAATGTCAAGAGCAGGGGGTGGAGCAAGCCAGGCCTCAAACCTCGAAAAGCTCCAGCCCAAAATGCAGCCAAAATGCAGCCAACCTCCCTGAAAATCTCAAGAGCAGGGGGTGGAGCAAGCCAGGCCTCAAACCTCGAGAAGCTCCAGCCCAAAAGGCAGCCAAAATGCAGCCCACATCCGGGAGAATCTCAAGAGCAGGGGGTGGAGCAAGCCAGGCCTCAAACCACGAGAACCTCCAGCCCAAAAGGCAGCCAAAATGCAGCCCACATCCAGAAGAATATCAAGAGCAGGGGGTGGAGCAAGCCAGGCCTCAAACCACGAGAAGCTCCAGCCCAAAAGGCAGCCAAAATGCAGCCCACATCTGGGAGAATCTCAAGAGCAGGGGGTCGAGCAAGCCAGGTCTCAGACAACGAGAAGCTCCAGCCCAAAAGGCAGCCAAAATGCAGCCCACCTCCGGGAGAATATCAAGAGCAGGGGGTGGAGCAAACCAGGCCTCAAACCTCGAGAAGCTCCAGCCCAAAATGCAGCCAAAATGCAGCCAACCTCCCTGAGAATCTCAAGAGCAGGGGGTGGAGCAAGCCAGGCCTCAAACCTTGAGAAGCTCCAGCCCAAAAGGCAGCCAAAATGCAGCCCACCTCCGGGAGAATATCAAGAGCAGGGGGTGGAGCAAACCAGGCCTCAAACCTCGAGAAGCTCCAGCCCAAAAGGCAGCCAAAATGCAGCCAACCTCCCTGAGAATCTCAAGAGCAGGGGGTGGAGCAAGCCAGGCCTCAAACCATGAGAAGCTGCAGCCCTAAAGGCAGCCAAAATGCAGCCCACATCTGGGAGAATCTCAAGAGCAGGGGTTGGAGCAAGCCAGGCCTCAAACCACGAGAAGCTCCAGCCCAAAAGGCAGCCAAAATACAGCCCACATCCGGGAGAATCTCAAGAGCAGAGGGTGGAGCAAGCCAGGCCTCAAACCTCGAGAAGCTCCAGCCCAAAAGGCAGCCAAAATGCAGCCCACATCTGGGAGAATCTCAAGAGCAGGGGGTGGAGAAAGCCAGGCCTCAAACCACGAGAAGCTCCAGCCCAAAAGGCAGCCAAAATGCAGCCCACATCCGGGAGAATCTCAAGAGCAGAGGGTGGAGCAAGCCAGGCCTCAAACCACGAGAAGCTCCAGCCCAAAAGGCAGCCAAAATGCAGCCCACATCCGGGAGAATCTCAAGAGCAGGGGGTGGAGGAAGCCAGGCCTCAAACCACGAGAATCTCCAGCCCAAAATGCAGCCAAAATGCAGCCCAGATCCCGGAGAATATCAAGAGCAGTGGGTGGAGCAAGCCAGGCCTCAAACCACGAGAAGCTCCAGCCCAAAAGGCAGCCAAAATGCAGCCCACATCCGGGAGAATCTCAAGAGCAGGGGGTGGAGCAAGCCAGGCCTCAAACCACAAGAATCTCCAGCCCAACAGGCAGCCAAAATGCAGCCCACATCTGGGAGAATCTCAAGAGCAGGGGGTGGAGCAAGCCAGGCCTCAAACCACAAGAATCTCCAGCCCAACAGGCAGCCAAAATGCAGCCCACATCCGGGAGAATCTCAAGAGCAGGGGGTGGAGCAAGCCAGGCCTCAAACCTCGAGAAGCTCCAGCCCAAAAAGCAGCCAAAATGCAGCCCACATCCGGGAGAATCTCAAGAGCAGGGGGTGGAGCAAGCCAGGCCTCAAACCACGAGAAGCTCCAGCCCAAAAGGCAGCCAAAATGCAGCCCACATCCGGGAGAATCTCAAGAGCAGAGGGTGGAGCAAGCCAGGCCTCAAACCACGAGAAGCTCCAGCCCAAAAGGCAGCCAAAATGCAGCCCACATCCGGGAGAATCTCAAGAGCAGGGGGTGGAGGAAGCCAGGCCTCAAACCACGAGAATCTCCAGCCCAAAATGCAGCCAAAATGCAGCCCAGATCCCGGAGAATATCAAGAGCAGTGGGTGGAGCAAGCCAGGCCTCAAACCACGAGAAGCTCCAGCCCAAAAGGCAGCCAAAATGCAGCCCACATCCGGGAGAATCTCAAGAGCAGGGGGTGGAGCAAGCCAGGCCTCAAACCACAAGAATCTCCAGCCCAACAGGCAGCCAAAATGCAGCCCACATCTGGGAGAATCTCAAGAGCAGGGGGTGGAGCAAGCCAGGCCTCAAACCACAAGAATCTCCAGCCCAACAGGCAGCCAAAATGCAGCCCACATCCGGGAGAATCTCAAGAGCAGGGGGTGGAGCAAGCCAGGCCTCAAACCTCGAGAAGCTCCAGCCCAAAAAGCAGCCAAAATGCAGCCCACATCCGGGAGAATCTCAAGAGCAGGGGGTGGAGCAAGCCAGGCCTCAAACCACGAGAATCTCCAGCCCAAAAGGCAGCCAAAATGCAGCCCACCTCCCTGAGAATATCAAGAGCAGGGGGTGGAGCAAGCCAGGCCTCAAACCTCGAGAAGCTCCAGCCCAAAAGGCAGCCAAAATGCAGCCAACCTCCCTGAGAATCTCAAGAGCAGGGGGTGGAGCAAGCCAGGCCTCAAACCACGAGAAGCTCCAGCCCAAAAGGCAGCCAAAATACAGCCCACATCCGGGAGAATCTCAAGAGCAGAGGGTGGAGCAAGCCAGGCCTCAAACCTCGAGAAGCTCCAGCCCAAAAGGCAGCCAAAATGCAGCCCACATCTGGGAGAATCTCAAGAGCAGGGGGTGGAGAAAGCCAGGCCTCAAACCACGAGAAGCTCCAGCCCAAAAGGCAGCCAAAATGCAGCCCACATCCGGGAGAATCTCAAGAGCAGAGGGTGGAGCAAGCCAGGCCTCAAACCACGAGAAGCTCCAGCCCAAAATGCAGCCAAAATGCAGCCCACATCCGGGAGAATCTCAAGAGCAGGGGGTGGAGGAAGCCAGGCCTCAAACCACGAGAATCTCCAGCCCAAAATGCAGCCAAAATGCAGCCCAGATCCCGGAGAATATCAAGAGCAGTGGGTGGAGCAAGCCAGGCCTCAAACCACGAGAAGCTCCAGCCCAAAAGGCAGCCAAAATGCAGCCCACATCCGGGAGAATCTCAAGAGCAGGGGGTGGAGCAAGCCAGGCCTCAAACCACAAGAATCTCCAGCCCAACAGGCAGCCAAAATGCAGCCCACATCTGGGAGAATCTCAAGAGCAGGGGGTGGAGCAAGCCAGGCCTCAAACCACAAGAATCTCCAGCCCAACAGGCAGCCAAAATGCAGCCCACATCCGGGAGAATCTCAAGAGCAGGGGGTGGAGCAAGCCAGGCCTCAAACCTCGAGAAGCTCCAGCCCAAAAAGCAGCCAAAATGCAGCCCACATCCGGGAGAATCTCAAGAGCAGGGGGTGGAGCAAGCCAGGCCTCAAACCACGAGAAGCTCCAGCCCAAAAGGCAGCCAAAATGCAGCCCACATCCGGGAGAATCTCAAGACCAGGGGGTGGAGCAAGCCAGGCCTCAAACCACGAGAAGCTCCAGCCCAAAAGGCAGCCAAAATGCAGCCCACATCCGGGAGAATCTCAAGAACAGGGGGTGGAGCAAGCCAGGCCTCAAACCACGAGAAGCTCCAGCCCACAAGGCAGAAAAAATCCAGCCCACATCCGGGAGAATGTCAAGAGCAGGGGGTGGAGCAAGCCAGGCCTCAAACCTCGAGAAGCTCCAGGCCAAAAGGCAGCCAAAATCCAGCCCACATCCGGGAGAATCTCAAGAGCAGGGGGTGGAGCAAGCCAGGCCTCAAACCACGAGAAGCTCCAGCCCAAAAGGCAGCCAAAATGCAGCCCACATCCAGAACAATATCAAGAGCAGGGGGTGGAGCAAGCCAGGTCTCAGACCACGAGAAGTTCCAGCCCAAAATGCAGCCAAAATGCAGCCCACATCCGGGAGAATCTCAAGAGCAGGGGGTGGAGCAAGCCAGGCCTCAAACCTCGAGAAGCTCCAGCCCAAAATGCAGCCAAAATGCAGCCAACGTCCCTGAGAATCTCAAGAGCAGGGGGTGGAGCAAGCCAGGCCTCAAACCATGAGAAGCTCCAGCCCTAAAGGCAGCCAAAATGCAGCCCACATCTGGGAGAATCTCAAGAGGAGGGGTTGGAGCAAGCCAGGCCTCAAACCACGAGAAGCTCCAGCCCAAAAGGCAGCCAAAATGCAGCCCATATCGGGGAGAATCTCAAGAGCAGGGGGTGGAGAAAGCCAGGCCTCAAACCACGAGAAGCTCCAGCCCTAAAGGCAGCCAAAATCCAGCCCACATCCGGGAGAATATCAAGAGCAGGGGGTGGAGGAAGCCAGGCCTCAAACCACAAGAAGCTCCAGCCCAAAATGCAGACAAAATGCAGCCCACATCCGGGAGAATATCAAGAGCAGGGGGTGGAGCAAGCCAGGCCTCAAACCTCGAGATTCTCCAGCCCAAAAGGCAGCCAAAAGGCAGCCCACATCCAGGAGAATCTCAAGAGCAGGGGGTGGAGCAAGCCAGGCCTCAAACCATGAGAAGCTCCAGCCCAAAAGGCAGCCAAAATGCAGCCCACATCCGGGAGAATCTCAAGAGCAGGGGGTGGAGCAAGCCAGGCCTCAAACCACAAGAATCTCCAGCCCAAAATGCAGCCAAAATGCAGCCCACATCCGGGAGAATCTCAAGAGCAGGGGGTGGAGCAAGCCAGGCCTCAAACCACAAGAATCTCCAGCCCAACAAGCAGCCAAAATGCAGCCCACCTCTGGGAGAATATCAAGAGCAGGGGGTGGAGCAAGCCAGGCCTCAAACCTCGAGAAGCTCCAGCCCAAAATGCAGCCAAAATGCAGCCCACCTCCCTGAGAATATCAAGAGCAGGGGGTGGAGCAAGCCAGGCCTCAAACCATGAGAAGCTCCAGCCCAAAATGCAGCCAAAATGCAGCCCACCTCCCTGAGAATCTCAAGAGCAGGGGGTGGAGGAAGCCAGGCCTCGAACCTCAAGAAGCTCCAGCCCAAAAGGCAGCCAAAATGCAGCCCACATCCGGGAGAATCTCAAGAGCAGGGGGTGGAGCAAGCCAGGTCTCAGACCACGAGAAGCTCCAGCCCAAAATGCAGCCAAAATGCAGCCCACATCCGGGAGAATCTCAAGAGCAGTGCCTAGAGCAAGCCAGGCCTCAAACCACGAGAACCTCCAGCCCAAAAGGCAGCCAAAATGCAGCCCACCTCCCTGAGAATCTCAAGAGCAGGGGGTGGAGAAAGCCAGGCCTCAAACCACGAGAAGCTCCAGCCCAAAATGCAGCCAAAATGCAGCCCAGATCCGGGAGAATCTCAAGAGCAGGGGGTGGAGCAAGCCAGGCCTCAAACCTCGAGAAGCTCCAGCCCAAAAGGCAGCCAAAATGCAGCCCACATCCAGAAGAATATCAAGAGCAGGGGGTGGAGCAAACCAGGCCTCAAACCTCGAGAAGCTCCAGCCCAAAATGCAGCCAAAATGCAGCCAACCTCCCTGAGAATCTCAAGAGCAGGGGGTGGAGCAAGCCAGGCCTCAAACCATGAGAAGCTGCAGCCCTAAAGGCAGCCAAAATGCAGCCCACATCTGGGAGAATCTCAAGAGGAGGGGTTGGAGCAAGCCAGGCCTCAAACCACGAGAAGCTCCAGCCCAAAAGGCAGCCAAAATCCAGCCCACATCCGGGAGAATCTCAAGAGCAGGGTTTGGAGCAAGCCAGGCCTCAAACCACGAGAAGCTCCAGCCCAAAAAGCAGCCAAAATGCAGCCCACATCCGGGAGAATCTCAAGAGCAGAGGGTGGAGCAAGCCAGGCCTCAAACCTCGAGAAGCTCCAGCCCAAAAAGCAGCCAAAATGCAGCCCACATCTGGGAGAATCTCAAGAGCAGGGGGTGGAGAAAGCCAGGCCTCAAACCACGAGAAGCTCCAGCCCAAAAGGCAGCCAAAATGCAGCCCACATCCGGGAGAATCTCAAGAGCAGAGGGTGGAGCAAGCCAGGCCTCAAACCACGAGAAGCTCCAGCCCAAAAGGCAGCCAAAATGCAGCCCACATCCGGGAGAATCTCAAGAGCAGGGGGTGGAGCAAGCCAGGCCTCAAACCACGAGAAGCTCCAGCCCAAAAGGCAGCCAAAATGCAGCCCACATCCGGGAGAATCTCAAGAGCAGGGAGTGGAGCAAGCCAGGCCTCAAACCACGACAAGCTCCAGCCCAACAGGCAGCCAAAATGCAGCCCACATCCGGGAGAATCTTAAGAGCAGGGGGTGGAGCAAGCCAGGCCTCAAACCACGAGAAGCTCCAGCCCAAAAGGCAGAAAAAATGCAGCCCACATCCGGGAGAATGTCAAGAGCAGGGGGTGGAGCAAGCCAGGCCTCAAACCTCGAAAAGCTCCAGCCCAAAATGCAGCCAAAATGCAGCCAACCTCCCTGAAAATCTCAAGAGCAGGGGGTGGAGAAAGCCAGGCCTCAAACCTCGAGAAGCTCCAGCCCAAAATGCAGCCAAAATGCAGCCCACATCCGGGAGAATCTCAAGAGCAGGGGGTGGAGCAAGCCAGGCCTCAAACCTCGAGAAGCTCCAGCCCAAAAGGCAGCCAAAATGCAGCCCACATCCGGGAGAATCTCAAGAGCAGGGGGTGGAGCAAGCCAGGCCTCAAACCACGAGAACCTCCAGCCCAAAAGGCAGCCAAAATGCAGCCCACATCCAGAAGAATATCAAGAGCAGGGGGTGGAGCAAGCCAGGCCTCAAACCACGAGAAGCTCCAGCCCAAAAGGCAGCCAAAATGCAGCCCACATCTGGGAGAATCTCAAGAGCAGGGGGTCGAGCAAGCCAGGTCTCAGACAACGAGAAGCTCCAGCCCAAAAGGCAGCCAAAATGCAGCCCACATCCGGGAGAATATCAAGAGCAGGGGGTGGAGCAAACCAGGCCTCAAACCTCGAGAAGCTCCAGCCCAAAATGCAGCCAAAATGCAGCCAACCTCCCTGAGAATCTCAAGAGCAGGGGGTGGAGCAAGCCAGGCCTCATACCATGAGAAGCTGCAGCCCTAAAGGCAGCCAAAATGCAGCCCACATCTGGGAGAATCTCAAGAGGAGGGGTTGGAGCAAGCCAGGCCTCAAACCACGAGAAGCTCCAGCCCAAAAGGCAGCCAAACTACAGCCCACATCCGGGAGAATCTCAAGAGCAGAGGGTGGAGCAAGCCAGGCCTCAAACCTCGAGAAGCTCCAGCCCAAAAAGCAGCCAAAATGCAGCCCACATCTGGGAGAATCTCAAGAGCAGGGGGTGGAGAAAGCCAGGCCTCAAACCACGAGAAGCTCCAGCCCCAAAGGCAGCCAAAATGCAGCCCACATCCGGGAGAATCTCAAGAGCAGAGGGTGGAGCAAGCCAGGCCTCAAACCACGAGAAGCTCCAGCCCAAAAAGCAGCCAAAATGCAGCCCACATCTAGGAGAATATCAACAGCAGGGGGTGGAGCAAGGCAGGCCTCAAACCACGAGAAGCTCCAGCCCAAAAGGCAGCCAAAATGCAGCCCACATCCGGGAGAATCTCAAGAGCAGGGGGTGGAGCAAGCCAGGCCTCAAACCACAAGAATCTCCAGCCCAACAGGCAGCCAAAATGCAGCCCACATCCGGGAGAATCTCAAGAGCAGGGGGTGGAGCAAGCCAGGCCTCAAACCACAAGAATCTCCAGCCCAACAGGCAGCCAAAATGCAGCCCACATCCGGGAGAATATCAAGAGCAGGGGGTGGAGCAAGCCAGGCCTCAAACCTCGAGAAGCTCCAGCCCAAAATGCAGCCAAAATGCAGCCCACCTCCCTGAGAATATCAAGAGCAGGGGGTGGAGCAAGCCAGGCCTCAAACCACGAGAAGATCCAGCCCAAAATGCAGCCAAAATGCAGCCCACCTCCGGGAGAATCTCAAGAGCAGGGGGTGGAGCAAGCCAGGCCTCAAACCTCGAGAAGCTCCAGCCCAAAAAGCAGCCAAAATGCAGCCCACATCCGGGAGAATCTCAAGAGCAGGGGGTGGAGCAAGCCAGGCCTCAAACCATGAGAAGCTCCAGCCCAAAAGGCAGCCAAAATCCAGCCCACATCCAGGAGAAACTCAAGAGCAGGGGGTGGAGCAAGCCAGGCCTCAAACCATGAGAAGCTCCAGCCCAAAAGGCAGAAAAAATCCAGCCCACATCCGGGAGAATGTCAAGAGCAGGGGGTGGAGCAAGCCAGGCCTCAAACCACGAGAAGCTCCAGGCCAAAAGGCAGCCAAAATCCAGCCCACATCCGGGAGAATCTCAAGAGCAGTGGGTGGAGCAAGCCAGACCTCAAACCACGAGAAGCTCCAGCCCAAAACGCAGCCAAAATGCAGCCCACATCCAGAACAATATCAAGAGCAGGGGGTGGAGCAAGCCAGGCCTCAAACCACGAGAAGCTCCAGCCCAAAAAGCAGCCAAAATGCAGCCCACATCCGGGAGAATCTCAAGAGCAGGGGGTGGAGCAAGCCAGGCCTCAAACCACGAGAAGCTCCAGCCCAAAAGGCAGCCAAAATGCAGCCCACATCCGGGAGAATCTCAAGAGCAGGGGGTGGAGCAAGCCAGGCCTCAAACCACGAGAAGCTCCAGCCCAAAAGGCAGCCAAAATGCAGCCCACATCCGGGAGAATCTCAAGAGCAGGGGGTGGAGCAAGCCAGGCCTCAAACCTCGAGAAGCTCCAGCCCAAAATGCAGCCAAAATGCAGCCCACATCCGGGAGAATCTCAAGAGCAGGGGGTGGAGCAAGCCAGGCCTCAAACCATGAGAAGCTCCAGCCCAAAAGGCAGCCAAAATGCAGCCCACATCCAGGAGAATCTCAAGAGCAGGGGGTGGAGCAAGCCAGACCTCAAACCACGAGAAGCTCCAGCCCAAAAGGCAGCCAAAATGCAGCCCACATCCAGAACAATATCAAGAGCAGGGGGTGGAGCAAGCCAGGTCTCAGACCACGAGAAGTTCCAGCCCAAAAGGCAGCCAAAATGCAGCCCACATCCGGGAGAATCTCAAGAGCAGGGGGTGGAGCAAGCCAGGCCTCAAACCTCGAGAAGCTCCAGCCCAAAAGGCAGCCAAAATGCAGCCCACCTCCCTGAGAATATCAAGAGCAGGGGGTGGAGCAAGCCAGGCCTCAAACCTCGAGAAGCTCCAGCCCAAAATGCAGCCAAAATGCAGCCAACCTCCCTGATAATCTCAAGAGCAGGGGGTGGAGCAAGCCAGGCCTCAAACCATGAGAAGCTCCAGCCCTAAAGGCAGCCAAAATGCAGCCCACATCTGGGAGAATCTCAAGAGCAGGGGGTGGAGCAAGCCAGGCCTCAAACCACGAGAAGCTCCAGCCCAAAAGGCAGCCAAAATACAGCCCACATCCGGGAGAATATCAAGAGCAGAGGGTGGAGCAAGCCAGGCCTCAAACCTCGAGAAGCTCCAGCCCAAAAGGCAGCCAAAATCCAGCCCATATCGGGGAGAATCTCAAGAGCAGGGGGTGGAGAAAGCCAGGCCTCAAACCACGAGAAGCTCCAGCCCAAAAGGCAGCCAAAATCCAGCCCACATCCGGGAGAATCTCAAGAGCAGGGGGTGGAGGAAGCCAGGCCTCAAACCACAAGAAGCTCCAGCCCAAAATGCAGACAAAATGCAGCCCAGATCCGGGAGAATATCAAGAGCAGGGGGTGGAGCAAGGCAGGCCTCAAACCTCGAGATTCTCCAGCCCAAAAGGCAGCCAAAATGCAGCCCACATCCGGGAGAATCTCAAGAGCAGGGGGTGGAGCAAGCCAGGCCTCAAACCATGAGAAGCTCCAGCCCAAAAGGCAGCCAAAATGCAGCCCACATCCGGGAGAATCTCAAAAGCAGGGGGTGGAGCAAGCCAGGCCTCAAACCACAAGAATCTCCAGCCCAAAATGCAGCCAAAATGCAGCCCACATCCGGGAGAATCTCAAGAGCAGGGGGTGGAGCAAGCCAGGCCTCAAACCACAAGAATCTCCAGCCCAAAATGCAGCCAAAATGCAGCCCACCTCTGGGAGAATATCAAGAGCAGGGGGTGGAGCAAGCCAGGCCTCAAACCTCGAGAAGCTCCAGCCCAAAATGCAGCCAAAATGCAGCCCACCTCCCTGAGAATATCAAGAGCAGGGGGTGGAGCAAGCCAGGCCTCAAACCATGAGAAGCTCCAGCCCTAAAGGCAGCCAAAATGCAGCCCACATCCGGGAGAATCTCAAGAGCAGGGGGTGGAGCAAGCCAGGTCTCAGACCACGAGAAGCTCCAGCCCAAAAGGCAGCCAAAATGCAGGCCACATCCGGGAGAATATCAAGAGCAGTGGGTGGAGCAAGCCAGGCCTCAAACCTCGAGAAGCTCCAGCCCAAAAGGCAGCCAAAATGCAGCCCATCTCCGTGACAATATCAAGAGCAGGGGGTGGAGCAAGCCAGGCCTCAAACCTCGAGAAGCTCCAGCCCAAAATGCAGCCAAAATGCAGCCAACCTCCCTGAGAATATCAAGAGCAGAGGGTGGAGCAAGCCAGGCCTCAAACCATGAGAAGCTCCATCCCAAAAGGCAGACAAAATGCAGCCCACATCCGGGAGAATCTCAAGAGCAGGGGGTGGAGGAAGCCAGGCCTCAAACCACGAGAAGCTCCAGCCCAAAAGGCAGCCAAATTGCAGCCCAGATCCGGGAGAATCTCAAGAGCAGGGGGTGGAGCAAGCCAGGCCTCAAACCACGAGAAGCTCCAGCCCAAAATGCAGCCAAAATGCAACCCACATCCGGGAGAATCTCAAGAGCAGGGGGTGGAGCAAGCCAGGCCTCAAACCACGAGAAGCTCCAGCCCAAAAGGCAGACAAAATCCAGCCCACATCTGGGAGAATCTCAAGAGCAGGGGGTGGAGGAAGCCAGGCCTCGAACCTCGAGAAGCTCCAGCCCAAAAGGCAGCCAAAATGCAGCCCACATGCGGGAGAATCTCAAGAGCAGGGGGTGGAGCAAGGCAGGCCTCAAACCACGAGAATCTCCAGCCCAAAAGGCAGCCAAAATGCAGCCCACATCCGGGAGAATCTCAAGAGCAGGGGGTGGAGCAAGCCAGGCCTCAAACCTCGAGAAGCTCCAGCCCAAAATGCAGCCAAAATGCAGCCCACCTCCCTGAGAATATCAAGAGCAGGGGGTGGAGCAAGCCAGGCCTCAAACCTCGAGAAGCTGCAGCCCAAAATGCGGCCAAAATGCAGCCAACCTCCCTGAGAATATCAAGAGCAGGGGGTGGAGCAAGCCAGGCCTCAAACCATGAGAAGCTCCAGCCCAAAAGGCAGCCAAAATGCAGCCCATATCCGGGAGAATCTCAAGAGCAGGGGGTGGAGAAAGCCAGGCCTCAAACCACGAGAAGCTACAGCCCAAAAGGCAGCCAAAATGCAGCCCACCTCCGGGAGAATCTCAAGAGCAGGGGGTGGAGCAAGCCAGGCCTCAAACCACGAGAAGCTCCAGCCCAAAATGCAGACAAAATGCAGCCCACATCTGGGAGAATATCAAGAGCAGGGGGTGGAGCAAGCCAGGCCTCAAACCTCGAGAAGCTCCAGCCCAAAATGCAGCCAAAATGCAGCCCATCTCCCTGAGAATATCAAGAGCAGGGGGTGGAGCAAGCCAGGCCTCAAACCACGAGAAGCTACAGCCCAAAAGGCAGCCAAAATGCAGCCCACATCTGGGAGAATCTCAAGAGGAGGGTTTGGAGCAAGCCAGGCCTCAAACCACGAGAAGCTCCAGCCCAAAAGGCAGCCAAAATGCAGCCCATATCCGGGAGAATCTCAAGAGCAGGGGGTGGAGCAAGACAGGCCTCAAACCACGAGAAGCTCCAGCCCAAAAGGCAGCCAAAATGCAGCCCACATCCGGGAGAATCTCAAGAGCAGGGGGTGGAGCAAGCCAGGCCTCAAACCACGAGAAGCTCCAGCCCAAAAGGCAGCCAAAATGCAGCCTATATCCGGGAGAATCTCAAGAGCAGGGGGTGGAGCAAGCCATGCCTCAAACCACGAGAAGCTCCAGCCCAAAAGTCAGCCAAAATGCAGCCTACATCCAGGAGAATATCAAGAGCAGGGGGTGGAGCAAGCCAGGCCTCAAACCTTGAGAAGCTCCAGCCAAAAAGGCAGCCAAAATCCAGCCCACATCCGGGAGAATCTCAAGAGCAGGGGGTGGAGCAAGCCAGGCCTCAAACCATGAGAAGCTCCAGCCAAAAAGGCAGCCAAAATCCAGCCCACATCCGGGAGAATCTCAAGAGCAGGGGGTGGAGCAAGCCAGGCCTCAAACCACGAGAAGCTCCAGCCCAAAATGCAGCCAAAATGCAGCCCACATCCGGGAGAATATCAAGAGCAGGGGGTGGAGGAAGCCAGGCCTCAAACCACAAGAAGCTCCAGCCCAAAATGCAGCCAAAATGCAGCCCATCTCCCTGAGAATCTCAAGAGCAGGGGGTGGAGCAAGCCAGGCCTCAAACCATGAGAAGCTCCAGCCCTAAAGGCAGCCAAAATGCAGCCCACATCCGGGAGAATCTCAAGAGCAAAGGCTGGAGCAAGCCAGGCCTCAAACCACGAGAAGCTCCAGCCCAAAAATGCAGCCAAAATCCAGCCCACCTCCGGGAGAATCTCAAGAGCAGGGGGTGGAGCAAGCCAGGCCTCAAACCACGAGAAGCTCCAGCCCAAAAGGCAGCCAAAATGCAGCCCACATCCGGGAGAATCTCAAGAGCAGGGGGTGGAGCAAGCCAGGCCTCAAACCACGAGAAGCTCCAGCCCAAAAGGCAGCCAAAATCCAGCCCACATCCGGGAGAATCTCAAGAGCAGGGGGTGGAGCAAACCAGGCCTCAAACCTCGAGAAGCTCCAGCCCAAAAGGCAGCCAAAATGCAGCCCACATCCGGGAGAATCTCAAGAGCAGGGGGTGGAGCAAGCCAGGCCTCAAACCACGAGAAGCTCCAGCCCAAAATGCAGCCAAAATGCAGCCCACATCCGGGAGAATCTCAAGAGCAGGGGGTGGAGCAAGCCAGGCCTCAAACCACGAGAAGCTCCAGCCCAAAAAGGCAGCCAAAATGCAGCCCACCTCCGGGAGAATCTCAAGAGCAGGGGGTGGAGCAAGCCAGGCCTCAAACCATGAGAAGCTCCAGCCCTAAAGGCAGCCAAAATGCAGCCCACATCCGGGAGAATCTCAAGAGCAAAGGCTGGAGCAAGCCAGGCCTCAAACCACGAGAAGCTCCAGCCCAAAAATGCAGCCAAAATCCAGCCCACCTCCGGGAGAATATCAAGAGCAGGGGGTGGAGCAAGCCAGGCCTCAAACCATGAGAAGCTCCAGCCCAAAAGGCAGCCAAAATGCAGCCTATATCCGGAAGAATCTCAAGAGCACGGGGTGGAGCAAGCCAGGCCTCAAAGCACGAGAAGCTCCAGCCCAAAATGCAGACAAAATCCAGCCCACATCTGGGAGAATCTCAAGAGCAGGGGGTGGAGCAAGCCAGGCCTCAAACCACGAGAAGCTCCAGCCCAAAAGGCAGCCAAAATGCAGCCCACCTCCGGGAGAATCTCAAGAGCAGGGGGTGGAGCAAGCCAGGCCTCAAACCACGAGAAGCTCCAGCCCAAAAGGCAGCCAAAATGCAGCCCACATCCGGGAGAATCTCAAGAGCAGGGGGTGGAGCAAGCCAGGCCTCAAACCACGAGAAGCTCCAGCCCAAAAGGCAGCCAAAATCCAGCCCACATCCGGGAGAATCTCAAGAGCAGGGGGTGGAGCAAACCAGGCCTCAAACCTCGAGAAGCTCCAGCCCAAAAGGCAGCCAAAATGCAGCCCACATCCGGGAGAATCTCAAGAGCAGGGGGTGGAGCAAGCCAGGCCTCAAACCACGAGAAGCTCCAGCCCAAAATGCAGCCAAAATGCAGCCCACATCCGGGAGAATCTCAAGAGCAGGGGGTGGAGCAAGCCAGGCCTCAAACCACGAGAAGCTCCAGCCCAAAAAGGCAGCCAAAATGCAGCCCACCTCCGGGAGAATCTCAAGAGCAGGGGGTGGAGCAAGCCAGGCCTCAAACCATGAGAAGCTCCAGCCCTAAAGGCAGCCAAAATGCAGCCCACCTCCGGGAGAATCTCAAGAGCAGGGGGTGGAGCAAGCCAGGCCTCAAACTACGAGAAGCTCCAGCCCAAAAGGCAGCCAAAATGCAGCCCACATCCGGGATTATATCAAGAGCAGGGGTTGGAGCAAGCCAGGCCTCAAACCACGAGAAGCTCCAGCCCTAAAGGCAGCCAAAATGCAGCCCACATCCAGAAGAATCTCAAGAGCAGGGGGTGGAGGAAGCCAGGCCTCAAACCTCGAGAAGCTCCAGCCCAAAAGGCAGCCAAAATGCAGCCCACATCGGGGAGAATATCAAGAGCAGGGGTGGAGCAAGCCAGGCCTCAAACCACGAGAAGCTCCAGCCCTAAAGGCAGCCAAAATGCAGCCCACATCCGGGAGAATCTCAAGAGCAGGGGGTGGAGCAAGCCAGGCCTCAAACCACGAGAAGCTCCAGCCCAAAAGGCAGCCAAAATGCAGCCCACATCCGGGAGAATATCAAGAGCAGGGGGTGGAGCAAGCCAGGCCTCAAACCACGAGAAGCTCCAGCCCAAAACGCAGCCAAAATGCAGCCCACATCCGGGAGAATCTCAAGAGCAGGGGGTGGAGCAAGCCAGGCCTCAAACCTCGAGAAGCTCCAGCCAAAAAGGCAGCCAAAATGCAGCCCACATCCGGGAGAATCTCAAGAGCAAAGGCTGGAGCAAGCCAGGCCTCAAACCACGAGAAGCTCCAGCCCAAAAAGGCAGCCAAAATGCAGCCCACATCCGGGAGAATCTCAAGAGCAGGGGGTGGAGCAAGCCAGGCCTCAAACCATGAGAAGCTCCAGCCCAAAAGGCAGCCAAAATGCAGCCTATATCCGGGAGAATCTCAAGAGCAGGGGGTGGAGCAAGCCAGGCCTCAAACCTCGAGAAGCTCCAGCCAAAAAGGCAGCCAAAATGCAGCCCACATCCGGGAGAATCTCAAGAGCAAAGGCTGGAGCAAGCCAGGCCTCAAACCACGAGAAGCTCCAGCCCAAAAAGGCAGCCAAAATGCAGCCCACATCCGGGAGAATCTCAAGAGCAGGGGGTGGAGCAAGCCAGGCCTCAAACCATGAGAAGCTCCAGCCCAAAAGGCAGCCAAAATGCAGCCTATATCCGGAAGAATCTCAAGAGCAGGGGGTGGAGCAAGCCAGGCCTCAAACCACGAGAAGCTCCAGCCCAAAAGGCAGCCAAAATGCAGCCCACATCCAGGAGAATCTCAAGAGCAGGGGGTGGAGCAAGCCAGGCCTCAAAGCACGAGAAGCTCCAGCCCAAAATGCAGACAAAATCCAGCCCACATCTGGGAGAATCTCAAGAGCAGGGGGTGGAGCAAGCCAGGCCTCAAACCACGAGAAGCTCCAGCCCAAAATGCAGCCAAAATGCAGCCCACCTCCGGGAGAATCTCAAGAGCAGGGGGTGGAGCAAGCCAGGCCTCAAACCACGAGAAGCTCCAGCCCAAAATGCAGCCAAAATGCAGCCCACATCCGGGAGAATCTCAAGAGCAGGGGGTGGAGCAAGCCAGGCCTCAAACCACGAGAAGCTCCAGCCCAAAAGGCAGCCAAAATCCAGCCCACATCCGGGAGAATCTCAAGAGCAGGGGGTGGAGCAAGCCAGGCCTCAAACCTCGAGAAGCTCCAGCCCAAAAGGCAGCCAAAATGCAGCCCACATCCGGGAGAATCTCAAGAGCAGGGGATGGAGCAAGCCAGGCCTCAAACCACGAGAAGCTCCAGCCCAAAATGCAGCCAAAATGCAGCCCACATCCGGGACAATTTCAAGAGCAGGGGGTGGAGCAAGGCAGGCCTCAAACCTCGAGAAGCTCCAGCCCAAAATGCAGCCAAAATGCAGCCCACATCCTGGAGAATCTCAAGAGCAGGGGGTGGAGCAAGCCAGGCCTCAAACCTCGAGAAGCTCCAGCCCAAAAGGCAGCCAAAATGCAGCCCACCTCCCTGAGAATCTCAAGAGCAGGGGGTGGAGCAAGCCAGGCCTCAAACCACAAGAAGCTCCTGACCTAAAGGCAGCCAAAATGCAGCCCACTTCCCTGAGAATATCAAGAGCAGGGGGTGGAGCAAGCCAGGCCTCAAACCTCAAGAAGCTACAGCCCAAAATGCAGCCAAAATTCAGCCCACATCCGGGAGAATATCAAGAGCAGAGGGGTGGAGCAAGCCAGGCCTCAAACCTCGAGAAGCTCCAGCCCAAAATGCAGCCAAAATGCAGCCCATCTCCCTCAGAATATCAAGAGCAGGGGGTGGAGCAAGCCAGGCCGCAAACCATGAGAAGCTCCAGCCCTAAAGGCAGCCAAAATGCAGCCCACATGCGGGAGAATCTCAAGAGCAGGGGTTGGAGGAAGCCAGGCCTCAAACCTCGAGAAGCTCCAGCCCAAAATGCAGCCAAAATGCAGGCCACATCCGGGAGAATCTCAAGAGCAGGGGGTGGAGCAAGCCAGGCCTCAAACCACGAGAAGCTCCAGCCCAAAAGGAAGCCAAAATGCAGCCCACATCCGGGAGAATCTCAAGAGCAGGGGGTGGAGCAAGCCAGGCCTCAAACCACGAGAAGCTCCAGCCAAAAAGGCAGCCAAAATGCAGCCCACATCTGGGAGAATCTCAAGAGCAGGGGGTGGAGCAAGCCAGGCCTCAAACCATGAGAAGCTCCAGCCCAAAAAGGCAGCCAAAATGCAGCCCACCTCCGGGAGAATATCAAGAGCAGGGGGTGGAGCAAGCCAGGCCTCAAACCATGAGAAGCTCCAGCCCAAAAGGCAGCCAAAATGCAGCCTATATCCGGGATAATCTCAAGAGCAGGGTGTGGAGCAAGCCAGGCCTTAAACCATGAGAAGCTCCAGCCCAAAATGCAGCCAAAATGCAGCCCACATCCGGGAGAATCTCAAGAGCAGGGGGTGGAGCAATCCAGGCCTCAAACCACGAGAAGCTCCAGCCCAAAATGCAGCCAAAATGCAGCCCATCTCCCTGAGAATATCAAGAGCAGGGGGTGGAGCAAGCCAGGCCGCAAACCATGAGAAGCTCCAGCCCTAAAGGCAGCCAAAATGCAGCCCACATGCGGGAGAATCTCAAGAGGAGGGGTTGGAGCAAGCCAGGCCTCAAACCACGAGAAGCTCCAGCCCAAATGGCAGCCAAAATGCAGCCCACATGCGGGAGAATCTCAAGAGCAGGGGGTGGAGGAAGCCAGGCCTCAAACCTCGAGAAGCTCCAGCCCAAAAGGCAGCCAAAATGCAGCCCACATCCGGGAGAATCTCAAGAGCATGGGGTGGAGCAAACCAGGCCTCAAACCATGAGAAGCTCCAGCCCAAAAGGCAGCCAAAATGCAGCCCACATCCGGGAGAATCTCAAGAGCAGGGGGTGGAGCAAGCCAGGCCTCAAACCACGAGAAGCTCCAGCCCAAAATGCAGCCAAAATGCAGCCCACATCCGGGAGAATCTCAAGAGCAGGGGGTGGAGCAAGCCAGGCCTCAAACCTCGAGAAGCTCCAGCCCAAAAGGCAGCCAAAATGCAGCCCACCTCCGGGAGAATATCAAGAGCAGGGGGTGGAGCAAGCCAGGCCTCAAACCTCGAGAAGCTCCAGCCCAAAAGGAAGCCAAAATGCAGCCCACCTCCGGGAGAATCTCAAGAGCAGGGGGTGGAGCAAGCCAGGCCTCAAACCACGAGAAGCTCCAGCCAAAAATGCAGCCAAAATGCAGCCCACATCTGGGAGAATCTCAAGAGCAGGGGGTGGAGCAAGCCAGGCCTCAAACCATGAGAAGCTCCAGCCCAAAAGGCAGCCAAAATGCAGCCCACCTCCCTGAGAATATCAAGAGCAGGGGGTGGAGCAAGCCAGGCCTCAAACCATGAGAAGCTCCAGCCCAAAAGGCAGCCAAAATGCAGCCTATATCCGGGATAATCTCAAGAGCAGGGTGTGGAGCAAGCCAGGCCTTAAACCACGAGAAGCTCCAGCCCAAAAGGCAGCCAAAATGCAGCCCACATCCAGGAGAATCTCAAGAGCAGGGGGTGGAGCAAGCCAGGCATCAAACTACGAGAAGCTCCAGCCCAAAAAGCAGCCAAAATGCAGCCCACATCGGGGAGAATATCAAGAGCAGGGGTGGAGCAATCCAGGCCTCAAACCACGAGAAGCCCCAGCCCAAAAGGCAGCCAAAATGCAGCCCACATCCGGGAGAATCTCAAGAGCAGGGGGTGGAGCAAGCCAGGCCTCAAACCACGAGAAGCTCCAGCCCAAAAGGCAGCCAAAATGCAGCCCACCTCCGGGAGAATCTCAAGAGCAGGGGGTGGAGCAAGCCAGGCCTCAAACCTCGAGAAGCTCCAGCCAAAAAGGCAGCCAAAATGCAGCCCACATCCGGGAGAATCTCAAGAGCAAAGGCTGGAGCAAGCCAGGCCTCAAACCATGAGAAGCTCCAGCCCAAAAGGCAGCCAAAATGCAGCCCATCTCCCTGAGAATATCAAGAGCACGGGGTGGAGCAAGCCAGGCCTCAAATCATGAGAAGCTCCAGCCCTAAAGGCAGCCAAAATGCAGCCCACATCTGGGAGAATCTCAAGAGGAGGGGTTGGAGCAAGCCAGGCCTCAAACCACGAGAAGCTCCAGTCCAAATGGCAGACAAAATCCAGCCCACATCCGGGAGAATCTCAAGAGCAGGGGGTGGAGCAAGCCAGGCCTCAAACCACGAGAAGCTCCAGCCCGAAAGGCAGCCAAAATGCAGCCCACCTCCGGGAGAATCTCAAGAGCAGGGGGTGGAGCAAGCCAGGCCTCAAACCACGAGAAGCTCCAGCCCAAAAGGCAGCCAAAATGCAGCCCACATCCGGGAGAATCTCAAGAGCAGGGGGTGGAGCAAGCCAGGCCTCAAACCACGAGAAGCTACAGCCCAAAATGCAGCCAAAATTCAGCCCACATCCGGGAGAATATCAAGAGCAGGGGGTGGAGCAAGCCAGGCCTCAAACCTCGAGAAGCTCCAGCCCAAAATGCAGCCAAAATGCAGCCCATCTCCCTGAGAATATCAAGAGCAGGGGGTGGAGCAAGCCAGGCCGCAAACCATGAGAAGCTCCAGCCCTAAAGGCAGCCAAAATGCAGCCCACATGCGGGAGAATCTCAAGAGCAGGGGGTGGAGGAAGCCAGGCCTCAAACCTCGAGAAGCTCCAGCCCAAAAGGCAGCCAAAATGCAGCCCACATCCGGGAGAATCTCAAGAGCAGGGGGTGGAGCAAACCAGGCCTCAAACCATGAGAAGCTCCAGCCCAAAAGGCAGCCAAAATCCAGCCCACATCCGGGAGAATCTCAAGAGCAGGGGGTGGAGCAAGCCAGGCCTCAAACCACGAGAAGCTCCAGCCCAAAATGCAGCCAAAATCCAGCCCACATCTGGGAGAATCTCAAGAGCAGGGGGTGGAGCAAGCCAGGCCTCAAACCTCGAGAAGCTCCAGCCCAAAAGGCAGCCAAAATGCAGCCCACCTCCGGGAGAATATCAAGAGCAGGGGGTGGAGCAAGCCAGGCCTCAAACCTCGAGAAGCTCCAGCCCAAAAGGAAGCCAAAATGCAGCCCACCTCCGGGAGAATCTCAAGAGCAGGGGGTGGAGCAAGCCAGGCCTCAAACCACGAGAAGCTCCAGCCAAAAAGGCAGCCAAAATGCAGCCCACATCTGGGAGAATCTCAAGAGCAGGGGGTGGAGCAAGCCAGGCCTCAAACCATGAGAAGCTCCAGCCCAAAAGGCAGCCAAAATGCAGCCTATATCCGGGATAATCTCAAGAGCAGGGTGTGGAGCAAGCCAGGCCTTAAACCACGAGAAGCTCCAGCCCAAAATGCAGCCAAAATGCAGCCCACATCCGGGACAATTTCAAGAGCAGGGGGTGGAGCAAGCCAGGCCTCAAACCTCGAGAAGCTCCAGCCCAAAATGCAGCCAAAATGCAGCCCACATCCTGGAGAATCTCAAGAGCAGGGGGTGGAGCAAGCCAGGCCTCAAACCTCGAGAAGCTCCAGCCCAAAAGGCAGCCAAAATGCAGCCCACCTCCCTGAGAATCTCAAGAGCAGGGGGTGGAGCAAGCCAGGCCTCAAACCACAAGAAGCTCCTGACCTAAAGGCAGCCAAAATGCAGCCCACTTCCCTGAGAATATCAAGAGCAGGGGGTGGAGCAAGCCAGGCCTCAAACCTCAAGAAGCTCCAGCCCAAAAGGCAGCCAAAATGCAGCCCACATCCGGGAGAATCTCAAGAGCAGGGGGTGGAGCAATCCAGGCCTCAAACCACGAGAAGCTACAGCCCAAAATGCAGCCAAAATTCAGCCCACATCCGGGAGAATATCAAGAGCAGGGGGTGGAGCAAGCCAGGCCTCAAACCTCGAGAAGCTCCAGCCCAAAATGCAGCCAAAATGCAGCCCATCTCCCTGAGAATATCAAGAGCAGGGGGTGGAGCAAGCCAGGCCGCAAACCATGAGAAGCTCCAGCCCTAAAGGCAGCCAAAATGCAGCCCACATGCGGGAGAATCTCAAGAGGAGGGGTTGGAGCAAGCCAGGCCTCAAACCACGAGAAGCTCCAGCCCAAATGGCAGCCAAAATGCAGCCCACATGCGGGAGAATCTCAAGAGCAGGGGGTGGAGCAAGCCAGGCCTCAAACCACGAGAAGCTCCTGCCCAAAAGGCAGCCAAAATGCAGCCCACATCCGGGAGAATCTCAAGAGCAGGGGGTGGAGCAAACCAGGCCTCAAACCATGAGAAGCTCCAGCCCAAAAGGCAGCCAAAATGCAGCCCACATCCGGGAGAATCTCAAGAGCAGGGGGTGGAGCAAGCCAGGCCTCAAACCACGAGAAGCTCCAGCCCAAAATGCACCCAAAATGCAGCCCACATCTGGGAGAATCTCAAGAGCAGGGGGTGGAGCAAGCCAGGCCTCAAACCTCGAGAAGCTCCAGCCCAAAAGGCAGCCAAAATGCAGCCCACCTCCGGGAGAATATCAAGAGCAGGGGGTGGAGCAAGCCAGGCCTCAAACCTCGAGAAGCTCCAGCCCAAAAGGAAGCCAAAATGCAGCCCACATCCGGGAGAATCTCAAGAGCAGGGGGTGGAGCAAGCCAGGCCTCAAACCACGAGAAGCTCCAGCCAAAAAGGCAGCCAAAATGCAGCCCACATCTGGGAGAATCTCAAGAGCAGGGGGTGGAGCAAGCCAGGCCTCAAACCATGAGAAGCTCCAGCCCAAAAAGGCAGCCAAAATGCAGCCCACCTCCGGGAGAATATCAAGAGCAGGGGGTGGAGCAAGCCAGGCCTCAAACCATGAGAAGCTCCAGCCCAAAAGGCAGCCAAAATGCAGCCTATATCCGGGATAATCTCAAGAGCAGGGTGTGGAGCAAGCCAGGCCTTAAACCACGAGAAGCTCCAGCCCAAAAGGCAGCCAAAATGCAGCCCACATCCAGGAGAATCTCAAGAGCAGGGGGTGGAGCAAGCCAGGCATCAAACTACGAGAAGCTCCAGCCCAAAAAGCAGCCAAAATGCAGCCCACATCAGGGAGAATATCAAGAGGAGGGGGTGGAGCAAGCCAGGCCTCAAACCACGAGAAGCTCCAGCCCAAAATGCAGCCAAAATGCAGCCCACATCCGGGAGAATCTCAAGAGCAGGGAGTGGAGCAAGCCAGGCCTCAAACCTCGAGAAGCTCCAGCCCAAAATGCAGCCAAAATGCAGCCCACATCCGGGAGAATCTCAAGAGCAGGGAGTGGAGCAAGCCAGGCCTCAAACCACGAGAAGCTCCAGCCCAAAAGGCAGCCAAAATGCAGCCCACCTCCGGGAGAATCTCAAGAGCAGGGGGTGGAGCAAGCCAGGCATCAAACCTCGAGAAGCTCCAGCCAAAAAGGCAGCCAAAATGCAGCCCACATCCGGGAGAATCTCAAGAGCAAAGGCTTGAGCAAGCCAGGCCTCAAACCATGAGAAGCTCCAGCCCAAAAGGCAGCCAAAATGCAGCCCACCTCCCTGAGAATATCAAGAGCAGGGGGTGGAGCAAGCCAGGCCTCAAATCATGAGAAGCTCCAGCCCTAAAGGCAGCCAAAATGCAGCCCACATCTGGGAGAATCTCAAGAGGAGTTGTTGGAGCAAGCCAGGCCTCAAACCACGAGAAGCTCCAGTCCAAATGGCAGACAAAATCCAGCCCACATCCGGGAGAATCTCAAGAGCAGGGGGTGGAGCAAGCCAGGCCTCAAACCTCGAGAAGCTCCAGCCCAAAAGGCAGCAAAAATGCAGCCCACATCCGGGAGAATCTCAAGAGCAGGGGGTGGAGCAAGCCAGGCCTCAAACCACGAGAAGCTCCAGCCCAAAATGCAGCCAAAATGCAGCCCACATCCGGGAGAATCTCAAGAGCAGGGGGTGGAGCAAGCCAGGCCTCAAACCTCGAGAAGCTCCAGCCCAAAAGGCAGCCAAAATGCAGCCCACATCCGGGAGAATCTCAAGAGCAGGGGGTGGAGCAAGCCAGGCCTCAAACCACGAGAAGCTCCAGCCCAAAAGGCAGCCAAAATGCAGCCCACCTCCGGGAGAATCTCAAGAGCAGGGGGTGGAGCAAGCCAGGCCTCAAACCTCGAGAAGCTCCAGCCAAAAATGCAGCCAAAATGCAGCCCACATCCGGGAGAATCTCAAGAGCAAAGGCTGGAGCAAGCCAGGCCTCAAACCACGAGAAGCTCCAGCCCAAAAAGGCAGCCAAAATGCAGCCCACCTCCGGGAGAATATCAAGAGCAGGGGGTGGAGCAAGCCAGGCCTCAAACCATGAGAAGCTCCAGCCCAAAAGGCAGCCAAAATGCAGCCCATCTCCCTGAGAATATCAAGAGCAGGGGGTGGAGCAAGCCAGGCCTCAAATCATGAGAAGCTCCAGCCCTAAAGGCAGCCAAAATGCAGCCCACATCTGGGAGAATCTCAAGAGGAGGGGTTGGAGCAAGCCAGGCCTCAAACCACGAGAAGCTCCAGTCCAAATGGCAGACAAAATCCAGCCCACATCCGGGAGAATCTCAAGAGCAGGGGGTGGAGCAAGCCAGGCCTCAAACCACGAGAAGCTCCAGCCCAAAAGGCAGCCAAAATGCAGCCCACATCCGGGAGAATCTCAAGAGCAGGGGGTGGAGCAAGCCAGGCCTCAAACCACGAGAAGCTCCAGCCCAAAATGCAGCCAAAATGCAGCCCACATCCAGAAGAATCGCAAGAGCAGGGGGTGGAGGAAGCCAGGCCTCAAACCTCGAGAAACTCCAGCCCAAAAGGCAGCCAAAATGCAGCCCACATCCGGGAGAATCTCAAGAGCAGGGGGTGGAGTAAGCCAGGCCTCAAACCATGAGAAGCTCCAGCCCAAAAGGCAGCCAAAATGCAGCGCACATCCGGGAGAATCTCAAGAGCAGGGGGTGGAGCAAGCCAGGCCTCAAACCACGAGAAGCTCCAGCCCTAAGCGCAGCCAAAATGCAGCCCACATCCAGGAGAATCTCAAGAGGAGGGGGTGGAGCAAGCCAGGCCTCAAACCACGAGAAGCTCCAGCCCAAAATGCAGACAAAATCCAGCCCACATCTGGGAGAATCTCAAGAGCAGGGGGTGGAGCAAGCCAGGCCTCAAACCACGAGAAGCTCCAGCCCAAAAGGCAGCCAAAATGCAGCCCATCTCCCTGAGAATATCAAGAGCACGGGGTGGAGCAAGCCAGGCCTCAAATCATGAGAAGCTCCAGCCCAAAAGGCAGCCAAAATGCAGCCCACATCTGGGAGAATCTCAAGAGGAGGGGTTGGAGCAAGCCAGGCCTCAAACCACGAGAAGCTCCAGTCCAAATGGCAGACAAAATCCAGCCCACATCCGGGAGAATCTCAAGAGCAGGGGGTGGAGCAAGCCAGGCCTCAAACCACGAGAAGCTCCAGCCCGAAAGGCAGCCAAAATGCAGCCCACCTCCGGGAGAATCTCAAGAGCAGGGGGTGGAGCAAGCCAGGCCTCAAACCACGAGAAGCTCCAGCCCAAAAGGCAGCCAAAATGCAGCAAACATCCGGGAGAATCTCAAGAGCAGGGGGTGGAGCAAGCCAGGCCTCAAACCACGAGAAGCTACAGCCCAAAATGCAGCCAAAATTCAGCCCACATCCGGGAGAATATCAAGAGCAGGGGGTGGAGCAAGCCAGGCCTCAAACCTCGAGAAGCTCCAGCCCAAAATGCAGCCAAAATGCAGCCCATCTCCCTGAGAATATCAAGAGCAGGGGGTGGAGCAAGCCAGGCCGCAAACCATGAGAAGCTCCAGCCCTAAAGGCAGCCAAAATGCAGCCCACATGCGGGAGAATCTCAAGAGCAGGGGGTGGAGGAAGCCAGGCCTCAAACCTCGAGAAGCTCCAGCCCAAAAGGCAGCCAAAATGCAGCCCACATCCGGGAGAATCTCAAGAGCAGGGGGTGGAGCAAACCAGGCCTCAAACCACGAGAAGCTCCAGCCCAAAAGGCAGCCAAAATGCAGCCCACATCCGGGAGAATCTCAAGAGCAGGGGGTGGAGCAAGCCAGGCCTCAAACCACGAGAAGCTCCAGCCCAAAATGCAGCCAAAATGCAGCCCACATCTGGGAGAATCTCAAGAGCAGGGGGTGGAGCAAGCCAGGCCTCAAACCACGAGAAGCTCCAGCCCAAAAGGCAGCCAAAATCCAGCCCACATCCGGGAGAATCTCAAGAGCAGGGGGTGGAGCAAGCCAGGCCTCAAACCACGAGAAGCTCCAGCCAAAAAGGCAGCCAAAATGCAGCCCACATCTGGGAGAATCTCAAGAGCAGGGGGTGGAGCAAGCCAGGCCTCAAACCATGAGAAGCTCCAGCCCAAAAACCAGCCAAAATGCAGCCTATATCCGGGATAATCTCAAGAGCAGGGTGTGGAGCAAGCCAGGCCTTAAACCACGAGAAGTTCCAGCCCAAAATGCAGACAAAATGCAGCCCACATCCGGGACAATTTCAAGAGCAGGGGGTGGAGCAAGCCAGGCCTCAAACCTCGAGAAGCTCCAGCCCAAAATGCAGCCAAAATGCAGCCCACATCCTGGAGAATCTCAAGAGCAGGGGGTGGAGCAAGCCAGGCCTCAAACCTCGAGAAGCTCCAGCCCAAAAGGCAGCCAAAATGCAGCCTACCTCCCTGAGAATCTCAAGAGCAGGGGGTGGAGCAAGCCAGGCCTCAAACCACAAGAAGCTCCTGCCCAAAAGGCAGCCAAAATGCAGCCCACTTCCCTGAGAATATCAAGAGCAGGGGGTGGAGCAAGCCAGGCCTCAAACCTCAAGAAGCTCCAGCCCAAAAGGCAGCCAAAATGCAGCCCACATCCGGGAGAATCTCAAGAGCAGGGGGTGGAGCAATCCAGGCCTCAAACCACGAGAAGCTACAGCCCAAAATGCAGCCAAAATTCAGCCCACATCCGGGAGAATATCAAGAGCAGGGGGTGGAGCAAGCCAGGCCTCAAACCTCGAGAAGCTCCAGCCCAAAATGCAGCCAAAATGCAGCCCATCTCCCTGAGAATATCAAGAGCAGGGGGTGGAGCAAGCCAGGCCGCAAACCATGAGAAGCTCCAGCCCTAAAGGCAGCCAAAATGCAGCCCACATGCGGGAGAATCTCAAGAGGAGGGGTTGGAGCAAGCCAGGCCTCAAACCACGAGAAGCTCCAGCCCAAATGGCAGCCAAAATGCAGCCCACATCCGGGAGAATCTCAAGAGCAGGGGGTGGAGGAAGCCAGGCCTCAAACCTCGAGAAGCTCCAGCCCAAAAGGCAGCCAAAATGCAGCCCACATCCGGGAGAATCTCAAGAGCAGGGGGTGGAGCAAACCAGGCCTCAAACCATGAGAAGCTCCAGCCCAAAAGGCAGCCAAAATGCAGCCCACATCCGGGAGAATCTCAAGAGCAGGGGGTGGAGCAAGCCAGGCCTCAAACCACGAGAAGCTCCAGCCCAAAAGGCAGCCAAAATGCAGCCCACATCTGGGAGAATCTCAAGAGCAGGGGGTGGAGCAAGCCAGGCCTCAAACCACGAGAAGCTCCAGCCCAAAAGGCAGCCAAAATGCAGCCCACCTCCCTGAGAATATCAAGAGCAGGGGGTGGAGCAAGCCAGGCATCAAACTACGAGAAGCTCCAGCCCAAAAAGCAGCCAAAATGCAGCCCACATCAGGGAGAATATCAAGAGCACGGGGTGGAGCAAGCCAGGCCTCAAACCACGAGAAGCCCCAGCCCAAAAGGCAGCCAAAATGCAGCCCACATCCGGGAGAATATCAAGAGCAGGGGGTGGAGCAAGCCAGGCCTCAAACCACGAGAAGCTCCAGCCCAAAATGCAGCCAAAATGCAGCCCACATCCGGGAGAATCTCAAGAGCAGGGAGTGGAGCAAGCCAGGCCTCAAACCTCGAGAAGCTCCAGCCCAAAAGGCAGCCAAAATGCAGCCCACATCCGGGAGAATCTCAAGAGCACGGGGTGGAGCAAGCCAGGCCTCAAACCACGAGAAGCTCCAGCCCAAAAGGCAGCCAAAATGCAGCCCACCTCCGGGAGAATCTCAAGAGCAGGGGGTGGAGCAAGCCAGGCCTCAAACCTCGAGAAGCTCCAGCCAAAAAGGCAGCCAAAATGCAGCCCACATCCGGGAGAATCTCAAGAGCAAAGGCTTGAGCAAGCCAGGCCTCAAACCATGAGAAGCTCCAGCCCAAAAGGCAGCCAAAATGCAGCCCACCTCCCTGAGAATATCAAGAGCAGGGGGTGGAGCAAGCCAGGCCTCAAATCATGAGAAGCTCCAGCCCTAAAGGCAGCCAAAATGCAGCCCACATCTGGGAGAATCTCAAGAGGAGGGGTTGGAGCAAGCCAGGCCTCAAACCACGAGAAGCTCCAGCCAAAAAGGCAGCCAAAATGCAGCCCACATCTGGGAGAATCTCAAGAGCAGGGGGTGGAGCAAGCCAGGCCTCAAACCACGAGAAGCTCCAGCCAAAAAGGCAGCCAAAATGCAGCCCACATCTGGGAGAATCTCAAGAGCAGGGGGTGGAGCAAGCCAGGCCTCAAACCATGAGAAGCTCCAGCCCAAAAATGCAGCCAAAATGCAGCCCACCTCCGGGAGAATATCAAGAGCAGGGGGTGGAGCAAGCCAGGCCTCAAACCATGAGAAGCTCCAGCCCAAAAGGCAGCCAAAATGCAGCCTATATCCGGGATAATCTCAAGAGCAGGGTGTGGAGCAAGCCAGGCCTTAAACCACGAGAAGCTCCAGCCCAAAAGGCAGCCAAAATGCAGCCCACATCCAGGAGAATCTCAAGAGCAGGGGGTGGAGCAAGCCAGGCATCAAACTACGAGAAGCTCCAGCCCAAAAAGCAGCCAAAATGCAGCCCACATCGGGGAGAATATCAAGAGCAGGGGTGGAGCAATCCAGGCCTCAAACCACGAGAAGCCCCAGCCCAAAAGGCAGCAAAAATGCAGCCCACATCCGGGAGAATCTCAAGAGCAGGGGGTGGAGCAAGCCAGGCCTCAAACCACGAGAAGCTCCAGCCCAAAATGCAGCCAAAATGCAGCCCACATCCGGGAGAATCTCAAGAGCAGGGGGTGGAGCAAGCCAGGCCTCAAACCTCGAGAAGCTCCAGCCCAAAAGGCAGCCAAAATGCAGCCCACATCCGGGAGAATCTCAAGAGCAGGGGGTGGAGCAAGCCAGACCTCAAACCACGAGAAGCTCCAGCCCAAAAGGCAGCCAAAATGCAGCCCACCTCCGGGAGAATCTCAAGAGCAGGGGGTGGAGCAAGCCAGGCCTCAAACCTCGAGAAGCTCCAGCCAAAAAGGCAGCCAAAATGCAGCCCACATCCGGGAGAATCTCAAGAGCAAAGGCTGGAGCAAGCCAGGCCTCAAACCACGAGAAGCTCCAGCCCAAAAAGGCAGCCAAAATGCAGCCCACCTCCGGGAGAATATCAAGAGCAGGGGGTGGAGCAAGCCAGGCCTCAAACCATGAGAAGCTCCAGCCCAAAAGGCAGCCAAAATGCAGCCCATCTCCCTGAGAGTATCAAGAGCAGGGGGTGGAGCAAGCCAGGCCTCAAATCATGAGAAGCTCCAGCCCTAAAGGCAGCCAAAATGCAGCCCACATCCGGGAGAATCTCAAGAGGAGGGGTTGGAGCAAGCCAGGCCTCAAACCACGAGAAGCTCCAGTCCAAATGGCAGACAAAATCCAGCCCACATCCGGGAGAATCTCAAGAGCAGGGGGTGGAGCAAGCCAGGCCTCAAACCACGAGAAGCTCCAGCCCAAAAGGCAGCCAAAATGCAGCCCACATCCGGGAGAATCTCAAGAGCAGGGGGTGGAGCAAGCCAGGCCTCAAACCACGAGAAGCTCCAGCCCAAAAGGCAGCCAAAATGCAGCCCACATCCGGGACAATTTCAAGAGCAGGGGGTGGAGCAAGCCAGGCCTCAAACCTCGAGAAGCTCCAGCCCAAAAGGCAGCCAAAATGCAGCCCACATCCTGGAGAATCTCAAGAGCAGGGGGTGGAGCAAGCCAGGCCTCAAACCTCGAGAAGCTCCAGCCCAAAAGGCAGCCAAAATGCAGCCCACCTCCCTGAGAATATCAAGAGCAGAGGGTGGAGCAAGCCAGGCCTCAAACCACGAGAAGCTCCTGACCTAAAGGCAGCCAAAATGCAGCCCACTTCCCTGAGAATATCAAGAGCAGGGGGTGGAGCAAGCCAGGCCTCAAACCTCAAGAAGCTCCAGCCCAAAAGGCAGCCAAAATGCAGCCCACCTCTGGGAGAATATCAAGAGCAGGGGGTGGAGCAATCCAGGCCTCAAACCACGAGAAGCTACAGCCCAAAATGCAGCCAAAATGCAGCCCACATCCGGGAGAATATCAAGAGCAGGGGGTGGAGCAAGCCAGGCCTCAAACCTCGAGAAGCTCCAGCCCAAAATGCAGCCAAAATGCAGCCCATCTCCCTGAGAATATCAAGAGCAGGGGGTGGAGCAAGCCAGGCCGCAAACCATGAGAAGCTCCAGCCCTAAAGGCAGCCAAAATGCAGCCCACATCTGGGAGAATCTCAAGAGGAGGGGTTGGAGAAAGCCAGGCCTCAAACCACGAGAAGCTCCAGCCCAAAAGGCAGCCAAAATGCAGCCCACATCCGGGAGAATCTCAAGAGCAGGGGGTGAAGCAAGCCAGGCCTCAAACCACGAGAAGCTCCAGCCCAAAAGACAGCCAAAATGCAGCCCACATCCGGGAGAATCTCAAGAGCAGGGGGTGGAGCAAGCCAGGCCTCAAACCACGAGAAGCTCCAGCCCTAAACACAGCCAAAATGTAGCCCACATCCAGGAGAATCTCAAGAGGAGGGGGTGGAGCAAGCCAGGCCTCAAACCACGAGAAGCTCCAGCCCAAAATGCAGACAAAATCCAGCCCACATCTGGGAGAATCTCAAGAGCAGGGGGTGGAGCAAGCCAGGCCTCAAACCACGAGAAGCTCCAGCCCAAAAGGCAGACAAAATGCAGCCCACCTCCGGGAGAATCTCAAGAGCAGGGGGTGGAGCAAGCCAGGCCTCAAACCACGAGAAGCTCCAGCCCAAAAGGCAGCCAAAATGCAGCCCACATCCGGGACAATTTCAAGAGCAGGGGGTGGAGCTAGCCAGGCCTCAAACCATGAGAAGCTCCAGCCCTAAATGCAGCCAAAATGCAGCCCAAATCCGGGAGAATCTCAAGAGCAGGGGGTGGAGCAAGCCAGGCCTCAAACCACGAGAAGCTCCAGCCCAAAAGGCAGCCAAAATGCAGCCCACATCCAGGAGAATATCAAGAGCAGAGGGTGGAGCAAGCCAGGCCTCAAACTATGAGAAGCTCCAGCCCAAAAGGCAGCCAAAATCCAGCGCACATCCGGGAGAATCTCAAGAGCAGGGGGTGGAGCAAGCCAGGCCTCAAACCACGAGAAGCTCCAGCCCAAATGGCTGACAAACTCCAGCCCATATCCGGGAGAATCTCAAGAGCAGGGGGTGGAGCAAGCCAGGACTCAAACCACGAGAAGCTCCAGCCCAAAAGGCAGCCAAAATCCAGCCCATATCCGGGAGAATGTCAAGAGCAGGGGGTGGAGCAAGCCAGGCCTCAAACCACGAGAAGCTCCAGCCCAAAAGGCAGCCAAAATGCAGCCCAGATCCGGGAGAATCTCAAGAGCAGGGGGTGGAGCAAGCCAGGCCTCAAACCACGAGAAGCTCCAGCCCAAAATGCAGCCAAAATGCAGCCCACATCCGGGAGAATCTCAAGAGCAGGGGTTGGAGCAAGCCAGGCCTCAAACCATGAGAAGCTCCTGCCCTAAATGCAGCCAAAATGCAGCCCACCTCCCTGATAATCTCAAGAGCAGGGGTGGAGCAAGGCAGGACTCAAACCACGAGAAGCTCCAGCCCAAAAGGCAGCCAAAATCCAGCCCACATCCGGGAGAATCTCAAGAGCAGGGGCTGGAGCAAGCCAGGCCTCAAACCATGAGAAGCTCCAGCCCTAAAGGCAGCCAAAATGCAGCCCACATCCGGGACAATCTCACGAGCAGGGGGTGGAGCAAGCCAGGCCACAAACCACGAGAAGCTCCAGCCCAAAATGCAGCCAAAATGCAGCCCACCTCCGGGAGAATCTCAAGAGCATGGGGTGGAGCAAGCCAGGCCTCAAACCACGAGAAGCTCCAGCCCAAATTGCAGCCAAAATGCAGACCACATCCGGGAGAATCTCAAGAGCAGGGGGTGGAGCAAGCCAGGCCTCAAACCACGAGAAGCTCCAGCCCAAAACGCAGCCAAAATGCAGCCCACATCCGGGACAATTTCAAGAGCAGGGGGTGGAGCTAGCCAGGCCCCAAACCATGAGAAGCTCCAGCCCAAAAGGCAGCCAAAATGCAGCCCACATGCGGGAGAATCTCAAGAGCAGGGGGTGGAGCAAGCCAGGCCTCAAACCTCGAGAAGCTCCAGCCCAAAAGGCAGCCAAAATGCAGCCCACATCCGGGAGAATCTCAAGAGCAGGGGGTGGAGCAAGCCAGGCCTCAAACCACGAGAAGCTCCAGCCCAAAAGGCAGCCAAAATGCAGCCCACATCCGGGAGAATCTCAAGAGCAGGGGGTGGAGCAAACCAGGCCTCAAACCTCGAGAAGCTCCAGCCAAAAAGGCAGCCAAAATGCAGGCCACATCCGGGAGAATCTCAAGAGCAGGGGGTGGAGCAAGCCAGGCCTCAAACCACGAGAAGATCCAGCCCAAAAAGCAGCCAAAATGCAGCCCACATCCAGGAGAATCTCAAGCGCAGGGGGTGGAGCAAGCCAGGCCTCAAACCACGAGAAGCTCCAGCCCAAAATGCAGCCAAAATGCAGCCCACATCCGGGAGAATCTCAAGAGCAGGGGGTGGAGCAAGCCAGGCCTCAAACCACGAGAAGCTCCAGCTCAAAAGGCAGACAAAATGCAGCCCACCTCCGGGAGAATCTCAAGAGCAGGGGGTGGAGCAAGCCAGGCCTCAAACCTCGAGAAGCTCCAGCCCAAAAGGCAGCCAAAATGCAGCCCACATCCGGGAGAATCTCAAGAGCAGGGGGTGGAGCAAGCCAGGCCTCAAACCACGAGAAGCTCCAGCCCAAAAGGCAGCCAAAATGCAGCCCACATCCGGGAGAATCTCAAGAGCAGGGGGTGGAGCAAGCCAGGCCTCAAACCTCGAGAAGCTCCAGCCAAAAAGGCAGCCAAAATGCAGCCCACATCCGGGAGAATCTCAAGAGCAGGGGGTGGAGCAAGCCAGGCCTCAAACCACGAGAAGATCCAGCCCAAAAAGCAGCCAAAATGCAGCCCACATCCAGGAGAATCTCAAGAGCAGGGGGTGGAGCAAGCCAGGCCTCAAACCACGAGAAGCTCCAGCCCAAAATGCAGCCAAAATGCAGCCCACATCCGGGAGAATCTCAAGAGCAGGGGGTGGAGCAAGCCAGGCCTCAAACCACGAGAAGCTCCA
The DNA here is from genome assembly GCA_027574665.1 of Rhynochetos jubatus. Classification (NCBI taxonomy): domain Eukaryota; kingdom Metazoa; phylum Chordata; class Aves; order Eurypygiformes; family Rhynochetidae; genus Rhynochetos; species Rhynochetos jubatus. The sequence goes on along the minus strand of JAQBHY010000095.1, from coordinate 114,256 downwards.
GCTCAAAAGGCAGACAAAATGCAGCCCTCCTCCGGGAGAATCTCAAGAGCAGGGGGTGGAGCAAGCCAGGCCTCAAACCTCGAGATTCTCCAGCCCAAAACGCAGCCAAAATGCAGCCCACATCCAGGAGAATCTCAAGAGCAGGGTGTGGAGCAAGCCAGGCCTCAAACCACGAGAAGCTCCAGCCCAAAATGCAGCCAAAATGCAGCCCACATCCGGGAGAATCTCAAGAGCAGGGGGTGGAGCAAGCCAGGCCTCAAACCACGAGAAGCTCCAGCCCAAAAGGCAGCCAAAATGCAGCCCACATCCGGGAGAATCTCAAGAGCAGGGGGTGGAGCAAGCCAGGCCTCAAACCACGAGAAGCTCCAGCTCAAAAGGCAGACAAAATGCAGCCCTCCTCCGGGAGAATCTCAAGAGCAGGGGGTGGAGCAAGCCAGGCCTCAAACCTCTAGATTATCCAGCCCAAAACGCAGCCAAAATGCAGCCCACATCCGGGAGAATCTCAAGAGCAGGGTGTGGAGCAAGCCAGGCCTCAAACCACGAGAAGCTCCAGCCCAAAAAGCAGCCAAAATGCAGCCCACATCCGGGAGAATCTCAAGAGCAGGGGGTGGAGCAAGCCAGGCCTCAAACCACGAGAAGCTCCAGCCCAAAAGGCAGCCAAAATGCAGCCCACATCCAGGAGAATATCAAGAGCAGAGGGTGGAGCAAGCCAGGCCTCAAACTATGAGAAGCTCCAGGCCAAAAGGCAGCCAAAATCCAGCGCACATCCGGGAGAATCTCAAGAGCAGGGGGTGGAGCAAGCCAGGCCTCAAACCATGAGAAACTCCAGCCCAAAAGGCAGCCAAAATCCAGGCCACATCCGGGAGAATCTCAAGAGCAGGGGGTGGAGCAAGCCAGTCCTCAAACCACGAGAAGCTCCAGCCCTAAAGGCAGCCAAAATGCAGCCCACATCCAGAAGAATCGCAAGAGCAGAGGGTGGAGCAAGCCAGGCCTCAAACCACGAGAAGCTCCAGCCCAAAAGGCAGCCAAAATGCAGCCCACATCCGGGAGAATCTCAAGAGCAGGGGGTGGAGCAAGCCAGGCCTCAAACCATGAGAAGCTCCAGCCCAAAATGCCGCCAAAATCCAGCCCACATCCGGGAGAATCTCAAGAGCAGGGGTTGGAGCAAGCCAGGCCTCAAACCATGAGAAGCTCCAGCCCAAAAGGCAGCCAAAATGCAGCCCACCTCCCTGATAATCTCAAGAGCAGGGGTGGAGCAAGGCAGGCCTCAAACCACGAGAAGCTCCAGCCCAAAAGGCAGCCAAAATCCAGCCCACATCCGGGAGAATATCAAGAGCAGGGGGTGGAGCAAGCCAGACCTCAAACCATGAGAAGCTCCAGCCCAAAAGGCAGCCAAAATGCAGCCCACATCCGGGAGAATCTCAAGAGCAGGGGGTGGAGCAAGCCAGGCCTCAAACCACGAGAAGCTCCAGCCAAAATGCAGCCAAAATGCAGCCCACATCCGGGAGAATCTCAAGAGCAGGGGGTGGAGCAAGCCAGGCCTCAAACCACGAGAAGCTCCAGCCCAAAATGCAGACAAAATCCAGCCCACATCCGGGAGAATATCAAGAGCAGGGGGTGGAGCAAGCCAGGCCTCAAACCTCGAGAAGCTCCAGCCCAAAATGCAGCCAAAATGCAGCCCATCTCCCTGAGAATATCAAGAGCAGGGGGTGGAGCAAGCCAGGCCTCAAACCACGAGAAGCTCCAGCCCAAAAGGCAGCCAAAATGCAGCCCACATCCAGAAGAATCGCAAGAGCAGGGGGTGGAGGAAGCCAGGCCTCAAACCTCGAGAAGCTCCAGCCCTAAAGGCAGCCAAAATGCAGCCCACATCCGGGAGAATCTCAAGAGCAGGGGGTGGAGCAAGCCAGGCCTCAAACCACGAGAAGCTCCAGCCCAAAAAGGCAGCCAAAATGCAGCCCACCTCCGGGAGAATCTCAAGAGCAGGGGGTGGAGCAAGCCAGGCCTCAAACCATGAGAAGCTCCAGCCCAAAAGGCAGCCAAAATGCAGCCTATATCCGGGAGAATCTCAAGAGCAGGGGGTGGAGCAAGCCAGGCCTCAAACCACGACAAGCTCCAGCCCAAAAGGCAGCCAAAATGCAGCCCACCTCCGGGAGAATCTCAAGAGCAGGGGGTGGAGCAAGGCAGGCCTCAAACCATGAGAAGCTGCAGCCCTAAATGCAGCCAAAATGCAGCCCACCTCCGGGAGAATCTCAAGAGCAGGGGGTGGAGCAAGCCAGGCCTCAAACCACGAGAAGCTCCAGCCCAAAAGGCAGCCAAAATGCAGCCAACATCCGGGACAATTTCAAGAGCAGGGGGTGGAGCTAGCCAGGCCTCAAACCACGAGAAGCTCCAGCCCAAAAGGCAGCCAAAATGCAGCCCACATCCGGGAGAATCTCAAGAGCAGGGGGTGGAGCAAGCCAGACCTCAAACCACGAGAAGCTCCAGCCCTAAAGGCAGCCAAAATGCAGCCCACCTCCCTGATAATCTCAAGAGCAGGGGTGGAGCAAGGCAGGCCTCAAACCACGAGAAGCTCCAGCCCAAAAGGCAGCCAAAATCCAGCCCACATCCGGGAGAATATCAAGAGCAGGGGGTGGAGCAAGCCAGACCTCAAACCATGAGAAGCTCCAGCCCAAAAGGCAGCCAAAATGCAGCCCACATCCGGGAGAATCTCAAGAGCAGGGGGTGGAGCAAGCCAGGCCTCAAACCACGAGAAGCTCCAGCCAAAATGCAGCCAAAATGCAGCCCACATCCGGGAGAATCTCAAGAGCAGGGGGTGGAGCAAGCCAGGCCTCAAACCACGAGAAGCTCCAGCCCAAAATGCAGACAAAATCCAGCCCACATCCGGGAGAATATCAAGAGCAGGGGGTGGAGCAAGCCAGGCCTCAAACCTCGAGAAGCTCCAGCCCAAAATGCAGCCAAAATGCAGCCCATCTCCCTGAGAATATCAAGAGCAGGGGGTGGAGCAAGCCAGGCCTCAAACCACGAGAAGCTCCAGCCCAAAAAGGCAGCCAAAATGCAGCCCACCTCCGGGAGAATCTCAAGAGCAGGGGGTGGAGCAAGCCAGGCCTCAAACCATGAGAAGCTCCAGCCCAAAAGGCAGCCAAAATGCAGCCTATATCCGGGAGAATCTCAAGAGCAGGGGGTGGAGCAAGCCAGGCCTCAAACCACGACAAGCTCCAGCCCAAAAGGCAGCCAAAATGCAGCCCACCTCCGGGAGAATCTCAAGAGCAGGGGGTGGAGCAAGGCAGGCCTCAAACCATGAGAAGCTGCAGCCCTAAATGCAGCCAAAATGCAGCCCACCTCCGGGAGAATCTCAAGAGCAGGGGGTGGAGCAAGCCAGGCCTCAAACCACGAGAAGCTCCAGCCCAAAAGGCAGCCAAAATGCAGCCAACATCCGGGACAATTTCAAGAGCAGGGGGTGGAGAAAGCCAGGCCTCAAACCACGAGAAGCTCCAGCCCAAAAGGCAGCCAAAATGCAGCCCACATCCGGGAGAATCTCAAGAGCAGGGGGTGGAGCAAGCCAGGCCTGAAACCACGAGAAGCTCCAGCCCAAAAGGCAGCCAAAATCCAGGCCACATCCGGGAGAATATCAAGAGCAGGAGGTGGAGCAAGCCAGGCCTCAAACCACAAGAATCTCCAGCCCAAAAGGCAGCCAAAATGCAGCCCACATCTGGGAGAATCTCAAGAGAAGGGGGTGGAGTAAGCCAGGCCTCAAACCACGAGAAGCTCCAGCCCAAAAGGCAGACAAAATGCAGCCCACATCCGGGAGAATCTCAACAGCAGGGGGTGGAGCAAGCCAGGCCTCAAACCACGAGAAGCTCCAGCCCTAAAGGCAGCCAAAATGCAGCCCACATCTGGGAGAATCTCAAGAGCAGGGGGTGGAGCAAGCCAGGCCTCAAACCACGAGAAGCTCCAGCCCAAAAGGCAGACAAAATGCAGCCCACATCCGGGACAATTTCAAGAGCAGGGGGTGGAGCTAGCCAGGCCTCAAACCCTGAGAACCTCCAGCCCTAAAAGCAGCCAAAATGCAGCCCACCTCCAGGAGAATCTCAAGAGCAGGGGGTGGAGCAAGCCAGGCCTCAAACCACGAGAAGCTCCAGCCCAAAAGGCAGACAAAATCCAGCCCACATCAGGGAGAATATCAAGAGCAGGGGGTGGAGCAAGCCAGTCCTCAAACCACGAGAAGCTCCAGCCCAAAAGGCAGCCAAAATGCAGCCCACATCTGGGAGAATCTCAAGAGCAGGGGGTGGAGCAAGCCAGGCCTCAAACCACGAGAAGCTCCAGCCCAAAATGCAGCCAAAATGCAGCCCACATCCGGGACAATTTCAAGAGCAGGGGGTGGAGCTAGCCAGGCCTCAAACCCTGAGAACCTCCAGCCCTAAAAGCAGCCAAAATGCAGCCCACCTCCGGGAGAATCTCAAGAGCAGGGGGTGGAGCAAGCCAGGCCTCAAACCACGAGAAGCTCCAGCCCAAAAGGCAGACAAAATCCAGCCCACATCCAGGAGAATCTCAAGAGCAGGGGTGGAGAAAGGCAGGCCTCAAACCACGAGAAGCTCCAGCCCAAAAGGCAGCCAAAATCCAGCCCACATCCGGGAGAATCTCAAGAGCAGGGGGTGGAGCAAGCCAGGCCTCCATCCTCGAGATTCTCCAGCCCAAAAGGCAGCCAAAATGCAGCCCACATCCGGGAGAATCTCAAGAGCAGGGTGTGGAGCAAGCCAGGCCTCAAACCATGAGAAGCTCCAGCCCAAAATGCAGCCAAAATGCAGCGCACATCCGGGAGAATCTCAAGAGCAGGGGGTGGAGCAAGCCAGGCCTCAAACCACAAGAAGCTCCAGCCCAAAATGCAGCCAAAATGCAGCCCACCTCCGGGAGAATCTCAAGAGCAGGGGGTGGAGCAAGGCAGGCCTCAAACCTCGAGAAGCTCCAGCCCAAAAGGCAGCCAAAATGCAGCCCACATCCGGGAGAATCTCAAGAGCAGGGGGTGGAGCAAGCCAGGCCTCAAACCACGAGAAGCTCCAGCCCAAAAGGCAGCCAAAATGCAGCCCACCTCCCTGAGAATATCAAGAGCAGGGGGTGGAGCAAGCCAGGCCTCAAACCACGAGAAGCTCCAGCCCTAAAGGCAGCCAAAATGCAGCCCACATCCGGGAGAATCTCAAGAGCAGGGGGTGGAGCAAGCCAGGCCTCAAACCACGAGAAGCTCCAGCCCAAAAGGCAGCCAAAATGCAGCCCATATCCGGGAGAATCTCAAGAGCAGAGGGTGGAGCAAGCCAGGCCTCAAACCACGAGAAGCTCCAGCCCTAAAGGCAGCCAAAATGCAGCCCACATCCAGTAGAATCGCAAGAGCAGGGGGTGGAGCAAGCCAGGCCTCAAACCACGAGAAGCTCCAGCCCTAAAGGCAGCCAAAATGCAGCCCACCTCCCTGATAATCTCAAGAGCAGGGGGTGGAGCAAGGCAGGCCTCAAACCACGAGAAGCTCCAGCCCAAAAGGCAGCCAAAATGCAGCCCACCTCCGGGAGAATCTCAAGAGCAGGGGGTGGAGCAAGCCAGGCCTCAAACCACGAGAAGCTCCAGCCCAAAAGGCAGCCAAAATGCAGCCCATATCTGGGAGAATCTCAAGAGCAGTGGGTGGAGCAAGCCAGGCCTCAAACCACGAGAAGCTCCAGCCCAAAAGGCAGCCAAAATGCAGCCCACCTCCGGGAGAATCTCAAGAGCAGGGGGTGGAGCAAGCCAGGCCTCAAACCACGAGAAGCTCCAGCCCAAAAGGCAGCCAAAATGCAGCCCACATCCGGGAGAATCTCAAGAGCAGTGGGTGGAGCAAGCCAGGCCTCAAACCACGAGAAGCTCCAGCCCAAAAGGCAGCCAAAATGCAGCCCACCTCCGGGAGAATCTCAAGAGCAGGGGGTGGAGCAAGCCAGGCCTCAAACCACGAGAAGCTCCAGCCCAAAAGGCAGCCAAAATGCAGGCAACATCCGGGACAATTTCAAGAGCAGGGGGTGGAGCAAGCCAGGCCTCAAACCATGAGAAGCTCCAGCCCAAAAGGCAGCCAAAATGCAGCCCACCTCCGGGAGAATCTCAAGAGCAGGGGGTGGAGCAAGCCAGGCCTCAAACCATGAGAAGCTCCAGCCCAAAAGGCAGCCAAAATGCAGCCCACATCCAGGAGAATATCAAGAGCAGAGGGTGGAGCAAGCCAGGCCTCAAACCCTGAGAACCTCCAGCCCTAAAAGCAGCCAAAATGCAGCCCACCTCCAGGAGAATCTCAAGAGCAGGGGGTGGAGCAAGCCAGGCCTCAAACCACGAGAAGCTCCAGCCCAAAAGGCAGACAAAATCCAGCCCACATCAGGGAGAATATCAAGAGCAGGGGGTGGAGCAAGCCAGTCCTCAAACCACGAGAAGCTCCAGCCCAAAAGGCAGCCAAAATGCAGCCCACATCTGGGAGAATCTCAAGAGCAGGGGGTGGAGCAAGCCAGGCCTCAAACCACGAGAAGCTCCAGCCCAAAATGCAGCCAAAATGCAGCCCACATCCGGGACAATTTCAAGAGCAGGGGGTGGAGCTAGCCAGGCCTCAAACCCTGAGAACCTCCAGCCCTAAAAGCAGCCAAAATGCAGCCCACCTCCGGGAGAATCTCAAGAGCAGGGGGTGGAGCAAGCCAGGCCTCAAACCACGAGAAGCTCCAGCCCAAAAGGCAGACAAAATCCAGCCCACATCCAGGAGAATCTCAAGAGCAGGGGTGGAGAAAGGCAGGCCTCAAACCACGAGAAGCTCCAGCCCAAAAGGCAGCCAAAATGCAGCCCACATCCGGGAGAATCTCAAGAGCAGGGTGTGGAGCAAGCCAGGCCTCAAACCATGAGAAGCTCCAGCCCAAAATGCAGCCAAAATGCAGCGCACATCCGGGAGAATCTCAAGAGCAGGGGGTGGAGCAAGCCAGGCCTCAAACCACAAGAAGCTCCAGCCCAAAATGCAGCCAAAATGCAGCCCACCTCCGGGAGAATCTCAAGAGCAGGGGGTGGAGCAAGGCAGGCCTCAAACCTCGAGAAGCTCCAGCCCAAAAGGCAGCCAAAATGCAGCCCACATCCGGGAGAATCTCAAGAGCAGGGGGTGGAGCAAGCCAGGCCTCAAACCACGAGAAGCTCCAGCCCAAAAGGCAGCCAAAATGCAGCCCACCTCCCTGAGAATATCAAGAGCAGGGGGTGGAGCAAGCCAGGCCTCAAACCACGAGAAGCTCCAGCCAAAAAGGCAGCCAAAATGCAGCCCACATCCGGGAGAATCTCAAGAGCAGGGGGTGGAGCAAGCCAGGCCTCAAACCACGAGAAGCTCCAGCCCAAAAGGCAGCCAAAATGCAGCCCATATCCGGGAGAATCTCAAGAGCAGAGGGTGGAGCAAGCCAGGCCTCAAACCACGAGAAGCTCCAGCCCTAAAGGCAGCCAAAATGCAGCCCACATCCAGTAGAATCGCAAGAGCAGGGGGTGGAGCAAGCCAGGCCTCAAACCACGAGAAGCTCCAGCCCTAAAGGCAGCCAAAATGCAGCCCACCTCCCTGATAATCTCAAGAGCAGGGGGTGGAGCAAGGCAGGCCTCAAACCACGAGAAGCTCCAGCCCAAAAGGCAGCCAAAATGCAGCCCACCTCCGGGAGAATCTCAAGAGCAGGGGGTGGAGCAAGCCAGGCCTCAAACCACGAGAAGCTCCAGCCCAAAAGGCAGCCAAAATGCAGCCCATATCTGGGAGAATCTCAAGAGCAGTGGGTGGAGCAAGCCAGGCCTCAAACCACGAGAAGCTCCAGCCCAAAAGGCAGCCAAAATGCAGCCCACCTCCGGGAGAATCTCAAGAGCAGGGGGTGGAGCAAGCCAGGCCTCAAACCACGAGAAGCTCCAGCCCAAAAGGCAGCCAAAATGCAGCCCACATCCGGGAGAATCTCAAGAGCAGTGGGTGGAGCAAGCCAGGCCTCAAACCACGAGAAGCTCCAGCCCAAAAGGCAGCCAAAATGCAGCCCACCTCCGGGAGAATCTCAAGAGCAGGGGGTGGAGCAAGCCAGGCCTCAAACCACGAGAAGCTCCAGCCCAAAAGGCAGCCAAAATGCAGGCAACATCCGGGACAATTTCAAGAGCAGGGGGTGGAGCAAGCCAGGCCTCAAACCATGAGAAGCTCCAGCCCAAAAGGCAGCCAAAATGCAGCCCACCTCCGGGAGAATCTCAAGAGCAGGGGGTGGAGCAAGCCAGGCCTCAAACCATGAGAAGCTCCAGCCCAAAAGGCAGCCAAAATGCAGCCCACATCCAGGAGAATATCAAGAGCAGAGGGTGGAGCAAGCCAGGCCTCAAACCATGAGAAGCTCCAGCCTAAAATGCAGCGAAAATCCAGCCCACATCCGGGAGAATCTCAAGAGCAGTGGGTGGAGCAAGCCAGGCCTCAAACCACGAGAAGCTCCAGCCCAAAAGGCAGCCAAAATGCAGCCCACGTCCGGGAGAATCTCAAGAGCAGGGGGTGGAGCAAGCCAGGCCTCAAACCATGAGAAGCTCCAGGACAAAAGGCAGCCAAAATGCAGCCCACATTCGGAAGAATCTCAAGAGCAGGGGGTGGAGCAAGCCAGGCCTCAAACCACGAGAAGCTCCAGCCCAAAATGCAGCCAAAATGCAGCCCACATCTGGGAGAATCTCAAGAGCAGGGGGTGGAGCAAGCCAGGCCTCAAACCACGAGAAGCTCCAGCCCAAAAGGCAGCCAAAATGCAGCCCACATCCGGGAGAATCTCAAGAGCAGGGGGTGGAGCAAGGCAGGCCTCAAACCACGAGAAGCTCCAGCCCAAAAGGCAGCCAAAATGCAGCCCACATCCGGGAGAATCTCAAGAGCAGGGGGTGGAGCAAGCCAGGCCTCAAACCATGAGAAGCTCCAGCCCTAAAGGCAGCCAAAATGCAGCTCACATCCGGGAGAATCTCAAGAGCAGGAGGTGGAGCAAGCCAGGCCTCAAACCACGAGAAGCTCCAGCCCAAAAGGCAGACAAAATGCAGCCCACATCCGGGAGAATCTCAAGAGCAGGGGGTGGAGCAAGCCAGGCCTCAAACCACGAGAAGCTCCAGCCCAAAAGGCAGCCAAAATGCAGCCCACCTCCGGGAGAATCTCAAGAGCAGGGGGTGGAGCAAGCCAGGCCTCAAACCACGAGAAGCTCCAGCCCAAAAGGCAGCCAAAATGCAGCCCACCTCCGGGAGAATATCAAGAGCAGAGGGTGGAGCAAGCCAGGCCTCAAACCATGAGAAGCTCCAGCCCAAAAGGCAGCCAAAATGCAGCCCACATCCAGGAGAATCTCAAGAGCAGAGGGTGGAGCAAGCCAGGCCTCAAACCATGAGAAGCTCCAGCCCAAAAGGCAGCCAAAATGCAGCCCACCTCCGGGAGAATCTCAAGAGCAGGGGGTGGAGGAAGCCAGGCCTCAAACCACGAGAAGCTCCAGCCCAAAAGGCAGCCAAAATGCAGCCCACATGCGGGAGAATCTCAAGAGCAGGGGGTGGAGCAAGCCAGGCCTCAAACCACGAGAAGCTCCAGCTCTAAATGCAGCCAAAATGCAGCCTACATCCGGGAGAATCTCAAGAGCAGGGGGTGGAGCAAGCCAGGCCTCAAACCACGAGAAGCTCCAGCCCAAAATGCAGCCAAAATCCAGCCCAGATCCGGGAGAATCTCAAGAGCAGGGGGTGGAGCAAGCCAGGCCTCCAACCACGAGAAGCTCCAGACCAAAAGGCAGCCAAAATCCAGCCCAGATCCGGGAGAATCTCAAGAGCAGGGGGTGGAGCAAGCCAGGCCTCAAACCACGAGAAGCTCCAGCCCAAAATGCAGACAAAATCCAGCCCATCTCCCTAAGAATCTCAAGAGCAGGGGGTGGAGCAAGCCAGGCCTCAAACCACGAGAAGCTCCAGCCCTAAAGGCAGCCAAAATGCAGCTCACATCCGGGAGAATCTCAAGAGCAGGAGGTGGAGCAAGCCAGGCCTCAAACCACGAGAAGCTCCAGCCCAAAAGGCAGCCAAAATCCAGCCCACATCCGGGAGAATCTCAAGAGCAGGGGGTGGAGCAAGCCAGGCCTCAAACCACAAGAATCTCCAGACCAACAGGCAGCCAAAATCCAGCCCACATCCGGGAGAATCTCAAGAGCAGGGGGTGGAGCAAGCCAGGCCTCAAACCACGAGAAGCTCCAGCCCAAAAGGCAGACAAAATCCAGCCCACATCCGGGAGAATCTCAAGAGCAGGGGGTGGAGCAAGCCAGGCCTCAAACCACGAGAAGCTCCAGCCCAAAAGGCAGCCAAAATGCAGCCCACATCTGGGAGAATCTCAAGAGCAGGGGGTGGAGCACGGCAGGCCTCAAACCTCGAGAAGCTCCAGCCCAAAAGGCAGCCAAAATCCAGCCCACATCCAGGAGAATATCAAGAGCAGGGGGTGGAGCAAGCCAGGCCTCAAACCATGAGAAGCTCCAGCCCAAAAGGCAGCCAAAATCCAGCCCACATCCGGGAGAATCTCAAGAGCAGGGGGTGGAGCAAGCCAGGCCTCAAACCACGAGAAGCTCCAGCCCAAAAGGCAGCCAAAATCCAGCCCACATCCGGGAGAATATCAAGAGCAGTGGGTGGAGCAAGCCAGGCCTCAAACCACGAGAAGCTCCAGCTCTAAATGCCGCCAAAATGCAGCCTACATCCGGGAGAATCTCAAGAGCAGGGGGTGGAGCAAGCCAGGCCTCAAACCACGAGAAGCTCCAGCCCAAAAGGCAGCCAAAATGCAGGCCACATCCGGGAGAATCTCAAGAGCAGGGGGTGGAGCAAGCCAGGCCTCCAACCACGAGAAGCTCCAGACCAAAAGGCAGCCAAAATCCAGCCCACATCCGGGAGAATCTCAAGAGCAGGGGGTGGAGCAAGACAGGCCTCAAACCACGAGAAGCTCCAGCCCAAAAGGCAGCCAAAATCCAGCCCATCTCCCTGAGAATCTCAAGAGCAGGGGGTGGAGCAAGCCAGGCCTCAAACCACGAGAAGCTCCAGCCCAAAATGCAGCCAAAATGCAGCCCACATCCGGGAGAATCTCAAGAGCAGGGGGTGGAGCAAGCCAGGCCTCAAACCACGAGAAGCTCCAGCCCAAAAGGCAGCCAAAATGCAGCCCACAACCGGGAGAATCTCAAGAGCAGGGGGTGGAGCAAGCCAGGCCTCAAACCACGAGAAGCTCCAGCCCAAAAGGCAGCCAAAATGCAGCCCACATCCGGGAGAATCTCAAGAGCAGGGGGTGGAGCAAGCCAGGCCTCAAACCACGAGAAGCTCCAGCCCAAAAAGCAGCCAAAATGCAGCCCACATCCGGGAGAATCTCAAGAGCAGGGGGTGGAGCAAGCCAGGCCTCAAACCACGAGAAGCTCCAGCCCTAAAGGCAGCCAAAATGCAGCCCACCTCCCTGAGAATCTCAAGAGCAGGGGGTGGAGCAAGCCAGGCCTCAAACCATGAGAAGCTCCAGCCCTAAAGGCAGCCAAAATGCAGCTCACATCTGGGAGAATCTCAAGAGCAGGAGGTGGAGCAAGCCAGGCCTCAAACCACGAGAAGCTCCAGCCCAAAAGGCAGCCAAAATGCAGCCCACATCCGGGAGAATCTCAAGAGCAGGGGGTGGAGCAAGCCAGGCCTCAAACCACAAGAATCTCCAGACCAACAGGCAGACAAAATCCAGCCCACATCCGGGAGAATCTCAAGAGCAGGGGGTGGAGCAAGCCAGGCCTCAAACCACGAGAAGCTCCAGCCCAAAAGGCAGCCAAAATGCAGCCCACATCTGGGAGAATCTCAAGAGCAGGGGGTGGAGCAAGCCAGGCCTCAAACCTCGAGAAGCTCCAGCCCAAAAGGCAGCCAAAATGCAGCCCACATCCAGGAGAATATCAAGAGCAGGGGGTGGAGCAAGCCAGGCCTCAAACCATGAGAAGCTCCAGCCCAAAATGCAGCCAAAATCCAGCCCACATCCAGGAGAATCTCAAGAGCAGAGGGTGGAGCAAGCCAGGCCTCAAACCATGAGAAGCTCCAGGCCAAAAGGCAGCCAAAATCCAGCCCAACTCCGGGAGAATCTCAAGAGCAGGGGGTGGAGGAAGCCAGGCCTCAAACCACGAGAAACTCCAGCCCAAAATGCAGACAAAATGCAACCCACATCCGGGAGAATCTCAAGAGCAGGGGGTGGAGCAAGGCAGGCCTCAAACCACGAGGAGCTCCAGCCCTGAGGGCAGCCAAAATGCAGCCCACATCCAGGAGAATATCAAGAGCAGGGGGTGGAGCTAGCCAGGCCTCAAACCACGAGAAGCTCCAGCCCTAAAAGCAGCCAAAATGCAGCCTACATCCGGGAGCATCTCAAGAGCAGGGGGTGGAGCAAGCCAGGCCTCAAACCACGAGAAGCTCCAGACCAAAAGGCAGCCAAAATGCAGCCCACATCCGGGAGAATATCAAGAGCAGGGCGTGGAGCAAGCCAGGCCTCAAACCACGAGAAGCTCCAGCCCAAAAGGCAGCCAAAATGCAGCCCATATCCAGGAGAATATCAAGAGCAGGGGGTGGAGCAAGCCAGGCCTCAAACCTCGAAAACCTCCAGCCCAAAAGGCAGCCAAAATGCAGCCCACATCCGGGAGAATCTCAAGAGCAGGGGGTGGAGCAAGCCAGGCCTCAAACCACGAGAATTTCCAGCCCAAAAGGCAGCCAAAATGCAGCCCACATGCGGGAGAATCTCAAGAGCAGGGGGTGGAGCAAGCCAGGCCTCAAACCACGAGAAGCTCCAGCCCAAAAGGCAGCCAAAATGCAGCCCACATCCGGGAGAATCTCAAGAGCAGGGGGTGGAGCAAGCCAGGCCTCAAACCTCGAGAAGCTCCAGCCCAAAAGGCAGCCAAAATGCAGCCCACATCCGGGAGAATCTCAAGAGCAGGGGGTGGAGCAAGCCAGGCCTCAAACCACGAGAAGCTCCAGCCCAAAAGGCAGCCAAAATGCAGCCCACCTCTGGGAGAATCTCAAGAGCAGGGGGTGGAGCAAGCCAGGCCTCAAACCACGAGAAGCTCCAGCCCAAAAGGCAGCCAAAATGCAGCCTACATCTGGGAGAATCTCAAGAGCAGGGGGTGGAGCAAGCCAGGCCTCAAACCACGAGAAGCTCCAGCCCAAAAGGCAGCCAAAATGCAGCCCACATCCGGGAGAATCTCAAGAGCAGGGGGTGGAGCAAGCCAGGCCTCAAACCACGAGAAGCTCCAGGCCAAAAGGCAGCCAAAATCCAGCCCAACTCCGGGAGAATATCAAGAGCAGGGGGTGGAGGAAGCCAGGCCTCAAACCACGAGAAACTCCAGGCCAAAATGCAGACAAAATGCAACCCACATCCGGGAGAATCTCAAGAGCAGGGGGTGGAGCAAGCCAGGCCTCAAACCACGAGGAGCTCCAGCCCTAAGGGCAGCCAAAATGCAGCCCACATCCCAAAGAATCTCAAGAGCAGGGGGTGGAGCAAGCCAGGCCTCAAACCACGAGAAGCTCCAGCCCAAAAGGCAGCCAAAATCCAGCCCACATCCGGGACAATTTCAAGAGCAGGGGGTGGAGCTAGCCAGGCCTCAAACCACGAGAAGCTCCAGCCCTAAAAGCAGCCAAAATGCAGCCTACATCCGGGAGCATCTCAAGAGCAGGGGGTGGAGCAAGCCAGGCCTCAAACCACGAGAAGCTCCAGACCAAAAGGCAGCCAAAATCCAGCCCACATCCGGGAGAATATCAAGAGCAGGGCGTGGAGCAAGCCAGGCCTCAAACCACGAGAAGCTCCAGCCCAAAAGGCAGACAAAATGCAGCCCACATCCGGGAGAATCTCAAGAGCAGGGGCTGGAGCACGGCAGGCCTCAAACCTCGAGAAGCTCCAGCCCAAAAGGCAGCCAAAATGCAGGCCACATCCGGGAGAATCTCAAGAGCAGGGGGTGGAGCAAGCCAGGCCTCAAACCTCGAGAAGCTCCAGCCCAAAAGGCAGCCAAAATGCAGCCCACATCCGGGAGAATCTCAAGAGCAGGGGGTGGAGCAAGGCAGGCCTCAAACCTCGAGAAGCTCCAGCCCAAAAGGCAGCCAAAATGCAGCCCACATCCGGGAGAATCTAAAGAGCAGGGGGTGGAGCAAGCCAGGCCTCAAACCACGAGAAGCTCCAGCCCAAAAGGCAGCCAAAATGCAGCCCACCTCTGGGAGAATCTCAAGAGCAGGGGGTGGAGCAAGCCAGGCCTCAAACCACGAGAAGCTCCAGCCCAAAAGGCAGCCAAAATGCAGCCTACATCTGGGAGAATCTCAAGAGCAGGGGGTGGAGCAAGCCAGGCCTCAAACCACGAGAAGCTCCAGCCCAAAAGGCAGCCAAAATGCAGCCCACATCCGGGAGAATCTCAAGAGCAGGGGGTGGAGCAAGCCAGGCCTCAAACCACGAGAACCTCCAGCCCAAAAGGCAGCCAAAATGCAGCCCACATCCGGGAGAATCTCAAGAGCAGGGGGTGGAGCAAGCCAGGCCTCAAACCTCGAGAAGCTCCAGCCCAAAAGGCAGCCAAAATGCAGGCCACATCCGGGAGAATCTCAAGAGCAGGGGGTGGAGCAAGCCAGGCCTCAAACCACGAGAAGCTCCAGCCCAAAAGGCAGACAAAATCCAGCCCATATCCGGGAGAATATCAAGAGCAGGGGGTGGAGCAAGCCAGGCCTCAAACCACGAGAAGCTCCAGCCCAAAAGGCAGCCAAAATGCAGCCCACATCCGGGAGAATCTCAAGAGCAGGGGGTGGAGCAAGCCAGGCCTCAAACCACGAGACGCTCCAGCCCAAAAGGCAGCGAAAATGCAGGCCACATCCGGGAGAATCTCAAGAGCACGGGGTGGAGCACGGCAGGCCTCAAACCTCGAGAAGCTCCAGCCCAAAAGGCAGCCAAAATGCAGGCCACATCCGGGAGAATCTCAAGAGCAGGGGGTGGAGCAAGCCAGGCCTCAAACCACGAGAAGCTCCAGCCCAAAAGGCAGCCAAAATGCAGCCCACATCCGGGAGAATCTCAAGAGCAGGGGCTGGAGCAAGCCAGGCCTCAAACCACGAGAAGCTCCAGCCCAAAATGCAGACAAAATGCAGCCCACATCCGGGAGAATCTCAAGAGCAGGGGGTGGAGCAAGCCAGGCCTCAAACCACGAGAAGCTCCAGCCAAAAAGGCAGCCAAAATGCAGCCTACATCTGGGAGAATCTCAAGAGCAGGGGGTGGAGCAAGCCAGGCCTCAAACCATGAGAAGCTCCAGCCCAAAAGGCAGCCAAAATGCAGCCCACATCTGGGAGAATCTCAAGAGCAGTGGGTGGAGCAAGCCAGGCCTCAAACCACGAGAACCTCCAGCCCAAAAGGCAGCCAAAATGCAGCCCACGTCCGGGAGAATCTCAAGAGCAGGGGGTGGAGCAAGCCAGGCCTCAAACCTCGAGAAGCTCCAGCCCAAAAGGCAGCCAAAATGCAGGCCACATCCGGGAGAATCTCAAGAGCAGGGGGTGGAGCAAGCCAGGCCTCAAACCACGAGAAGCTCCAGCCTTAAAGGCAGCCAAAATGCAGCCCACATCCGGGAGAATCTCAAGAGCAGGGGGTGGAGCAAGCCAGGCCTCAAACCACGAGAAGCTCCAGCCCTAAAGGCAGCCAAAATGCACCCCACATCCGGGAGAATCTCAAGAGCAGGGGGTGGAGCAAGCCAGGCCTCAAACCACGAGAAGCTCCAGCCCAAAAGGCAGCCAAAATGCAGCCCACATCCGGGAGAATCTCAAGAGCAGGGGGTGGAGCAAGCCAGGCCTCAAACCACGAGAACCTCCAGCCCAAAAGGCAGCCAAAATGCAGCCCACATCCGGGAGAATCTCAAGAGCAGGGGGTGGAGGAAGCCAGGCCTCAAACCTCGAGAAGCTCCAGCCCAAAAGGCAGCCAAAATGCAGGCCACATCCGGGAGAATCTCAAGAGCAGGGGGTGGAGCAAGCCAGGCCTCAAACCACAACAAGCACCAGCCCTAAAGGCAGCCAAAATGCAGCCCACATCCGGGAGAATCTCAAGAGCAGGGGGTGGAGCAAGCCAGGCCTCAAACCACGAGAAACTCCAGCCCAAAAGGCAGCCAAAATCCAGCCCACATCCGGGAGAATCTCAAGAGCAGGGGGTGGAGCAAGCCAGGCCTCAAACCTCGAGAAGCTCCAGCCCAAAAGGCAGCCAAAATGCAGCCCACATCCGGGAGAATATCAAGAGCAGGGGGTGGAGCAAGCCAGGCCTCAGACCACGAGAAGCTCCAGCCCAAAAGGCAGCCAAAATGCAGGCCACATCCGGGAGAATCTCAAGAGCAGGGGGTGGAGCAAGCCAGGCCTCAAACCTCGAGAAGCTCCAGCCCAAAATGCAGCCAAAATGCAGCCAACCTCCCTGAGAATCTCAAGAGCAGGGGGTGGAGCAAGCCAGGCCTCAAACCATGAGAAGCTCCAGCCCAAAAGGCAGCCAAAATGCAGCCCATATCCGGGAGAATCTCAAGAGCAGGGGGTGGAGAAAGCCAGGCCTCAAACCACGAGAAGCTCCAGCCCAAAAGGCAGCCAAAATGCAGCCCACATCCGGGAGAATCTCAAGAGCAGGGGGTGGAGCAAGCCAGGCCTCAAACCACGAGAAGCTCCAGCCCAAAAGGCAGCCAAAATGCAGCCCACATCCGGGAGAATCTCAAGAGCAGGGGGTCGAGCAAGCCAGGTCTCAGACCACGAGAAGCTCCAGCCCAAAAGGCAGCCAAAATGCAGCCCACCTCCGGGAGAATATCAAGAGCAGGGGGTGGAGCAAGCCAGGCCTCAAACCACGAGAAGCTCCAGCCCAAAAGGCAGCCAAAATGCAGCCCACATCCGGGAGAATCTCAAGAGCAGGGGGTGGAGCAAGCCAGGCCTGAAACCATGAGAAGCTCCAGCCCAAAAGGCAGCCAAAATGCAGCGCACATCCGGGAGAATCTCAAGAGCAGGGGGTGGAGCAAGCCAGGCCTCAAACCACGAGAAGCTCCAGCCCAAAAGGCAGCCAAAATGCAGGCCACATCCGGGAGAATCTCAAGAGCAGGGGGTGGAGCAAGCCAGGCCTCAAACCACGAGAAGCTCCAGCCCAAAAGGCAGCCAAAATGCAGGCCACATCCGGGAGAATCTCAAGAGCAGGGGGTGGAGCAAGCCAGGCCTCAAACCACGAGAAGCTCCAGCCCAAAAGGCAGCCAAAATGCAGCCCACATCCGGGAGAATTTCAAGAGCAGGGGGTGGAGCAAGCCAGGCCTCAAACCACGAGAAGCTCCAGCCCAAAATGCAGCCAAAATCCAGCCCACACACGGGAGAATCTCAAGAGCAGGGGGTGGAGCAAGCCAGGCCTCAAACCACGAGAAGCTCCAGCCCTAAAGGCAGCCAAAATGCAGCTCACATCCAGGACAATTCAAGAGCAGGAGGTGGAGCAAGGCAGGCCTCAAACCACGAGAAGCTCCAGCCCAAAATACAGACAAAATCCAGCCCACATCCGGGAGAATATCAAGAGCAGGGGGTGGAGCAAGCCAGGTCTCAGACCACGAGAAGCTCCAGCCCAAAAGGCAGCCAAAATGCAGCCCACATCCGGGAGAATCTCAAGAGCAGGGGGTGGAGCAAGCCAGGCCTCAAACCTCGAGAAGCTCCAGCCCAAAAGGCAGCCAAAATGCAGCCCACCTCCCTGAGAATCTCAAGAGCAGGGGGTGGAGCAAGCCAGGCCTCAAACCATGAGAAGCTCCAGCCCAAAAGGCAGCCAAAATGCAGCCCATATCCGGGAGAATCTCAAGAGCAGGGGTTGGAGAAAGCCAGGCCTCAAACCACGAGAAGCTCCAGCCCAAAAGGCAGCCAAAATGCAGCCCACATCCGGGAGAATCTCAAGAGCAGGGGGTGGAGCAAGCCAGGCCTCAAACCACGAGAAGCTCCAGCCCAAAAGGCAGCCAAAATGCAGCCCACATCCGGGAGAATCTCAAGAGCAGGGGGTGGAGCAAGCCAGGTCTCAGACCACGAGAAGCTCCAGCCCAAAAGGCAGCCAAAATGCAGCCCACATCCGGGAGAATCTCAAGAGCAGGGGGTGGAGCAAGCCAGACCTCAAACCACGAGAAGCTCCAGCCCAAAAGGCAGCCAAAATGCAGCCCACATCCGGGAGAATCTCAAGAGCAGGGGGTGGAGCAAGCCAGGCCTCAAACCACGAGAAGCTCCAGCCCAAAAGGCAGCCAAAATGCAGCCCACACACGGGAGAATCTCAAGAGCAGGGGGTGGAGCAAGCCAGGCCTCAAACCACGAGAAGCTCCAGCCCTAAAGGCAGCCAAAATGCAGCTCACATCCGGGACAATTTCAAGAGAAGGAGGTGGAGCAAGGCAGGCCTCAAACCACGAGAAGCTCCAGCCCAAAAGGCAGCCAAAATGCAGCCAACCTCCCTGAGAATCTCAAGAGCAGGGGGTGGAGCAAGCCAGGCCTCAAACCATGAGAAGCTCCAGCCCAAAAGGCAGCCAAAATGCAGCCCACATCCGGGAGAATCTCAAGAGCAGGGGGTGGAGCAAGCCAGGCCTCAAACCACGAGAAGCTCCAGCCCAAAAGGCAGCCAAAATGCAGCCCATATCCGGGAGAATCTCAAGAGCAGGGGGTGGAGAAAGCCAGGCCTCAAACCACGAGAAGCTCCAGCCCAAAAGGCAGCCAAAATGCAGCCCACATCCGGGAGAATCTCAAGAGCAGGGGGTGGAGCAAGCCAGGCCTCAAACCACGAGAAGCTCCAGCCCAAAAGGCAGCCAAAATGCAGCCCACATCCGGGAGAATCTCAAGAGCAGGGGGTCGAGCAAGCCAGGTCTCAGACCACGAGAAGCTCCAGCCCAAAAGGCAGCCAAAATGCAGCCCACATCCGGGAGAATCTCAAGAGCAGGGGGTCGAGCAAGCCAGGTCTCAGACCACGAGAAGCTCCAGCCCAAAAGGCAGCCAAAATGCAGCCCACATCCGGGAGAATCTCAAGAGCAGGGGGTGGAGCAAGCCAGGTCTCAGACCACGAGAAGCTCCAGCCCAAAAGGCAGCCAAAATGCAGCCCACATCCGGGAGAATCTCAAGAGCAGGGGGTGGAGCAAGCCAGGCCTCAAACCATGAGAAGCTCCAGCCCAAAAGGCAGCCAAAATGCAGCCCACATCCGGGAGAATCTCAAGAGCAGGGGGTCGAGCAAGCCAGGTCTCAGACCACGAGAAGCTCCAGCCCAAAAGGCAGCCAAAATGCAGCCCACCTCGGGAGAATATCAAGAGCAGGGGGTGGAGCAAGCCAGGCCTCAAACCTCGAGAAGCTCCAGCCCAAAAGGCAGCCAAAATGCAGCCAAACTCCCTGAGAATCTCAAGAGCAGGGGGTGGAGCAAGCCAGGCCTCAAACCATGAGAAGCTGCAGCCCAAAAGGCAGCCAAAATGCAGCCCACATCTGGGAGAATCTCAAGAGGAGGGGTTGGAGCAAGCCAGGCCTCAAACCACGAGAAGCTCCAGCCCAAAAGGCAGCCAAAATACAGCGCACATCCGGGAGAATCTCAAGAGCAGAGGGTGGAGCAAGCCAGGCCTCAAACCTCGAGAAGCTCCAGCCCAAAAAGCAGCCAAAATGCAGCCCACATCTGGGAGAATCTCAAGAGCAGGGGGTGGAGAAAGCCAGGACTCAAACCACGAGAAGCTCCAGCCCAAAAGGCAGCCAAAATGCAGCCCACCTCCGGGAGAATCTCAAGAGCAGAGGGTGGACCAAGCCAGGTCTCAAACCACGAGAAGCTCCAGCCCAAAAGGCAGCCAAAATGCAGCCCACATCCGGGAGAATCTCAAGAGCAGGGGGTGGAGGAAGCCAGGCCTCAAACCACGAGAAGCTCCAGCCCAAAATGCAGCCAAAATGCAGCCCAGATGCGGGAGAATCTCAAGAGCAGGGGGTGGAGCAAGGCAGGCCTCAAACCACGAGAAGCTCCAGCCCAAAAGGCAGCCAAAATGCAGCCCACATCCGGGAGAATCTCAAGAGCAGGGGGTGGAGCAAGCCAGGCCTCAAACCACAAGAATCTCCAGCCCAACAGGCAGCCAAAATGCAGCCCACATCCGGGAGAATCTCAAGAGCAGGGGGTGGAGCAAGCCAGGCCTCAAACAACAAGAATCTCCAGCCCAACAGGCAGCCAAAATGCAGCCCACATCCGGGAGAATCTCAAGAGCAGGGGGTGGAGCAAGCCAGGCCTCAAACCTCGAGAAACTCCTGCCCAAAAGGCAGCCAAAATGCAGCCCACATCCGGGAGAATATCAAGAGCAGGGGGTGGAGCAAGCCAGGCCTCAAACCACGAGAAGCTCCAGTCCAAAAGGCAGCCAAAATGCAGCCCACATCCGGGAGAATCTCAAGAGCAGGGGGTGGAGCAAGCCAGGCCTCAAACCTCGAGAAGCTCCAGCCCAAAAGGCAGCCAAAATGCAGCCCACATCCGGGAGAATATCAAGAGCAGGGGGTGGAGCAAGCCAGGCCTCAAACCACGAGAATCTCCAGCCCAAAAGGCAGCCAAAATCCAGCCCACATCCGGGAGAATCTCAAGAGCAGGGGGTGGAGCAAGCCAGGCCTAAAACCATGAGAAGCTCCAGCCCAAAAGGCAGCCAAAATCCAGCCCACATCCAGGAGAATCTCAAGAGCAGGGGGTGGAGCAAGCCAGGCCTCAAACCACGAGAAGCTCCACCCCAAAATGCAGAAAAAAACCAGCCCACATCCGGGAGAATCTCAAGAGCAGGGGGTGGAGCAAGCCAGGCCTCAAACCTCGAGAAGCTCCAGGCCAAAAGGCAGCCAAAATCCAGCCCACATCCGGGAGAATCTCAAGAGCAGGGGGTGGAGCAAGCCAGGCCTCAAACCACGAGAAGCTCCAGCCCAAAAGGCAGCCAAAATCCAGCCCACATCCGGGAGAATCTCAAGAGCAGGGGTTGGAGCAAGCCAGGTCTCAGAGCACGAGAAGTTCCAGCCCAAAAGGCAGCCAAAATGCAGCCCACATCCGGGAGAATCTCAAGAGCAGGGGGTGGAGCAAGCCAGGCCTCACACCTCGAGAAGCTCCAGCCCAAAATGCAGCCAAAATGCAGCCAACCTCCCTGAGAATCTCAAGAGCAGGGGGTGGAGCAAGCCAGGCCTCAAACCATGAGAAGCTCCAGCCCTAAAGGCAGCCAAAATGCAGCCCACATCCGGGAGAATATCAAGAGCAGAGGGTGGAGCAAGGCAGGCCTCAAACCTCGAGAAGCTCCATCCCACAAGGCAGCCAAAATGCAGCCCATATGCGGGAGAATCTCAAGAGCAGGGGGTGGAGAAAGCCAGGCCTCAAACCACGAGAAGCTCCAGCCCAAAAGGCAGACAAAATCCAGCCCACATCCGGGAGAATCTCAAGAGCAGGGGGTGGAGCAAGCCAGGCCTCAAACCACGAGAAGCTCCAGCCCAAAAGGCAGCCAAAATCCAGCCCACATCCGGGAGAATATCAAGAGCAGAGGGTGGAGCAAGCCAGGCCTCAAACCTCGAGAAGCTCCATCCCAAAAGGCAGCCAAAATGCAGCCCACATCCGGGAGAATCTCAAGAGCAGGGGGTGGAGCAAGCCAGGCCTCAAACCACGAGAAGCTCCAGCCCAAAAGGCAGCCAAAATGCAGCCCACATCCGGGAGAATCTCAAGAGCAGGGGGTGGAGCAAGCCAGGCCTCAAACCACGAGAAGCTCCAGCCCAAAAGGCAGCCAAAATGCAGCCCACATCCGGGAGAATCTCAAGAGCAGGGGGTGGAGCAAGCCAGGCCTCAAACCTCGAGAAGCTCCAGCCCAAAAGGCAGCCAAAATGCAGCCCACATCCGGGAGAATATCAAGAGCAGGGGGTGGAGCAAGCCAGGCCTCAAACCACGAGAATCTCCAGCCCAAAAGGCAGCCAAAATGCAGCCCACATCCGGGAGAATCTCAAGAGCAGGGGGTGGAGCAAGCCAGGCCTAAAACCATGAGAAGCTCCAGCCCAAAAGGCAGCCAAAATCCAGCCCACATCCAGGAGAATCTCAAGAGCAGGGGGTGGAGCAAGCCAGGCCTCAAACCACGAGAAGCTCCACCCCAAAATGCAGAAAAAAACCAGCCCACATCCGGGAGAATCTCAAGAGCAGGGGGTGGAGCAAGCCAGGCCTCAAACCTCGAGAAGCTCCAGGCCAAAAGGCAGCCAAAATCCAGCCCACATCCGGGAGAATCTCAAGAGCAGGGGGTGGAGCAAGCCAGGCCTCAAACCACGAGAAGCTCCAGCCCAAAAGGCAGCCAAAATCCAGCCCACATCCGGGAGAATCTCAAGAGCAGGGGGTGGAGCAAGCCAGGTCTCAGAGCACGAGAAGTTCCAGCCCAAAAGGCAGCCAAAATGCAGCCCACATCCGGGAGAATCTCAAGAGCAGGGGGTGGAGCAAGCCAGGCCTCAAACCTCGAGAAGCTCCAGCCAAAAAGGCAGCCAAAATGCAGCCCACCTCCCTGAGAATATCAAGAGCAGGGGGTGGAGCAAGCCAGGCCTCACACCTCGAGAAGCTCCAGCCCAAAATGCAGCCAAAATGCAGCCAACCTCCCTGAGAATCTCAAGAGCAGGGGGTGGAGCAAGCCAGGCCTCAAACCATGAGAAGCTGCAGCCCTAAAGGCAGCCAAAATGCAGCCCACATCTGGGAGAATCTCAAGAGGAGGGGTTGGAGCAAGCCAGGCCTCAAACCACGAGAAGCTCCAGCCCAAAAGGCAGCCAAAATGCAGCCCACATCCAATATCAAGAGCAGAGGGTGGAGCAAGCCAGGCCTCAAACCTCGAGAAGCTCCATCCCACAAGGCAGCCAAAATGCAGCCCATATGCGGGAGAATCTCAAGAGCAGGGGGTGGAGAAAGCCAGGCCTCAAACCACGAGAAGCTCCAGCCCAAAAGGCAGCCAAAATCCAGCCCACATCCGGGAGAATCTCAAGAGCAGGGGGTGGAGCAAGCCAGGCCTCAAACCACGAGAAGCTCCAGTCCAAAAGGCAGCCAAAATCCAGCCCACATCCGGGAGAATATCAAGAGCAGAGGGTGGAGCAAGCCAGGCCTCAAACCTCGAGAAGCTCCATCCCAAAAGGCAGCCAAAATGCAGCCCACATCCGGGAGAATCTCAAGAGCAGGGGGTGGAGCAAGCCAGGCCTCAAACCACGAGAAGCTCCAACCCAAAATGCAGACAAAATCCAGTCCACATCCGGGAGAATCTCAAGAGCAGGGGGTGGAGCAAGGCATGCCTCAAACCTCGAGAAGCTCCAGCCCAAAAGGCAGCCAAAATGCAGCCCACATCCGGGAGAATCTCAAGAGCAGGGGGTGGAGCAAGCCAGGTCTCAGACCACGACAAGCTCCAGCCCAAAAGGCAGCCAAAATGCAGCCCACCTCCGGGAGAATCTCAAGAGCAGGGGGTGGAGCAAGCCAGGCCTCAAACAATGAGAAGCTCCAGCCCAAAATGCAGCCAATATGCAGCCCACCTCCCTGAGAATATCAAGAGCAGGGGGTGGAGAAAGCCAGGCCTCAAACCACGAGAAGCTCCAGCCCAAAAGGCAGCCAAAATGCAGCCCACATCGGGGAGAATCTCAAGAGCAGGGGGTGGAGCAAGCCAGGCCTCAAACCACGAGAAGCTCCGGCCCAAAAGGCAGCCAAAATGCAGCCCATCTCCCTGAGAATATCAAGAGCAGGGGGTGGAGCAAGCCAGGCCTCAAACCTCGAGAAGCTAGAGCCCAAAATGCAGCCAAAATGCAGCCCACATCCGGGAGAATCTCAAGAGCAGGGGGTGGAGCAAGCCAGGCCTCAAACCACGAGAAGCTCCAGCCCAAAAGGCAGCCAAAATGCAGCCCACATCCGGGAGAATCTCAAGAGCAGGGGGTGGAGCAAGCCAGGCCTCAAACCTCGAGAAGCTCCAGCCCAAAAGGCAGCCAAAATGCAGCCCACATCCGGGAGAATATCAAGAGCAGGGGGTGGAGCAAGCCAGGCCTCAAACCACGAGAATCTCCAGCCCAAAAGGCAGCCAAAATGCAGCCCACATCCGGGAGAATCTCAAGAGCAGGGGGTGGAGCAAGCCAGGCCTAAAACCATGAGAAGCTCCAGCCCAAAAGTCAGCCAAAATCCAGCCCACATCCGGGAGAATCTCAAGAGCAGGGGGTGGAGCAAGCCAGGCCTCAAACCACGAGAAGCTCCAGCCCAAAATGCAGAAAAAAACCAGCCCACATCCGGGAGAATCTCAAGAGCAGGGGGTGGAGCAAGCCAGGCCTCAAACCACGAGAAGCTCCAGCCCAAAAGGCAGCCAAAATCCAGCCCACATCCGGGAGAATCTCAAGAGCAGGGGGTGGAGCAAGCCAAGCCTCAAACCACGAGAAGCTCCAGCCCAAAAGGCAGCCAAAATCCAGCCCACATCCGGGAGAATCTCAAGAGCAGAGGGTGGAGCAAGCCAGGTCTCAGAGCACGAGAAGTTCCAGCCCAAAATGCAGCCAACATGCAGCCAACCTCCCTGAGAATCTCAAGAGCAGGGGGTGGAGCAAGCCAGGCCTCAAACCATGAGAAGCTGCAGCCCTAAAGGCAGCCAAAATGCAGCCCACATCTGGGAGAATCTCAAGAGGAGGGGTTGGAGCAAGCCAGGCCTCAAACCACGAGAAGCTCCAGCCCAAAAGGCAGCCAAAATACAGCCCACATCCGGGAGAATATCAAGAGCAGAGGGTGGAGCAAGCCAGGCCTCAAACCTCGAGAAGCTCCATCCCACAAGGCAGCCAAAATGCAGCCCATATGCGGGAGAATCTCAAGAGCAGGGGGTGGAGCAAGCCAGGCCTCAAACCACGAGAAGCTCCAGCCCAAAAGGCAGCCAAAATGCAGCCCACATCCGGGAGAATCTCAAGAGCAGGGGGTGGAGCAAGCCAGGCCTCAAACCTCGAGAAGCTCCAGCCCAAAAGGCAGCCAAAATGCAGCCCACATCCGGGAGAATATCAAGAGCAGAGGGTGGAGCAAGCCAGGCCTCAAACCTCGAGAAGCTCCATCCCAAAAGGCAGACAAAATGCAGCCCACATCCGGGAGAATCTCAAGAGCAGGGGGTGGAGCAAGCCAGGCCTCAAACCACGAGAAGCTCCAACCAAAAATGCAGACAAAATCCAGTCCACATCCGGGAGAATCTCAAGAGCAGGGGGTGGAGCAAGGCATGCCTCAAACCTCGAGAAGCTCCAGCCCAAAAGGCAGCCAAAATGCAGCCCACATCCAGGAGAATCTCAAGAGCAGGGGGTGGAGCAAGCCAGGCCTCAAACCACGACAAGCTCCAGCCCAAAAGGCAGCCAAAATGCAGCCCACCTCCGGGAGAATCTCAAGAGCAGGGGGTGGAGCAAGCCAGGCCTCAAACCATGAGAAGCTCCAGCCCAAAATGCAGCCAAAATGCAGCCCACCTCCCTGAGAATATCAAGAGCAGGGGGTGGAGCAAGCCAGGCCTCAAACCATGAGAAGCTCCAGCCCTAAAGGCAGCCAAAATGCAGCCCATCTCCCTGAGAATATCAAGAGCAGGGGGTGGAGCAAGCCAGGCCTCAAACCTCGAGAAGCTAGAGCCCAAAATGCAGCCAAAATGCAGCCAACCTCCCTGAGAATATCAAGAGCAGAGGGTGGAGCAAGCCAGGCCTCAAACCACGAGAAGCTCCAGCCCAAAAGGCAGCGAAAATGCAGCCCACATCCGGGAGAATCTCAAGAGCAGGGGGTGGAGCAAGCCAGGCCTCAAACCACGAGAAGCTCCAGCCCAAAATGCAGCCAAAATGCAACCCACATCCGGGAGAATCTCAAGAGCAGGGGGTGGAGCAAGCCAGGCCTGAAACCACGAGAAGCTCCAGCCCAAAATGCAGACAAAATCCAGCCCACATCCGGGAGAATCTCAAGAGCAGGGGGTGGAGCAAGGCAGGCCTCAAACCTCGAGAAGCTCCAGCCCAAAAGGCAGCCAAAATGCAGCCCACATCCGGGAGAATCTCAAGAGCAGGGGGTGGAGCAAGGCAGGCCTCAAACCATGACAAGCTCCAGCCCAAAAGGCAGCCAAAATGCAGCCCACATCCGGGAGAATCTCAAGAGCAGGGGGTGGAGCAAGCAAGGCCTCAAACCATGAGAAGCTCCAGCCCAAAAGGCAGCCAAAATGCAGCCCACATCCGGGAGAATCTCAAGAGCAGGGGGTGGAGCAAGCCAGGCCTCAAACCACGAGAAGCTCCAACCCAAAATGCAGCCAAAATCCAGCCCACATCCGGGAGAATCTCAAGAGCAGGGTGTGGAGCAAGGCAGGCCTCAAACCTCGAGAATCTCCAGCCCAAAATGCAGCCAAAATGCAGCCCACATCCAGGAGAATCTCAAGAGCAGGGGGTGGAGCAAGGCAGGCATCAAACCATGACAAGCTCCAGCCCAAAAGGCAGCCAAAATGCAGCCCACCTCCGGGAGAATCTCAAGAGCAGGGGGTGGAGCAAGCCAGGCCTCAAACCACGAGAAGCTCCAGCCCAAAAGGCAGCCAAAATCCAGCCCACATCCGGGAGAATCTCAAGAGCAGGGGGTGGAGCAAGCCAGGTCTCAGTGCACGAGAAGTTCCAGCCCAAAAGGCAGCCAAAATGCAGCCCACATCCGGGAGAATCTCAAGAGCAGGGGGTGGAGCAAGCCAGGCCTCAAACCTCGAGAAGCTCCAGCCCAAAAGGCAGCCAAAATGCAGCCCACCTCCCTGAGAATATCAAGAGCAGGGGGTGGAGCAAGCCAGGCCTCACAACTCGAGAAGCTCCAGCCCAAAATGCAGCCAAAATGCAGCCAACCTCCCTGAGAATCTCAAGAGCAGGGGGTGGAGCAAGCCAGGCCTCAAACCACGAGAAGCTCCAGCCCTAAAGGCAGCCAAAATGCAGCCCACATCTGGGAGAATCTCAAGAGGAGGGGTTGGAGCAAGCCAGGCCTCAAACCACGAGAAGCTCCAGCCCAAAAGGCAGCCAAAATACAGCCCACATCCGGGAGAATATCAAGAGCAGAGGGTGGAGCAAGCCAGGCCTCAAACCTCGAGAAGCTCCATCCCACAAGGCAGCCAAAATGCAGCCCATATGCGGGAGAATCTCAAGAGCAGGGGGTGGAGCAAGCCAGGCCTCAAACCACGAGAAGCTCCAGCCCAAAAGGCAGCCAAAATGCAGCCCACATCTGGGAGAATCTCAAGAGCAGGGGGTGGAGCAAGCCAGGCCTCAAACCACGAGAAGCTCCAGCCCAAAAGGCAGCCAAAATACAGCCCACATCTGGGAGAATCTCAACAGCAGGGGGTGGAGCAAGCCAGGCCTCAAACCTCGAGAAGCTCCAGCCGAAAATGCAGCCAAAATGCAGCCCACCTCCCTGAGAATATCAAGAGCAGGTGGTGGAGCAAGCCAGGCCTCAAACCATGAGAAGCTCCATCCCAAAAGGCAGCCAAAATGCAGCCCACATCCGGGAGAATTTCAAGAGCAGGGGGTGGAGGAAGCCAGGCCTCAAACCACGAGAAGCTCCAGCCCAAAAGGCAGACAAAATGCACCCCACATCCGGGAGAATCTCAAGAGCAGGGGGTGGAGCAAGCCAGGCCTCAAACCACGAGAAGCTCCAGCCCAAAATGCAGCCAAAATGCAACCCACATCCGGGAGAATCTCAAGAGCAGGGGGTGGAGCAAGCCAGGCCTCAAACCACGAGAAGCTCCAGCCCAAAATGCAGACAAAATCCAGCCCACATCCGGGAGAATCTCAAGAGCAGGGGGTGGAGCAAGGCAGGCCTCAAACCTCGAGAAGCTCCAGCCCAAAAGGCAGCCAAAATGCAGCCCACATCCGGGAGAATCTCAAGAGCAGGGGGTGGAGCAAGCCAGGTCTCAGACCACGAGAAGCTCCAGCCCAAAAGGCAGCCAAAATGCAGCCCACATCCGGGAGAATATCAAGAGCAGGGGGTGGAGCAAGCCAGGCCTCAAACCTCGAGAAGCTCCAGCCCAAAAGGCAGCCAAAATGCAGCCCATCTCCCTGAGAATATCAAGAGCAGGGGGTGGAGAAATCCAGGCCTCAAACCTCGAGAAGCTCCAGCCCAAAATGCAGCCAAAATGCAGCCAACCTCCCTGAGAATCTCAAGAGCAGGGGGTGGAGGAAGCCAGGCCTCAAACCACGAGAAGCTCCAGCCCAAAAGGCAGACAAAATGCAGCCCACATCCGGGAGAATCTCAAGAGCAGGGGGTGGAGCAAGCCAGGCCTCAAACCACGAGAAGCTCCAGCCCAAAATGCAGCCAAAATGCAACCCACATCCGGGAGAATCTCAAGAGCAGGGGGTGGAGCAAGCCAGGCCTCAAACCTCGAGAAGCTCCAGCCCAAAAGGCAGCCAAAATGCAGGCCACATCCGGGAGAATCTCAAGAGCAGGGGATGGAGCAAGGCAGGCCTCAAACCACGACAAGCTCCAGCCCAAAAGGCAGCCAAAATGCAGCCCACATCCGGGAGAATCTCAAGAGCAGGGGGTGGAGCAAGCAAGGCCTCAAACCATGAGAAGCTCCAGCCCAAAAGGCAGCCAAAATGCAGCCCACATCCGGGAGAATCTCAAGAGCAGGGGGTGGAGCAAGCCAGGCCTCAAACCACGAGAAGCTCCAGCCCAAAATGCAGACAAAATCCAGTCCACATCCGGGAGAATCTCAAGAGCAGGGGGTGGAGCAAGGCATGCCTCAAACCTCGAGAAGCTCCAGCCCAAAAGGCAGCCAAAATGCAGCCCACATCCAGGAGAATCTCAAGAGCAGGGGGTGGAGCAAGCCAGGCCTCAAACCACGACAAGCTCCAGCCCAAAAGGCAGCCAAAATGCAGCCCACCTCCGGGAGAATCTCAAGAGCAGGGGTTGGAGCAAGCCAGGCCTCAAACCATGAGAACCTCCAGCCCTAAAGGCAGCCAAAATGCAGCCCACATCCGGGAGAATCTCAAGAGCAGGGGGTGGAGCAAGCCAGGCCTCAAACCACAAGAATCTCCAGCCCAACAGGCAGCCAAAATGCAGACCACATCCGGGAGAATCTCAAGAGCAGGGGGTGGAGCAAGCCAGGCCTCAAACCACGAGAAGCTCCAGCCCACAAGGCAGCCAAAATGCAGCCCACATCCGGGAGAATCTCAAGAGCAGGGGGTGGAGTAAGCCAGGCCTCAAACCACGAGAAGCTCCAGCCCAAAAGGCAGCCAAAATGCAGCCCATCTCCCTGAGAATCTCAAGAGCAGGGGGTGGAGCAAGCCAGGCCTCAAACCACGAGAAGCTCCAGCCCAAAATGCAGACAAAATCCAGCCCACATCCGGGAGAATCTCAAGAGCAGGGGGTGGAGCAAGCAAGGCCTCAAACCATGAGAAGCTCCAGCCCAAAAGGCAGCCAAAATGCAGCCCACATCCGGGAGAATCTCAAGAGCAGGGGGTGGAGCAAGCCAGGCCTCAAACCACGAGAAGCTCCAACCCAAAATGCAGACAAAATCCAGCCCACATCCGGGAGAATCTCAAGAGCAGGGGGTGGAGCAAGGCAGGCCTCAAACCTCGAGAAGCTCCAGCCCAAAAGGCAGCCAAAATGCAGCCCACATCCAGGAGAATCTCAAGAGCAGGGGGTGGAGCAAGGCAGGCATCAAACCACGACAAGCTCCAGCCCAAAAGGCAGCCAAAATGCAGCCCACCTCCGGGAGAATCTCAAGAGCAGGGGGTGGAGCAAGCCAGGCCTCAAACCATGAGAAGCTCCAGCCCTAAAGGCAGCCAAAATGCAGCCCACATCCGGGAGAATCTCAAGAGCAGGGGGTGGAGCAAGCCAGGCCTCAAACCACAAGAATCTCCAGCCCAACAGGCAGCCAAAATGCAGCCCACATCCGGGAGAATCTCAAGAGCAGGGGTTGGAGCAAGCCAGGCCTCAAACCTCGAGAAGCTCCAGCCCAAAAGGCAGCCAAAATGCAGCCCACCTCCCGGAGAATATCAAGAGCAGGGGGTGGAGCAAGCCAGGCCTCAAACCATGAGAAGCTCCAGCCCAAAAGGCAGCCAAAATGCAGCCCACATCCGGGAGAATCTCAAGAGCAGTGGGTGGAGCAAGCCAGGTCTCAGACCACGAGAAGCTCCAGCCCAAAAGGCAGCCAAAATGCAGCCCACATCCGGGAGAATCTCAAGAGCAGGGGGTGGAGCAAGCCAGGTCTCAGACCACGAGAAGCTCCAGCCCAAAAGGCAGCCAAAATGCAGCCCACATCCAGGAGAATCTCAAGAGCAGGGGGTGGAGCAAGCAAGGCCTCAAACCATGAGAAGCTCCATCCCAAAAGGCAGCCAAAATGCAGCCCACATCCGGGAGAATCTCAAGAGCAGGGGGTGGAGCAAGCCAGGCCTCAAACCACGAGAAGCTCCAACCCAAAATGCAGACAAAATACAGCCCACATCCGGGAGAATCTCAAGAGCAGGGGGTGGAGCAAGCCAGGCCTCAAACCATGAGAAGCTCCATCCCAAAAGGCAGACAAAATGCAGCCCACATCCGGGAGAATCTCAAGAGCAGGGGGTGGAGCAATCCAGGCCTCAAACCACGAGAAGCTCCAGCCCAAAAGGCAGCCAAAATGCAGCCCACATCCAGGAGAATCTCAAGAGCAGGGGGTGGATCAAGCCAGGCCTCAAACCTCGAGAAGCTCCAGCCCAAAATGCAGCCAAAATGCAACCCACATCCGGGAGAATATCAAGAGCAGGGGGTGGAGCAAGCCAGGCCTCAAACCACGAGAATCTCCAGCCCAAAATGCAGACAAAATCCAGCCCACATCCGGGAGAATCTCAAGAGCATGGGGTGGAGCAAGGCAGGCCTCAAACCTCGAGAAGCTCCAGCCCAAAAGGCAGCCAAAATGCAGCCCACATCCGGGAGAATCTCAAGAGCAGGGGGTGGAGCAAGCCAGGCCTCAAACCACGAGAAGCTCCAGCCCAAAAGGCAGCCAAAATGCAGCCCACATCCGGGAGAATATCAAGAGCAGGGGGTGGAGCAAGCCAGGCCTCAAACCTCGAGAAGCTCCAGCCCAAAAGGCAGCCAAAATGCAGCCCATCTCCCTGAGAATATCAAGAGCAGGGGTTGGAGCAAGCCAGGCCTCAAACCATGAGAATCTCCAGCCCAAAATGCAGCCAAAATCCAGCCCAGATCCGGGAGAATATCAAGAGCAGGGGGTGGAGCAAGCCAGGCCTCAAACCATGAGAAGCTCCAGCCCAAAAGGCAGACAAAATGCAGCCCACATCCGGGAGAATCTCAAGAGCAGGGGGTGGAGCAAGCCAGGCCTCAAACCACGAGAAGCTCCAGCCCAAAATGCAGCCAAAATGCAGCCCACATCCAGGAGAATCTCAAGAGCAGGGGGTGGAGCAAGCCAGGCCTCAAACCACGAGAAGCTCCAGCCCAAAATGCAGACAAACTCCAGCCCACATCCGGGAGAATCTCAAGAGCATGGGGTGGAGCAAGGCAGGCCTCAAACCTCGAGAAGCTCCAGCCCAAAAGGCAGCCAAAATGCAGCCCACCTCCGGGAGAATCTCAAGAGCAGGGGGTGGAGCAAGCCAGGCCTCAAACCACGAGAAGCTCCAGTCCGAAATGCAGTCAAAATGCAGCCCACATCCGGGAGAATCTCAAGAGCAGGGGGTGGACCAAGCCAGGCCTCAAACCTCGAGAAGCTCCAGCCCAAAAGGCAGCCAAAATGCAGCCCATATACGGGAGAATCTCAAGAGCAGGGGGTGGAGAAAGCCAGGCCTCAAACCACGAGAAGCTTCAGCCCAAAATGCAGCCAAAATGCAGCCCACATCCGGGAGAATCTCAAGAGCAGGGGGTGGAGCAAGCCAGGCCTCAAACCTCGAGAAGCTCCAGCCCAAAAAGCAGCCAAAATGCAGCCCACATCCGGGAGAGTCTCAAGAGCAGGGGGTGGAGCAAGCCAGGCCTCAAACCACGAGAAGCTCCAGCCCAAAAGGCAGCCAAAATGCAGCCCACATCCGGGAGAATCTCAAGAGCAGGGGGTGGAGCAAGCCAGGCCTCACACCTCGAGAAGCTCCAGCACAAAAGGCAGCCAAAATCCAGGCCATCTCCCTGAGAATCTCAAGAGCAGGGGGTGGAGCAAGCCAGGCCTCAAACCATGAGAATCTCCAGCCCAAAAGGCAGCCAAAATGCAGCCAACCTCCCTGAGAATATCAAGAGCAGAGGTTGGAGCAAGCCAGGCCTCAAACCATGAGAAGCTCCATCCCAAAAAGCAGACAAAATGCAGACCACATCCGGGAGAATCTCAAGAGCAGGGGGTGGAGCAAGCCAGGCCTCAAACCACGAGAAGCTCCAGCCCAAAAGGCAGCCAAAATGCAGCCCACATCCAGGAGAATCTCAAGAGCAGGGGGTGGAGCAAGCCAGGCCTCAAACCACGAGAAGCTCCAGCCCAAAATGCAGCCAAAATGCAACCCACATCCGGGAGAATCTCAAGAGCAGGGGGTGGAGCAAGCCAGGCCTCAAACCACGAGAATCTCCAGCCCAAAATGCAGACAAAATCCAGCCCACATCCGGGAGAATCTCAAGAGCAGGGGGTGGAGCAAGCAAGGCCTCAAACCATGAGAAGCTCCAGCCCAAAAGGCAGCCAAAATGCAGCCCACATCCGGGAGAATCTCAAGAGCAGGGGGTGGAGCAAGCCAGGCCTCAAACCACGAGAAGCTCCAGCCCAAAATGCAGACAAAATGCAGCCCAGATCCGGGAGAATATCAAGAGCAGTGGGTGGAGCAAGCCAGGCCTCAAACCCCGAGAAGCTCCAGCCCAAAAGGCAGCCAAAATGCAGCCCACATCCGGGAGAATCTCAAGAGCAGGGGGTGGAGGAAGCCAGGCCTCAAACCACAAGAAGCTCCAGCCCAAAATGCAGACAAAATGCAGCCCACATCCGGGAGAATATCAAGAGCAGGGGGTGGAGCAAGCCAGGCCTCAAACCACGAGAAGCTCCAGACCAAAAGTCAGCCAAAATGCAGCCCATCTCCCTGAGAATATCAAGAGCAGGGGGTGGAGCAAGCC
The DNA here is from genome assembly GCA_027574665.1 of Rhynochetos jubatus. NCBI lineage: Eukaryota > Metazoa > Chordata > Aves > Eurypygiformes > Rhynochetidae > Rhynochetos > Rhynochetos jubatus. The sequence continues at coordinate 81,264 of JAQBHY010000095.1, read as the reverse complement.
AGGCCTCAAACCTCGAGAAGCTCCAGCCCAAAATGCAGCCAAATTGCAGTCAACCTCACTGAGAATATCAAGAGCAGAGGGTGGAGCAAGCCAGGCCTCAAACCATGAGAAGCTCCATCGCAAAAGGCAGCCAAAATGCAGCCCACATCCGGGAGAATATCAAGAGCAGGGGTGGAGCAAGCCAGGCCTCAAACCACGAGAAGCTCCAGCCCAAAAGGCAGCCAAAATGCAGCCCACATCCGGGAGAATCTCAAGAGCAGGGGGTGGAGCAAGCCAGGCCTCAAACCACGAGAAGCTCCAGCCCAAAATGCAGCCAAAATGCAACCCACATCCGGGAGAATCTCAAGAGCAGGGGGTGGAGCAATCCAGGCCTCAAACCACGAGAAGCTCCAGCCCAAAATGCAGACAAAATCCAGCCCACATCCGGGAGAATCTCAAGAGCAGGGGGTGGAGCAAGCCAGGCCTCAAACCACGAGAAGCTCCAGCCCAAAATGCAGACAAAATGCAGCCCACATCCGGGAGAATCTCAAGAGCAGGGGGTGGAGCAAGCCAGGCCTGAAACCTCGAGAAGCTCCAGCCCAAAAGACAGCCAAAATGCAGCCCACATCCGGGAGAATCTCAAGAGCAGGGGGTGGAGCAAGCCAGGCCTCAAACCACGAGAAGCTCCAGCCCAAAAGGCAGCCAAAATGCAGCCCACCTCCGGGAGAATCTCAAGAGCAGGGGGTGGAGCAAGCCAGGCCTCAAACCTCGAGAAGCTCCAGCCAAAAAGGCAGCCAAAATGCAGCCCACATCCGAGAGAATCTCAAGAGCAGGGGGTGGAGCAAGCCAGGCCTCAAACCACGAGAAGCTCCAGCCCAAAAGGCAGCCAAAATGCAACCCACATCCGGGAGAATCTCAAGAGCAGGGGGTGGAGCAAGCCAGGCCTCAAACCACGAGAAGCTCCAGCCCAAAAGGCAGCCAAAATGCAGCCCACATCCCGGAGAATATCAAGAGCAGGGGGTGGAGCAAGCCAGGCCTCAAACCACGAGAAGCTCCAGCCCAAATGGCAGCCAAAATGCAGCCCACCTCCCTGAGAATATCAAGAGCAGTGGGTGGAGCAAGCCAGGCCTCAAACCTCGAGAAACTCCAGCCCAAAATGAAGCCAAAATGCAGCCAACCTCCCTGAGAATATCAAGAGCAGGGGTTGGAGCAAGGCAGGCCTCAAACCACGAGAAGCTCCAGCCCAAAAGGCAGCCAAAATGCAGCCCACATCCGGGAGAATCTCAAGAGCAGGGGGTGGAGTAAGCCAGGCCTCAAACCATGAGAAGCTCCAGCCCAAAAGGCAGCCAAAATCCAGCCCACATCCGGGAGAATATCAAGAGCAGGGGGTGGAGCAAGCCAGGCCTCAAATCACGAGAAGCTCCAGCCCAAAAGGCAGCCAAAATGCAGCCCACATCCGGGAGAATCTCAAGAGCAGGGGGTGGAGCAAGCCAGGCCTCAAACCATGAGAAGCTCCAGCCCAAAAGGCAGCCAAAATGCAGCCCACATCCGGGAGAATCTCAAGAGCAGGGGGTGAAGCAAGCCAGGCCTCAAACCATGAGAAGCTCCAGCCCAAAAGGCAGCCAAAATGCAGCCCACATCCGGGAGAATCTCAAGAGCAGGGGGTGAAGCAAGCCAGGCCTCAAACCATGAGAAGCTCCAGCCCAAAAGGCAGCCAAAATGCAGCCCACCTCCGGGAGAATCTCAAGAGCAGGGGGTGGAGCAAGCCAGGCCTCAAACCACGAGAAGCTCCAGCCCAAAAGGCAGCCAAAATGCAGCCACATCTGGGAGAATCTCAAGAGCAGTGGGTGGAGCAAGGCAGGCCTCAAACCACGAGAAGCTCCAGCCCAAAAGGCAGCCAAAATGCAGCCCACATCTGGGAGAATTTCAAGAGCAGGGGGTGGAGCAAGCCAGGCCTCAAACCTCGAGAAGCTCCATCCCAAAAGGCAGCCAAAATGCAGCCCACATCCGGGAGAATCTCAAGAGCAGGGGGTGGAGCAAGCCAGGCCTCAAACCTCGAAAACCTCCAGCCCAAAAGGCAGCCAAAATGCAGCCCACATCCGGGAGAATATCAAGAGCAGGGGGTGGAGCAAGCCAGGCCTCAAACCACGAGAATTTCCAGCCCAAAATGCATCCAAAATTCAGCCCACATCCGGGAGAATCTCAAGAGCAGGGGGTGGAGCAAGCCAGGCCTCAAACCACGAGAAGCTCCAGCCCAAAAGGCAGCCAAAATGCAGCCCACATCTGGGAGAATATCAAGAGCAGGGGGTGGAGCAAGCCAGGCCTCAAACCTCGAGAAGCTCCAGCCCAAAATGCAGCCAAAATGCAGCCCACCTCCCTGAGAATATCAAGAGCAGTGGGTGGAGCAAGCCAGGCCTCAAACCATGAGAAGCTCCAGCCCAAAAGGCAGCCAAAATGCAGCCCACATCCGGGAGAATCTCAAGAGCAGGGGGTGGAGCAAGCCAGGCCTCAAACCACGAGAAGCTCCAGCCCAAAAGGCAGCCAAAATGCAGCCCACATCCGGGAGAATCTCAAGAGCAGAGGGTGGAGCAAGCCAGGCCTCAAACCACGAGAAGCTCCAGCCCAAAAGGCAGACAAAATGCAGCCCACATCCGGGAGAATCTCAAGAGCAGGGGGTGGAGCAAGCCAGGCCTCAAACCACGAGAAGCTCCAGCCCAAAAGGCAGCCAAAATGCAGCCCACATCCGGGAGAATCTCAAGAGCAGGGGGTGGAGCAAGCCAGGCCTCAAACCATGAGAAGCTCCTGCCCAAAAGGCAGCCAAAATGCAGCCCACCTCCCTGAGAATATCAAGAGCAGGGGGTGGAGCAAGGCATGCCTCAAACCACGAGAAGCTCCAGCCAAAAAGGCAGCCAAAATGCAGCCCACATCCGGGAGAATCTCAAGAGCAGGGGGTGGAGCAAGCCAGGCCTCAAACCTCGAGAAGCTCCAGCCCAAAAGGCAGCCAAAATGCAGCCCACATCCGGGAGAATCTCAAGAGCAGGGGGTGGAGCAAGCCAGGCCTCAAACCTCGAGAAGCTCCAGCCCAAAAGGCAGCCAAAATGCAGCCCACCTCCCTGAGAATATCAAGAGCAGGGGGTGGAGCAAGCCAGGCCTCAAACCATGAGAAGCTCCTGCCCTAAAGGCAGCCACAATGCAGCCCACCTCCCTCAGAATATCAAGAGCAGGGGGTGGAGCAAGCCAGGCCTCAAACCACAAGAAGCTCCAGCCCAAAAGGCAGCCAAAATCCAGCCCACATCCGGGAGAATCTCAAGAGCAGGGGGTGGAGCAAGCCAGGCCTCAAACCATGAGAAGCTCCAGCCAAAAATGCAGCCAAAATGCAGCCCACGTCCGTGAGAATCTCAAGAGCAGGGGGTGGAGCAAGCCAGGCCCCAAACCACAAGAAGCTCCAGCCCAAAATGCAGCCAAAATCCAACACTATATCTGGGAGAATATCAAGAGCAGGGGGTGGAGCAAGCCAGGCCTCAAACCTTGAGATGCTCCAGCCCAAAATGCAGCCAAAATGCAGCCCACATCCGGGAGAATCTCAAGAGCAGGGGGTGGAGCAAGCCAGGCCTCAAACCTTGAGAAGCTGCAGCCCAAAAGGCAGCCAAAATCCAGCCCACATCCGGGAGAATCTCAAGTGCAGGGGGTAGAGCAAGCCAGGCCTCAAACCACGAGAAGCTACTGCCCAAAAGGCAGCCAAAATCCAGCCCACATCCGGGAGAATCTCAAGAGCAGGGTTTGGAGCAAGCCAGGCCTCAAACCATGAGAAGCTCCAGCCCAAAGGCAGCCAAAATCCAGCCCTATATCTGGGAGAATATCAAGAGCAGGGGGTGGAGCAAGCCAGGCCTCAAACCTTGAGAAGCTCCAGCCCAAAAGGCAGCCAAAATCCAGCCCACATCCGGGAGAATCTCAAGAGCAGGGGGTGGAGCAAGCCAGGCCTCAAACCACGAGAAGCTCCAGCCCAAAAGGCAGCCAAAATCCAGCCCACATCCGGGAGAATATCAAGAGTAGGGGCTGCAGCAAGCCAGGCCTCAAACCACGAGAAGCTCCAGCCCAAAAGGCAGCCAAAATCCAGCCCTATATCTGGGAGAATATCAAGAGTAGGGGCTGGAGCAAGCCAGGCCTCAAACTATGAGAATCTCCAGCCCAAAAGGCAGCCAAAATCCAGCCCTATATCTGGGAGAATCTCAAGAGGAGGGGGTGGAGCAAGCCAGGCCTCAAACCACGAGAAGCTCCAGCCCAAAAGGCAGCCAAACTCCAGACCACATCAGGGAGAATCTCAAGAGCAGGGGGTGGAGCAAGCCAGGCCTCAAACCACGAGAAGCTCCAGCCCAAAAGACACCCAAAATCCAGCCCACGTCCGTGAGAATCTGAAGAGCAGGGGTTGGAGCAAGCCAGGCCTCAAACCACGAGAAGCTCCAGCCCAAAAGGCAGCCAAAATCCAGCCCACGTCCGTGAGAATCTCAAGAGCAGGGGGTGGAGCAAGCCAGGCCTCAAACTACAAGAAGCTCCAGCCCAAAAGGCAGCAAAAATGCAGCCCACATCCGGGAGAATCTCAATAGCAGGGGGTGGAGCAAGCCAGGCCTCAAACCACGAGAAGCTCCAGCCCAAAAGGCAGCCAAAATCCAGCCCTATATCTGGGAGAATATCAAGAGCAGGGGGTGGAGCAAGCCAGGCCTCAAACCACAACAAGCACCAGCCCAAAAGGCAGCCAAATTCCAGCCCACATCTGGGAGAATCTCAAGAGCAGGGGGTGGAGCAAGCCAGGCCTCAAACCACGAGAAGCTCCAGCCCAAAACGCAGCCAAAATCCAGCCCACATCCGGGAGAATATCAAGAGCAGTGGTTGGAGCAAGCCAGGCCTCCAACCACGAGAAGCTCCAGCCCAAAAGGCAGCCAAAATGCAGCCCACATCCGGGAGAATCTCAAGAGCAGGGGGTGGAGCAAGCCAGGCCTCAAACCACGAGAAGCTCCAGCCCAAAAGGCAGCCAAAATCCAGCCCTATATCTGGGAGAATATCAAGAGTAGGGGCTGGAGCAAGCCAGGCCTCAAACTATGAGAATCTCCAGCCCAAAAGGCAGCCAAAATCCAGCCCTATATCTGGGAGAATCTCAAGAGGAGGGGGTGGAGCAAGCCAGGCCTCAAACCACAACAAGCTCCAGCCCAAGAGGCAGCCAAAATCCAGCCCATATCCGGGAGAATCTCAAGAGCAGGGGGTGGAGCAAGTCAGGCCTCAAACCACGAGAAGCTCCAGCCCAAAAGACACCCAAAATCCAGCCTACGTCCGTGAGAATCTCAAGAGCAGGGGTTGGAGCAAGCCAGGCCTCAAACCACGAGAAGCTCCAGCCCAAAAGGCAGCCAAAATCCAGCCCACGTCCGGGAGAATCTCAAGAGCAGGAGGTGGAGCAAGCCAGGCCTCAAACTACAAGAAGCTCCAGCCCAAAAGGCAGCAAAAATGCAGCCCACATCCGGGAGAATCTCAATAGCAGGGGGTGGAGAAAGCCAGGCCTCAAACCACGAGAAGCTCCAGCCCAAAAGGCAGCCAAAATCCAGCCCACATCCGGGAGAATCTCAAGAGCAGGGGGTGGAGCAAGCCAGGCCTCAAACCATCAGAAGCTCCAGCCCAAAGGCAGCCAAAATCCAGCCCTATATCTGGGAGAATATCAAGAGCAGGGGGTGGAGCAAGCCAGGCCTCAAACCACGAGAAGCTCCAACCCAAAAGGCAGCCAAATTCCAGCCCACATCTGGGAGAATCTCAAGAGCAGGGGGTGGAGCAAGCCAGGCCTCAAACCTTGAGAAGCTCCAGCCCAAAAGGCAGCCAAAATCCAGCCCACATCCGGGAGAATCTCAAGAGCAGGGGGTGGAGCAAGCCAGGCCTCAAACCACGAGAAGCTCCAGCCCAAAAGGCAGCCAAAATCCAGCCCACATCCGGGAGAATATCAAGAGCAGTGGTTGGAGCAAGCCAGGCCTCCAACCACGAGAAGCTCCAGCCCAAAAGGCAGCCAAAATGGAGCCCACATCCGGGAGAATATCAAGAGCAGGGGGTGGAGCAAGCCAGGCCTCAAACCACGAGAAGCTCCAGCCCAAAAGGCAGCCAAAATCCAGCCCTATATCTGGGAGAATATCAAGAGTAGGGGCTGGAGCAAGCCAGGCCTCAAACTATGAGAATCTCCAGCCCAAAAGGCAGCCAAAATCCAGCCCTATATCTGGGAGAATCTCAAGAGGAGGGGGTGGAGCAAGCCAGGCCTCAAACCACGAGAAGCTCCAGCCCAAAAGGCAGCCAAACTCCAGACCCCATACGGGAGAATATCAAGAGCAGGGGGTGGAGCAAGCCAGGACTCAAACCACGAGAAGCTCCAGCCCAAGAGGCAGCCAAAATCCAGCCCACATGCGGGAGAATCTCAAGAGCAGGGGGTGGAGCAAGCCAGGCCTCAAACCACGAGAAGCTCCAGCCCAAAAGGCTGCCAAAATCCAGCCCACATCCGGGAGAATCTCAAGAGCAGGGGGTCGAGAAAGCCAGGCCTCAAACCACGAGAAGCTCCAGCCCAAAAGGCAGCCAAACTCCAGACCCCATACGGGAGAATATCAAGAGCAGGGGGTGGAGCAAGCTAGGCCTCAAACCACGAGAAGCTCCAGCCCAAGAGGCAGCCAAAATCCAGCCCACCTCCGGGAGAATCTCAAGAGCAGGGGGTGGAGCAAGCCAGGCCTCAAACCACGAGAAGCTCCAGCCCAAAAGACACCCAAAATCCAGCCCACGTCCGTGAGAATCTGAAGAGCAGGGGTTGGAGCAAGCCAGGCCTCAAACCACGAGAAGCTCCAGCCCAAAAGGCAGCCAAAATCCAGCCCACGTCCGGGAGAATCTCAAGAGCAGGGGGTGGAGCAAGCCAGGCCTCAAACTACAAGAAGCTCCAGCCCAAAAGGCAGCAAAAATGCAGCCCACATCCGGGAGAATCTCAATAGCAGGGGGTGGAGCAAGCCAGGCCTCAAACCACGAGAAGCTACTGCCCAAAAGGCAGCCAAAATCCAGCCCACATCCGGGAGAATCTCAAGAGCAGGGTTTGGAGCAAGCCAGGCCTCAAACCATGAGAAGCTCCAGCCCAAAGGCAGCCAAAATCCAGCCCTATATCTGGGAGAATATCAAGAGCAGGGGGTGGAGCAAGACAGGCCTCAAACCACAACAAGTACCAGCCCAAAAGGCAGCCAAATTCCAGCCCCCATCTGGGAGAATCTCAAGAGCAGGGGGTGGAGCAAGCCAGGCCTCAAACCACGAGAAGCTCCAGCCCAAAAGGCAGCCAAAATCCAGCCCACATCCGGGAGAATCTCAAGAGCAGGGGGTGGAGCAAGCCAGGCCTCAAACCACGAGAAGCTCCAGCCCAAAAGGCAGCCAAAATCCAGCCCACATCCGGGAGAATATCAAGAGCAGTGGTTGGAGCAAGCCAGGCCTCCAACCACGAGAAGCTCCAGCCCAAAAGGCAGCCAAAATGCAGCCCACATCCGGGAGAATATCAAGAGCAGGGGGTGGAGCAAGCCAGGCCTCAAACCATGAGAAGCTCCAGCCCAAAAGGCAGCCAAAATCCAGCCCTATATCTGGGAGAATATCAAGAGTAGGGGCTGGAGCAAGCCAGGCCTCAAACTATGAGAATCTCCAGCCCAAAAGGCAGCCAAAATCCAGCCCACATCCGGGAGAATCTCAAGAGGAGGGGGTGGAGCAAGCCAGGCCTCAAACCACGAGAAGCTCCAGCCCAAAAGGCAGCCAAAATCCAGACCCCATACGGGAGAATATCAAGAGCAGGGGGTGGAGCAAGCCAGGACTCAAACCACGAGAAGCTCCAGCCCAAGAGGCAGCCAAAATCCAGCCCACATGCGGGAGAATCTCAAGAGCAGTGGTTGGAGCAAGCCAGGCCTCAAACCACGAGAAGCTCCAGCCCAAAAGGCTGCCAAAATCCAGCCCACATCCGGGAGAATCTCAAGAGCAGGGGGTCGAGAAAGCCAGGCCTCAAACCACGAGAAGCTCCAGCCCAAAATGCAGCCAAAATGCAGCCCACATCCGGGAGAATCTCAAGAGCAGGGGGTCGAGAAAGCCAGGCCTCAAACTATGAGAATCTCCAGCCCAAAAGGCAGCCAAAATCCAGCCCTATATCTGGGAGAATCTCAAGAGGAGGGGGTGGAGCAAGCCAGGCCTCAAACCACAAGAAGCTCCAGACCAAAAGGCAGCCAAACTCCAGCGCACATCCGGGAGAATCTCAAGAGCAGGGGGTGGAGCAAGCCAGGCCTCAAACCACGAGAAGCTCCAGCCCAAAATGCAGCCAAAATCCAGCCCACATCCGGGAGAATCTCAAGAGCAGGGGGTCGAGAAAGCCAGGCCTCAAACCACGAGAAGCTCCAGCCCAAAAGGCAGCCAAAATGCAGCCCACGTCCGTGAGAATCTCAAGAGCAGGGGGTGGAGCAAGCCAGGCCCCAAACCACAAGAAGCTCCAGCCCAAAATGCAGCCAAAATCCAACACTATATCTGGGAGAATATCAAGAGCAGGGGGTGGAGCAAGCCAGGCCTCAAACCACGAGAAGCTCCAGCCCAAAAGGCAGCCAAATTCCAGCCCACATCCTGGAGAATATCAAGAGCAGGGGGTGGAGCAAGCCAGGCCTCAAACCACAACAAGCTCCAGCCCAAAAGGCAGCCAAATTCCAGCCCACATCTGGGAGAATCTCAAGAGCAGGGGGTGGAGCAAGCCAGGCCTCAAACCTTGAGAAGCTCCAGCCCAAAAGGCAGCCAAAATCCAGCCCACATCCGGGAGAATTTCAAGAGCAGGGGGTGGAGCAAGCCAGGCCTCAAACCACGAGAAGCTCCAGCCCAAAAGGCAGCCAAAATCCAGCCCTATATCTGGGAGAATCTCAAGAGGAGGGGGTGGAGCAAGCCAGGCCTCAAACTATGAGAATCTCCAGCCCAAAATGCAGCCAAAATCCAGCCCTATATCTGGGAGAATCTCAAGAGGAGGGGGTGGAGCAAGCCAGGCCTCAAAGCACGAGAAGCTCCAGCCCAAAAGGCAGCCAAACTCCAGACCCCATCCGGGAGAATCTCAAGAGCAGTGGGTGGAGCAAGCCAGGCCTCAAACCACGAGAAGCTCCAGCCCAAAAGACACCAAAAATCCAGCCCACGTCCGGGAGAATCTCAAGAGCAGGGGGTGGAGCAAGCCAGGCCTCAAACCACGAGAAGCTCCAGCCCAAAAGGCAGCCAAATGCCAGCCCACATCCAGGAGAATCTCAAGAGCAGGGGGTGGAGCAAGCCAGGCCTCAAACCACGAGAAGCTCCAGCCCAAAAGGCAGCCAAAATCCAGCCCACATCCGGGAGAATCTCAAGAGCAGGGGGTGGAGCAAGGCAGGCCCCACTCCACGAGAAGCTCCAGCCCAAAAGGCAACCAAAATGCAGCCCACATCCGGGAGAATATCAAGAGCTGCCACTAGAGCAAGCCAGGCCTCAAACCTCGAGAAGCTCCAGTCCAAAAGGCAGCCAAAATACAGCCCACATCCGGGAGAATCTCAAGAGCAGGGGGTGGAGCAAGCCAGGCCTCAAACCACGAGAAGCTACTGCCCAAAAGGCAGCCAAAATCCAGCCCACATCCGGGAGAATCTCAAGAGCAGGGTTTGGAGCAAGCCAGGCCTCAAACCACAACAAGCACCAGCCCAAAAGGCAGCCAAATTCCAGCCCACATCTGGGAGAATCTCAAGAGAAGGGGGTGGAGCAAGCCAGGCCTCAAACCTTGAGAAGCTCCAGCCCAAAAGGCAGCCAAAATGCAGCCCACATCCGGGAGAATATCAAGAGCAGTGGTTGGAGCAAGCCAGGCCTCCAACCATGAGAAGCTCCAGCCCAAACGGCAGCCAAAATGGAGCCCACATCCGGGAGAATATCAAGAGCAGGGGGTGGAGCAAGCCAGGCCTCAAACCACGAGAAGCTCCAGCCCAAAAGGCAGCCAAATTCCAGCCCACATCGGGGAGAATATCATGCAGAGGGGGTGGAGCAAGCCAGGCCTCAAACCACGAGAAGCTCCAGCCCAAAAGGCACCCAAAATCCAGCCCACGTCCGTGAGAATCTCAAGAGCAGGGGGTGGAGCAAGCCAGGCCTCAAACTACAAGAAGCTCCAGCCCAAAAGGCAGCAAAAATGCAGCCCACATCCGGGAGAATCTCAATAGCAGGGGGTGGAGCAAGCCAGGCCTCAAACCACGAGAAGCTACTGCCCAAAAGGCAGCCAAAATCCAGCCCACATCCGGGAGAATCTCAAGAGCAGGGTTTGGAGCAAGCCAGGCCTCAAACCATGAGAAGCTCCAGCCAAAAAGGCAGCCAAAATCCAGCCCTATATCTGGGAGAATATCAAGAGCAGGGGGTGGAGCAAGCCAGGCCTCAAACCACAACAAGCACCAGCCCAAAAGGCAGCAAAATTCCAGCCCACATCTGGGAGAATCTCAAGAGAAGGGGGTGGAGCAAGCCAGGCCTCAAACCTTGAGAAGCTCCAGCCCAAAAGGCAGCCAAAATCCAGCCCACATCCGGGAGAATCTCAAGAGCAGGGGGTGGAGCAAGCCAGGCCTCAAACCACGAGAAGCTCCAGCCCAAAATGCAGCCAAAATCCAGCCCACATCCGGGAGAATGTCAAGAGCAGTGGTTGGAGCAAGCCAGGCCTCCAACCACGAGAAGCTACAGCCCAAAAGGCAGCCAAAATGGAGCCCACATCCGGGAGAATCTCAAGAGCAGGGGGTGGAGCAAGCCAGGCCTCAAACCTTGAGAAGCTCCAGCCCAAAAGGCAGCCAAACTCCAGCCCACATCCGGGAGAATCTCAATAGCAGGGGGTGGAGCAAGCCAGGCCTCAAACCACGAGAAGCTCCAGCCCAAAAGGCAGCCAAAATCCAGCCCTATATCTGGGAGAATATCAAGAGCAGGGGCTGGAGCAAGCCAGGCCTCAAACCACGAGAAGCTCCAGCCCAAAAGGCAGCCAAAATCCAGCCCTATATCTGGGAGAATATCAAGAGCAGGGGCTGGAGCAAGCCAGGCCTCAAACCACGAGAAGCTCCAGCCCAAAAGGCAGCCAAACTCCAGACCCCATACGGGAGAATATCAAGAGCAGGGGGTGGAGCAAGCCAGGACTCAAACCACGAGAAGCTCCAGCCCAAAAGGCAGCCAAAATCCAGCCCACATCCGGGAGAATCTGAAGAGCAGGGGGTCGAGAAAGCCAGGCCTCAAACCACGAGAAGCTCCAGCCCAAAAGGCAGCCAAAATGCAGCCCACGTCCGTGAGAATCTCAAGAGCAGGGGGTGGAGCAAGCCAGGCCCCAAACCACAAGAAGCTCCAGCCCAAAATGCAGCCAAAATCCAACACTATATCTCGGAGAATATCAAGAGCAGGGGGTGGAGCAAGCCAGGCCTCAAACCACGAGAAGCTCCAGCCCAAAAGGCAGCCAAATTCCAGCCCACATCTGGGAGAATCTCAAGAGCAGGGGGTGGAGCAAGCCAGGCCTCAAACCTTGAGAAGCTCCAGCCCAAAAGGCAGCCAAAATGCAGCAAACATCCGGGAGAATCTCAAGAGCAGGGGGTGGAGCAAGCCAGGCCTCAAACCACGAGAAGTTCCAGCCCAAAAAGCAGCCAAAATCCAGCCCACGTCCGTGAGAATCTGAAGAGCAGGGGTTGGAGCAAGCCAGGCCTCAAACCACGAGAAGCTCCAGCCCAAAAGGCAGCCAAAATCCAGCCCACGTCCGTGAGAATCTCAAGAGCAGGGGGTGGAGCAAGCCAGGCCTCAAACTACAAGAAGCTCCAGCCCAAAAGGCAGCCAAACTCCAGCCCACATCCGGGAGAATCTCAATAGCAGGGGGTGGAGCAAGCCAGGCCTCAAACCACGAGAAGCTCCAGCCCAAAAGGCAGCCAAAATCCAGCCCTATATCTGGGAGAATATCAAGAGCAGGGGGTGGAGCAAGCCAGGCCTCAAACCACAACAAGCACCAGCCCAAAAGGCAGCCAAATTCCAGCCCACATCTGGGAGAATCTCAAGAGAAGGGGGTGGAGCAAGGCAGGCCTCAAACCTTGAGAAGCTCCAGCCCAAAAGGCAGCCAAAATCCAGCCCATATCCGGGAGAATCTCAAGAGCAGGGGGTGGAGCAAGCCAGGCCTCAAACCACGAGAAGCTCCAGCCCAAAAGGCAGCCAAAATCCAGCCCACATCCGGGAGAATATCAAGAGCAGTGGTTGGAGCAAGCCAGGCCTCCAACCACGAGAAGCTCCAGCCCAAAAGGCAGCCAAAATCCAGCCCACATCCGGGAGAATCTCAAGAGCAGGGGGTCGAGAAAGCCAGGCCTCAAACCACGAGAAGCTCCAGCCCAAAAGACACCAAAAATCCAGCCCACGTCCGGGAGAATCTCAAGAGCAGGGGGTGGAGCAAGCCAGGCCTCAAACCACGAGAAGCTCCAGCCCAAAAGGCAGCCAAAATCCAGCCCACGTCCGTGAGAATCTCAAGAGCAGGGGGTGGAGCAAGCCAGGCCTCAAACTACGAGAAGCTCCAGCCCAAAAGGCAGCCAAAATCCAGCCCACATCCGGGAGAATATCAAGAGCAGGGTTTGGAGCAAGCCAGGCCTCAAACCATGAGAAGCTCCAGCCCAAAAGGCAGCCAAAATCCAGCCCACGTCCGTGAGAATCTCAAGAGCAGGGGGTGGAGCAAGCCAGGCCTCAAACCACGAGAAGCTCCAGCCCAAAATGCAGCCAAAATGCAGCCCACGTCCGTGAGAATATCAAGAGCAGGGGGTGGAGCAAGCCAGGCCTCAAACTACAAGAAGCTCCAGCCCAAAAGGCAGCCAAAATCCAGCCCACATCCGGGAGAATCTCAAGAGCAGGGGGTGGAGCAAGCCAGGCCTCAAACCACGAGAAGCTCCAGCCCAAAAGGCAGCCAAAATCCAGCCCACATCCGGGAGAATATCAAGAGCAGTGGTTGGAGCAAGCCAGGCCTCCAACCATGAGAAGCTCCAGCCCACAAGGCAGCCAAAATCCAGCCCACATCCGGGAGAATATCAAGAGCAGGGGGTGGAGCAAGCCAGGCCTCAAACCACGAGAAGCTCCAGCCCAAAAGGCAGCCAAAATCCAGCCCTATATCTGGGAGAATATCAAGAGTAGGGGCTGGAGCAAGCCAGGCCTCAAACTATGAGAATCTCCAGCCCAAAAGGCAGCCAAAATCCAGCCCTATATCTGGGAGAATCTCAAGAGGAGGGGGTGGAGCAAGCCAGGCCTCAAACCACGAGAAGCTCCAGCCCAAAAGACACCCAAAATCCAGCCCACGTCCGTGAGAATCTGAAGAGCAGGGGTTGGAGCAAGCCAGGCCTCAAACCACGAGAAGCTCCAGCCCAAAAATGCAGCCAAAATCCAGCCCACGTCCGTGAGAATCTCAAGAGCAGGGGGTGGAGCAAGCCAGGCCTCAAACTACAAGAAGCTCCAGCCCAAAAGGCAGCAAAAATGCAGCCCACATCCGGGAGAATCTCAATAGCAGGGGGTGGAGCAAGCCAGGCCTGAAACCACGAGAAGCTACTGCCCAAAAGGCAGCCAAAATCCAGCCCACATCCGGGAGAATCTCAAGAGCAGGGTTTGGAGCAAGCCAGGCCTCAAACCATGAGAAGCTCCAGCCCAAAAGGCAGCCAAAATCCAGCCCTATATCTGGGAGAATATCAAGAGCAGGGGGTGGAGCAAGCCAGGCCTCAAACCACAACAAGCACCAGCCCAAAAGGCAGCCAAATTCCAGCCCACATCTGGGAGAATCTCAAGAGAAGGGGGTGGAGCAAGCCAGGCCTCAAACCTTGAGAAGCTCCAGCCCAAAAGGCAGCCAAAATCCAGCCCACATCCGGGAGAATCTCAAGAGCAGGGGGTGGAGCAAGCCAGGCCTCAAACCACGAGAAGCTCCAGCCCAAAAGGCAGCCAAAATGCAGCCCACATCCAGGAGAATATCAAGAGCAGTGGTTGGAGCAAGCCAGGCCTCCAACCATGAGAAGCTCCAGCCCAAACGGCAGCCAAAATGGAGCCCACATCCGGGAGAATATCAAGAGCAGGGGGTGGAGCAAGCCAGGCCTCAAACCACGAGAAGCTCCAGCCCAAAAGGCAGCCAAATTCCAGCCCACATCGGGGAGAATATCATGCAGAGGGGGTGGAGCAAGCCAGGCCTCAAACCACGAGAAGCTCCAGCCCAAAAGGCACCCAAAATCCAGCCCACGTCCGTGAGAATCTCAAGAGCAGGGGGTGGAGCAAGCCAGGCCTCAAACTACAAGAAGCTCCAGCCCAAAAGGCAGCAAAAATGCAGCCCACATCCGGGAGAATCTCAATAGCAGGGGGTGGAGCAAGCCAGGCCTCAAACCACGAGAAGCTACTGCCCAAAAGGCAGCCAAAATCCAGCCCACATCCGGGAGAATCTCAAGAGCAGGGTTTGGAGCAAGCCAGGCCTCAAACCATGAGAAGCTCCAGCCAAAAAGGCAGCCAAAATCCAGCCCTATATCTGGGAGAATATCAAGAGCAGGGGGTGGAGCAAGCCAGGCCTCAAACCACAACAAGCACCAGCCCAAAAGGCAGCAAAATTCCAGCCCACATCTGGGAGAATCTCAAGAGAAGGGGGTGGAGCAAGCCAGGCCTCAAACCTTGAGAAGCTCCAGCCCAAAAGGCAGCCAAAATCCAGCCCACATCCGGGAGAATCTCAAGAGCAGGGGGTGGAGCAAGCCAGGCCTCAAACCACGAGAAGCTCCAGCCCAAAAGGCAGCCAAAATCCAGCCCACATCCGGGAGAATGTCAAGAGCAGTGGTTGGAGCAAGCCAGGCCTCCAACCACGAGAAGCTACAGCCCAAAAGGCAGCCAAAATGGAGCCCACATCCGGGAGAATATCAAGAGCAGGGGGTGGAGCAAGCCAGGCCTCAAACCACGAGAAGCTCCAACCCAAAAGGCAGCCAAAATCCAGCCCTATATCTGGGAGAATATCAAGAGCAGGGGCTGGAGCAAGCCAGGCCTCAAACCACGAGAAGCTCCAGCCCAAAAGGCAGCCAAAATCCAGCCCTATATCTGGGAGAATATCAAGAGCAGGGGCTGGAGCAAGCCAGGCCTCAAACTATGAGAATCTCCAGCCCAAAAGGCAGCCAAAATCCAGCCTTATATCTGGGAGAATCTCAAGAGGAGGGGGTGGAGCAAGCCAGGCCTCAAACCACGAGAAGCTCCAGCCCAAAAGGCAGCCAAACTCCAGACCCCATACGGGAGAATATCAAGAGCAGGGGGTGGAGCAAGCCAGGACTCAAACCACGAGAAGCTCCAGCCCAAAAGGCAGCCAAAATCCAGCCCACATCCGGGAGAATCTGAAGAGCAGGGGGTCGAGAAAGCCAGGCCTCAAACCACGAGAAGCTCCAGCCCAAAAGGCAGCCAAAATGCAGCCCACGTCCGTGAGAATCTCAAGAGCAGGGGGTGGAGCAAGCCAGGCCCCAAACCACAAGAAGCTCCAGCCCAAAATGCAGCCAAAATCCAACACTATATCTCGGAGAATATCAAGAGCAGGGGGTGGAGCAAGCCAGGCCTCAAACCACGAGAAGCTCCAGCCCAAAAGGCAGCCAAATTCCAGCCCACATCTGGGAGAATCTCAAGAGCAGGGGGTGGAGCAAGCCAGGCCTCAAACCTTGAGAAGCTCCAGCCCAAAAGGCAGCCAAAATCCAGCCCACATCCGGGAGAATCTCAAGAGCAGGGGGTGGAGCAAGCCAGGCCTCAAACCACGAGAAGTTCCAGCCCAAAAGGCAGCCAAAATCCAGCCCACGTCCGTGAGAATCTGAAGAGCAGGGGTTGGAGCAAGCCAGGCCTCAAACCACGAGAAGCTCCAGCCCAAAAGGCAGCCAAAATCCAGCCCACGTCCGTGAGAATCTCAAGAGCAGGGGGTGGAGCAAGCCAGGCCTCAAACTACAAGAAGCTCCAGCCCAAAAGGCAGCCAAACTCCAGCCCACATCCGGGAGAATCTCAATAGCAGGGGGTGGAGCAAGCCAGGCCTCAAACCACGAGAAGCTCCAGCCCAAAAGGCAGCCAAAATCCAGCCCTATATCTGGGAGAATATCAAGAGCAGGGGGTGGAGCAAGCCAGGCCTCAAACCACAACAAGCACCAGCCCAAAAGGCAGCCAAATTCCAGCCCACATCTGGGAGAATCTCAAGAGAAGGGGGTGGAGCAAGCCAGGCCTCAAACCTTGAGAAGCTCCAGCCCAAAAGGCAGCCAAAATCCAGCCCACATCCGGGAGAATCTCAAGAGCAGGGGGTGGAGCAAGCCAGGCCTCAAACCACGAGAAGCTCCAGCCCAAAAGGCAGCCAAAATCCAGCCCACATCCGGGAGAATATCAAGAGCAGTGGTTGGAGCAAGCCAGGCCTCCAACCACGAGAAGCTCCAGCCCAAAAGGCAGCCAAAATCCAGCCCACATCCGGGAGAATCTCAAGAGCAGGGGGTCGAGAAAGCCAGGCCTCAAACCACGAGAAGCTCCAGCCCAAAAGGCAGCCAAAATGCAGCCCACGTCCGTGAGAATCTCAAGAGCAGGGGGTGGAGCAAGCCAGGCCCCAAACCACGAGAAGCTCCAGCCCAAAATGCAGCCAAAATCCAACACTATATCTGGGAGAATATCAAGAGCAGGGGGTGGAGCAAGCCAGGCCTCAAACCTTGAGAAGCTCCAGCCCAAAAGGCAGCCAAAATCCAGCCCACATCCGGGAGAATCTCAAGAGCAGGGGGTGGAGCAAGCCAGGCCTCAAACCTTGAGAAGCTCCAGCCCAAAAGGCACCCAAACTCCAGACCCCATACGGGAGAATATCAAGAGCAGGGGGTGGAGCAAGCCAGGCCTCCAACCACGAGAAGCTCCAGCCCAAGAGGCAGCCAAAATCCAGCCCACATCCGGGAGAATCTCAAGAGCAGGGGGTGGAGCAAGCCAGGCCTCAAACTACAAGAAGCTCCAGCCCAAAAGGCAGCAAAAATGCAGCCCACATCCAGGAGAATCTCAATAGCAGGGGGTGGAGCAAGCCAGGCCTCAAACCACGAGAAGCTACTGCCCAAAAGGCAGCCAAAATCCAGCCCACATCCGGGAGAATCTCAAGAGCAGGGTTTGGAGCAAGCCAGGCCTCAAACCATGAGAATCTCCAGCCCAAAAGGCAGCCAAAATCCAGCCCTATACCTGGGAGAATATCAAGAGCAGGGGGTGGAGCAAGCCAGGCCTCCAACCACGAGAAGCTCCAGCCCAAAAGGCAGCCAAAATGGAGCCCACATCCGGGAGAATCTCAAGAGCAGGGGGTGGAGCAAGCCAGGCCTCAAACCACGAGAAGCTCCAGCCCAAAAGGCAGCCAAACTCCAGCCCACATCCGGGAGAATCTCAAGAGCAGGGGGTGGAGCAAGACAGGCCTCAAACCACGAGAAGCTCCAGCCCAAAAGGCTGCCAAAATGCAGCCCACATCCGGGAGAATATCAAGAGCAGTGGTTGGAGCAAGCCAGGCCTCCAACCACGAGAAGCTCCAGCCCAAAAGGCAGCCAAAATGGAGCCCACATCCGGGAGAATATCAAGAGCAGGGGGTGGAGCAAGCCAGGCCTCAAACCACGAGAAGCTCCAGCCCAAAAAGGAGCCAAAATGAAGCCCACATCCGGGAGAATATCAAGAGCAGGGGGTGGAGCAAGCCAGGTCTCAAACCATGAGAAGCTCCAGCCCAAAAGGCAGCCAAAATCCAGCCCACATCCGGGAGAATATCAAGAGCAGTGGTTGGAGCAAGCCAGGCCTCCAACCACGAGAAGCTCCAGCCCAAAAGGCAGCCAAAATGGAGCCCACATCCGGGAGAATCTCAAGAGCAGGGGGTGGAGCAAGCCAGGCCTCAAACCACGAGAAGCTCCAGCCCAAAAGGCAGCCAAAATCCAGCCCTATATCTGGGAGAATATCAAGAGCAGTTGTTGGAGCAAGCCAGGCCTCCAACCACGAGAAGCTCCAGCCCAAAAGGCAGCCAAAATGGAGCCCACATCCGGGAGAATATCAAGAGCAGGTTGTGGAGCAAGCCAGGCCTCAAACCACGAGAAGTTCCAGCCTAAAAGGCAGCCAAAATCCAGCCCACCTCCGGGAGAATCTCAAGAGCAGGGGGTGGAGCAAGCCAGGCCTCAAACCACGAGAAGCTCCAGCCCAAAAGGCAGCCAAAATCCAGCCCTATATCTGGGAGAATCTCAAGAGCAGGGGGTGGAGCAAGCCAGGCCTCAAACTATGAGAATCTCCAGCCCAAAAGGCAGCCAAAATCCAGCCCTATATCTGGGAGAATATCAAGAGGAGGGGGTGGAGCAAGCCAGGCCTCAAACCACGAGAAGCTCCAGCCCAAAAGGCAGCCAAACTCCAGACCCCATACGGGAGAATATCAAGAGCAGGGGGTGGAGCAAGCCAGGACTCAAACCACGAGAAGCTACTGCCCAAAAGGCAGCCAAAATCCAGCCCACATCCGGGAGAATCTCAAGAGCAGGGTTTGGAGCAAGCCAGGCCTCAAACCATGAGAAGCTCCAGCCCAAAATGCAGCCAAAATCCAACACTATATCTGGGAGAATATCAAGAGCAGGGGGTGGAGCAAGCCAGGCCTCAAACCACAACAAGCTCCAGCCCAAAAGGCAGCCAAATTCCAGCCCACATCTGGGAGAATCTGAAGAGAAGGGGGTGGAGCAAGCCAGGCCTCAAACCTTGAGAAGCTCCAGCCCAAAAGGCAGCCAAAATCCAGCCCACATCCGGGAGAATCTCAAGAGCAGGGGGTGGAGCAAGCCAGGCCTCAAACCACGAGAAGCTCCAGCCCAAAAGGCAGCCAAAATCCAGCCCTATATCTGGGAGAATATCAAGAGGAGGGGGTGGAGCAAGCCAGGCCTCAAACCACGAGAAGCTCCAGCCCAAAAGGCAGCCAAAATGGAGACCACATCCGGGAGAATATCAAGAGCAGGGGGTGGAGCAAGCCAGGACTCAAACCACGAGAAGCTCCAGCCCAAGAGGCAGCCAAAATGCAGCCCACATCCGGGAGAATCTCAAGAGCAGGGGGTGGAGCAAGCCAGGCCTCAAACCATGAGAAGCTCCAGCCCAAAAAGCAGCCAAAATGCAGCCCACATCCGGGAGAATCTCAAGAGCAGGGGGTGGAGCAAGCCAGGCCTCAAACCACGAGAAGTTCCAGCCCAAAAGGCAGCCAAAATCCAGCCCTATATCTGTGAGAATATCAAGAGTAGGCGCTGGAGCAAGCCAGGCCTCAAACCACGAGAAGCTCCAGCCCAAGAGGCAGCCAAAATCCAGCCCACATCCGGGAGAATCTCAAGAGCAGGGGGTGGAGCAAGGCAGGCCTCAAACCACGAGAAGCTCCAGCCCAAAAGACACCCAAAATCCAGCCCACATCCGGGAGAATCTCAAGAGCAGGGGGTGGAGCAAGCCAGGACCCAAACCACAAAAAGCTCCAGCCCAAAATGCAGCCAAAATCCAACACTATATCTGGGAGAATCTCAAGAGCAGGGGGTGGAGCAAGCCAGGCCTCAAACCACGAGAAGCTCCAGCCCAAAAGGCAGCCAAAATGCAGCCCACATCCGGGAGAATCTCAAGAGAAGGGGGTGGAGAAAGCCAGGCCTCAAACCACGAAAAGCTAAAGCCCAAAAGGCAGCCGTACTCCAGCCCAACTCCCAGAGAATCTCAATAGCAGGGGGTGGAGCAAGCCAGGCCTCAAACCACGAGACGCTCCAGCCAAAAATGCAGCCAAAATCCAGCCCACATCCGGGAGAATATCAAGAGCAGGGGGTGGAGTAAGCCAGGTCTCAAACCATGAGAAGCTCCAGCCCAAAAAGCAGCCAAAATGCAGCCCTATATCTGGGAGAATATCAAGAGCAGGGGGTGGAGCAAGCCAGGCCTCAAACCACGAGAAGCTCCAGCCCAAAATGCAGCCAAAATGCAGCCCACATCCGGGAGAATATCAAGAGCAGGGGGTGGAGCAAGCCAGGCCCCAAACCACGAGAAGCTCCAGCCCAAAATGCAACCAAAATGCAGCCCACATCCGGGAGAATATCAAGAGCAGGGGGTGAAGAAAGCCAGGCCTCAAAAAACGGAAATTTCCAGCCCAAAAGGCAACCAATATGCAGGCCACATGCGGGAGAATATCAAGAGCAAGGGATGGAGCAAACCAGGCCTCAAAGAACAAGAAGCTCCAGCCCAAAAGGCAGCCAAAATGCAGGCCACCTCGGGGAGAATCTCAAGAGCAGGGAGTGGAGCAAGCCAGGCCTCAAACCACAAGAAGCTCTTGCCCAAAAGGCAGCCAAAATGCAGCCCACATCCGGGAGAATATCAAGAGCAGGGGGTGGAGCAAGCCAGGCCTCAAACCACGAGAAGCTCCAGCCCAAAAGGCAGCCAAAATGCAGCCCACATCCGAGAGAATCTCAAGAGCAGGGGGTGGAGCAAGCCAGGCCTCAAACCACGAGAAGCTCCAGCCCAAAATGCAGCCAAAATCCAGGCAACATCCGGGAGAATCTCAAGAGCAGGGGGTGGAGCAAGCCAGGCCTCAAACAAGGAAAATTTCCAGCCCAAAATGCAACCACTAATGCAGCCCACATCCGGGAGAATATCAAGAGCAGGGGGTGGAGCAAGGCAGGCCTCAAACCACGAGAAGCTCCAGCCCACAAGGCAGCCAAAATGCAGCCCACATCCGGGAGAATATCAAGAGCAGGGGGTGGAGCAAGCCAGGCCTCAAACCACGAGAAGCTCCAGCCCAAAATGCAACCAAACTCCAGCCCACATCCGGGAGAATCTCAAGAGCAGGGGGTGGAGCAAGCCAGGCCCCAAACCACGAGAAGCTCCAGCCCAAAATGCAACCAAACTCCAGCCCACATCCGGGAGAATATCAAGAGCAGGGGGTGGAGCAAGCCAGGCCCCAAACCACGAGAAGCTCCAGCCCAAAATGCAACCAAAATGCAGCCCACATCCGGGAGAATATCAAGAGCAGGGGGTGAAGAAAGCCAGGCCTCAAACCACGAGAAGCTCCAGCCCAAAAGGCAGCCAAAATGCAGGCCACCTCGGGGAGAATCTCAAGAGCAGGGAGTGGAGCAAGCCAGGCCTGAAACCACAAGAAGCTCTTGCCCAAAAGGCAGCCAAAATCCAGCCCACATCCGGGAGAATATCAAGAGCAGCGGGTGGAGCAAGCCAGGCCTCAAACCACGAGAAGCTCCAGCCCAAAAGACACCCAAAATGCAGCCCACATCCGAGAGAATCTCAAGAGCAGGGGGTGGAGCAAGCCAGGCCTCAAACAACGAAAATTTCCAGCCCAAAATGCAACCACTAATGCAGCCCACATCCGGGAGAATATCATGGGTAGGGGGTGGAGAAAGCCAGGCCCCAAACCACGAGAAGCTCCAGCCCAAAAGGCAGCCAAAATGCAGCCCACCTGCGGGAGAATATCAAGAGCAGCGGCTGGAGCAAGGCAGGCCCCAAACCATGAGAAGCTCCAGCCAAAAGGCAGCCAAATGCCAGCCCATATCCGGGAGAATCTCAAGAGCAGGGGGTGGAGAAAGGCAGGCCTCAAACCACGAGAAGCTCCAGCCCAAAATGCAGCCAAATGCCAGCCCACATCCGGGAGAATCTCAAGAGCAGGTGGTGGAGCAAGCCAGGCCTCAAACCACGAGAATCTCCAGCCCAAAATGCAGCCATAACGCAGTCCACATCCAGGAGAATATCAAGAGCAGGGGTTGGAGTAAGCCAGGCTTCAAAGCACGAGAACATCCAGCCCAAAAGGCAGCCAAAATCCAACCAACCCACGGGAGAATATCAAGAGCAGGGGGTGGAGCAAGCCAGGCCTCAAACCACGAGAAGCTCCAGCCCAAAAGGCAGCCAAACTCCAGACCACATCCGGGAGAATATCAAGAGCAGGGGGTGGAGCAAGCCAGGCCTCAAACCACGAGAAGCTCCAGCCCAAAATGCAGCCAAAATGCAGCCCACATCCGGGAGAATCTCAAGAGCAGGGGGTGGAGCAAGCCAGGCCTCAAACCACGAGAAGCTCCAGCCCAAAAGGCAGCCAAATGCCAGCCCACATCCGGGAGAATCTCAAGAGCAGGGGGTGGAGCAAGCCAGGCCTCAAACCACGAGAAGCTCCAGCCCAAAATGCAGCCATAACGCAGTCCACATCCAGGAGAATATCAAGAGCAGGGGTTGGAGCAAGACAGGCTTCAAAGCACGAGAATATCCAGCCCAAAAGGCAGCCAAAATCCAACCAACCCACGGGAGAATCTCAAGAGCAGGGGGTGGAGCAAGCCAGGCCTCAAATCACGAGAAGGTACAGCCCAAAAGGCAGCCAAAATCCAGCCCACATCCGGGAGAATATCAAGAGCAGGGGGTGGAGCAAGCCAGGCCTCAAACCACGAGAAGCTCCAGCCCAAAAGGCAACCAAAATGCAGCCCACATCCGGGAGAATATCAAGAGCAGCGGCTAGAGCAAGCCAGGCCTCAAACCACGAGAAGCTCCAGTCCAAAAGGCTGCCAAAATACAGCCCACATCCGGGAGAATCTCAAGAGCAGGGGGTGGAGCAAGCCAGGCCTCAAAACACGAGAAGCTCCTGCCCAAAATGCAGCCAAAATGCAGCCCACATCCGGGAGAATATCATGGGTAGGGGGTGGAGAAAGCCAGGACCCAAACCACGAGAAGCTCCAGCCCAAAAGGCAGCCAAAATGCAGCCCACCTGCGGGAGAATATCAAGAGCAGGGGGTGAAGAAAGCCAGGCCTCAAACCACGAGAAGTTCCAGCCCAAAAGGCAGCCAAAATCCAGCCCTATATCTGGGAGAATATCAAGAGGAGGGGGTGGAGCAAGCCAGGCCTCAAACCACGAGAAGCTCCAGCCCAAAAGGCAGCCAAAATGGAGCCCACATCCGGGAGAATATCAAGAGCAGGGGGTGGAGCAAGCCAGGACTCAAACCACGAGAAGCTCCAGCCCAAGAGGCAGCCAAAATGCAGCCCACATCCGGGAGAATCTCAAGAGCAGGGGGTGGAGCAAGCCAGGCCTCAAACCATGAGAAGCTCCAGCCCAAAAAGCAGCCAAAATGCAGCCCACATCCGGGAGAATCTCAAGAGCAGGGGGTGGAGCAAGCCAGGCCTCAAACCACGAGAAGTTCCAGCCCAAAAGGCAGCCAAAATCCAGCCCTATATCTGTGAGAATATCAAGAGTAGGCGCTGGAGCAAGCCAGGCCTCAAACCACGAGAAGCTCCAGCCCAAGAGGCAGCCAAAATCCAGCCCACATCCGGGAGAATATCAAGAGCAGGGGGTGGAGCAAGGCAGGCCTCAAACCACGAGAAGCTCCAGCCCAAAAGACACCCAAAATCCAGCCCACATCCGGGAGAATCTCAAGAGCAGGGGGTGGAGCAAGCCAGGACCCAAACCACAAAAAGCTCCAGCCCAAAATGCAGCCAAAATCCAACACTATATCTGGGAGAATCTCAAGAGCAGGGGGTGGAGCAAGCCAGGCCTCAAACCACGAGAAGCTCCAGCCCAAAAGGCAGCCAAAATGCAGCCCACATCCGGGAGAATCTCAAGAGAAGGGGGTGGAGTAAGCCAGGTCTCAAACCATGAGAAGCTCCAGCCCAAAAAGCAGCCAAAATGCAGCCCTATATCTGGGAGAATATCAAGAGCAGGGGGTGGAGCAAGCCAGGCCTCAAACCACGAGAAGCTAAAGCCCAAAAGGCACCCAAACTCCAGCCCACATCCAAGAGAATGTCAAGAGCACGGGGTGGAGCAAGCCAGGCCTCAAACCACGAGAAGCTCCAGCCCAAAATGCAGCCAAAATGCAGCCCACATCCGGGAGAATATCAAGAGCAGGGGGTGGAGCAAGCCAGGCCCCAAACCACGAGAAGCTCCAGCCCAAAATGCAACCAAAATGCAGCCCACATCCGGGAGAATATCAAGAGCAGGGGGTGAAGAAAGCCAGGCCTCAAAAAACGGAAATTTCCAGCCCAAAAGGCAACCAATATGCAGGCCACATGCGGGAGAATATCAAGAGCAAGGGATGGAGCAAACCAGGCCTCAAAGAACAAGAAGCTCCAGCCCAAAAGGCAGCCAAAATGCAGGCCACCTCGGGGAGAATCTCAAGAGCAGGGAGTGGAGCAAGCCAGGCCTCAAACCACAAGAAGCTCTTGCCCAAAAGGCAGCCAAAATGCAGCCCACATCCGGGAGAATATCAAGAGCAGGGGGTGGAGCAAGCCAGGCCTCAAACCACGAGAAGCTCCAGCCCAAAAGGCAGCCAAAATGCAGCCCACATCCGAGAGAATCTCAAGAGCAGGGGGTGGAGCAAGCCAGGCCTCAAACCACGAGAAGCTCCAGCCCAAAATGCAGCCAAAATCCAGGCAACATCCGGGAGAATCTCAAGAGCAGGGGGTGGAGCAAGCCAGGCCTCAAACAAGGAAAATTTCCAGCCCAAAATGCAACCACTAATGCAGCCCACATCCGGGAGAATATCAAGAGCAGGGGGTGGAGCAAGGCAGGCCTCAAACCACGAGAAGCTCCAGCCCAAAATGCAACCAAACTCCAGCCCACATCCGGGAGAATCTCAAGAGCAGGGGGTGGAGCAAGCCAGGCCCCAAACCACGAGAAGCTCCAGCCCAAAATGCAACCAAACTCCAGCCCACATCCGGGAGAATATCAAGAGCAGGGGGTGGAGCAAGCCAGGCCCCAAACCACGAGAAGCTCCAGCCCAAAATGCAACCAAAATGCAGCCCACATCCGGGAGAATATCAAGAGCAGGGGGTGAAGAAAGCCAGGCCTCAAACCACGAGAAGCTCCAGCCCAAAAGGCAGCCAAAATGCAGGCCACCTCGGGGAGAATCTCAAGAGCAGGGAGTGGAGCAAGCCAGGCCTGAAACCACAAGAAGCTCTTGCCCAAAAGGCAGCCAAAATCCAGCCCACATCCGGGAGAATATCAAGAGCAGCGGGTGGAGCAAGCCAGGCCTCAAACCACGAGAAGCTCCAGCCCAAAAGACACCCAAAATGCAGCCCACATCCGAGAGAATCTCAAGAGCAGGGGGTGGAGCAAGCCAGGCCTCAAACAACGAAAATTTCCAGCCCAAAATGCAACCACTAATGCAGCCCACATCCGGGAGAATATCATGGGTAGGGGGTGGAGAAAGCCAGGCCCCAAACCACGAGAAGCTCCAGCCCAATAGGCAGCCAAAATGCAGCCCACCTGCGGGAGAATATCAAGAGCAGCGGCTGGAGCAAGGCAGGCCCCAAAGCACAAGAAGCTCCAGCCAAAAAAGGCAGCCAAAATCCAGGCCACATCCGGGAGAATATGAAGACCAGGGGGTGGAGCAAGCCAGGCCTCAAACAACGAAAATTTCCAGCCCAAAATGCAACCACAAATGCAGCCCACATCCGGGAGAATATCAAGAGCAGGGGGTGGAGCAAGCCACGCCCCAAACCATGAGAAGCTCCAGCCAAAAGGCAGCCAAATGCCAGCCCATATCCGGGAGAATCTCAAGAGCAGGGGGTGGAGAAAGGCAGGCCTCAAACCACGAGAAGCTCCAGCCCAAAATGCAGCCAAATGCCAGCCCACATCTGGGAGAATATCAAGAGCAGGGGTTGGAGTAAGCCAGGCTTCAAAGCACGAGAACATCCAGCCCAAAAGGCA
Source organism: Rhynochetos jubatus (assembly GCA_027574665.1). Classification (NCBI taxonomy): domain Eukaryota; kingdom Metazoa; phylum Chordata; class Aves; order Eurypygiformes; family Rhynochetidae; genus Rhynochetos; species Rhynochetos jubatus. The sequence goes on along the minus strand of JAQBHY010000095.1, from coordinate 55,607 downwards.
GCCAAAATCCAACCAACCCACGGGAGAATATCAAGAGCAGGGGGTGGAGCAAGCCAGGCCTCAAACCACGAGAAGCTCCAGCCCAAAATGCAGCCAAACTCCAGACCACATCCGGGAGAATATCAAGAGCAGGGGGTGGAGCAAGCCAGGCCTCAAACCACGAGAAGCTCCAGCCCAAAATGCAGCCAAAATGCAGCCCACATCCGGGAGAATCTCAAGAGCAGGGGGTGGAGCAAGCCAGGCCTCAAACCACGAGAAGCTCCAGCCCAAAAGGCAGCCAAAATCCAGCCCACATCCGGGAGAATATCAAGAGCAGGGGGTGGAGCAAGGCAGGCCTCTATCCACGAGAAGCTCCAGCCCAAAAGGCAACCAAAATGCAGCCCACATCCGGGAGAATATCAAGAGCAGCGGCTAGAGCAAGCCAGGCCTCAAACCACGAGAAGCTCCAGTCCAAAAGGCTGCCAAAATACAGCCCACATCCGGGAGAATCTCAAGAGCAGGGGGTGGAGCAAGCCAGGCCTCAAACCACGAGAAGCTCCAGCCCAAAAGGCAGCCAAAATCCAGCCCACATCCGGGAGAATAACAAGAGCAGGGGGTGGAGTAAGCCAGGCCTCAAAACACGAGAAGCTCCTGCCCAAAATGCAGCCAAAATGCAGCCCACATCCGGGAGAATATCATGGGTAGGGGGTGGAGAAAGCCAGGACCCAAACCACGAGAAGCTCCAGCCCAAAAGGCAGCCAAAATGCAGCCCACCTGCGGGAGAATATCAAGAGCAGCGGCTGGAGCAAGGCAGGCCCCAAAGCACAAGAAGCTCCAGCCAAAAAAGGCAGCCAAAATCCAGGCCACATCCGGGAGAATCTCAAGGGCAGGGGGTGGAGCAAGCCAGGCCTCAAACAACGAAAATTTCCAGCCCAAAATGCAACCACAAATGCAGCCCACATCCGGGAGAATATCAAGAGCAGGGGGTGGAGCAAGGCAGGCCTCAAACCACAAGAAGCTCCAGCCCAAAAGGCAGCCAAAATGCAGCCCACATCCGAGAGAATCTCAAGAGCAGGGGGTGGAGCAAGCCAGGCCTCAAACCACGAGAAGCTCCAGCCCAAAATGCAGCCAAAATCCAGGCAACATCCGGGAGAATAAGAAGAGCAGGGGGTGGAGCAAGCCAGGCCTCAAACAACGAAAATTTCCAGCCCAAAATGCAACCACTAATGCAGCCCATATCCGGGAGAATATCAAGAGCAGGGGGTGGAGCAAGGCAGGCCTCAAACCACGAGAAGCTCCAGCCCAAAATGCAGCCAAATGCCAGCCCATATCCGGGAGAATCTCAAGAGCAGGGGGTGGAGAAAGGCAGGCGTCAAACCACGAGAAGCTCCAGCCCAAAACGCAGCCAAATGCCAGGCCACATCCGGGAGAATATCAAGAGCAGGGGGTGGAGCAAGCCAGGCCTCAAACCACGAGAAGCTCCAGCCCAAAATGCAGCCATAAGGCAGTCCACATCCGGGAGAATATCATGGGTAGGGGGTGGAGAAAGCCAGGCCCCAAACCACGAGAAGCTCCAGCCCAAAAGGCAGCCAAAATGCAGCCCACCTGCGGGAGAATATCAAGAGCAGCGGCTGGAGCAAGGCAGGCCCCAAAGCACAAGAAGCTCCAGCCAAAAAAGGCAGCCAAAATCCAGGCCACATCCGGGAGAATATGAAGACCAGGGGGTGGAGCAAGCCAGGCCTCAAACAACGAAAATTTCCAGCCCAAAATGCAACCACAAATGCAGCCCACATCCGGGAGAATATCAAGAGCAGGGGGTGGAGCAAGCCACGCCCCAAACCATGAGAAGCTCCAGCCAAAAGGCAGCCAAATGCCAGCCCATATCCGGGAGAATCTCAAGAGCAGGGGGTGGAGAAAGGCAGGCCTCAAACCACGAGAAGCTCCAGCCCAAAATGCAGCCAAATGCCAGCCCACATCCGGGAGAATCTCAAGAGCAGGTGGTGGAGCAAGCCAGGCCTCAAACCACGAGAATCTCCAGCCCAAAATGCAGCCATAACGCAGTCCACATCCAGGAGAATATCAAGAGCAGGGGTTGGAGTAAGCCAGGCTTCAAAGCACGAGAACATCCAGCCCAAAAGGCAGCCAAAATCCAACCAACCCACGGGAGAATATCAAGAGCAGGGGGTGGAGCAAGCCAGGCCTCAAACCACGAGAAGCTCCAGCCCAAAAGGCAGCCAAACTCCAGACCACATCCGGGAGAATATCAAGAGCAGGGGGTGGAGCAAGCCAGGCCTCAAACCACGAGAAGCTCCAGCCCAAAATGCAGCCAAAATGCAGCCCACATCCGGGAGAATATCAAGAGCAGGGGGTGGAGCAAGCCAGGCCTCAAACCACGAGAAGCTCCAGCCCAAAAGGCAGCCAAATGCCAGCCCACATCCGGGAGAATCTCAAGAGCAGGGGGTGGAGCAAGCCAGGCCTCAAACCACGAGAAGCTCCAGCCCAAAATGCAGCCATAACGCAGTCCACATCCAGGAGACTATCAAGAGCAGGGGTTGGAGCAAGACAGGCTTCAAAGCACGAGAATATCCAGCCCAAAAGGCAGCCAAAATCCAACCAACCCACGGGAGAATCTCAAGAGCAGGGGGTGGAGCAAGCCAGGCCTCAAATCACGAGAAGGTACAGCCCAAAAGGCAGCCAAAATCCAGCCCACATCCGGGAGAATATCAAGAGCAGGGGGTGGAGCAAGGCAGGCCTCTATCCACGAGAAGCTCCAGCCCAAAAGGCAACCAAAATGCAGCCCACATCCGGGAGAATATCAAGAGCAGCGGCTAGAGCAAGCCAGGCCTCAAACCACGAGAAGCTCCAGTCCAAAAGGCTGCCAAAATACAGCCCACATCCGGGAGAATCTCAAGAGCAGGGGGTGGAGCAAGCCAGGCCTCAAACCACGAGAAGCTCCAGCCCAAAAGGCAGCCAAAATCCAGCCCACATCCGGGAGAATCACAAGAGCAGGGGGTGGAGTAAGCCAGGCCTCAAAACACGAGAAGCTCCTGCCCAAAATGCAGCCAAAATGCAGCCCACATCCGGGAGAATATCATGGGTAGGGGGTGGAGAAAGCCAGGCCCCAAACCACGAGAAGCTCCAGCCCAAAAGGCAGCCAAAATGCAGCCCACCTGCGGGAGAATATCAAGAGCAGCGGCTGGAGCAAGGCAGGCCCCAAAGCACAAGAAGCTCCAGCCAAAAAAGGCAGCCAAAATCCTGGCCACATCCGGGAGAATCTCAAGGGCAGGGGGTGGAGCAAGCCAGGCCTCAAACAACGAAAATTTCCAGCCCAAAATGCAACCACAAATGCAGCCCACATGCGGGAGAATATCAAGAGCAGGGGGTGGAGCAAGGCAGGCCTCAAACCACAAGAAGCTCCAGCCCAAAAGGCAGCCAAAATGCAGCCCACATCCGAGAGAATCTCAAGAGCAGGGGGTGGAGCAAGCCAGGCCTCAAACCACGAGAAGCTCCAGCCCAAAATGCAGCCAAAATCCAGGCAACATCCGGGAGAATAAGAAGAGCAGGGGGTGGAGCAAGCCAGGCCTCAAACAACGAAAATTTCCAGCCCAAAATGCAACCACTAATGCAGCCCATATCCGGGAGAATATCAAGAGCAGGGGGTGGAGCAAGGCAGGCCTCAAACCACGAGAAGCTCCAGCCCAAAATGCAGCCAAATGCCAGCCCATATCCGGGAGAATCTCAAGAGCAGGGGGTGGAGAAAGGCAGGCCTCAAACCACGAGAAGCTCCAGCCCAAAACGCAGCCAAATGCCAGGCCACATCCGGGAGAATATCAAGAGCAGGGGGTGGAGCAAGCCAGGCCTCAAACCACGAGAAGCTCCAGCCCAAAATGCAGCCATAAGGCAGTCCACATCCAGGAGAATATCAAGAGCAGGGGTTGGAGCAAGCCAGGCTTCAAAGCACGAGAATATCCAGCCCAAAAGGCAGCCAAAATCCAACCAACCCACGGGAGAATCTCAAGAGCAGGGGGTGGAGCAAGCCAGGCCTCAAACAACGAAAATTTCCAGCCCAAAATGCAACCACAAATGCAGCCCACATCCGGGAGAATATCAAGAGCAGGGGGTGGAGCAAGGCAGGCCTCAAACCACAAGAAGCTCCAGCCCAAAAGGCAGCCAAAATGCAGCCCACATCCGAGAGAATCTCAAGAGCAGGGGGTGGAGCAAGCCAGGCCTCAAACCACGAGAAGCTCCAGCCCAAAATGCAGCCAAAATCCAGCCCACATCCAGGAGAATATCAAGAGCAGGGGGTGGAGCAAGCCAGGCCTCAAACCACGAGAAGCTCCAGCCCAAAAGTCAGCCAAACTCCAGACCACATCAGGGAGAATATCAAGAGCAGGGGGTGGAGCAAGCCAGGCCTCAAACCACGAGAAGCTCTAGCCCAAAAGGCAGCCAAAATGCAGCCCACATCGGGGAGAATATCAAGAGCAGGGGGTGGAGCAAGCCAGGCCTCCAAAAACGGAAATTTCCAGCCCAAAGGCAACCAAAATGCAGGCCACATGCTGGAGAATATCAAGAGCAGCGCCTGGAGCAAGCCAGGCCTCAAACCACGAGAAGCTCCAGCCCACGAGGCAGCCAAAATGCAGCCCACATCCAGGAGAATATCATGGGCAGGGGGTGGATCAAGGCAGGCCTCAAACCACAAGAAGCTCCAGCCCAAAAGGCAGCCAAAATGCAGCCCACATCCGGGAGAATCTCAAGAGCAGGGGGTGGAGCAAGCCAGGCCTCAAACCACGAGAAGCTCCAGCCCAAAAGGCAGCCAAAATGCAGCCCACATCCGGGAGAATCTCAAGAGCAGGGGGTGGAGCAAGGCAGGCCTCAAACCACGAGAAGCTCCAGCCCACAAGGCAGCCAAAATCCAGGCCACTTCCGGGAGAATATCAAGAGCAGGGGGTGGAGCAAGCCAGGCCTCAAACCACGAGAAGCTCCAGCCCAAAAGGCAGCCAAATGCCAGCCCACATCCGGGAGAATATCAAGAGCAGGGGTTGGAGCAAGACAGGCTTCAAAGCACGAGAATATCCAGCCCAAAAGTCAGCCAAAATCCAACCAACCCACGGGAGAATCTCAAGAGCAGTGGGTGGAGCAAGCCAGGCCTCAAACAAGGAAAATTTCCAGACCAAAATGCAACCACAAATGCAGCCCACATCCGGGAGAATATCAAGAGCAGGGGGTGGAGCAAGGCAGGCCTCAAACCATGAGAAGCTCCAGCCCAAAATGCAGCCAAACTCCAGCCCACATCGGGGAGAATATCATGCAGAGGGGGTGGAGCAAGCCAGGCTTCAAAGCACGAGAATCTCCAGCCCAAATGGCAGCCAATCTCCAGACCACATCAGGGAGAATATCAAGAGCAGGGGGTGGAGCAAGCCAGGCCTCAAACCACGAGAAGCTCCAGACCAAAATGCAGCCATAACGCAGTCCACATCCAGGAGAATATCAAGAGCAGGGGTTGAAGCCAGCCAGGCTTCAAACCACGAGAAGCTCCAGCCCAAAATGCAGCCATAACGCAGTCCACATCCAGGAGAATATCAAGAGCAGGGGTTGGAGTAAGCCAGGCTTCAAAGCACGAGAACATCCAGCCCAAAAGGCAGCCAAAATCCAACCAACCCACGGGAGAATATCAAGAGCAGGGGGTGGAGCAAGCCAGGCCTCAAACCACGAGAAGCTCCAGCCCAAAAGGCAGCCAAACTCCAGACCACATCCGGGAGAATATCAAGAGCAGGGGGTGGAGCAAGCCAGGCCTCAAACCACGAGAAGCTCCAGCCCAAAATGCAGCCAAAATGCAGCCCACATCCGGGAGAATCTCAAGAGCAGGGGGTGGAGCAAGCCAGGCCTCAAACCACGAGAAGCTCCAGCCCAAAAGGCAGCCAAATGCCAGCCCACATCCGGGAGAATCTCAAGAGCAGGGGGTGGAGCAAGCCAGGCCTCAAACCACGAGAAGCTCCAGCCCAAAATGCAGCCATAACGCAGTCCACATCCAGGAGAATATCAAGAGCAGGGGTTGGAGCAAGACAGGCTTCAAAGCACGAGAATATCCAGCCCAAAAGGCAGCCAAAATCCAACCAACCCACGGGAGAATCTCAAGAGCAGGGGGTGGAGCAAGCCAGGCCTCAAATCACGAGAAGGTACAGCCCAAAAGGCAGCCAAAATCCAGCCCACATCCGGGAGAATATCAAGAGCAGGGGGTGGAGCAAGGCAGGCCTCTATCCACGAGAAGCTCCAGCCCAAAAGGCAACCAAAATGCAGCCCACATCCAGGAGAATATCAAGAGCAGCGGCTAGAGCAAGCCAGGCCTCAAACCACGAGAAGCTCCAGTCCAAAAGGCTGCCAAAATACAGCCCACATCCGGGAGAATCTCAAGAGCAGGGGGTGGAGCAAGCCAGGCCTCAAACCACGAGAAGCTCCAGCCCAAAAGGCAGCCAAAATCCAGCCCACATCCGGGAGAATCACAAGAGCAGGGGGTGGAGTAAGCCAGGCCTCAAAACACGAGAAGCTCCTGCCCAAAATGCAGCCAAAATGCAGCCCACATCCGGGAGAATATCATGGGTAGGGGGTGGAGAAAGCCAGGCCCCAAACCACGAGAAGCTCCAGCCCAAAAGGCAGCCAAAATGCAGCCCACCTGCGGGAGAATATCAAGAGCAGCGGCTGGAGCAAGGCAGGCCCCAAAGCACAAGAAGCTCCAGCCAAAAAAGGCAGCCAAAATCCAGGCCACATCCGGGAGAATCTCAAGGGCAGGGGGTGGAGCAAGCCAGGCCTCAAACAACGAAAATTTCCAGCCCAAAATGCAACCACAGATGCAGCCCACATCCGGGAGAATATCAAGAGCAGGGGGTGGAGCAAGGCAGGCCTCAAACCACAAGAAGCTCCAGCCCAAAAGGCAGCCAAAATGCAGCCCACATCCGAGAGAATCTCAAGAGCAGGGGGTGGAGCAAGCCAGGCCTCAAACCACGAGAAGCTCCAGCCCAAAATGCAGCCAAAATCCAGGCAACATCCGGGAGAATAAGAAGAGCAGGGGGTGGAGCAAGCCAGGCCTCAAACAACGAAAATTTCCAGCCCAAAATGCAACCACTAATGCAGCCCATATCCGGGAGAATATCAAGAGCAGGGGGTGGAGCAAGGCAGGCCTCAAACCACGAGAAGCTCCAGCCCAAAATGCAGCCAAATGCCAGCCCATATCCGGGAGAATCTCAAGAGCAGGGGGTGGAGAAAGGCAGGCGTCAAACCACGAGAAGCTCCAGCCCAAAACGCAGCCAAATGCCAGGCCACATCCGGGAGAATATCAAGAGCAGGGGGTGGAGCAAGCCAGGCCTCAAACCACGAGAAGCTCCAGCCCAAAATGCAGCCATAAGGCAGTCCACATCCAGGAGAATATCAAGAGCAGGGGTTGGAGCAAGCCAGGCTTCAAAGCACGAGAATATCCAGCCCAAAAGGCAGCCAAAATCCAACCAACCCACGGGAGAATCTCAAGAGCAGGGGGTGGAGCAAGCCAGGCCTCAAACAACGAAAATTTCCAGCCCAAAATGCAACCACAAATGCAGCCCACATCCGGGAGAATCTCAAGAGCAGGGGGTGGAGCAAGGCAGGCCTCAAACCACAAGAAGCTCCAGCCCAAAAGGCAGCCAAAATGCAGCCCACATCCGAGAGAATCTCAAGAGCAGGGGGTGGAGCAAGCCAGGCCTCAAACCACGAGAAGCTCCAGCCCAAAATGCAGCCAAAATCCAGCCCACATCCAGGAGAATATCAAGAGCAGGGGGTGGAGCAAGCCAGGCCTCAAACCACGAGAAGCTCCAGCCCAAAAGTCAGCCAAACTCCAGACCACATCAGGGAGAATATCAAGAGCAGGGGGTGGAGCAAGCCAGGCCTCAAACCACGAGAAGCTCTAGCCCAAAAGGCAGCCAAAATGCAGCCCACATCGGGGAGAATATCAAGAGCAGGGGGTGGAGCAAGCCAGGCCTCCAAAAACGGAAATTTCCAGCCCAAAGGCAACCAAAATGCAGGCCACATGCTGGAGAATATCAAGAGCAGCGCCTGGAGCAAGCCAGGCCTCAAACCACGAGAAGCTCCAGCCCACGAGGCAGCCAAAATGCAGCCCACATCCAGGAGAATATCATGGGCAGGGGGTGGATCAAGGCAGGCCTCAAACCACAAGAAGCTCCAGCCCAAAAGGCAGCCAAAATGCAGCCCACATCCGGGAGAATCTCAAGAGCAGGGGGTGGAGCAAGCCAGGCCTCAAACCACGAGAAGCTCCAGCCCAAAAGGCAGCCAAAATGCAGCCCACATCCGGGAGAATCTCAAGAGCAGGGGGTGGAGCAAGGCAGGCCTCAAACCACGAGAAGCTCCAGCCCACAAGGCAGCCAAAATCCAGGCCACTTCCGGGAGAATATCAAGAGCAGGGGGTGGAGCAAGCCAGGCCTCAAACCACGAGAAGCTCCAGCCCAAAAGGCAGCCAAATGCCAGCCCACATCCGGGAGAATATCAAGAGCAGGGGTTGGAGCAAGACAGGCTTCAAAGCACGAGAATATCCAGCCCAAAAGTCAGCCAAAATCCAACCAACCCACGGGAGAATCTCAAGAGCAGTGGGTGGAGCAAGCCAGGCCTCAAACAAGGAAAATTTCCAGACCAAAATGCAACCACAAATGCAGCCCACATCCGGGAGAATATCAAGAGCAGGGGGTGGAGCAAGGCAGGCCTCAAACCATGAGAAGCTCCAGCCCAAAATGCAGCCAAACTCCAGCCCACATCGGGGAGAATATCATGCAGAGGGGGTGGAGCAAGCCAGGCTTCAAAGCACGAGAATCTCCAGCCCAAATGGCAGCCAATCTCCAGACCACATCAGGGAGAATATCAAGAGCAGGGGGTGGAGCAAGCCAGGCCTCAAACCACGAGAAGCTCCAGACCAAAATGCAGCCATAACGCAGTCCACATCCAGGAGAATATCAAGAGCAGGGGTTGAAGCCAGCCAGGCTTCAAACCACGAGAAGCTCCAGCCCAAAAGGCAGTCAAAATACAGCCCACATCCGGGAGAATATCAAAAGCAGGGGGTGGAGCAAGGCAGGCCTCAAACCACGAGAAGCTCCAGCCCAAAAGGCAGCCAAAATCCAGCCCACATCCGGGAAAATATGAAGAGCAGGGGGTGGAGCAAGCCAGGCCTCAAACAACGAAAATTTCCAGCCCAAAATGCAACCACAAATGCAGCCCACATCCGGGAGAATATCAAGAGCGGGGGGTGGAGCAAGGCAGGCCTCAAACCACGAGAAGCTCCAGCCCAAAAGGCAGCCAAAATCCAGCCCACATCCGGGAGAATCTCAAGAGCAGGGGGTGGAGCAAGCCAGGCCTCAAACCACGAGAAGCTCCAGCCCAAAAGGCAGCCAAACTCCAGACCACGATGAGAAGAATATCAAGAGCAGGGGGTGGAACAAGCCAGGCCTCAAACCACGAGAAGCTCCAGCCCAAAATGCAGCCAAAATCCAGGCCACATCGGGGAGAATATGAAGAGCAGCGGCTAGAGCAAGCCAGGCCTCAAACCACGAGAAGCTCCAGCCCAAAAGGCAGCCAAACTCCAGCCCACATCCGGGAGAATCTCAAGAGCAGGGGGTGGAGCAAGCCAGGCCTCAAACAAGGAAAATTTCCAGCCCAAAATGCAACCACAAATGCAGCCCACATCCGAGAGAATCTCAAGAGCAGGGGGTGGAGCAAGGCAGGCCTCAAACCACGAGAAGCTCCAGCCCAAAAGGCAGCCAAATGCCAGCCCACATCCAGGAGAATATCAAGAGCAGTGGTTGGAGCAAGCCAAGCTTCAAAGCACGAGAATCTCCAGCCCAAAAGGCAGCCAAAATCCAACCAACCCACGGGAGAATCTCAAGAGCAGGGCGTGGAGCAAGCCAGGCCTCAAACCATGAGAAGCTCCAGCCCAAAAGGCAACCAAAATCCAGCCCACATCCGGGAGAATATCAAGAACAGGGGGTGGAGCAAGCCAGGCCCCAAACCACGAGAAGCTTCAGTCCAAAATGCAGCCAATCTCCAGCCCACACCGGGGAGAATATCATGCAGAGGGGGTGGAGCAAGCCAGGCTTCAAACCACGAGAAGCTCCAGCCCAAAAGGCAGCCAAAATCCAACCAACCCACGCGAAAATCTCAAGAGCAGGGGGTGGAGCAAGCCAGGCCTCAAACCACGAGAAGCTCCAGCCCAAAAGGCAGCCAAAATCCAGCCCACATCCGGGAGAATCTCAAGAGCAGGGGGTGGAGCAAGCCAGGCCTCAAACCACGAGAAGCTCCAGCCCAAAATGCAGCCAAAATCCAGCCCACATCCGGGAGAATATCAAGAGCAGGGGGTGGAGCAAGGCAGGCCTCAAACAATGAAAATTTCCAGCCCAAAATGCAACCAAAATCCAGCCCACATCCAGGAGAATATCAAGAGCAGGGGGTGGAGCAAGGCAGGCCCCAATCCACGAGAAGCTCCAGCCCAAAATGCAACCAAAATGCAGCCCACATCCGGGAGAATATCAAGAGCTGCCACTAGAGCAAGCCAGGCCTCAAACCTCGAGAAGCTCCAGTCCAAAAGGCAGCCAAAATACAGCCCACATCCGGGAGAATCTCAAGAGCAGGGGGTGGAGCAAGCCAGGCCTCAAACCACGAGAAGCTCCAGCCCAAAAGGCACCCAAAATGCAGCCCACATCCGGGAGAATATCAAGAGCAGGGGGTGGAGCAAGCCAGGCCTCAAAAAACGGAAATTTCCAGCCCAAAAGGCATCCAATATGCAGCCCACCTGCGGGAGAATATCAAGAGCAGCGGCTGGAGCAAGGCAGGCCCCAAAGCACAAGAAGCTCCAGCCAAAAAAGGCAGCCAAAATGCAGCCCACATCCGGGAGAATATGAAGACCAGGGGGTGGAGCAAGCCAGGCCTCAAACAACGAAAATTTCCAGCCCAAAATGCAACCAAAATCCAGCCCAAATCCAGGAGAATATCAAGAGCAGGGGGTGGAGCAAGGCAGGCCCCAATCCACGAGAAGCTCCAGCCCAAAAGGCAACCAAAATGCAGCCCACATCCGGGAGAATATCAAGAGCAGGGGGTGGAGCAAGCCAGGCCTCAAACCACGAGAAGCTCCAGCCCACGAGGCAGCCAAAATGCAGCCCACATCCAGGAGAATATCAAGAGCAGGGGGTGGAGCAAGCCAGGCCTCAAACCACGAGAAGCTCCAGTCCAAAAGGCACCCAATCTCCACACCACATCCGGGAGAATATCAAGAGCAGAGGGTGGAGCAAGGCAGGCCCCAATCCACGAGAAGCTCCAGCCCAAAATGCAACCAAAATGCAGCCCACATCCGGGAGAATACCAAGAGCAGCCGCTAGAGCAAGCCAGGCCTCAAACCTCGAGAAGCTCCAGTCCAAAAGGCAGCCAAAATACAGCCCACATCCGGGAGAATCTCAAGAGCAGGGGGTGGAGCAAGCCAGGCCTCAAACCACGAGAAGCTCCAGCCCAAAAGGCAGCCAAATTCCAGCCCACATCGGGGAGAATATCATGCAGAGGGGGTGGAGCAAGCCAGGCCTCAAACAAGGAAAATTTCCAGACCAAAATGCAACCACAAATGCAGCCCACATCCGGGAGAATATCAAGAGCAGGGGGTGGAGCAAGCCAGGCCTCAAATCACGAGAAGCTCCAGCCCAAAAGGCAGCCAAAATCCAACCAAACCACGGGAAAATCTCAAGAGCAGGGGGTGGAGAAAGCCAGGCCTCAAACCACGAGAAGCTCCAGCCCAAATGGCAGACAAACTCCAGACCACATCAGGGAGAATATCAAGAGCAGGGGGTGGAGCAAGCCAGGCCTCAAACAACGAAAATTTCCAGCCAAAATGCAACCACAATCCAGCCCACATCCGGGAGAATATCAAGAGCAGGGGGTGGAGCAAGCCAGGCCTCAAACCACGAGAAGCTCCAGCCCAAAAGGCAGCCAAAATGCAGCCCACCTCCGGGAGAATCTCAAGAGCAGGGGGTGGAGCAAGCCAGGCCTCAAACCACGAGAAGCTCCAGCCCAAAAGGCAGCCAAAATCCAGCCCACATCCGGGAGAATATGAAGAGCAGGGGGTGGAGCAAGCCAGGCCTCAAACAACGAAAAATTCCAGCCCAAAATGCAACCACAAATGCAGCCCACATCCGGGAGAATATCAAGAGCAGGGGGTGGAGCAAGCCAGGCCTCAAACCACGAGAAGCTCCAACCCAAAATGCAGCCAAAATCCAGCCCACATGCAGGAGAATCTCAAGAGCAGGGGGTGGAGCAAGCCAGGCCTCAAACCACGAGAAGCTCCAGCCCAAAAGGCAGCCAAACTCCAGCCCACATCCGGGAGAATATCAAGAGCAGGGGGTGGAGCAAGCCAGGCCTCAAACAAGGAAAATTTCCAGCCCAAAATGCAACCACAAATGCAGCCCACATCCGGGAGAATCTCAAGAGCAGGGGGTGGAGCAAGCCAGGCCTCAAACCACGAGAAGCTCCAGCCCAAAAGGCAGCCAAATGCCAGCCCACATCCGGGAGGATCTCAAGAGCAGGGGGTGGAGCAAGGCAGGCCTCAAACCACGAGAAGCTCCAGCCCAAAAGGCAGCCAAAATCCAACCAACCCACGGGAGAATCTCAAGAGCAGGGCGTGGAGCAAGCCAGGCCTCAAATCACGAGAAGCTTCAGCCAAAAAGGCAGCCAAAATGCAGCCCACATCCGGGAGAATATCAAGAGCAGGGGGTGGAGCAAGGCAGGCCCCAATCCACGAGAAGCTCCAGCCCAAAAGGCAACAAAAATGCAGCCCACATCCGGGAGAATATCAAGAGCTGCAACTAGAGCAAGCCAGGCCTCAAACCTCGAGAAGCTCCAGTCCAAAAGGCAGCCAAAATGCAGCCCACATCCGGGAGAATATCAAGAACAGGGGGTGGAGCAAGCCAGGCCCCAAACCACGAGAAGCTCCAGTCCAAAAGGCAGCCAAAATCCAGCCCACATCCGGGAGAATCTCAAGAGCAGGGGGTGGAGCAAGCCAGGCCTCAAACCACGAGAAGCTCCAACCCAAAATGCAGCCAATCTCCAGCCCACACCGGGGAGAATATCAAGAGCAGGGGGTGGAGCAAGCCAGGCTTCAAAGCACGAGAATCTCCAGCCCAAAAGGCAGCCAAAATCCAACCAACCCACGGGAAAATCTCAAGAGCAGGGGGTGGAGCAAGCCAGGCCTCAAACCACGAGAAGCTCTAGCCCAACAGGCAGCCAAAATGCAGCCCACATCGGGGAGAATATCAAGAGCTGCCACTAGAGCAAGCCAGGTCTCAAAAAACGGAAATTTCCAGCCCAAAGGCAACCAAAATGCAGGCCACATGCTGGAGAATATCAAGAGCAGCGCCTGGAGCAAGCCAGGCCTCAAACCACGAGAAGCTCCAGCCCACGAGGCAGCCAAAATGCAGCCCACATCCAGGAGAATATCATGGGCAGGGGGTGGAGCAAGCCAGGCCTCAAACCACGAGAAGCTCCAGTCCAAAAGGCACCCAATCTCCAGACCACATCCGGGAGAATATCAAGAGCAGGGGGTGGAGCAAGGCAGGCCCCAATCCACGAGAAGCTCCAGCCCAAAAGGCAACCAAAATGCAGCCCACATCCGGGAGAATATCAAGAGCAGCCGCTAGAGCAAGCCAGGCCTCAAACCACGAGAAGCTCCAGTCCAAAAGGCAGCCAAAATACAGCCCACATCCGGGAGAATCTCAAGAGCAGGGGGTGGAGCAAGCCAGGCCTCAAACCACGAGAAGCTCCAGCCCAAAAGGCAGCCAAAATGCAGCCCACATCCCAAAGAATCTCAAGAACAGGGGGTGGAGCAAGCCAGGCCTCAAACAAGGAAAATTTCCAGACCAAAATGCAACCAAAAATGCAGCCCACATCCGGGAGAATATCAAGAGCAGGGGGTGGAGCAAGGCAGGCCTCAAACCATGAGAAGCTCCAGCCCAAAAGGCAGCCAAAATCCAGCCCACATCCGGGAGAATATCAAGAACAGGGGGTGGAGCAAGCCAGGCCTCAAACCACGAGAAGCTCCAACCCAAAATGCAGCCAAACTCCAGCCCACATCGGGGAGAATATCATGCAGAGGGGGTGGAGCAAGCCAGGCTTCAAAGCACGAGAATCTCCAGCCCAAAAGGCAGCCAAAATCCAACCAACCCACGGGAAAATCTCAAGAGCAGGGGGTGGAGCAAGCCAGGCCTCAAACAACGAAAATTTCCAGCCAAAATGCAACCACAATCCAGCCCACATCCGGGAGAATATCAAGAGCAGGGGGTGGAGCAAGCCAGGCCTCAAACCACGAGAAGCTCCAGCCCAAAAGGCAGCCAAAATCCAGCCCACATCCGGGAGAATATGAAGAGCAGGGGGTGGAGCAAGCCAGGCCTCAAACAACGAAAAATTCCAGCCCAAAATGCAACCACAAATGCAGCCCACATCCGGGAGAATCTCAAGAGCAGGGGGTGGAGCAAGCCAGGCCTCAAACCACGAGAAGCTCCAACCCGAAATGCAGCCAAACTCCAGCCCACCCCCAGGAGAATATCATACAGAGGGGGTGGAGCAAGCCAGGCCTCAAACCACGAGAAGCTCCAGACCAAAATGCAGCCATAACGCACTCCACATCCAGGAGAATATCAAGAGCAGGGGTTGAAGCCAGCCAGGCTTCAAACCACGAGAAGCTCCAGCCCAAAAGGCAGCCAAAATCCAGCCCACATCCGGGAGAATCTCAAGAGCAGGGGGTGGAGCAAGGCAGGCACCAATCCACGAGAAGCTCCAGCCCAAAAGGCAACCAAAATGCAGCCCACATCCGGGAGAATCTCAAGAGCAGCGGCTAGAGCAAGCCAGGCCTCAAACCACGAGAAGCTCCAGCCCAAAATGCAGCCAAAATCCAGCCCACATCCGGGAGAATCTCAAGAGCAGGGGGTGGAGCAAGCCAGGCCTCAAACCACGAGAAGCTCCAGCCCAAAAGGCAGCCAAACTCCAGCCCACATCCGGGAGAATCTCAAGAGCAGGGGGTGGAGCAAGCCAGGCCTCAAACCACGAGAAGCTCCAGCCCAAAAGGCAGCCAAAATCCAGCCCACATCCGGGAGAATATGAAGAGCATGGGGTGGAGCAAGCCAGGCCTCAAACAACGAAAATTTCCAGCCCAAAATGCAACCACAAATGCAGCCCACATCCGGGAGAATATCAAGAGCGGGGGGTGGAGCAAGGCAGGCCTCAAACCACGAGAAGCTCCAGCCCAAAAGGCAGCCAAAATCCAGCCCACATCCGGGAGAATCTCAAGAGCAGGGGGTGGAACAAGGCAGGCCTCAAACCACGAGAAGCTCCAGCCCAAAATGCAGCCAAACTCCAGGCCACGATGAGAAGAATATCAAGAGCAGGGGGTGGAACAAGCCAGGCCTCAAACCACGAGAAGCTCCAGCCCAAAATGCAGCCAAAATCCAGGCCACATCCGGGAGAATCTCAAGAGCAGGGGGTGGAGCAAGCCAGGCCTCAAACAACGAAAATTTCCAGCCCAAAATGCAACCACTAATGCAGCCCACATCCGGGAGAATATCAAGAGCAGCGGCTAGACCAAGCCAGGCCTCAAATCACGAGAAGCTCCAGCCCAAAAGTCAGCCAAAATCCAGCCCACATCCGGGAGAATCTCAAGAGCAGGGGGTGGAGCAAGCCAGGCCTCAAACCACGAGAAGCTCCAGCCCAAAAGTCAGCCAAAATCCAGCCCACATCCGGGAGAATCTCAAGAGCAGGGGGTGGAGCAAGCCAGGCCTCAAACCACGAGAAGCTCCAGCCCAAAAGGCAGCCAAATGCCAGCCCACATCCAGGAGAATCTCAAGAGCAGGGGGTGGAGCAAGCCAGGCCTCAAACCACGAGAAGCTCCAGCCCAAAAGGCAGCCAAAATCCAGCCCACATCCGGGAGAATCTCAAGAGCAGGGGGTGGAGCAAGGCAGGCCCCACTCCACGAGAAGCTCCAGCCCAAAAGGCAACCAAAATGCAGCCCACATCCGGGAGAATATCAAGAGCTGCCACTAGAGCAAGCCAGGCCTCAAACCTCGAGAAGTTCCAGTCCAAAAGGCAGCCAAAATACAGCCCACATCCGGGAGAATCTCAAGAGCAGGGGGTGGAGCAAGCCAGGCCTCAAACAACGAAAATTTCCAGCCCAAAATGCAACCACAAATGCAGCCCACATCCGGGAGAATATCAAGAGCAGGTGTGGAGCAAGGCAGGCCTCAAACCACGAGAAGCTCCAGCCCAAAAGGCAGCCACAATCCAGCCCACATCCGGGAGAATCTCAAGAGCAGGGGGTGGAGCAAGCCAGGCCTCAAACCACGAGAAGCTCCAGCCCAAAAGGCAGCCAAACTCCAGCCCACATCCGGGAGAATCTCAAGAGCAGGGGGTGGAGCAAGCCAGGCCTCAAACCACGAGAAGCTCCAGCCCAAAAGGCAGCCAAAATCCAGCCCACATCCGGGAGAATCTCAAGAGCAGGGGGTGGAGCAAGCCAGGCCTCAAACCACGAGAAGCTCCAGCCCAAAAGGCAGCCAAAATCCAGCCCATATCCAGGAGAATATCAAGAGCAGGGGGTGGAGCAAGGCAGGCCTCAAACCACGAGAAGCTCCAGCCCAAAAGGCAGCCAAAATGCCAGCCCACATCCAGGAGAATCTCAAGAGCAGGAGTTGGAGCAAGCCAGGCTTCAAAGCACGAGAAGCTCCAACCCAAAATGCAGCCAAACTCCAGCCCACATCGGAGAGAATATCATGCAGAGGGGGTGGAGCAAGCCAGGCCTCAAACCACGAGAATCTCCAGCCCAAAAGGCAGCCAAAATCCAACCTACCCACGGGAAAATCTCAAGAGCAGGGGGTGGAGCAAGCCAGGCCTCAAACCACGAGAAGCTCCAGCCCAAAAGGCAGCCAAAATCCAGCCCACATCCGGGAGAATCTCAAGAGCAGGGGGTGGAGCAAGCCAGGCCTCAAACCACGAGAAGCTCCAGCCCAAAATGTAGCCAAACTCCAGCCCACATCCGGGAGAATATCAAGAGCAGGGGGTGGAGCAAGCCAGGCCTCAAACCACGAGAAGCTCCAGCCCAAAAGGCAGCCAAAATCCAGCCCACATCCGGGAGAATCTCAAGAGCAGGGCGTGGAGCAAGCCAGGCCTCAAACCACGAGAAGCTCCAG
The DNA here is from genome assembly GCA_027574665.1 of Rhynochetos jubatus. Taxonomy (NCBI): domain Eukaryota; kingdom Metazoa; phylum Chordata; class Aves; order Eurypygiformes; family Rhynochetidae; genus Rhynochetos; species Rhynochetos jubatus. The sequence goes on along the minus strand of JAQBHY010000095.1, from coordinate 38,394 downwards.
CCCAAAAGTCAGCCAAAATCCAGCCCACATCCGGGAGAATATCAAGAGCAGGGGGTGGAGCAAGGCAGGCCCCAATCCACGAGAAGCTCCAGCCCAAAAGGCAACCAAAATGCAGCCCACATCCGGGAGAATATCAAGAGCTCCCACTAGAGCAAGCCAGGCCTCAAACCTCGAGAAGCTCCAGTCCAAAAGGCAGCCAAAATACAGCCCACATCCGGGAGAATCTCAAGAGCAGGGGGTGGAGCAAGGCAGGCCTCAAACCACGAGAAGCTCCAGCCCAAAAGGCAGCCAAAATCCAGCCCACATCCGGGAGAATATCAAGAGCAGGGGGTGGAGCAAGCCAGGCCTCAAACAACGAAAATTTCCAGCCCAAAATGCAACCACAAATGCAGCCCACATCCGGGAGAATATCAAGAGCAGGGGGTGGAGCAAGCCAGGCCTCAAACAACGAAAATTTCCAGCCCAAAATGAAACCACAAATGCAGCCCACATCCGGGAGAATATCAAGAGCAGGGGGTGGAGCAAGCCAGGCCTCAAACCACGAGAAGCTCCAGCCCAAAAGGCAGCCAAAATCCAGCCCACATCCGGGAGAATATCAAGAACAGGGGGTGGAGCAAGCCAGGCCCCAAACCACGAGAAGCTCCAGTCCAAAAGGCAGCCAAAATCCAGCCCACATCCGGGAGAATCTCAAGAGCAGGGGGTGGAGCAAGCCAGGCCCCAAACCACGAGAAGCTCCAACCCAAAATGCAGCCAATCTCCAGCCCACACCGGGGAGAATATCATGCAGAGGGAGTGGAGCAAGCCAGGCTTCAAAGCACGAGAATCTCCAGCCCAAAAGGCAGCCAAAATCCAACCAACCCACGGGAAAATCTCAAGAGCAGGGGGTGGAGCAAGCCAGGCCTCAAACCTCGAGAAGCTCCAGCCCAAAATGCAGCCAAAATGCAGCCCACATCCGGGAGAATCTCAAGAGCATGGGGTGGAGCAAGCCAGGCCTCAAACCACGAGAAGCTCCAGCCCAAAAGGCAGCCAAACTCCAGACCACATCAGGGAGAATCTCAAGAGCAGGGGGTGGAGCAAGCCAGGCCTCAAACAACGAAAATTTCCAGCCCACAAGGCAGCCAAAATACAGCCCACATCCAAGAGAATATCAAGAGCAGGGGGGTGGAGAAAGCCAGGCCTCAAACCACAAGAAGCTCCAGCCCAAAAGGCAGCCAAATGCCAGCCCACATCCGGGAGAATCTCAAGAGCAGGGGGTGGAGAAAGCCAGGCCTCAAACCACGAGAAGCTCCAGCCCAAAAGGCAGCCAAAATGCAGCCCACATCCAGGAGAATCTCAAGAGCAGGGGGTGGAGCAAGCCAGGCCTCAAACCACGAGAAGCTCCAGCCCAAAAGGCAGCCAAAATCCAGACCACATCCGGGAGAATCTCAAGAGCAGGGGGTGGAGCAAGCCAGGCCTCAAACCACGAGAAGCTCCAGCCCAAAAGGCAGCCAAAATGCAGACCACATCAGGGAGAATCTCAAGAGCAGGGGGTGGAGCAAGCCAGGCCTCAAACCACGAGAAGCTCCAGCCCACAAGGCAGCCAAAATACAGCCCACATCCAAGAGAATATCAAGAGCAGGGGGGTGGAGAAAGCCAGGCCTCAAACCACGAGAAGCTCCAGCCCAAAAGGCAGCCAAATGCCAGCCCACATCCGGGAGAATCTCAAGAGCAGGGGGTGGAGCAAGCCAGGCCTCAAACCACGAGAAGCTCCAGCCCAAAAGGCAGCCAAAATGCAGCCCACATCCGGGAGAATCTCAAGAGCAGGGGGTGGAGCAAGCCAGGCCTCAAACCACGAGAAGCTCCAGCCCAAAAGGCAGCCAAAATGCAGCCCACATCCGGGAGAATCTCAAGAGCAGGGGGTGGAGCAAGCCAGGCCTCAAACAACGAAAATTTCCAGCCCAAAATGCAACCACAAATGCAGCCCACATCCGGGAGAATCTCAAGAGCAGGGGGTGGAGCAAGCCAGGCCTCAAACCACGAGAAGCTCCAGCCCAAAAGGCAGCCAAAATGCAGCCCACATCCGGGAGAATCTCAAGAGCAGGGGGTGGAGCAAGCCAGGCCTCAAACCACGAGAAGCTCCAGCCCAAAAGGCAGCCAAAATGCAGCCCACATCCGGGAGAATCTCAAGAGCAGGGGGTGGAGCAAGCCAGGCCTCAAACCACGAGAAGCTCCAGCCCACAAGGCAGCCAAAATCCAGCCCACATCCAAGAGAATATCAAGAGCAGGGGGTGGAGCAAGCCAGGCCTCAAATCACGAGAAGCTCCAGCCCAAAAGGCAACCAAAATCCAGCCCACATCCGGGAGAATATGAAGAGCAGTGGGTGGAGCAAGGCAGGCCCCAATCCACGAGAAGCTCCAGCCCAAAATGTAACCAAAATGCAGCCCACATCCGGGAGAATATCAAGAGCAGCCGCTAGAGCAAGCCAGGCCTCAAACCACGAGAAGCTCCAGTCCAAAAGGCAGCCAAAATACAGCCCACATCTGGAAGAATCTCAAGAGCAGGGGGTGGAGAAAGCCAGGCCTCAAACCACGAGAAGCTCCAGCCCAAAAGGCAGCCAAAATGCAGCCCACATCCGGGAGAATCTCAAGAGCAGGGGGTGGAGCAAGCCAGGCCTCAAACCACGAGAAGCTCCAGCCCAAAAGGCAGCCAAACTCCAGACCACATCCGGGAGAATCTCAAGAGCAGGGGGTGGAGCAAGGCAGGCCCCACTCCACGAGAAGCTCCAGCCCAAAAGGCAGCCAAAATGCAGCCCACATCCTAGAGAATATCAAGAGCAGGGGGTGGAGCAAGGCAGGCCCCAATCCACGAGAAGCTCCAGCCCAAAAGGCAACCAAAATGCAGCCCACATCCGTGAGAATATCAAGAGCAGGGGGTGGAGCAAGCCAGGCCTCAAACCACGAGAAGCTCCAGTCCAAAATGCAGTCAAAATCCAGCCCACATCCGGCAGAATCTCAAGAGCAGGGGGTGGAGCAAGCCAGGCCTCAAACCACGAGAAGCTCCAGCCCAAAAGGCAGCCAAACTCCAGCCCACATCCGGGAGAATATCAAGAGCAGGGGGTGGAGCAAGCCAGGCCTCAAACCACGAGAAGCTCCAGCCCAAAAGGCAGCCAAAATGCAGCCCACATCCGGGAGAATCTCAAGAGCAGGGGGTGGAGCAAGCCAGGCCTCAAACCACGAGAATCTCCAGCCCACAAGGCAGCCAAAATCCAGCCCACATCCAAGAGAATATCAAGAGCAGGGGGTGGAGCAAGCCAGGCCTCAAATCACGAGAAGCTCCAGCCCAAAAGGCAACCAAAATCCAGCCCACATCCGGGAGAATCTCAAGAGCAGTGGGTGGAGCAAGGCAGGCCCCAATCCACGAGAAGCTCCAGCCCAAAAGGCAACCAAAATGCAGCCCACATCCGGGAGAATATCAAGAGCAGCGGCTAGAGCAAGCCAGGCCTCAAACCACGAGAAGCTCCAGTCCAAAAGGCAGCCAAAATACAGTCCATATCCGGGAGAATCTCAAGAGAAGGGGGTGGAGCAAGCCAGGCCTCAAACCACGAGAAGCTCCTGCCCAAAAGGAAGCCAAATTCCCGGCCATATGCGGGAGAATATCAAGAGCAGGGGGTGGAACAAGGCAGGCCTCAAACCACGAGAAGCTCCAGCCCAAAAGGCAGCCAAATGCCAGCCCACATCCGGGAGAATCTCAAGAGCAGGGGGTGGAGAAAGGCAGGCCTCAAACCACGAGAAGCTCCAGCCCAAAAGGCAGCCAAATGCCAGCCCACATCCAGGAGAATATCAAGAGCAGGGGTTGGAGCAAGCCAGGCTTCAAAGCACGAGAATCTCCAGCCCAAAATGCAGCCAAAATCCAACCAACCCACGGGAGAATCTCAAGAGCAGGGGGTGGAGCAAGCCAGGCCTCAAATCACGAGAAGCTCCAGCCCAAAAGGCAGCCAAAATCCAGCCCACATCCGGGAGAATATCAAGAGCAGCCGCTAGAGCAAGCCAGGCCTCAAACCACGAGAAGCTCCAGCCCAAAAGGCCGCCAAAATGCAGCCCACATCCGGGAGAATCTCAAGAGCAGGGGGTGGAGCAAGCCAGGCCTCAAACCACGAGAAGCTCCAGCCCAAAAGGCACCAAAATTCCAGACCACATCAGGGAGAATCTCAAGAGCAGGGGGTGGAGCAAGCCAGGCCTCAAACCACGAGAAGCTCCAGCCCAAAATGCAACCACAAATGCAGCCCACATCCGGGAGAATATCAAGAGCAGGGGGTGGAGCAAGGCAGGCCTCAAACCATGAGAAGCTCCAGCCCAAAAGGCAGCCAAAATCCAGCCCACATCCGGGAGAATCTCAAGAGCAGGGGGTGGAGCAAGCCAGGCCTCAAACCACGAGAAGCTCCAGCCCAAAAGGCAGCCAAACTCCAGACCACATCCGGGAGAATCTCAAGAGCAGGGGGTGGAGCAAGCCAGGCCTCAAACCACGAGAAGCTCCAGCCCAAAAGGCAGCCAAACTCCAGACCACATCCGGGAGAATATGAAGAGCAGGGGGTGGAGCAAGCCAGGCCTCAAACCACGAGAAGCTCCAGCCCAAAATGCACCCAAACTCCAGCCCACACCGGGGAGAATATCATGCAGAGGGGGTGGAGCAAGCCAGGCTTCAAAGCACGAGAATCTCCAGCCCAAAAGGCAGCCAAAATCCAACCAACCCACGGGAAAATCTCAAGAGCAGGGGGTGGAGCAAGCCAGGCCTCAAACCACGAGAAGCTCCAGCCCAAGAGGAAGCCAAAATGCAGCGCACATTCGGGAGAATCTCAAGAGCAGGGGGTGGAGCAAGCCAGGCCTCAAACTACAAGAAGCTACAGCCCAAAAGGCAGCCAAAATCCAGCCCACATCCGGGAGAAACTCTAGAACAGGGGGTGGAGCAAGCCAGGCCTCAAACCACGAGAAGCTCCAGCCCAAAAGGCAGCCAAAATCCAGCCCACATCCGGGAGAAACTCAAGAGCAGGTGGTGGAGCAAGCCAGGCCTCAAACAACGAAAATTTCCAGCCTAAAATGCAGCCAAAATGCAGCCCACATCCGGGAGAATATCAAGAGCAGGGGGTGGAGCAAGCCAGGCCTCAAACCACGAGAAGCTCCAGCCCAAAATGCAGCCAAAATCCAGCCCACATCCGGGAGAATCTCAAGAGCAGGGGGTGGAGCAAGCCAGGCCTCAAACCACGAGAAGCTCCAACCCAAAATGCAGCCAAACTCCAGCCCACACCGGGGAGAATATCATGCACGGGGGGTGGAGCAAGCCAGGCCTCAAACCACGAGAAGCTACAGCCCAAAAGGCAGCCAAAATCCAGCCCACATCCGGGAGAATATCAAGAGCAGGGGGTGGAGCAAGGCAGGCCTCAAACCACGAGAAGCTCCAGCCCAAAAGGCAACGAAAATCCAGCCCACATCCGGGAGAATCTCAAGAGCAGCGGTTAGAGCAAGCCAGGCCTCAAACCACGAGATGCTCCAGTCCAAAAGGCAGACAATCTCCAGCCCACACCGGGGAGAATATAATGCAGAGGGGGTGGAGCAAGCCAGGCTTCAAAGCACGAGAATCTCCAGCCCAAAAGGCAGCCACAATCCAACCAACCCACGGGAAAATCTCAAGAGCAGGGGGTGGAGCAAGCCAGGCCTCAAACCTCGAGAAGCTCCAGCCCAAAACGCAGCCAAAATCCAGCCCACATCCGGGAGAATCTCAAGAGCAGGGGGTGGAGCAAGGCAGGCCTCAAACCACGAGAAGCTCCAGCCCACAAGGCAGCCAAAATCCAGCCCACATCCAAGAGAATATCAAGAGCAGGGGGTGGAGAAAGCCAGGCCTCAAACCACGAGAAGCTCCAGCCCAAAAGGCAGCCAAAATCCAGCCCATATCCGGGAGAATCTCAAGAGCAGGGGGTGGAGCAAGCCAGGCCTCAAACCTCGAGAAGCTCCAGCCCAAAAGACAGTCAAAATGCAGCCCACATCCGGGAGAATCTCAAGAGCAGGGGGTGGAGCAAGGCAGGCCTCAAACCACGAGAAGCTCCAGCCCAAAAGGCAGCCAAAATCCAGCCCACATCCGGGAGAATCTCAAGAGCAGGGGGTGGAGCAAGCCAGGCCTCAAACCACGAGAAGCTCCAGTCCAAAATGCAGCCAAAATGCAGCCCACATCCGGGAGAATCTCAAGAGCAGGGGGTGGAGCAAGCCAGGCCTCAAACCACGAGAAGCTCCAGCCCAAAAGGCAGCCAAACTCCAGCCCACATCCAGGAGAATATCAAGAGCAGGGGGTGGAGCAAGCCAGGCCTCAAACCACGAGAAGCTCCAGCCCAAAAAGCAGCCAAAATCCAGCCCACATCCGGGAGAATATGAAGAGCATGGGGTGGAGCAAGCCAGGCCTCAAACCACGAGAAGCTCCAGCCCAAAATGCAGCCAAAATGCGGCCCACATCTGGGAGAATATCAAGAGCAGGGGGTGGAGCAAGCCAGGCCTCAAACCACGAAAACCTCCAGCCCAAAAGGCAGCCAAAATGCAGCCCACATCCGGGAGAATCTCAAGAGCAGGGGGTGGAGCAAGCCAGGCCTCAAACCACGAGAAGCTCCAGCCCAAAATGCAACCACAAATGCAGCCCACATCCGGGAGAATCTCAAGAGCAGGGGGTGGAGAAAGGCAGGCCTCAAACCACGAGAAGCTCCAGCCCAAAAGGCAGCCAAACTCCAGCCCACATCCGGGAAAATCTCAAGAGCAGGTGGTGGAGCAAGCCAGGCCTCAAATCACGAGAAGCTCCAGCCCAAAAGGCAGCCAAAATCCAGCCCACATCCGGGAGAATCTCAAGAGCAGGGGGTGGAGCAAGCCAGGCCTCAAACCACGAGAAGCTCCAGCCCAAAAGGCACCCAAATTCCAGACCACATCCGGGAGAATATCAAGAGCAGGGGGTGGAGCAAGCCAGGCCTCAAACCACGAGAAGCTCCAGCCCAAAATGCAACCACAAATGCAGCCCACATCCGGGAGAATATCAAGAGCAGGGGGTGGAGCAAGGCAGGCCTCAAACCATGAGAAGCTCCAGCCCAAAAGGCAGCCAAACTGCAGGCCACATCCGGGAGAATCTCAAGAGCAGGGGGTGGAGCAAGCCAGGCCTCAAACCACGAGAAGCTCCAGCCCAAAAGGCAGCCAAACTCCAGACCACATCCGGGAGAATCTCAAGAGCAGGGGGTGGAGCAAGCCAGGCCTCAAACCACGAGAAGCTCCAGCCCAAAATGCAGCCAAAATGCAGCCCAAATCCGGGAGAATATGAAGAGCAGGGGGTGGAGCAAGCCAGGCCTCAAACCACGAGAAGCTCCAGCCCAAAATGCACCCAAACTCCAGCCCACACCGGGGAGAATATCATGCAGAGGGGGTGGAGCAAGCCAGGCTTCAAAGCACGAGAATCTCCAGCCCAAAAGGCAGCCAAAATCCAACCAACCCACGGGAAAATCTCAAGAGCAGGGGGTGGAGCAAGCCAGGCCTCAAACCACGAGAAGCTCCAGCCCAATAGGCAGCCAAAATGCAGCGCACATTCGGGAGAATCTCAAGAGCAGGGGGTGGAGCAAGCCAGGCCTCAAACTACAAGAAGCTACAGCCCAAAAGGCAGCCAAAATCCAGCCCACATCCTAGAGAATATCAAGAGCAGGGGGTGGAGCAAGGCAGGCCCCAATCCACGAGAAGCTCCAGCCGAAAAGGCAGCCAAAATCCAGCCCACATCCTAGAGAATATCAAGAGCAGGGGGTGGAGCAAGCCAGGCCTCAAACCACGAGAAGCTCCAGCCCAAAAGGCAGCCAAAATCCAGCCCACATCCGGGAGAATCTCAAGAGCAGGGGGTGGAGCAAGCCAGGCCTCAAACCACGAGAAGCTCCAGCCCAAAAGGCAGCCAAACTACAGACCACATCCGGGAGAATATGAAGAGCAGGGGGTAGAGCAAGCCAGGCCTCAAACCACGAAAATTTCCAGCCCAAAATGCAACCACAAATGCAGCCCACATCCGGGAGAATCTCAAGAGCAGGGGGTGGAGCAAGCCAGGCCTCAAACCTCGAGAAGCTCCAACCCAAAATGCAGCCAAACTCCAGCCCACACCGGGGAGAATATCATGCACAGGGGGTGGAGCAAGCCAGGCTTCAAAGCACGAGAATCTCCATCCCAAACGGCAGCCAAAATCCAACCAACCCACAGGAGAATATCAAGAGCAGGGGGTGGAGAAAGCCAGGCCTCAAACCACGAGAAGCTCCAGCCCAAAAGGCAGCCAAACTCCAGACCACATCCGGGAGAATATGAAGAGCAGGGGGTGGAGCAAGGCAGGCCTCAAACCACGAGAAGCTCCAGCCCAAAATGCAGCCAAAATGCAGAACACATCCGGGAGAATATGAAGAGCAGGGGGTGGAGCAAGGCAGGCCTCAAACCACGAGAAGCTCCAGCCCACAAGGCAGCCAAAATCCAGACCACATCCAAGAGAATATCAAGAGCAGGGGGTGGAGCAAGCCAGGCCTCAAACCACGAGAAGCTCCAGCCCAAAAGGCAGCCAAACTCCAGACCACATCCGGGAGAATATGAAGAGCAGGGGGTGGAGCAAGGCAGGCCTCAAACCACGAGAAGCTCCAGCCCAAAAGGCAGCCAAACTCCAGACCACATCCGGGAGAATATGAAGAGCAGGGGGTGGAGCAAGGCAGGCCTCAAACCACGAGAAGCTCCAGCCCACAAGGCAGCCAAAATCCAGCCCACATCCAAGAGAATATCAAGAGCAGGGGGTGGAGCAAGCCAGGCCTCAAACCACGAGAAGCTCCAGCCCAAAAGGCAGCCAAAATCCAGCCCATATCCGGGAGAATATCAAGAGCAGGGGGTGGAGCAAGGCAGGCCTCAAACCACGAGAAGCTCCAGCCCAAAAGGCAGCCAAATGCCAGCCCACATCCAGGAGAATATCAAGAGCAGGGGTTGGAGCAAGCCAGGCTTCAAAGCACGAGAATCTCCAGCCCAAAAGGCAGCCAAAATCCAACCAACCCACGGGAGAATCTCAAGAGCAGGGCGTGGAGCAAGGCAGGCCTCAAACCACGAGAAGCTCCAGCCCAAAAGGCAACCAAAATGCAGACCACATCCGGGAGAATATCAAGAGCAGCGGCTAGAGCAAGCCAGGCCTCAAACCACGAGAAGCTCCAGCCCAAAAGGCAGCCAAAATTCAGCCCACATCTGGGAGAATATCAAGAGCAGGGGGTGGAGCAAGCCAGGCCTCAAACCACGAGAAGCTCCAGCCCGAAATGCAGCCAAAATGCAGCCCACATCCAGGAGAATCTCAAGAGCAGGGGGTGGAGCAAGCCAGGCCTCAAACCACGAGAATCTCCAGCCCAAAATGCAGCCAAACTCCAGACCACATCCGGGAGAATATCAAGAGCAGGGGGTGGAGCAAGCCAGGCCTCAAACAAGGAAAATTTCCAGCCCAAAATGCAACCACAAATGCAGCCCACATCCGGGAGAATATCAAGAGCAGGGGGTGGAGCAAGCCAGGCCTCAAACCATGAGAAGCTCCAGCCCAAAAGGCAGCCAAAATCCAGCCCACATCCGGGAGAATATCAAGAGCAGGGTGTGGAGCAAGCCAGGCCTCAAACCACGAGAAGCTCCAGCCCAAAAGGCAGCCAAACTCCAGACCACATCCGGGAGAATCTCAAGAGCAGGTGGTGGAGCAAGGCAGGCCTCAAACCACGAGAAGCTCCAGCCCAAAAGGCACCCAAACTCCAGCCCATACCGGGGAGAATATCATGCAGAGGGGTTGGAGCAAGCCAGGCTTCAAAGCACGAGAATCTCCAGCCCAAAAGGCAGCCAAAATCCAACCAACCCACGGGAAAATCTCAAGAGCAGGGGGTGGAGCAAGCCAGGCCTCAAGCCACGAGAAGCTCCAGCCCAAAATGCAGGCAAAATGCAGCCCACATCCGGGAGAAACTCTAGAACAGGGGGTGGAGCAAACCAGGCCTCAAACCACGAGAAGCTCCAGCCCACAAGGCAGCCAAAATGCCAGCCCACATCCAAGAGAATATCAAGAGCAGGGGGTGGAGAAAGCCAGGCCTCAAACCACGAGAAGCTCCAGCCCAAAACGCAGCCAAAATCCAGCCCATATACGGGAGAATATCAAGAGCAGGGGGTGGAGCAAGGCAGGCCTCAAACCACGAGAAGCTCCAGCCAAAAGGCAGCCAAACTCCAGACCACATCCGGGAGAATATCAAGAGCAGAGGCTAGAGCAAGCCAGGCCTCAAACCACGAGAAGCTCCAGTCCAAAAGGCAGCCAAAATACAGCCCACATCCGGGAGAATCTCAAGAGCAGGGGGTGGAGCAAGCCAGGCCTCAAACCACGAGAAGCTCCAGCCCAAAATGCAGCCAAAATGCAGCCCACATCCAGGAGAATCTCAAGAGCAGGGGGTGGAGCAAGCCAGGCCTCAAACCACGAGAAGCTCCAGCCCAAAAGGCAGCCAAAATCCAGACCACATCAGGGAGAATATCAAGAGCAGGGGGTGGAGCAAGCCAGGCCTCAAACAAGGAAAATTTCCAGCCCAAAATGCAACCACAAATGCAGCCCACATCCGGGAGAATCTCAAGAGCAGGGGGTGGAGCAAGCCAGGCCTCAAACCACGAGAAGCTCCAACCCAAAAGGCAGCCAAAATCCAGCCCACATCCGGGAGAATATCAAGAGCAGGGGGTGGAGCAAGCCAGGCCTCAAACCACGAGAAGCTCCAGCCCAAAAGGCAGCCAAACTCCAGACCACATCCGGGAGAATCTCAAGAGCAGGTGGTGGAGCAAGGCAGGCCTCAAACCACGAGAAGCTCCAGCCCAAAAGGCAGCCAAAATGCAGCCCACATCCAGGAGAATCTCAAGAGCAAGTGGTGGAGCAAGCCAGGCCTCAAACCACGAGAAGCTCCAGCCCAAAAGGCCGCCAAAATGCAGCCCACATCCGGGAGAATCTCAAGAGCAGGGGGTGGAGCAAGCCAGGCCTCAAACCACGAGAAGCTCCAGCCCAAAAGGCAGCCAAAATGCAGCCCACATCCGGGAGAATCTCAAGAGCAGGGGGTGGAGCAAGCCAGGCCTCAAACCACGAGAAGCTCCAGCCCAAAAGGCACCCAAATTCCAGACCACATCTGGGAGAATCTCAAGAGCAGGGGGTGGAGCAAGCCAGGCCTCAAACCACGAGAAGCTCCAGCCCAAAAGGCACCCAAATTCCAGACCACATCCGGGAGAATCTCAAGAGCAGGGGGTGGAGCAAGCCAGGCCTCAAACCACGAGAAGCTCCAGCCCAAAATGCAACCACAAATGCAGCCCACATCCGGGAGAATATCAAGAGCAGGGGGTGGAGCAAGGCAGTCCTCAAACCACGAGAAGCTCCAGCCCAAAAGGCAGCCAAAATCCAGCCCACATCCGGGAGAATCTCAAGAGCAGGGGGTGGAGCAAGCCAGGCCTCAAACCACGAGAACCTCCAGCCCAAAAGGCAGCCAAACTCCAGACCACATCCGGGAGAATCTCAAGAGCAGGGGGTGGAGCAAGCCAGGCCTCAAACCACGAGAAGCTCCAGCCCAAAATGCAGCCAAAATGCAGCCCAAATCCGGGAGAATATGAAATGCAGGGGGTGGAGCAAGCCAGGCCTCAAACCACGAGAAGCTCCAACCCAAAATGCACCCAAACTCCAGCCCATACCAGGGAGAATATCATGCAGAGGGGGTGGAGCAAGCCAGGCTTCAAAGCACGAGAATCTCCAGCCCAAAAGGCAGCCAAAATCCAACCAACCCACGGGAAAATCTCAAGAGCAGGGGGTGGAGCAAGCCAGGCCTCAAACCACGAGAAGCTCCAGCCCAAAATGCAGCCAAAATGCAGCCCACATCCGGGAGAATCTCAAGAGCAGGGGGTGGAGCAAGGCAGGCCTCAAACCACGAGAAGCTCCAGCCCAAAATGCAGCCAAAATGCAGCCCACATCCGGGAGAATCTCAAGAGCAGGGGGTGGAGCAAGGCAGGCCTCAAACCTCGAGAAGCTCCAGCCCAAAAGGCAGCCAAAATGCAGCCCACATTCGGGAGAATCTCAAGAGCAGGGGGTGGAGCAAACCAGGCCTCAAACCACGAGAAGCTCCAGCCCAAAAGGCAGCCAAAATGCAGCCCACATCCGGGAGAATCTCAAGAGCAGGGGGTGGAGCAATGCAGGCCTCAAACCACGAGAAGCTCCAGCCCACAAGGCACCAAAATCCAGCCCACATCCAAGAGAACATCAGGAGCAGGGGGTGGAGAAAGCCAGGCCTCAAGCCACGAGAAGCTCCAGTCCAAAAGGCAGCCAAAATACACCCCACATCCGGGAGAATCTCAAGAGCAGGGGGTGGAGCAAGCCAGGCCTCAAACCACGAGAAGCTCCAGCCCAAAAGGCAGCCAAAATCCAGCCCACATCCGGGAGAATCTCAAGAGCAGGGGGTGGAGCAAGCCAGGCCTCAAACCACGAGAAGCTCCAGCCCAAAAGGCAGCCAAACTCCAGACCACATCCGGGAGAATATCAAGAGCAGGGGGTGGAGCAAGCCAGGCCTCAAACAAGGAAAATTTCCAGCCCAAAATGCAACCACAAATGCAGCCCACATCCGGGAGAATGTCAAGAGCAGGGGGTGGAGCAAGCCAGGCCTCAAACCATGAGAAGCTCCAGCCCAAAAGGCAGCCAAAATGCAGCCCACATCCGGGAGAATGTCAAGAGCAGGGGGTGGAGCAAGCCAGGCCTCAAACCACGAGAAGCTCCAGCCCAAAAGGCAGCCAAACTCCAGACCACATCCGGGAGAATATCAAGAGCAGGGGTTGGAGCAAGCCAGGCTTCAAAGCACGAGAATCTCCAGCCCAAAAGGCAGCCAAAATCCAACCAACCCACGGGAGAATCTCAAGAGCAGGGGGTGGAGCAAGCCAGGCCTCAAATCACGAGAAGCTCCAGCCCAAAATGCACCCAAACTCCAGCCCACACCGGGGAGAATATCATGCAGAGGGGGTGGAGCAAGCCAGGCCTCAAACCACGAGAAGCTCCAGCCCAATGGGCAGCCAAAATGCAGCGCACATTCGTGAGAATCTCAAGAGCAGGGGGTGGAGCAAGCCAGGCCTCAAACCACGAGAAGCTCCAGCCCAAAAGGCAGCCAATATCCAGACCACATCCGGGATAATCTCAAGAGCAGGGGGTGGAGCAAACCAGGCCTCAAACCACGAGAAGCTCCAGGACGAAAGGCAGCCAAAATCCAGCCCACATCCGGGAGAATCTCAAGAGCAGGGGGTGGAGCAAGCCAGGCCTCAAACCACGAGAAGCTCCAGCCCAAGAGGCAGCCAAACTCCAGACCACATCAGGGAGAATATCAAGAGCAGGGGGTGGAGCAAGCCAGGCTTCAAAGCACGAGAATCTCCAGCCCAAAAGGCAGCCAAAATCCAACCAACCCACGGGAGAATCTCAAGAGCAGGGGGTGGAGCAAGCTAGGCCTCAAATAACGAGAAGCTCCAACCCAAAATGCACCCAAACTCCAGCCCACACCGGGGAGAATATCATGCAGAGGGGGTGGAGCAAGCCAGGCCTCAAACCACGAGAAGCTCCAGCCCAATGGGCAGCCAAAATGCAGCGCACATTCGGGAGAATCTCAAGAGCAGGGGGTGGAGCAAGCCAGGCCTCAAACCACGAGAAGCTCCAGCCCAAAACGCAGCCAAAATCCAGCCCACATCCGGGAGAAACTCTAGAACAGGGGGTGGAGCAAGCCAGGCCTCAAACCACGAGAAGCTCCAGCCCAAAAGGCAGCCAAAATCCAGGCCACATCCGGGAGAATCTCAAGAGCAGGGGGTGGAGCAAGCCAGGCCTCAAACCACGAGAAGCTCCAGCCCAAATGGCAGCCAATCTCCAGACCACATCCGGGAGAATCTCAAGAGCAGGGGGTGGAGCAAGCCAGGCCTCAAACCACGAGAAGCTCCAGCCCAAAAGGCAGCCAAAATGCAGCCCACATCCGGGAGAATCTCAAGAGCAGAGGGTGGAGCAATGCAGGCCTCAAACCACGAGAAGCTCCAGCCCAAAAGGCAGCCAAAATCCAGGCCCAATCTGGGAGAATATGAAGACCAGGGGGTGGAGCAAGCCAGGCCTCAAACAAGGAAAATTTCCAGCCCAAAATGCAACCACAAATGCAGCTCATATCCGGGAGAATCTCAAGAGCAGGGGGTGGAGCAAGCCAGGCCTCAAACCACGAGAAGCTCCAACCCAAAATGCAGCCAATCTCTAGCCCACACCGGGGAGAATATCATGCAGAGGGGGTGGAGCAAGCCAGGCTTCAAAGCACGAGAATCTCCAGCCCAAAAGGCAGCCAAAATCCAACCAACCCACGGGAAAATCTCAAGAGCAGGGGGTGGAGCAAGCCAGGCCTCAAACCACGAGAAGCTCCAGCCCAATATGCAGCCAAAATGCAGCCCACATCCGGGAGAATCTCAAGTGCAGGGGGTGGAGCAAGCCAGGCCTCAAACCTCGAGAAGCTCCAGCCCAAAAGGCAGCCAAATGCCAGCCCACATCCAGGAGAATATCAAGAGCAGGGGTTGGAGCAAGCCAGGCTTCAAAGCACGAGAATCTCCAGCCCAAAAGGCAGCCAAAATCCAACCAACCCACTGGAGAATCTCAAGAGCAGGGGGTGGAGCAAGCCAGGCCTCAAATCACGAGAAGATCCAACCCAAAATGCACCCAAACTCCAGCCCACACCGGGGAGAATATCATGCAGAGGGGGTGGAGCAAGCCAGGCCTCAAACCACGAGAAGCTCCAGCCCAAAAGGCAGCCAATCTCCAGACCACATCCGGGAGACTCTCAAGAGCAGGGGGTGGAGCAAACCAGGCCTCAAACCACGAGAAGCTCCAGCCCAAAAGGCAGCCAAAATGCAGCCCACATCCGGGAGAATCTCAAGAGCAGGGGGTGGAGCAATGCAGGCCTCAAACCACGAGAAGCTCCAGCCCACAAGGCAGCCAAAATCCAGCCCACATCCGGGAGAATATCAAGAGCAGGGGGTGGAGCAAGCCAGGCCTCAAACCACGAGAAGCTCCAGCCCAAAAGGCAGCCAAACTCCAGACCACATCAGGGAGAATATCAAGAGCAGGGGGTGGAGCAAGCCAGGCCTCAAACAAGGAAAATTTCCAGCCCAAAATGCAACCACAAATGCAGCCCACATCCGGGAGAATATCAAGAGCAGGGGGTGGAGCAAGCCAGGCCTGAAACCATGAGAAGCTCCAGCCCAAAAGGCAGCCAAAATCCAGCCCACATCCGGGAGAATGTCAAGAGCAGGGGGTGGAGCAAGCCAGGCCTCAAACCACGAGAAGCTCCAGCCCAAAAGGCAGCCAAACTCCAGACCACATCCGGGAGAATCTCAAGAGCAGGTGGTGGAGCAAGGCAGGCCTCAAACCACGAGAAGCTCCAGCCCAAAAGGCAGCCAAATGCCAGCCCACATCCAGGAGAATATCAAGAGCAGGGGTTGGAGCAAGCCAGGCTTCAAAGCACGAGAATCTCCAGCCCAAAAGGCAGCCAAAATCCAACCAACCCACGGGAGAATCTCAAGAGCAGGGGGTGGAGCAAGCCAGGCCTCAAATCACGAGAAGCTCCAACCCAAAATGCACCCAAACTCCAGCCCACACCGGGGAGAATATCATGAAGAGGGGGTGGAGCAAGCCAGGCCTCAAACCACGAGAAGCTCCAGCCCAAAACGCAGCCAAAATCCAGCCCACATCCGGGAGAAACTCTAGAACAGGGGTTGGAGCAAGCCAGGCCTCAAACCACGAGAAGCTCCAGCCCAAAAGGCAGCCAAAATCCAGGCCACATCCGGGAGAATCTCAAGAGCAGGGGGTGGAGCAAGCCAGGCCTGAAACCACGAGAAGCTCCAGCCCAAATGGCAGCCAATCTCCAGACCACATCCGGGAGAATCTCAAGAGCAGGGGGTGGAGCAAGCCAGGCCTCAAACCACGAGAAGCTCCAGCCCAAAATGCAGCCAAAATGCAGGCCACATCCGGGAGAATCTCAAGAGCAGGGGGTGGAGCAAGCCAGGCCTCAAATCATGAGAAGCTCCAGCCCAAAAGGCAGTCAAAATCCAGCCCACATCCGGGAGAATATCAAGAGCAGGGGGTGGAGCAAGCCAGGCCCCAATCCACGAGAAGCTCCAGCCCAAAATGCAACCAAAATGCAGCCCACATCCGGGAGAATCTCAAGAGCAGGGCGTGGAGCAAGCCAGGCCTCAAACCACGAGAAGCTCCAGCCCAAAAGGCAGCCAAACTCCAAACCACATCAGGGAGAATCTCAAGAGCAGGGGGTGGAGCAAGCCAGGCCTCAAACAAGGAAAATTTCCAGCCCAAAATGCAACCACAAATGCAGCCCACATCCGGGAGAATATCAAGAGCAGTGCCTAGAGCAAGCCAGGCCTCAAACCACGAGAAGCTCCAGCCCAAAAGGCAGCCAAAATGCAGCCCACATCCGGGAGAATCTCAAGAGCAGGGGGTGGAGCAAGCCAGGCCTCAAACCACGAGAAGCTCCAGCCCAAAAGGCAGCCAAAATACAGACCACATCCGGGAGAATCTCAAGAGCAGGGGGTGGAGCAAGCCAGGCCTCAAACCACGAGAAACTCCAGCCCAAAAGGCAGCCAAAATGCAGCCCACATCCAGGAGAATCTCAAGAGCAGGGGGTGGAGCAAGCCAGGCCTCAAACCACGAGAAGCTCCAGCCCAAAAGGCACCCAAATTCCAGACCACATCAGGGAGAATATCAAGAGCAGGGGGTGGAGCAAGCCAGGCCTCAAACCACGAGAAGCTCCAGCCTAAAATGCAACCACAAATGCAGCCCACATCCGGGAGAATATCAAGAGCAGGGGGTGGAGCAAGGCAGGCCTCAAACCATGAGAAGCTCCAGCCCAAAAGGCAGCCAAAATCCAGCCCACATCCGGGAGAATATCAAGAGCAGGGGGTGGAGCAAGCCAGGCCTCAAACCACGAGAAGCTCCAGCCCAAAAGGCAGCCAAACTCCAGACCACATCCGGGAGAATATCAAGAGCAGGGGGTGGAGCAAGCCAGGCCTCAAACCACGAGAAGCTCCAGCCCAAAATGCAGCCAAAATGCAGCCCAAATCCGGGAGAATATGAAGAGCAGGGGGTGGAGCAAGCCAGGCCTCAAACCACGAGAAGCTCCAGCCCAAAAGGCAGCCAAAATGCAGCCCACACGGGGGAGAATATCATGCAGAGGGGGTGGAGCAAGCCAGGCTTCAAACCACGAGAAGCTCCAGCCCAAAAGGCAGCCAAAATCCAACCAACCCACGGGAAAATCTCAAGAGCAGGGGGTGGAGCAAGCCAGGCCTCAAACCACGAGAAGCTCCAGCCCAATAGGCAGCCAAAATGCAGCCCACATCCGGGAGAATCTCAAGAGCAGGGGGTGGAGCAAGCCAGGCCTCAAACAAGGAAAATTTCCAGCCCAAAATGCAACCACAAATGCAGCCCACATCCGGGAGAATATCAAGAGCAGGGGGTGGAGCAAGCCAGGCCTCAAACCACGAGAAGCTCCAGCCCAAAATGCAGCCAAAATCCAGCCCACATCCGGGAGAATCTCAAGAGCAGGGGGTGGAGCAAGCCAGGCCTCAAACCACGAGAAGCTCCAGCCCAAAAGGCAGCCAAAATGCAGCCCACATCCGGGAGAATCTCAAGAGCAGGGGGTGGAGCAAGGCATGCCTCAAACCACGAGAAGCTCCAGCCCAATAGGCAGCCAAAATGCAGCCCACATCCGGGAGAATATCAAGAGCAGTGCCTAGAGCAAGCCAGGCCTCAAACCACGAGAAGCTCCAGCCCAAAAGGCAGCCAAAATGCAGCCCACATCCGGGAGAATCTCAAGAGCAGTGCCTAGAGCAAGCCAGGCCTCAAACCACGAGAAGCTCCAGCCCAAAAAGCAGCCAAAATCCAACCAACCCACGGGAAAATCTCAAGAGCAGGGGGTGGAGCAAGCCAGGCCTCAAACCACGAGAAGCTCCAGCCCAATAGGCAGCCAAAATGCAGCCCACCTCCGGGAGAATCTCAAGAGCAGGGGGTGGAGCAAGCCAGGCCTCAAACCACGAGAAGCTCCAGCCCAAAAGGCAGCCAAAATGCAGCCCACATCCGGGAGAATCTCAAGAGCAGGGGGTGGAGCAAGCCAGGCCTCAAACCACGAGAAGCTCCAGCCCAAAAGGCAGCCAAAATCCAGGCCACATCCGGGAGAAACTCTAGAACAGGGGGTGGAGCAAGCCAGGCCTGAAACCACGAGAAGCTCCAGCCCAAAAGGCAGCCAAAATCCAGGCCACATCCGGGAGAATATCAAGAGCAGGGGGTGGAGCAAGCCAGGCCTGAAACCACGAGAAGCTCCAGCCCAAAAGGCAGCCAAAATCCAGGCCACATCCGGGAGAATATCAAGAGCAGGGGGTGGAGCAAGCCAGGCCTGAAACCACGAGAAGCTCCAGCCCAAAAGGCAGCCAAAATCCAGGCCACATCCGGGAGAATATCAAGAGCAGGGGGTGGAGCAAGCCAGGCCTGAAACCACGAGAAGCTCCAGCCCAAAAGGCAGCCAATCTCCAGACCACATCCGGGAGAATCTCAAGAGCATGGGGTGGAGCAAGCCAGGCCTCAAACCACGAGAAGCTCCAGCCCAAAATGCAGCCAAAATACAGCCCACATCCGGGAGAATATCAAGAACAGGGGGTGGAGCAAGCCAGGCCTCAAACCACGAGAAGCTCCAGCCCAAAATGCAGCCAAAATCCAGCCCACATCCGGGAGAATATGAAGAGCAGGGGGTGGAGCAAGGCAGGCCCCAATCCACGAGAAGCTCCAGCCCAAAAGGCAGCCAAAATGCAGCCCACATCCTAGAGAATATCAAGAGCAGGGGGTGGAGCAAGGCAGGCCCCAATCCACGAAAAGCTCCAGCCGAAAAGGCAACCAAAATGCAGCCCACATCCGGGAGAATATCAAGAGCAGTGCCTAGAGCAAGCCACGCCTCAAACCACGAGAAGCTCCAGCCCAAAAGGCAGCCAAACTCCAGACCACATCCGGGAGAATATCAAGAGCAGGGGGTGGAGCAAGCCAGGCCTCAAACCACGAGAAGCTCCAGCCGAAAAGGCAACCAAAATGCAGCCCACATCCGGGAGAAACTCTAGAACAGGGGGTGGAGCAAGCCAGGCCTCAAACCACGAGAAGCTCCAGCCCAAAAGGCAGCCAAAATCCAGCCCACATCCGGGAGAATCTCAAGAGCAGGTGGTGGAGCAAGCCAGGCCTCAAACAACGAAAATTTCCAGCCCAAAATGCAGCCAAAATGCAGCGCACATCCGGGAGAACCTCAAGAGCAGGGGGTGGAGCAAGGCAGGCCTCAAACCACGAGAAGCTCCAGCCCAAAAGGCAGCCAAAATCCAGCCCACATCCGGGAGAACCTCAAGAGCAGGGGGTGGAGCAAGGCAGGCCTCAAACCACGAGAAGCTCCAGCCCAAAAGGCAGCCAAAATCCAGCCCACATCCGGGAGAATATGAAGAGCAGGGGGTGGAGCAAGCCAGGCCTCAAACCACGAGAAGCTCCAGCCCAAAAGGCAGCCAAAATCCAGCCCACATCCAGGAGAATATGAAGAGCAGGGGGTGGAGCAAGCCAGGCCTCAAACCACGAGAAGCTCCAGCCTAAAATGCAACCACAAATGCAGCCCACATCCGGGAGAATATCAAGAGCAGGGGGTGGAGCAAGGCAGGCCTCAAACCATGAGAAGCTCCAGCCCAAAAGGCAGCCAAAATCCAGCCCACATCCGGGAGAATATCAAGAGCAGGGGGTGGAGCAAGCCAGGCCTCAAACCACGAGAAGCTCCAGCCCAAAAGGCAGCCAAACTCCAGACCACATCCGGGAGAATATCAAGAGCAGGGGGTGGAGCAAGCCAGGCCTCAAACCACGAGAAGCTCCAGCCCAAAATGCAGCCAAAATGCAGCCCAAATCCGGGAGAATATGAAGAGCAGGGGGTGGAGCAAGCCAGGCCTCAAACCACGAGAAGCTCCAGCCCAAAAGGCAGCCAAAATGCAGCCCACACGGGGGAGAATATCATGCAGAGGGGGTGGAGCAAGCCAGGCTTCAAACCACGAGAAGCTCCAGCCCAAAAGGCAGCCAATCTCCAGCCCACACCGGGGAGAATATCATGCAGAGGGGGTGGAGCAAGCCAGGCTTCAAACCACGAGAAGCTCCAGCCCAAAAGGCAGCCAAAATCCAACCAACCCACGGGAAAATCTCAAGAGCAGGGGGTGGAGCAAGCCAGGCCTCAAACCACGAGAAGCTCCAGCCCAATAGGCAGCCAAAATGCAGCCCACATCCGGGAGAATCTCAAGAGCAGGGGGTGGAGCAAGCCAGGCCTCAAACAAGGAAAATTTCCAGCCCAAAATGCAACCACAAATGCAGCCCACATCCGGGAGAATATCAAGAGCAGGGGGTGGAGCAAGCCAGGCCTCAAACCACGAGAAGCTCCAGCCCAAAATGCAGCCAAAATCCAGCCCACATCCGGGAGAATCTCAAGAGCAGGGGGTGGAGCAAGCCAGGCCTCAAACCACGAGAAGCTCCAGCCCAAAAGGCAGCCAAAATCCAGCCCACATCCGGGAGAATATCAAGAGCAGGGGGTGGAGCAAGGCAGGCCTCAAACCACGAGAAGCTCCAGCCCAATAGGCAGCCAAAATGCAGCCCACATCCGGGAGAATATCAAGAGCAGGGGGTGGAGCAAGCCAGGCCTCAAATCACGAGAAGCTCCAGCCCAAAAGGCAGCCAAAATGCAGCCCACATCCGGGAGAATATCAAGAGCAGTGCCTAGAGCAAGCCAGGCCTCAAACCACGAGAAGCTCCAGCCCAAAAAGCAGCCAAAATCCAACCAACCCACGGGAAAATCTCAAGAGCAGGGGGTGGAGCAAGCCAGGCCTCAAACCACGAGAAGCTCCAGCCCAAAATGCAGCCAAAATGCAGCCCACATCCGGGAGAAACTCTAGAACAGGGGGTGGAGCAAGCCAGGCCTGAAACCACGAGAAGCTCCAGCCCAAAAGGCAGCCAAAATCCAGGCCACATCCGGGAGAATATCAAGAGCAGGGGGTGGAGCAAGCCAGGCCTGAAACCACGAGAAGCTCCAGCCCAAAAGGCAGCCAATCTCCAGACCACATCCGGGAGAATCTCAAGAGCATGGGGTGGAGCAAGCCAGGCCTCAAACCACGAGAAGCTCCAGCCCAAAATGCAGCCAAAATACAGCCCACATCCGGGAGAATATCAAGAACAGGGGGTGGAGCAAGCCAGGCCTCAAACCACGAGAAGCTCCAGCCCAAAATGCAGCCAAAATCCAGCCCACATCCTAGAGAATATCAAGAGCAGGGGGTGGAGCAAGGCAGGCCCCAATCCACGAAAAGCTCCAGCCGAAAAGGCAACCAAAATGCAGCCCACATCCGGGAGAATATCAAGAGCAGTGCCTAGAGCAAGCCAGGCCTCAAACCACAAGAAGCTCCAGCCCAAAAGGCAGCCAAACTCCAGACCACATCCGGGAGAATATCAAGAGCAGGGGGTGGAGCAAGCCAGGCCTCAAACCACGAGAAGCTCCAGCCCAAAAGGCAGCCAAAATGCAGCCCACATCCGGGAGAAACTCTAGAACAGGGGGTGGAGCAAGCCAGGCCTCAAACCACGAGAAGCTCCAGCCCAAAAGGCAGCCAAAATCCAGCCCACATCCGGGAGAATCTCAAGAGCAGGTGGTGGAGCAAGCCAGGCCTCAAACAACGAAAATTTCCAGCCCAAAATGCAGCCAAAATGCAGCGCACATCCGGGAGAATCTCAAGAGCAGGGGGTGGAGCAAGGCAGGCCTCAAACCACGAGAAGCTCCAGCCCAAAAGGCAGCCAAAATCCAGCCCACATCCGGGAGAATCTCAAGAGCAGGGGGTGGAGCAAGCCAGGCCTCAAACTACGAGAAGCTCCAGCCCAATATGCAACCACAAATGCAGCCCACGTCCGGGAGAATGTCAAGAGCAGGGGGTGGAGCAAGCCAGGCCTCAAACCACGAGAAGCTCCAACCCAAAATGCAGCCAAACTCCAGCCCACACTGGGGAGAATATCATGCACAGGGGGTGGAGCAAGCCAGGCTTCAAAGCACGAGAAGCTCCAGCCCAAAAGGCAGCCAAAATGCAGCCCACATCCGGGAGAATCTCAAGAGCAGGGGGTGGAGCAAGCCAGGCCTCAAACCACGAGAAGCTCCAGCCCAAAAGGCAGCCAAAATGCAGGCCACATCCAAGAGAATCTCAAGAGCAGGGGGTGGAGCAAGGCAGGCCTCAAACCATGAGAAGCTCCAGCCCAAAAGGCAGCCAAAATCCAGCCCACATCCGGGAGAATCTCAAGAGCAGGGGGTGGAGCAAGCCAGGCCTCAAACCACGAGAAGCTCCAGCCCAAAAGGCAGCCAAAATCCAGCCCACATCCGGGAGAATATGAAGAGCAGGGGGTGGAGCAAGCCAGGCCTCAAACAACGAAAATTTCCAGCCCAATATGCAACCACAAATGCAGCCCACATCCGGGAGAATGTCAAGAGCAGGGGGTGGAGCAAGCCAGGCCTCAAACCACGAGAAGCTCCAACCCAAAATGCAGCCAAACTCCAGCCCACACCGGGGAGAATATCATGCACAGGGGGTGGAGCAAGCCAGGCTTCAAAGCACGAGAAGCTCCAGCCCAAAAGGCAGCCAAAATCCAGCCCACATCCGGGAGAATCTCAAGAGCAGGGGGTGGAGCAAGCCAGGCCTCAAACCACGAGAAGCTCCAGCCCAAAAGGCAGCCAAAATGCAGGCCACATCCGGGAGAATCTCAAGAGCAGGGGGTGGAGCAAGGCAGGCCTCAAACCATGAGAAGCTCCAGCCCAAAAGGCAGCCAAAATCCAGCCCACATCCGGGAGAATCTCAAGAGCAGGGGGTGGAGCAAGGCAGGCCTCAAACCATGAGAAGCTCCAGCCCAAAAGGCAGCCAAAATCCAGCCCACATCCGGGAGAATCTCAAGAGCAGGGGGTGGAGCAAGCCAGGCCTCAAACCACGAGAAGCTCCAGCCCAAAAGGCAGCCAAAATCCAGCCCACATCCGGGAGAATCTCAAGAGCAGGGGGTGGAGCAAGGCAGGCCCCAAACCACGAGAAGCTCCAGCCCAAAAGGCAACGAAAATGCAGCCCACATCCGGGAGAATATCAAGAGCAGCGGCTAGAGCAAGCCAGGCCTCAAACCACGAGATGCTCCAGTCGAAAAGGCAGCCAAAATACAGCCCACATCCAGGAGAATATCATGGGCAGGGGGTGGAGCAAGCCAGGCTTCAAACCACGAGAAGCTCCAGCCCAAAAGGCAGCCAAAATCCAACCAACCCACGGGAGAATCTCAAGAGCAGGGGGTGGAGCAAGGTAGGCCTCAAACCACGAGAAGCTCCAGCCCAAAAGGCAGCCAAAATGCAGCCCACATCCGGGAGAATCTCAAGAGCAGGGGGTGGAGCAAGCCAGGCCTCAAACAACGAAAATTTCCAGCCCAAAATGCAACCACAAATGCAGCCCACCTCCGGGAGAATATCAAGAGCAGGGGGTGGAGCAAGCCAGGCCTCAAACCACGAGAAGCTCCAGCCCAAAATGCAGCCAAACTGCAGCCCACACCCGGGAGAATATCATGCAGAGGGGGTGGAGCAAGCCAGGCCTCAAACCACGAGAAGCTCCAGCCCAAAATGCAGCCATAACGCAGTCCACATCCAGGAGAATATCAAGAGCAGGGGGTGGAGCAAGCCAGGCCTCAAACCACGAGAAGCTCCAGCCCAATAGGCAGCCAAAATCCAGGCCACCTCCGGGAGAATCTCAAGAGCAGGGGGTGGAGCAAGCCAGGCCTCAAACCACGAGAAGCTCCAGCCCAAAAGGCAGCCAAAATCCAGGCCACATCCGGGAGAATATCATGCACAGGGGGTGGAGCAAGCCAGGCTTCAAAGCACGAGAAGCTCCAGCCCAAAAGGCAGCCAAAATCCAGCCCACCTCCTGGAGAATCTCAAGAGCAGGGGGTGGAGCAAGCCAGGCCTCAAACCACGAGAAGCTCCAGCCCAAAAGGCAGCCAAAATCCAGCCCACCTCCGGGAGAATCTCAAGAGCAGGTGGTGGAGCAAGCCAGGCCTCAAACAACGAAAATTTCCAGCCCAAAATGCAGCCAAAATACAGCCCACATCCGGGAGAATATCAAGAGCAGGGGGTGGAGCAAGCCAGGCCTCAAACAACGAAAATTTCCAGACCAAAATGCAACCACAAATGCAGCCCACATCCGGGAGAATGTCAAGAGCAGGGGGTGGAGCAAGCCAGGCCTCAAACAACGAAAATTTCCAGACCAAAATGCAACCACAAATGCAGCCCACATCCGGGAGAATGTCAAGAGCAGGGGGTGGAGCAAGCCAGGCCTCAAACCACGAGAAGCTCCAACCAAAAATGCAGCCAAACTCCAGCCCACACCGGGGAGAATATCATGCACAGGGGGTGGAGCAAGCCAGGCTTCAAAGCACGAGAAGCTCCAGCCCAAAAGGCAGCCAAAATCCAGCCCACCTCCGGGAGAATCTCAAGAGCAGGTGGTGGAGCAAGCCAGGCCTCAAACAACGAAAATTTCCAGCCCAAAATGCAGCCAAAATACAGCCCACATCCGGGAGAATATCAAGAGCAGGGGGTGGAGCAAGGCAGGCCTCAAACCACGAGAAGCTCCAGCCCAAAAGGCAGCCAAAATCCAGCCCACATCCGGGAGAATCTCAAGAGCAGGGGGTGGAGCAAGCCAGGCCTCAAACAACGAAAATTTCCAGACCAAAATGCAACCACAAATGCAGCCCACATCCGGGAGAATGTCAAGAGCAGGGGGTGGAGCAAGCCAGGCCTCAAACAACGAAAATTTCCAGACCAAAATGCAACCACAAATGCAGCCCACATCCGGGAGAATGTCAAGAGCAGGGGGTGGAGCAAGCCAGGCCTCAAACAACGAAAATTTCCAGACCAAAATGCAACCACAAATGCAGCCCACATCCGGGAGAATGTCAAGAGCAGGGGGTGGAGCAAGCCAGGCCTCAAACAACGAAAATTTCCAGACCAAAATGCAACCACAAATGCAGCCCACATCCGGGAGAATGTCAAGAGCAGGGGGTGGAGCAAGCCAGGCCTCAAACAACGAAAATTTCCAGACCAAAATGCAACCACAAATGCAGCCCACATCCGGGAGAATGTCAAGAGCAGGGGGTGGAGCAAGCCAGGCCTCAAACCACGAGAAGCTCCAACCAAAAATGCAGCCAAACTCCAGCCCACACCGGGGAGAATATCATGCACAGGGGGTGGAGCAAGCCAGGCTTCAAAGCACGAGAAGCTCCAGCCCAAAAGGCAGCCAAAATCCAGCCCACATCCGGGAGAATCTCAAGAGCAGGGGTTGGAGCAAGCCAGGCCTCAAACCACGAGAAGCTCCAGCCCAAAAGGCAGCCAAAATGCAGCCCACATCCGGGAGAATCTCAAGAGCAGGGGGTGGAGCAAGGCAGGCCTCAAACCACGAGAAGCTCCAGCCCAAAAGGCAGCCAAAATCCAGCCCACATCCGGGAGAATATGAAGAGCAGGGGGTGGAGCAAGCCAGGCCTCAAACCACGAGAAGCTCCAGCCCAAAAGGCAGCCAAAATCCAGCCCACATCCGGGAGAATATGAAGAGCAGGGGGTGGAGCAAGCCAGGCCTCAAACCACGAGAAGCTCCAGCCCAAAAGGCAGCCAAAATCCAGCCCACATCCGGGAGAATATCAAGAGCAGGGCGTGGAGCAAGGCAGGCCCCAAACCACGAGAAGCTCCAGCCCAAAAGGCAACGAAAATGCAGCCCAAATCCGGGAGAATATCAAGAGCAGCGGCTAGAGCAAGCCAGGCCTCAAACCACGAGATGCTCCAGCCCAAAAGGCAGCCAAAGTACAGCCCACGTCCAGGAGAATATCATGGGCAGGGGGTGGAGCAAGCCAGGCTTCAAAGCACGAGAATCTCCAGCCGAAAAGGCAGCCAAAATCCAACCAACCCACGGGAGAATCTCAAGAGCAGGGGGTGGAGCAAGCCAGGCCTCAAACCACGAGAAGCTCCAGCCCAAAATGCAACCACAAATGCAGCCCACATCCAGGAGAATATCAAGAGCAGGGGGTGGAGCAAGGTAGGCCTCAAACCACGAGAAGCTCCAGCCCAAAAGGCAGCCAAAATGCAGCCCACCTCCGGGAGAATCTCAAGAGCAGGGGGTGGAGCAAGCCAGGCCTCAAACAACGAAAATTTCCAGCCCAAAATGCAACCACAAATGCAGCCCACCTCCGGGAGAATATCAAGAGCAGGGGGTGGAGCAAGCCAGGCCTCAAACCACGAGAAGCTCCAACCCAAAATGCAGCCAAACTGCAGCCCACACCCGGGAGAATATCATGCAGAGGGGGTGGAGCAAGCCAGGCCTCAAACCACGAGAAGCTCCAGCCCAAAATGCAGCCATAACGCAGTCCACATCCAGGAGAATATCAAGAGCAGGGGGTGGAGCAAGCCAGGCCTCAAACCACGAGAAGCTCCAGCCCAAAACGCAGCCAAAATCCAGGCCACCTCCGGGAGAATCTCAAGAGCAGGGGGTGGAGCAAGCCAGGCCTCAAACCACGAGAAGCTCCAGCCCAAAAGGCAGCCAAAATCCAGGCCACCTCCGGGAGAATCTCAAGAGCAGGGGGTGGAGCAAGCCAGGCCTCAAACAACGAAAATTTCCAGCCCAAAATGTAACCACAAATGCAGCCCACATCCAGGAGAAACTCAAGAAGAGGGCCAAGACCTGTCCCTCAGATCTCTCCTGCCCTGGGACGTCAGATTCCCACGCGTTTCTGCACTCCGCCCAAGAGAAATCCACCTGTGGCTGGGTCTACCGCAGGCCCCACACCAGACTAATGTTTTATGCCTAAGGAATTGGGGACAGGAGCACAACCTGTGGAGTTTGGGCTTTGAACTGGTGCTGCCCCCAAGTTTTGCACAAAGTCCCTTCACTCTATTCCCATCTGGCCCACAGTCAGATCACACCATCCCCCATCAGGTCCCGACTCTCCATCCATCAGCACAGCAACTCCAGCAAAGGGTTAACACAGTGCCCGGCACACAGCTGCACGCACATGCCCCCCCTGCCAGAGACAGAAATGGCTGTGGAGATACGCATCTTGCTAGGAAGGTACCTGTTCAAACGCTTCTGGAGCCCGGTGCAAGCCTTCCCGTCGCATGTCAGCATGTCTCAACGGGAGCAGAGCTGAGCCTCCAAGAGGGTTTTCACCCCAGGCCGTGTCGACCGCTCTCTCCTTTCCCAGACTGGGGGGTGTGGAGCTCTGAGTGCCATCCCACTCCAAGGGACATGCTGGGTGCAGCCCCTGCAGACCAGGAGAAAGCAAGGGTCAGCCATGGAGCCTCCCTCTATTTAGAGAGTCATGAGATAATTGACTTCAGGCCTAAGCAATCTCCCAGCCTGGCCTTAATTGGGGCAGGCTCTTGTTGGCATTCCCAGCTGGTCCTGACCTCCCCAGACTGCCAGAAGGGTCAGGGCTGGCAGGGCATGTCTTAGTTCCCTCTCATCCCTAACTGTAATGAGGGAATGTCATGAGGCCTGCTGAATTGGGCCTGAATTTCATAGGGACTTGGGCCTGAATTTCACCAGGATTTGGGTGAGAATTTCTCGTGCACTTGGGTCTGAATTTCCCCTGGATTCTGGCCCAAATTTCCCCTGTAGTAGAGCCTGAATTTCTCCTCAACGTGCCCTCTAATTTCTCTTGAACTCTGGCCAAAATTTCTCCTGCACTGCAACCTTCAATTTCTGCTGGACTCCCCGAAATTGCTCCTGCACGCCAGCTCCAATTTCTCCTGCGCCGAATCCCAGATTTGACCTGCGCTGGAGCCCAGGTTTCCCCTGGAAGTGACCTCGAATTTGGCCTGCATTGTGGCCTGCATCTCTCCAGCTTTAAGGCACGCCCCCTCGCAACTGAAAGCACGCCCCCTCACCCCTGAAGGCACACCTTCTCGCCCTGGTAGCCAGGAGAAATTGCAGCCCAAGTGCAGCAGAAATTCCAGTCCAAGTCCAGGAGATAGTCCACCTGAACTCCAAAAGATATTTAGGCCTAAGTCCAGGAGAAATTCCAGCATAAATCCAGACCATGTCCAGGAGAAATTCAGCCCCAAGCCCAACAGAAATTCCAGCCCGTGTGCAGAAGAAATTCAGGCCCAAGTCCAGGAGAAAATCCAGCCTAAAATGCAGCCCACGTCCAGGAGAAATTTTAGCCTAAGAGCAGCCAAACTCCACTCCAGTTTCAGGAGATAGTCCACCCGAACTGCAGGAGAAAATTATGCCCAAGTCCAGGAGAAATTCCAGCATAAATCCAGCCCATATCCAGGAGAAATTCCAGCCTAAAATGCAAGCCAGGTCCAGGAGAAAGTCAGGCTCAAGGGCAGCCAAAATCTAGCCCACATCCAGGAGAAATTCAAGAACAGGGCCTAGAGAAATTCAGGCCTCAAACCAGGAGTAATTCCAGCCTAAATTGAGGCCCAAGTCCAGGAGAAATTCTAGCCCAAGTGCAGCAGTAATTCCAGTCCAAGTCCCGGAGATAGTCCACCCGAACTCTAGGAGAAATTTGAGCCCAAGTCCAGGAGAAATTCCAGCCTAAATGTAGCCCACGTCCAGGAGAAATTTTAGCCTAAGAGCAGCCAAACTCCACTCCAGTTTCAGGAGATAGTCAACCCGAACTGCAGGAGAAAATTATGCCCAAGTCCAGGAGAAATTCCAGCATCAATCCAGCCCATATCCAGGAGAAATTCCAGCCTAAAATGTAGCCAAAGTCAAGGAGAAATTTTAGCACAAGAGCAGACAAAATCCAGTCCATAGCGAGGAGAATTTCAAGAACAGGGCCTAGAGAAATTCAGGCCTCAAACCAGGAGTAATTCCAGCCTAAAATGAGGCCCAAGTCCAGGAGAAATTCCAGCCCAAATCCTGCAGAAATTCCAGTCCAACTCCAGGAGATACTCCACCTGAACTCCAGGAGAAATTTGGACCCAAGTCCAGGAGAAATTGAAGTCCAAATCTAGGAAAAATTTGAACCAAAATGCAGGTGATATTGCGGCCAAGTCTAGGAGAAATTCTGGCCTAAAATTCAGCGCAAGTCCAGCAGAAGCTTTAGATCAAGGGCAGCCAAAATCTAGCCCACATCCAGGAGAAATTCAAGAACAAGGCCTAGAGAAATTCAGGCCTCAAACCAGGAGTAATTCCAGCCTAAATTGAAGCCCAAGTCCAGGAGAAATTCCAGCCCAAGTGCAGCAGTAATTCCAGTCCAAGTCCCGGAGATAGTCCACCCGAACTCTGGGAGAAATTTGAGCCCAAGTCCAGGAGAAAATCCAGCCTAAAATGCAGCCCAAGTCCAGCAGAAATTTTAGCCCAAGAGCAGGCAAAATCCAGTCCAATTTCAGGAGATAGTCCAACCGAACTCCAGGAGAAAATTAGGCCTATGTCCAGGAGGCATTCCAGCCCAAATGTCGCAGAAATTCCAGTCCAAGTCATGGAGATAGTCCACCCGAACTCCAGGAGAAATTTGGGTCCAAGTCCAGGAGAAATTCCAGCCCAAGAGCAGCCAAAATCCAGCCCACATCCAGGAGAAATTCAAGAACAGGGCCTAGAGAAATTCAGGCCTCAAACCAAGAGTTATTCCAGCCTAAAATTAGGGCCAAGTCCAGGAGAAATTACAGCCTAAATCCAGACCAAGAAGAGGAGAAATTTGGGCCCTGCTCCAGGAGAAATTCCAGGCTAAAATGCAGCCCAAGTCCAGGAGAAATTCAGCCCTAAACCCAATAGAAATTCCAGCCCACGTGCAGGAGAAATTCAGGCCCAAGTCCAGGAGAAAATCCAGCCTAAAATGCAGCCCAAGTCCAGCAGAAATTTTAGCCCAAGAGCAGCCAACATCCCGTTCAATTTCAGGAGATAGTCCCCCCGAAATCTAGAAGAAAATTAGGCCTAAGTCCAGGAGACATTCCAGCCTAAAATGCAGGCCAGGTCCAGGAGAAATTCCAGCCCAAGAGCAGCAGAAATTCCAGTCCAATTCCAGGAGAGAGTCCACCCGAACTCCAGGAGAAATTCAGCCCCAGGTCCAGGAGAAATTCAAGTCCAAATCTAGGAAAAATTTGAGCCAAAGTGCAGGTGATATTATGGGCAAGACTAGGAGAAATTCAAGCCTGAATTCAGGAGGAATTTGGGCCTGAATTCAGCCCATTTTCAAAGGAACCCCCCCCCGCCCCTCGAGCCCCGCCCCCCCGCCCCTAATTGCATGCCCGCTCAATAATAACTCCTGCCTAAGAAGCAGCCCCACGTCTCGAGCAATTCCAGCGTACGTGCAGCAGAAATGTCAGTTCAAAGCCCGGCCGTGTTGCATGTGAATTCTAAGAGCGATTCCAACCCCCGTTCAGGAGAAATTCAGGCCCAAGCCCAGTCAAAATTGCAGCCTCAAATGCAGCCCAAGTCCAGGAGCAATTCCAGGCCAAGTCCAGGACACACTCCTCCTGCTCTCCAGGAGAACTGCCCGTGCCAATCTAGCCCAGCTCCCCAAGCAGGCCCACGTCCCTCCAACGGAAGGAATGACTCTGAACTTAGGCGTGCAGGGACGCCCCCAATGCGAGGGGGCCAGGAGGCGCCACAACACCAAGACCGGCGCCCAGACCAAGAGCGGCAGCGAAGCGCAGCAGCACTCCAAGAGCGGCGCGAGACCCTCAACGGCGGCGCAACACCCCGAGCGGCGCGAGACCCCGAGCGGCAACGAGGCGCATCGACTCCAAGAGCGGCACGAGACCCACAACGGCGGCGCAACACCCCGAGCGGCAACGAGGCCCACCACAGCACCAAGAGCAACAAGAGACCCCGATTGCCAAGCCAGAGCTCCTTCCGAGGCAGGCCCGCAGCGCTGCAAAGGAAGGAACGCCTCTTACCGTGCGAGTCCGAGGCGGAGGCGAGTCCGAGGCGGAGGCGAGTCCGAGGCGGAGGCGAGTCCGAGGCGGAGGCGAGTCCGAGGCGGAGGCGAGTCCGAGGCGGAGGCAGGCCCGCGCCCCTGCAAAGGAAGGAACACCTCTTACCGTCCAAGTCTGGGGCGAGTCCGACTCAAAGTCCGAGTCCGAGGCGAGCCCGACTCAAAGTCCGAGTCCGAGGTGGCGTGAGGCGCGTCGAGTCGGGGCTCCTTTCGAGGCAGGCCCGCACCCCTGCGAAGGAAGGAACGCCTCTTACCTTCCGAGTCCGAGGCGACTTCGAGGAGAAGGCAAGTCCTAGTCCAAGTCGAGGTGAATTCTGAGTCTGAGTCCGAAGCTGGGACCCCTTTCAAGGTGGGCCAGCATCCCTGCAAACAAAGGAATGCCTCTTACCTTCAGAGTCCAGGGACGGCCTGGGCCCCAGGCGGCAAGGAGGCACGCCGAGACCAAGAGCAGCGCCGAGACCAAGAGCAGCGCCGAGACCAAGAGCGGCAGTGAGTCGCACCACCACACCAACAGCGGTGCAAGACCCAGAGCGGCGGCGAGGCGCGCAGACTCCAAGAGAGGCGTGAAACCCAAAGCACCGCAACAAGAGCGGCACGACACCCAGAGCGGTGGCGATTTCGTGGCTGGCCAGCGTCCCTGCAAAGAAGGAAAGCCTCCTACCTTCAGAGTCCAGGGACACCCCAAGTCCCAGGCGGCAAGGAGGCGCCACGAGATCAAGAGCAGCACTGAGACCAAGAGCAGCGGCGAGGCACACCGCGACACCCAGAGCGGTGGCGAGGTGTGCCACAAGACAAAGAGGGGCACGAGACCCAGAGCAGCGAGCCGGGGGCCCCTTTCAAGGCACCCCAGCGCCTCTGCAAAGGAAGGAATGCCTCCTACCTTCAGAGTGCGGGGACACCCCAAGTCCCAGGCGGTGAGGAGGCGCCGTGACACCGAGAGCGGCGGGCCAGCGTGCCGAGCCGGGGTCCCTTTCGAGGCGGGCCAGCATTCCTGCATAAGAAGGAATGGCTCTTACCTTCAGAGTCCAGGGACGCCCCGAGTCCCAGGCGGCACGAGACCAAGAGCAGCGCGAGTGTTAAAAATTCTTCCCCAGACAAAGCGGGTGGCTCGAGGTCTGCTATTTATTTAATCAAAACTCAGAGTTGGGCCACCACCTCAGAGAGTGGCCAATGGCCCAAGATCTCACACAGTTTTTACACCGTTCAATCAATACCCATTACAGAAGGTCCAAAGTCTTTGTATATTTCCACTCGGCCTTTCAGTCCCCAGAGTTCATTATTTCCCAAAGACCACCACAATCCCCCATCTCAGCTGCATTCTTCTGTTCCGGTTCCGAGCCTCGGTTCAGTTACAGGGTCTTCTTCGGGTCGCCGTCTCCGTAATCACTCTTCTGCCATTTCTGTCCTGCACAATTCTGAGACAGACTTTGAGAGGTACAATTAAGGGTTTACCTTTTGTCTAGCAAAGCACCTGTGCTTCATTAATTAATCGCTCCTTGTTCAAACTGTCTCTGCATGATTAGCTTGACTGGGTTTGAAACCAGCCCTGGGTGGGTCCGTACAAGGAGCAGGCTGAGAGCAAACATTCTGGGCCTGTCGAGCGGTATTTCTGCACTTTACAACACCCCAAACCTCAGATCTAAACCTGCGCTAGGGACTAGGAAAGATTCCTTTACAGAGATTCGGAAGCGCTGTCCCACCCAGGTCACCAAAACAAGGGATAACCCTCTTCCCACCAACACAACATTAAGAAACAGCATCCACTCGATCGCAGACAGGGCTGTTCAGGGGATCGCTCCACCTCTCGTGCCTGCCGTACGTTGCATCAGCCTCCCCTCGCGTACATAGGGTACGTGTGGCATTTCCCAGAACGTTTGTCCATCTTCACTCTAATCCCTGGAACTAATTATCATACTTACGTGGTCATACTTACTTGAATCGGATGATCTGTCACTATCTCAACCCCTCGGGCCCCACCTGGGGCACAAGACAGGACTGTCGTCATTTAACCCAGCCAGCAACAGAGCTCCGAACGGCCACTCGCTCACCTCCCCCTCCTCTACAGGGGCAGGAGAGCCAGAGAAAGAGACGAGAAAGCTCACAAGGGAAGAGAGTAGCAACTTAAAAGGCAAAGAATAGAGTAACAATACTAATAAAACTACTGATAACATGCAATAGAAAAGCCCACCACGACTACCCGTAGATTTTGGGTTAAACACCGGCGTAATCAGCACAAACCCAAAACACAACCTCTTACTGGCTGTCCTTAAGGAATGTAACACTTCAAAAATACCTTGAAAATGCCAATAGCAATAAGGCAGAAGAAATACAGAGAAGGTGTAAGGAATGAAGACGTTGAAATAAATTCAAGAAAGGGCGCTAAAGAGAGGGAGAAGTGGAAGGAATTTTAAAAAGAAACCGAGTACAAGAAACAGACCAGAATCACAACATCGAAACAGGGAAATGGATAAGGGACAACACACGACAAGAGTTTGAAAAGTGATTTGACACAAGAAACAGAGGGTTACAGAACAGGGAGACAGCTAGAAAGGACCCTGATAATATGGAACAGGAAGCTAACGGCATGGAAACACAGACTAGAAATCTCTAAATGACCCAAGTACAGGACAGAGAGAGATGGAGGGAAACCAGAAATAATGAATGGGTGAAGAGGCAGAGAGCAGAGTCAGCAGAAAAGAATCAAATGTCGGGGAGCCAGGCCAGTGACCAGCACAGGAGGAGGCAGAAGCAGAGACCGAGGGCAGGAAAGCAGAGAGAGTGGGGTGGACAGGAGACCTGACAGGACTCACCACAGCTCTGAAGACCAGGAACCCTTTACCACTCCCTCCATCTCTGAGCTCCCCCTGCTCCCTCAACAGCACTGCTTCCCAGGCAGCCCCTTTGTAGCTGGAGCCCCGCCCCGTGCAGGGCCGGCCCCATCCTCAGCCTCACGGGCCACACCTGGGGCTGCCCCAGCCCCAGCTGGAACCCATGAGGAACAGGGGCGATGGCCAAAGCCCCACAGCATATCAACCCTCACCTGAGGGCTGAGACGGTGGCTTTGCAGCAGGAACTCGAGGCTTAATGCAATAAAAGCTGCTGGCTCACAGCAGTCCAGAAGGAGATAACGGTGACAGGCAATGTTGAGAAACACCTCAGCAATTTTTTGGGAGCTTCTGCCCGTCCTGCAAAGCGGCAGGACCAGACTCTCCTGTCTTTGCTGACAGAACTCTACACCAACACCCAGGAGGGCACAGCTGAGCAGCTCTGTCCTTTGCCAGTGACACCCTGGGTCCCTGGAGGACAGTTGAGGATGGTCACTGCAATGTCAGTGCAGTGTCGTGCTGCTCCTGGCAGCCCTTTGCAATCCCGACTCTCCCTGGACCTGGGGCCTTTCCCCTTCTCCAGACACTAACCGTAGCCCTCCTGGGCTTGTGCCTCAATCTCGTGTGGACCTGGGCTGAAATTTCTCCTCCACTGGGGCTGCAATTTCGACTGGACTTGGGCCCAAATTTCTCTCGCTGTTAGGGTGGACTGTCTCCGGGGCTTCGACTGGAATTTCTGCTGCACTTGGGCTGGAATTTCGCCCAGAATTGGCCGCAGTTTCTCCTGCACTTGCACCAAAATTTGTCCAGGATTTGGACTGGAACTTGTCCTGGATTTGAGCCCAAATTGGTCCTGGCCGTGGGCTGGATTTATGCTGGAGTTACTCCTGGATTTAGGTGTGAATTTCTCTTGGCCTTTGGCTTCGTTTTCATTTGGACCTCGGCCTGAATGTGTCCCGTATTTGGACTGGCTTGAGGCCCGCTTCCAGTATAAATTCGAGGCCCAGTCCAATAGAAATTCCAGCCTTGGTCCGGCAGAAATTGGGCCCCAAGTGCAGGAGAAATTCACGCCAAAATCGAGTCGAAACTGCAGCCTAAACCCAGCCCGAGGGGAGGAGACGTTCGGGCTGAAGGGCCAGGGAAATTCAGCGCCCCCTCGCCCCTTGGGCCCCGCCCCCTCGCCCCTTGGGCCCCGCCCCCTCGCCCCTTGGGCCCCGCCCCCTCGCCCCTTGGGCCCCGCCCCCTCGCCCCTTGGGCCCCGCCCCCTCGCCCCTTGGGCCCCGCCCCCTCGCCCCTTGGGCCCCGCCCCCTCGCCCCTTGGGCCCCGCCCCCTCGCCCCTTGGGCCCCGCCCCCTCGCCCCTTGGGCCCCGCCCCCTCGCCCCTTGGGCCCCGCCCCCTCGCCCCTTGGGCCCCGCCCCCTCGCCCCTTGGGCCCCGCCCCCTCGCCCCTTAAGCCCCGCCCCCTCGCCCCTTAAGCCCCGCCCCCTCGCCCCTTAAGCCCCGCCCCCTCGCCCCTTTAGCCCCGCCCACTCGCCCCTTTAGCCCCGCCCACTCGCCCCTTTAGCCCCGCCCACTCGCCCCTTTAGCCCCGCCCACTCGCCCCTTTAGCCCCGCCCACTCGCCCCTTAAGCCCCGCCCACTCGCCCCTTTAGCCCCGCCCACTCGCCCCTTTAGCCCCGCCCACTCGCCCCTTAAGCCCCGCCCACTCGCCCCTTAAGCCCCGCCCACTCGCCCCTTAAGCCCCGCCCACTCGCCCCTTAAGCCCCGCCCACTCGCCCCTTAAGCCCCGCCCACTCGCCCCTTAAGCCCCGCCCACTCGCCCCTTAAGCCCCGCCCACTCGCCCCTTAAGCCCCGCCCACTCGCCCCTTAAGCCCCGCCCACTCGCCCCTTAAGCCCCGCCCACTCGCCCCTTTAGCCCCGCCCACTCGCCCCTTAAGCCCCGCCCACTCGCCCCTTTAGCCCCGCCCACTCGCCCCTTAAGCCCCGCCCACTCGCCCCTTAAGCCCCGCCCACTCGCCCCTTAAGCCCCGCCCACTCGCCCCTTTAGCCCCGCCCACTCGCCCCTTAAGCCCCGCCCACTCGCCCCTTAAGCCCCGCCCACTCGCCCCTTAAGCCCCGCCCACTCGCCCCTTAAGCCCCGCCCACTCGCCCCTTAAGCCCCGCCCACTCGCCCCTTTAGCCCCGCCCACTCGCCCCTTAAGCCCCGCCCACTCGCCCCTTAAGCCCCGCCCACTCGCCCCTTAAGCCCCGCCCACTCGCCCCTTAAGCCCCGCCCACTCGCCCCTTAAGCCCCGCCCACTCGCCCCTTAAGCCCCGCCCACTCGCCCCTTTAGCCCCGCCCACTCGCCCCTTAAGCCCCGCCCACTCGCCCCTTTAGCCCCGCCCACTCGCCCCTTAAGCCCCGCCCACTCGCCCCTTAAGCCCCGCCCACTCGCCCCTTAAGCCCCGCCCACTCGCCCCTTAAGCCCCGCCCACTCGCCCCTTTAGCCCCGCCCACTCGCCCCTTAAGCCCCGCCCACTCGCCCCTTAAGCCCCGCCCACTCGCCCCTTAAGCCCCGCCCACTCGCCCCTTAAGCCCCGCCCACTCGCCCCTTAAGCCCCGCCCACTCGCCCCTTAAGCCCCGCCCACTCGCCCCTTAAGCCCCGCCCACTCGCCCCTTAAGCCCCGCCCACTCGCCCCTTAAGCCCCGCCCACTCGCCCCTTAAGCCCCGCCCACTCGCCCCTTAAGCCCCGCCCACTCGCCCCTTAAGCCCCGCCCACTCGCCCCTTAAGCCCCGCCCACTCGCCCCTTAAGCCCCGCCCACTCGCCCCTTAAGCCCCGCCCACTCGCCCCTTAAGCCCCGCCCACTCGCCCCTTAAGCCCCGCCCACTCGCCCCTTAAGCCCCGCCCACTCGCCCCTTAAGCCCCGCCCACTCGCCCCTTAAGCCCCGCCCACTCGCCCCTTAAGCCCCGCCCACTCGCCCCTTAAGCCCCGCCCACTCGCCCCTTAAGCCCCGCCCACTCGCCCCTTAAGCCCCGCCCACTCGCCCCTTAAGCCCCGCCCACTCGCCCCTTAAGCCCCGCCCACTCGCCCCTTAAGCCCCGCCCACTCGCCCCTTAAGCCCCGCCCACTCGCCCCTTAAGCCCCGCCCACTCGCCCCTTAAGCCCCGCCCACTCGCCCCTTAAGCCCCGCCCACTCGCCCCTTAAGCCCCGCCCACTCGCCCCTTAAGCCCCGCCCACTCGCCCCTTAAGCCCCGCCCACTCGCCCCTTAAGCCCCGCCCACTCGCCCCTTAAGCCCCGCCCACTCGCCCCTTAAGCCCCGCCCACTCGCCCCTTAAGCCCCGCCCACTCGCCCCTTAAGCCCCGCCCACTCGCCCCTTAAGCCCCGCCCACTCGCCCCTTAAGCCCCGCCCACTCGCCCCTTAAGCCCCGCCCACTCGCCCCTTAAGCCCCGCCCACTCGCCCCTTAAGCCCCGCCCACTCGCCCCTTAAGCCCCGCCCACTCGCCCCTTAAGCCCCGCCCACTCGCCCCTTAAGCCCCGCCCACTCGCCCCTTAAGCCCCGCCCACTCGCCCCTTAAGCCCCGCCCACTCGCCCCTTAAGCCCCGCCCACTCGCCCCTTAAGCCCCGCCCACTCGCCCCTTAAGCCCCGCCCACTCGCCCCTTAAGCCCCGCCCACTCGCCCCTTAAGCCCCGCCCACTCGCCCCTTAAGCCCCGCCCACTCGCCCCTTAAGCCCCGCCCACTCGCCCCTTAAGCCCCGCCCACTCGCCCCTTAAGCCCCGCCCACTCGCCCCTTAAGCCCCGCCCACTCGCCCCTTAAGCCCCGCCCACTCGCCCCTTTAGCCCCGCCCACTCGCCCCTTTAGCCCCGCCCACTCGCCCCTTTAGCCCCGCCCACTCGCCCCTTTAGCCCCGCCCACTCGCCCCTTTAGCCCCGCCCACTCGCCCCTTTAGCCCCGCCCACTCGCCCCTTTAGCCCCGCCCACTCGCCCCTTTAGCCCCGCCCACTCGCCCCTTTAGCCCCGCCCACTCGCCCCTTTAGCCCCGCCCACTCGCCCCTTTAGCCCCGCCCACTCGCCCCTTTAGCCCCGCCCACTCGCCCCTTTAGCCCCGCCCACTCGCCCCTTTAGCCCCGCCCACTCGCCCCTTTAGCCCCGCCCACTCGCCCCTTTAGCCCCGCCCACTCGCCCCTTTAGCCCCGCCCACTCGCCCCTTTAGCCCCGCCCACTCGCCCCTTTAGCCCCGCCCACTCGCCCCTTTAGCCCCGCCCACTCGCCCCTTTAGCCCCGCCCACTCGCCCCTTTAGCCCCGCCCACTCGCCCCTTTAGCCCCGCCCACTCGCCCCTTTAGCCCCGCCCACTCGCCCCTTAAGCCCCGCCCACTCAAAATTGCACCCTCAAATGCAGCCCAAGTCCAGGAGCAATCCCAGGCCAAGTCCAGGACACACTCCTCCTGCTCTCCAGGAGAACTGCCCGTGCCAATCTAGCCCAGCTCCCCAAGCAGGCCCACGTCCCT